>VHKM01000848.1:0-683440 GCA_007210695.1 Neogobius melanostomus
AAAAGAGAGAGATATTATTTTAGAGTTTTTATTATTTTTTTACCCATAATGCTAAACTTTAAAATCCATTAAATGATTAACATTTTGGTTTGGACATTTAAATCTTTTTTCTTAAAAAAAAAAACTTAGTAATTTAGGGGCCAACATATTTTTAAAATAGTTGGTGTGGTGACACCAAAGGAAGACAAGAAATGATATCTTAGATATCTGAAATGTTAATTTTTAGATTGGAAGAAATGTAGGTTTTTAGATGTCTTCGAAATTTCATCTTGATTAAGGAAAGAAGATAACAAGCAGATAATGTTACGTAATTGCAACAACGACCAAAAATGCATCACGCCAGGATTCGAACCCCAGCCTGCCCACACGCCAAGCCTATAACACGTGTAACTGCAATGTTGTGTAGGGTGCAAGCCACAGGGCACTGTACAGGATAGAGTTTGCAAGGCAGTCTTATACTTGAGCGTTTATTTGTTAAATTTTATCTTAGCTAATAAACCAATATTGTGCCAATAATCGTGAGAATGTAATTTTAGTTTAAACGTGTTGCTATTGAAATGCTATATCTAAGTAAGAGATACCAGAGACAGCAAAGTGCATTTGGCCAGTTTGGTTTACTTTTTATTGGAGTCCACATAGTGCAAAAGTAGCCCCAATCTGGACGATGGGTGGACATGAAGGTACATTGATAAGAACCGGTTTGTTGTCAAGATTATTGAATGGCGTTAATACCCTGTAAAACCAGAGCTGGTCCAGCCTGACCCAAAGGATTTTTAGCTAATACTGGTCCTCAGCCAGCTTTTGTTATGTGAATGGCTATGTCCTATAAGTTATATAATAGCCGGTAACTTTACACTACAACCCGGCTAGACTACTCTACTAGGTAATTACTAGTAATATACACTAGTAATTGCAGTAGTAATTACTAGTGAATAAATATATAAAAGTGGTGTAGTTCTTGGGTTAATTATAAGAGTAGGTTAAATAGTAACTCTGCTCATATACTGCTAGGTAATTTGCAGTAGTATTATAGTAATAATATCAATTAAAAGTGTTAGTTCTTGGAAGTAATTAAAGTAGTAGTTAATAGTAACTCTAGCTTCAATAACTGCTAGGTAAATTGCATAGTAATTACTAGTAATGAAATAATCAATAAAAGTTTGGTACGTTCTTGGTAATTAAAGTAGTAGTTAATAAGTAACTATGCTCAATAACTGCTTAGGTATTTGCATTATAATTAACAGAAAAATATCAATAAGTGTTAGTTCTTGAGTAATTGAAAGTAGTAGTTAATAGTACTCTGCTCAATAACTGCTAGTAATTGCCTAGTAATTCTAGTAATAACATATCAATAAGTGGTAGTGTCTTGTGTAATTAAAGTAGTAGTTAATAGTAACTCTGCTCAATAACTGCTAGGTAATGCCTAGTAATTACTAGTAATACATATCGAAAAGTGTAGTTCTTGTGGTCATTAAAGTAGTTATTAATAGTAATCAGCCAATAACACTAAGTAATTGCTAGAAGTGGGGTAAATAACTGAAGGTAAGTTGTGTGGGGACGACATAATTGAAAGAAAACAAATTGTATTGTATTGATATTTAATCACATTATAAATAAACTGCATCAAGAACAATATAATACAGATGTTGCCATTAATACATTTCAATGAGATATTTAATGTAATTCCTTACCCACAAAGACCTGTATGCGAACTAGTAACAACAACAAAAACTACTCAGTTAACATCAATGAGTAGGTACCGGGGTAACTATCTGTCTAGTTACTACATTTCCGGGTCTTCATCTGAACGTAGAACATAAGGGTAAGTCATAGTAAGCACCACAAGTAAGTACTAGTACAAACAGTACAGGTAACTATCTGGTAGTTACTACATAACCCCGGTCGCCATCTGACGTAGGAACAACCCAGTAACACTGAAAGTAGGTGCCAGATATCTTGAAGTTTCTAACATTTCCCGGGTCTAGCATCTGACGTAGAAACATAGGGTAATGTACTAGTAACACCAGTAAGTACAGGTAATATCTGGTAGTTCTACATTTTCCCGGTCTAAACATTGAGTAGAACATAAGGGTAAGTACTAGTAACACCACAAGTAAGTACCAGGTAAACTATCTGGTCAAGTTTACTACTATCCCGGGTCTTCATCTTCGAGGACATAATGGTAAATACTAGTTTAACACCACAATAAGTACCAGGTAACTATCTGTTATTTACCTACCATATCCCGGTCTTCATCGATGTAGAACAACCAGTAACAACTGAAGTAGGGTGCCAGATATCTTGAAGTTCTACATTTTCCCGGTCTAACATCTGACGGTAGAACATAAGGGTAAGTACTAGTAACACCACAAAGTAAGTACCAAGGAAAAACTATCCCTGTAGTTACTTACATATCCCGGGTCTCATTGGTAGAAACAAACCAGTAACACTGAAGTAGGTGGCCAAGATATCTTGAAGTTCTACATTTTTCCCGGTCTACAATCTGACGTAGAACATAAGGTAAGTACTAGTACCCACAAGTAAGTACCGAGGTAAACTATCCCTGTAGTTACACATATCCCGTTTTCATCTTACGTAGGACATATGGTAAATACTAGTAACACAAAAGTAAGTCAGGAACTATCTGGTAAGTTTAACATATCCCTGGTCCTCATCTGATGTAGGAACAACCAGTAACAACTGAAGTAGGTGCCAGATATCTTGAAGTTTCTACATTTCCCGGTCTAATCTGACGTAGAACATAAGGTAAGTACTAGTAACACCACAAGTAAGTACCAGGTAACTATCTGGTAGTTACTACATATCCCGGGTCTTCTCTCACGTAGGACGTGGGTACATTACATTACATTAATGACATCAAAAAACACTAATCACCGTATTTGTTCAAATGGAGGTGATGGGAAAATGATATAACTAATAGTACTGGTATCTGTCAAATGCTGATGTGGCTACTTCCTGATTACTTACTTTATATTCTGTCAACATACATTAACTAAGGGATACAAATAATTAATTTTTATACATATATTCATGACTTTCTCTTGCATGCGAACGCAACCTAATTATTAATTAAATAAAGGAAAAGTAACGCTCTGTAGATCGTAGGGAGCTCGCTAATTAACCAATTCTCTGTACTCTAATATTTTGTTTTATTTGAGAGCTTACAATTACATGGAATAACAACAAATAATGTCTCTGAGCTAAATACAGATTTAAGTTGTCTAGTTCTATAAATACGTATGTGCCTCCTTTCTAATTCAAATGATTCCTGGTGTACAAGCTCAAGGGTAGGGCAGGGTACCGAAAAGCTCCGGTACGGGGTAAAGCTAACTGTGGGCTAGCGCCACTTAAACAGTATTTACAGCCAAGTTTGAGTGAAAAAAAAATATTTCATTGTGTAATTGGATGTACAATATCCCTCTCTCCCTTCGCCTTTTCTGTCAGCGTAGTATTTACTCTCACGGACAATTATAAGTAAAAAAACACAACTTGCTACGACACCTGCAGTTGCGCTTTTGGCCTCTAACGCCTAGAATACTTACTACTTAGTACTGCTTTAACAAGGCTAAATTAAGCATGCAAAGATAATTAGCTACTTCAGCGCAAATGAAGGCTGTTTTCTTAAAGCAAAGTTATAGATAAGTTAAACTTTGTAATTATTAGTGGCGGGATCTGCGGCAGACTAACCCAGGATTTAGACTACACCGGTTGTAACACAGCTGTAAACTAAACCGGTTATAAACCAGGACAAACCAGGACTGAATAAGAAACTTGTTTTTAAGTCACATTGAAAAGCATAACATTGCAATGCGACAAGAAAGACATCTTTACCATTAGCTAAAGATACGCAGAAGTTGACTTACGTGCCTGATTACTGAAATAAAACCGTGTCCTGATGTGAATCACGCCTGTCTCTGCAGCTCAGGAGGTAATAATGTCCGATTTATGTTTTTTTTTAATTGCTTAATTGGAAATTGGGTATTCAGACCAAACATGAAGTTGCAGGTGACGCTGCTGTAGCCAGTGTTCTTTCTGTTGTGCCGTTGTATGACACTGAATGATACATTTTAAGACCAATTATTTTAATTTAATTAAAATAACATAGGTATCGAAAAATGTACCATTAAGGCACCGGTGCCGAAAAGCAGGCATCGTTAAAGTATTGAGAAGAAAAAAAATAGCGGTACCCAGCCCTACTTATGGGGCCCTGTCGCAGTGTCTATTAGATCCTCATATGCGCCCTGGGCCCAACTTTGGGATCCACTGTACTGCTGTGATCTTTTTCCTGGTTCTATTGCTTTTCAGTGGTGGGCAGCTTGCCAGCAGAAATTTGTATGGAATTCCATCAACTGAAATCAAGTCATCAAGTCTTCCTACACCACCATGGCATTGCTGGGTACACAGAAGTCAAGCCGTTCTCTGCAATACACAATGTTTACAATGTAAAGTTCATGTTGAAACAACTGTGTCTTTTGGAATACAGGTGTTTTACTTACCTTTGCTTCATGGCCATTGATGTGCGTCTTAAATCAAGGATCAAGGATAAAATAGAAAACCTAACAATTGAAAGCAGAACGTTGGTTAGACATAAGAATTTTGCTCCAATTCTCAAACATGTGTTGGATGACCACATGTACACAAAGTGGGAAGTAATGTCCCACTTTATTTACATGTATAGTCTGTTTATTTTTTATTATTTATGTTCATTTTACTGTATATAGCTACTGTTTGCCCGCTTGAAGTTTTTGGTAGTCAGTGTATATAAGATACCTTATTACTATGTAATTTTTTTGCACATTTTCTTGTCTAATGTGCACACCCTGAGTGTTTCTGAGGGCTGAATGTAACAAAGTGAATTTCTCCATTGTGAGATCAATCAAGGCTTATGTTATCTTATATGCTACTGCACCATCTATACATGGTGCACTAGCATTTACAGGTGGTGAAGTTTATGAGACTGACCGTGACCATCCTTTCAAAATGCTCCTGTGGCACAAGATGGGCAAACACTGTGCTATTTTACAGCGACTGTGAATGTGCCAAACGAATCTTCTCAACCCGCACCTGTACGGAGCGAAAACGCACACGCCCTGCTTGATCTAATTTCATACAGTCGTAACATCCACCAGCTCCTCTAAACACCCACGCAGCCATCAAATAGCTTTGGCAAGGCTCATTTCAGCCATATATGACATGTAAACAAGTTTAAATTGAGCCAACCGCTCACCTCTCTACACTTCACCTGTGTCCTCTCCTTCAGGCACGCGCGGCTATATTTTACCGTGTCCGCATTGCTTTCATTCAGCTTTTGCAGCGCTACCACAGCGCCAGGACCTCAAGACTCGAGTAAAATATCCAACATGCGGGCTAACGCTGCCACAGTGCGATTCTCTGTCGTGCGTTCGCCGTGGGCAGCTAATCGAGGCTCGTAGCACCCAGCACACTACAATACAGACAGAGCGAGCCAGATGTAGCGCGCATGCGCTTTAGCCTCCCGCCGAATTTTTGAATTGTTTCAGGTCTTGCTTGCAGTATTCACGATAATATAGTACGTTCATGGCAACAATACGCAATAAGTCACAATCATGGACGCTCTTAAAATTCAAACCTTAAATCTGGTTCTCGTACCTCTGCTGTTGTACTTCTTCAACACTTTCGAGTTCATGCCATCAACATCGACTGCTAACGCCACCTACTGTGTCTGAGCGGAAAGACCCCAACACACCTTTTTATCTCTCCACATTTCGAGAAAGCAGTTACTTCATATTTTCTTTATAACTATTATGAGGTCTCTCATCTAAGTGACAGCGACATTTGATTATATTTGTAAAGTAAAGATTCCTATGTATGCACAACAATATTAACAGCAAACAATATCTTGTCTAAATGATTTTAGTAAAACACTTAACAAAATGAAACATTTATACACACAAAATTGTAACAGAACTCTTTCCAAATATTTAAACGTAAATTATGTCAATTACAACCAGAACAAAACAGTAAAAAATTAACTATGTAACTTGTACACAAGTGGCATCAGTTGCCCTTTTGGGTTAGGGTAAGGGCAAGGGCTTGTTAATGTAGATTTCAATCTTCCTTTATGTAAGTTGCCCTCACTTTGTCGTATTGTTTGTTCTTTTCAGTTCTCTTTTCAATTCTCTAAATTAAATCTTCATCATTTAAGACTTGTTCTGAGTGTATTGATAATGTCGACAAAAAAGTGATCTTTTTTATGTCATACCTTTTATACATTTAAAGTCTTTTTAATATCTATGGAATTGTACACATAAAACATACTATTTATGCTGCATACATAATGTAAAATTACAGATGCATTCAGCACATACAGAATGTTACTCCATATTTTAACATGTACATATACACGCAAATATATGTCATTATGTACCCATGAGTACAGACTCAAATGTTTAATAAATAGTTACCTTTATTTCAGGACACAATATAACTGTACATGTACTAAACACCAAGTAGATAGACCATTGTGCCATATAAATAAGCATATTTTCTATATCATTACATTAAACACCATTTGCATAACATTTGCAACTAGAATTAAAAATGAACCAAAAATTGTATGACATTACTCAAATTTGTTTGTGACCAGTGGTAACAAAACATTTTATAGATGAGGGGCTACTTCAAGAGCATTCAGTGGTTCATAATCACCTGTTAAAAAAATAATATCACTTACAGTTACACTGTCTAATTATACACTATTAAGCATATTATATGACTAATTTAGACAAATGCACAAAGAAAACCAAAAAAGTTATTAAATATCACGATGCAAGAAAATGAACATTTAGAACAATTCTTAAGGGCTACTGGAGATGCCACAAAGAGCACTTGCGTGCCTGTGGACATCGGGTTGGTGACCCCTCATGACATAAACTTTAAAACCATTCTAAGATTTATGTAGAGCTAAAGATAAATGTAAGGAAGTAAGTATACTGACTTTTAATAGCCTACGCATTTTTTGGGTTAATGTTTTATGTGTAATATCACTGTTATTACCGAGCCTATCCCGATGAGATGTTTTTTTATTAATAGTTCTCTTATTCACCACATATGAACTAAACAATTGTTCTACATAGTGCTCGTGAGAGGTGGAAGGCAGATTCAAAAATGTTTTGGTGATTTTAGTAGTGACACAATTCTTTGTGCGTTTGTTAGATCTAAAAATGAAAAAACCCATTTCTCTCACACTATTGTTTAAAATGTTTAAAAGATTACAGAAAAAAAGTCAGTGATATACCACATTAATAACAATAGCAAGTCAATAATTTTCTATTGTAAATGTACATTTGTCAATCTGGTTAAATTCTCCAAAAACTGTCTACTGATGTCAAGTCAGTTTATCACAAAAGAGAAACAGATGTCCTATTGTATTGTACTTGAAGAAATTAAGTTTCCTCTTCTGACAGCATCAGGAAATGGCACCTGCAGAAAATGAAAATGTAAAATAGTTAAGATGGTGAAAGACTATTGCGTTCAGTCCGTCCTGGCTCAACTGGAATGCAGAGTTTCACAGGTGACCCTCAGTTGAATAATGGCGTGAGAGACAGGAAAGAAGGGGATGGAGAAGAAGCAAGATGAGGCAGCAGGAGCGGCACATGAGGAGGTGGAGGATCAGGAGACCAGTTCTCAAACAGGGACAAACTCAGGAGGCGGTGCACCATACCAAAGAAGCACTGAACAACACCCAGCCATGTTTACTCTGGGTGCTCCGATGTCGCTGGTCAGATTTGCCCACAGTGGCAGCGCACAGAGTCGCAGCGGTTCAGGACTAAACCAACATCAGAACAAATTTCCTTGTACAATTGTAAAATGACAAATAAATCAATAACTTACCTTTTAGGAGAGAGGATCTGATTGTTAGAGACCCTTTTACACAGCATCAGAGTGTTTAACTACAACATCTCTCTGTCGCCCACCCCAGTGAAAGTCATACTGAAAAATACCATGAGGAACAAAATGAGAAAACATCATGCTTCTTAAAAAAAATATAACAGAATATGTTTAGTTTGTATAACAAGTACTTGCATATTAGCTTTGTTGGGCACAATATAAATCCTCAACATGGAATGTGAATCTTTTGTTTGATTGCTGGTCCAGTTTGAGGGATCCTGAAGAGACACAGAAAATGTGAGGACAACTAAGATTTTTTCATATATTTTTTAAAAAAAAGGAAAGAAATATGAACAAAGAGGCACATAAGATAAAAGAATATATTTTAGTTTGTAAAGTACATTTTGTCACAATAGTTACAGTCTTTAGATCACTAGAATGAAAGGAATTTAAAATACAATATTGAAGATCTTAAAGTATAATATAGAACAATCCCAAAAATTCAAAATCTACAGATATTTTATCCATTTCTTATCTCCTTTAATTGATATTGAGCCTGTCTATTCACTGCATTGTTCCTAAACAACTCAATAATATGCAAGGGTTAATGTGCTTTATTAGTCATTATCAACCTAAGGAGCAGCGCCCGAGTGGAGCTAGGTTTGTAGCAAAAATCAACTGGCTGGAGGATTAAGCTTTTGTGCATGTTTCGGCTGATGGTTTAAACCGGAGAACCAGAAGGAAACCCAACCATACACGGGAAGAGAAACATGCCAACTACACACAGAAAGGCCCGCACGGCAGGAACACTAATTGCACTGCTACCATACCTGAATACTCTTACTGTAAATTTAACTTAACATATAACCCCAAAAATAAATTTTTAAACTGAAAAAGGCCAACACTAAAGCCTCTTTTAATAAGCAAGTGCTTGGCCAAACCATTTTTGATGGCTGTAAAGGGAACTATACTAGGCCAACCGCCGATCAAACATACTGTTGATTAAAACAATTTATATGGATTAATGTCTGTAGCATTAATATTATTTTCTGTAACCCATACTTGCATTAACTACACAGATTTCTGCTAAATTGAAAACTCCTCACCGACAACCTCAGTGCTCTTCCATCTCAATGCATTGAGACAGTCCTATGTCCATCTCTCAGGCCGTTTTCACACATGTTGGAGCTTTGTAGATCGCCTCGAGACCGCTTTAGCTCCTACTGTATTTACTACAAAGTTAGTTAGGTCCGTGTTCACACACGCTCGCACAACACATCGCAACATCAGCCACGTAACAACGATCAGCTGTTCAACGAACTTATTCCCATGACAACGGGCATCAACCTGTCAATGTGCCACAGGCGCACTCATACAGGCACACTTCCCCAATGATACGGGGTGCGTTGGTCACTCCTCTCCCTTGTGGTTAAATACACTGAGGCTTATAGACGCGCAGCGCGGAGAAATGTACTTAATCAGCACATAGAGGAAAGTTTCACTGCAGCAGGAAGGGAAAGACAGGAAAGAGATGCGTACCTTGATGATTTAAAGTTAATCCATTTTTCCTCGTGAGTGAAATGAAAAAATATAAAAAGGTATGCACACAGAATTCCATCGTGGCAACAGCATAGCAACAGAGCAACATTATAAGTCTGCACTGGTATTATTTTATACAAAACTTTGAGGGTCTTATTTTGAATTTAAAAAAATATGATTGCATACCTTTGGGTCAGCACTGATGTCTGCTTTGAGGATGATGCTTGGGACCAATATATTTATTTCTGTAGCAGTGAGCCTCATCACCTTCATTTCACTCATCAGTTGTCTAAAAACACACTTTAAAGGAAACGAGGGAAATTACTTTATTTGTAAGCTACTTGTAAGTACTTTGTGGTATGCTACCTTTATTTCCACAGCTGCCCTGGTGTAGACTGACAGAAAGCAAGGCTGTCAATCTGCGCCATCGGTCCTCCAACCACTCACTGGCACATACACTGTAATGTACCCGTTTTCAGAAAGACTACACAGTCAACGCCACAACAAAGCTATCCCAATGTTTTTTTTATATGTTTATACCTCAACAAGTTATCAGAGTACTTGTTTAGGTACCATTTGCACAATACTGGTTGTGAGAACAAGTCAAAACCAATACCTATGCCAAGTAGTTAAAAACACGTATTTGTGCCTACTTACTGTGCTGAAGAAATTATGATGACAGTTAAGGTGAGAAAGAGAATGCAAGTAGTTGCCTTAAGAAAAACTGGACGCTTTAGAGAAGAAGCCGGGTCATGATTATCAGCAGCATCAAACTATTATCGGTGGTCCTTGTCAGGCTTTATCCTGCAGATGTGACAGGGAAACAAAATTACATTTTCTGTTAATGTGTATAGTTGACAATATCTGAGCAGTGAGCAGAATAATGTTCGATCTTCATTATAATGCTTGAACAGAGCTTTTCTGTAAAATAATTATTATTTGTTTGTTATTTTATATAAAATGGGAACACACTCTCCAACCGGATATGGTCGTCAGAGGCACTGGCAACTAAAAAGAGTAGGAGACAAAGTTGCTTTCTCAAGCCTGGCTTCCAACTCCTTGATGTATTAAAGGGCTTCATCAAGGGCACCTGTAACAACAGAAAATAATATCAGGATATGTACGCATGTATACACACATATACATTAGGGCTGCAACTATCGATTATTTACATCGATTAATCGGATAAGTATTTTATTTCTATTGAAAAACTCTATTTCATGACTTGATAGCCGATTATAAAAAGGAAAAAAAACATAGTTTTAAACAATGAATTTTTCCGCTAGAAATAACATAATTTATTTTTCATTTCTTATCAGTTTTTCCCAAAAGCAGCAACATTTCACTCTCATAAAGAGACACCTGTCCTTATGTCCATGATGAGGAGAGAGAGCAGCTTCATAGTGTCTTTTATATCAGTACTTTTACTCTTGTTCAAGTGAAGTAGGTCCTGACTTGAGACATAATCTTGAAATCTTCTGCTGAAGCTCGGATGATTCATTTCTTTCCCAGGACCTCAACCAGAGGGGTTTCCTAAAAGAGGGAAAACATTTGAATTACTTTTGTCATAGTATTGCCATAGAGCAGGGAATAATGTGTCAGTTTGCATGGTTCATAAATGTATTTGTTGTGAGCAATAAAAGGATGGATATGAGAAACTTTAAAGTACAGGTGAAACAGTATGACTGTTGGAGTTTTATTTTGCTTTTGAAATAGAGTGACAACCTCAAATAGTTTAAACAGAGACCAGTGGGACAATTTGGCAGAACTTTGAAGTACAGAGGAATTCTTTTTTTTTATTATTGTTTTTTATTATATCAGGCATGTTCATCACACGCACACCTTTTCATTATTAAAGCTTACATAACACTGGGCTAGCAACAGATCACAATATATTAATAAATATTAAAAAAATAAAATTAGGTAGGCTTCAATGAAAAAGTGGGACATTTTAAGCACCAGGAGGGACAGAGAACGACATGGCTCTGCAGTACAACCAAAAGAGGGACAGGTGGTCACTATTTAGATCTGTGTATTTATTTAACTTAATTTAAATCGTAGATACAGCGTAAATATATTTAACGCAAAAAAAACTGTGCGGCAATGGAGAAGTAGATAGAGTTGGATGTGAAAGTCTGCGTTTCGTGAGGAGGGAAAAGAGATAAGTTCGCCATCATACTTTACCTTATGTCACACTTTGAACAGTGGATGAATGTGTAGATCGTCCGTCCTGATGGTAAATCATCATTGATGCAGTGTTAGCATTGTTGTAGCGCGATTGCGGGGAGAGCCGTGACCTTTCGCCTCGTTAGCCTCCGTCCTATCTTCGCCTCTCGTTTCTGAGTTTCTTCTTGTTTGAGCCGTGTTTTGATGATTTCGTCGGCCTGGTTTTCCGCTCTGCTACCTGGTTCTGCCTGGCTACGAGTATTAGCTCAGCTAGCTCCGCTCGGTTGTATACTACCATATAGTGAGTTGTGCTCTTCAGAAGCGGTCGTGCGGAAACAAGCGCCGCTTAAACCCTAAAGTTCCGGGCGCATAAGCGGCCCCGTTTCACGCGGTTTTAATGAGATATATTAATTAAGCGAATGATCGAAGCGGGAAAATAATGTTCGAAGCATTTTACTAATCGAGTTTATCTATGTATTTCGTTGCAGCCCTAATACACACACACACACACACACACACACACACACACACACACACACACACACACACACACACACACACACACACACACACACACACACACACACACACACATATATATATATATAGTAGTTTTATTTTTGTATTTATTGATATATGCAAATTATAGTGATATTTTTATTTGTAACTTGAAACGGTAAACGACTGTCACCTGTTTGCATCCCCTATTTCATTATGTAAATTGTAAACTATCGTAAGGTGGACTTAAACAAAGTATTTTGTAAGCAAATAACCTGGCAAGAGCCAGATTGATGATTGTGTAGAACTCTAATGCGTTCTCCACAGTGTTTGTGAACTCACAAATACCGTGAGAATTCAGCTTGCAGGCAAGGTTAAAAAAGGTGTGTTGGGGTCTCTCCGCTCAGACACAGTAGGTGGCGTTAGCAGTCGATGTTGATATCATGAACTCGAAAGTGTTTGAAGAAGTACAACAGCAGAGGTACGAGAAACCAGATTTAAGGTTTGAATTTTAAGAGGCGTCCATGATTGTGACTTATTGCGTATTGTTGCCATGAACGTACTATATTATCGTGAATACTGCAAGCAAGACCTGAAACAATTCAAAAATTCGGCGGGAGGCTAAAGCGCATGCGCGCTACATCTGGCTCGCTCTGTCTGTATTGTAGTGTGCTGGGTGCTACGAGCCTCGATTAGCTGCCCACGGCGAACGCACGACAGAGAATCGCACTGTGGCAGCGTTAGCCCGCATGTTGGATATTTTACTCGAGTCTTGAGGTCCTGGCGCTGTGGTAGCGCTGCAAAAGCTGAATGAAAGCAATGCGGACACGGTAAAATATAGCCGCGCGTGCCTGAAGGAGAGGACACAGGTGAAGTGTAGAGAGGTGAGCGGTTGGCTCAATTTAAACTTGTTTACATGTCATATATGGCTGAAATGAGCCTTGCCAAAGCTATTTGATGGCTGCGTGGGTGTTTAGAGGAGCTGGTGGATGTTACGACTGTATGAAATTAGATCAAGCAGGGCGTGTGCGTTTTCGCTCCGTACAGGTGCGGGTTGAGAAGATTCGTTTGGCACATTCACAGTCGCCTGTAAAATAGCACAGTGTTTGCCCATCTTGTGCCACAGGAGCATTTTGAAAGGATGGTCACGGTCAGTCTCATAAACTTCACCACCTGTAAATGCTAGTGCACCATGTATAGATGGTGCAGTAGCATATAAGATAACATAAGCCTTGATTGATCTCACAATGGAGAAATTCACTTTGTTACATTCAGCCCTCAGAAACACTCAGGGTGTGCACATTAGACAAGAAAATGTGCAAAAAAATTACATAGTAAATAGAGGTATCTTATATACACTGACTACCAAAAACTTCAAGCGGGGCAAACAGTAGCTATATACAGTAAAATGAACATAAATAATAAAAAATAAACAGACTATACATGTAAATAAAGTGGGACATTACTTCCCACTTTGTGTACATGTGGTCATCCAACACATGTTTGAGAATTGGAGCAAAAATTCTTATGTCTAACCAACGTTCTGCTTTCAATTGTTAGGTTTTCTATTTTATCCTTGATCCTTGATTTAAGACGCACATCAATGGCCATGAAGCAAAGGTAAGTAAAACACCTGTATTCCAAAAGACACAGTTGTTTCAACATGAACTTTACATTGTAAACATTGTGTATTGCAGAGAACGGCTTGACTTCTGTGTACCCAGCAATGCCATGGTGGTGTAAGGAAGACTTGATGACTTGATTTCAGTTGATGGAATTCCATACAAATTTCTGCTGGCAAGCTGCCCACCACTTGAAAAGCAATAGAACCAGGAAAAAGATCACAGCAGTACAGTGGATCCCAAAGTTGGGCCCAGGGCGCATATGAGGATCCTAATAGACACTGCGACAGGGCCCCATAAGTAGGGCTGGGTACCGCTATTTTTTTCTTCTCAATACTTTAACGATGCCTGCTTTTCGGCACCGGTGCCTTAATGGTACATTTTTCGATACCTATGTTATTTTAATTAAATTAAAATAATTGGTCTTAAAATGTATCATTCAGGATGTCATACAACGGCACAACAGAAAGAACACTGGCCACAGCAGCGTCACCTGCAACTTCATGTTTTGGTCTGAATACCCAATTTCCAATTAAGCAATGTAAAAAAAAAACATAAATCGGACATTATTACCTCCTGAGCTGCAGAGACAGGCGTGATTCACATCAGGACACGGTTTTATTTCAGTAATCAGGCACGTAAAGTCAACTTCTGCGTATCTTTAGCTAATGGTAAAGATGTCTTTCTTGTCGTCATTGCAATGTTATGCTTTTCAATGTGACTTAAAAAACAAGTTTCTTATTCAGTCCTGGTTTTGTCCTGGTTTATAACCGGTTTAGTTTACAGCTGTGTTACAACCGGTGTAGTCTAAATCCTGGGTTAGTCCTGCCGCAGATCCCGCCACTAATAATTACAAAAGTTTAACTTATCTATAACTTTGCTTTAAGAAAACAGCCTTCATTTGCGCTGAAGTAGCTAATTATCTTTGCATGCATTAATTTAGCCTTTGTTTAAAGCAGTACTAAGTAAGTAAGTATTCTAGGCGTTAGAGGCCAAAAGCGCAACTGCAGGTGTCGTAGCAAGTTGTGTTTTTTTTACTTATTAATTGTCCGTGAGAGTAAATACTACGCTGACAGAAAAGGCGAAGGGAGAGAGGGATATTGTACATCCAATTACACAATGGAAATATTTTTTTTCACTCAAACTTGGCTGTAAATACTGTTTAAAGTGGCGCTAGCCCACAGTTAGCTTTACCCCCGTACCGGAGCTTTTCGGTACCCTGCCCTACCCTTGAGCTTGTACACCAGGAAATCATTTGAATTAGAAAGGAGGCACATACGTATTTATAGAACTAGACAACTTTAAATCTGTATTTAGCTCAGAGACATTATTTGTTGTTATTCCATGTAATTGTAAGCTCTCAAATAAAACAAAAATAATTAGAGTACAGAGAATTGGTGTAATTAGCGAGCTCCCTACGATCTACAGAGCGTTACTTTTCCTTTATTTAATTAATAATTAGGTTGCGTTCGCATGCAAGAGAAAGTCATGAATATATGTATAAAAAAATTAATTATTTGTATCCCTTAGTTAATGTATGTTGACAGAATATAAAGTAAGTAATCAGGAAGTAGCCACATCAGCATTTGACAGATACCAGTACTATTAGTTATATCATTTTTCCCATCACCTCCATTTGAACAAATACGGTGATTAGTGTTTTTTGATGTCATGTAATGTAATGTAATGGTACCCACGTCCTACGTGAGAGAAGACCCGGGATATGTAGTAACTACCAGATAGTTACCTGGTACTTACTTGTGGTGTTACTAGTACTTACCCTTATGTTCTACGTCAGATGTAGACCGGGAAATGTAGAAACTTCAAGATATCTGGCACCTACTTCAGTTGTTACTGGTTGTTCCTACATCAGATGAAGACCCGGGATATGTAGTAACTACCAGATAGTTACCTGGTACTTACTTGTGGTGTTACTAGTATTTACCATTATGTCCTACGTAAGATGAAGACCCGGGATATGTAGTAACTACCAGATAGTTACCTGGTACTTACTTGTGGTGTTACTAGTACTTACCCTTATGTTCTACGTCAGATGTAGACCGGGAAATGTAGAAACTTCAAGATATCTGGCACCTACTTCAGTTGTTACTGGTTGTTCCTACGTCAGATGAAGACCCGGGATATGTAGTAACTACCAGATAGTTACCTGGTACTTACTTGTGGTGTTACTAGTACTTACCCTTATGTTCTACGTCAGATGTAGACCGGGAAATGTAGAAACTTCAAGATATCTGGCACCTACTTCAGTTGTTACTGGTTGTTCCTACGTCAGATGAAGACCCGGGATATGTAGTAACTACCAGATAGTTACCTGGTACTTGTGTTGTTACTAGTACTTACTTGTGGTGTTACTAGTACTTACCCTTATGTTCTACGTCAGATGAAGACCCGGGAAATGTAGTAACTAACAGATAGTTACCCGGTACCTACTCATGATGTTACTGGTAGTTTTTGTTGTTGTTACTAGTTCGGCATACAGGTCTTTGTGGTAAGGAATTACATTAATATCTCATTGAAATGTATTAATGGCAACATCTGTATATATTGTTCTTGATGCAGTGTTATTTATAATGTGATTAAAATATCAATAAATACAATTGTTTTCTTTCAATTATGTCGTCCCCACACCAATTACCTTGCAGTTATTTACCCCCCACTTCTAGATTATTACTTAGTGTTATTGGGCTGAGTTACTATTAATAACTACTTTAATTACACAAGAACTACCACTTTTGATATGTATACTAGTAATTACTAGGCAATTACCTAGCAGTTATGAGCAGAGTTACTATTAACTACTACTTTAATTACACAAGAACTACACTTTTATTGATATTTATTACTAGTAATTACTAGGCAATTACCTAGCAGTTATTGAGCAGAGTTACTATTAACTACTACTTTAATTACTCAAGAACTAACACTTTTATTGATATTTATTACTAGTAATTACTAGGCAATTACCTAGCAGTTATTGAGCAGAGTTACTATTAACTACTACTTTAATTACACAAGAACTACCACTTTTATTGATATTTATTACTAGTAATTACTATGCAATTACCTAGCAGTTATTGAGCAGAGTTACTATTAACTAGTACTTTAATTACTCAAGAACTAACACTTTTATTGATATTTATTACTAGTAATTACTATGCAATTACCTAGCAGTTATTGAGCAGAGTTACTATTAACTACTACTTTAATTACCGAAGAACTACCACTTTTATTGATATTTATTACTAGTAATTACTACTGCAATTACTAGTGTTATTACTAGGTAATTACCTAGTAGTTAGCGGGTTGTCATGTAAAGTGTTACCAAATATCCTAGCAGGAAATATATTTTATATATCTGAAATGTTAATTTTAGATAGGAAGAATGTAGTTTTAGATATCTCGAAATTTCATTTTGACAGGGAAAGAAGATTTGAGCTGATAACGTTACGTAATTGCACACCAGCGCACTGAGCCAAAATGCCTCAGACAGGAATCGAATCCCGGTCTCCCACGTGCCAACCTATAACGCTAACCATCAGGCCAGCACACTCTCACTGGCCAGACAAAGTTTGCATGCAGTCTTATACTTCATTGGCCTGAGCGTTTAATTCGCGGGCAGAGCAGTTCAGCCAAGATTAATTGAATCATTTTATAATTAGAGTAAAATCGCCTGGGAGACAAATATTTGAGAGGATGCTTCAGCCATGCAGCAACCTCGATGGGTAAAACAATATTTTGATCAGGCCCATCTAGTAGGAGGAACGCACAGGGAGACAGACAGGAAACAGCCAAACTGAACTTCCTGTGATTGTACGGTCCAAAAAAGCGGAAATTGGAGCAAAAAAACGTTCAAATTAAAGCTTCTTTCTGTGACAGATGGGTAGTAAAACTACGTATGAGTCTAAAAGTGTGGCTTTTGTGAATAAAGGGGGAATTTGGGAAAAATTGATGATTTTCAGGCGAAACTCTGACAGAGGCCAACATGCTGCCAGAAGAACTGTGGCTATTTTGACGGTGGAAGGGTGGCACTGTTGTGCGCAGGCATAAGCCAGCAGGTGGTGCTGTTGTGCCATCTTGCAAGGGCTTAATAAGTGGAGTGGTTAACTTGACCCCCACATATTATACATTGTCGGAAAGCTTTGACTAAGGCGCATGTGACTGTCGGGGTCATTGGTCACTGCCGAGTATGCAGTGACCAACATGTGTAGATGAGTTAGACGTGATCAGAAGAGTGATGCCTCTTTGATATGTTGATCCCCATGACAGGGAAGGCCTGTATGATTATTTTCACAACTCCATACCATCCCGATTTTTTTATTTGAATTTTTCAAGAAAAAACCTTTGAGGGGGCGCCAGTGGGTCATTTTTGGCGATAGTGGCTACATTTGCACATGGTTAGGTCCAGCTCAGGAATGTGCACGTGCGCCGGATAGGGTCCGTTCCAATCCAACAAAGTCTGTGAAAGATATGAGACTTTGAATTTTGTTGAAAATGGCCTCTGAGTTGCGGGCTTGTCATGACCACGCCCAATAATATTTCCAAAATTTAAACGATGATTTTGAAAGCCACATGGGTCTGGGACATTTTGGGCAAAAAATTGAGGCTTTCGATTGAAAACTCAGGGATCAGGGGTCAGAAGTTCAAGAGGTACGATTTTGAAGGTTCGAGGTTTGGGCCAAGATGGCCGACTTCCTGTAGCGTTTAGTGCAGGGCCATAATATGTTTTTTTACATGTCCTGACATGGTCTATGTCCCTGGCCAGTGTCACCTTTGTACGATGACTTTTTTTGCGAGCGGGGTCTCATTGACTCAATGTAAACTGCCTGTTTGAGGGGGCGCCACTGAGCCATCTTTTATTATTTTCTCTCGCGGACCCCACCCAAAATTCGAGCACACGGAGCACTAATTTCTGATCCCTGTTACTTGCATATCGGTTCACGTTTGCTATGTGAATTCTTGCGTTTTCTGTTTCCGTTATGGATTTTAATTAGTCCCTCGCGGGACACTGCGTGTCACTAGCTCGGGCCTAATAACAACAATTTGGTAATTGACAGGTGATATGTGGTGCATATTCTCTCCAAGACTGTCAGATCAACCAAATTCACTTTGAACACATGTGAACATTCTCAATTAAGGGGTGCCAATACAGGTAAAAATCTCATTAAACAATAAAGTGCAATAAAAATTATTGTTTGCTAGTCGGTTATTCAAAAAGTCAACTACTGAAATAATCTAAATTATCTAAGCTGCGGGCTGAGTGGGAGTACAGAAGATGACTCAAGTACCTTCAGTGAAGATGTACGACTGAGAGCTTACACCGATACTAAAATAATGTTTTCAGCCCGATTTGTAAATGTCGTGTGTGCCTCTGTTGTTGGCCTCAAGATTGTATAAATGGAGGCATCAAGGCTGCAGACAAACTGTTACAAAAACCTTGCCGAATCGCGTTGGTATAGGAAGAACTTTTAAAACAAGCCATTAATGAGCTGTCTTCACCAACTGGTCTACAATTACTCACAAGCTCAACTAGCTTGAACCATCTGGGCCATTCTCAGTGCCTCCATGACCTGTGTGGTCCAAACCTTTTGTAGAAATCTCTCTGAGCGGCTCTCCGCTTTGACGGCCCTTAATGACACCGGAAGATAACACAGCTTGTGACGCCCGCAGGGGCTCTGCGGAGATCTCGACAAGATGGCTCTATCAGGAGGTGAGCGGGAGCATGTAGGGAGCATTAACCCTGACCCTTCCTCGAGGTAAACACCGCTTCATCTGTTTCTGTGAGACGGCCGGAGCGCTGATTCAGCCCATGAGTGCTCCAGCGCGCTCCCCCGGGGCTAAGCCATCAACCTGCCCTGCTAAAATATTCAGCATCTTAGCTTTGGAGAGGTGAATCGGACTCTCATAATTAAAGGGTCTAGAACGTGCTGAACTGGCTTTTTGCTAGTTTTGATCATCAAAAATATATATTTTCTTTCACTCAGGTGTGAAAAATTCTTCCTTTTTAGTGCATGTTTCTCTACTGCTCTTATGATGAACGTGCACTCCGTTGGAACATTGCAATCCACAAAGCTCCTCTTTGCTTTTTAAGTCTTTTTGCTTTCAACAAACCTGTTCTGATCATTGTAATTCACAAATAATCTGTGTCACAATAATAACTGGCAGCCTTTGTTTTTAGGTACTTCCAAATAGGTCTGGATACCGTAAAAAAATAAGAAAAAAAGTTTAGGTACTACTTTAGATACTGATGCTGTTGGTCCAGCAACAGCACTAAAGAAAGTTACTTGGTTGTTTTAGCTCAAATAAATTGACAAATTTGAAAGATATAGTCTTCTATGGAATAAATTAACATTATTGTTCTGTTTTATGGTTCTAGATGGCGAATATTTTAGTATAGGTATAAATAAAAATCGATTAGGTATTGGTATCGTAACCCAAGTATTGTTAAAGTGCTGGTATAGAAAACAATGTTTACGGTACCCAGCTCTAGTTCCAAATAGGTTCACTCCGTAATGCACATGCATAGAAGGCTGGCGTTTTATGTAACCACACTCCATAAGAACAAACACATTCATACATGTTTATAAACGTTACCAATGATAAAGTCCAAAGTAAAATATGGTTGTACTGAATAAATACTTGGTTCATATTTATCTAATCTAAAACAATCTATTTGATTTATTGTAAACATTATGGTGATCACAAACAAATAGCATTCTGAAAATTGAAAAGTCAACTTAGTGGCAAAAAAGACCTCAAGGGCTTTGGTAGTGTAAAAAATATAATTCACTCAGTGGTCAAGTAAACAAACAAATCAAGACAGTTCAAACACAATCATACTTTTATTACAGAGAATACTTTCATTACAGAGAATTATGAAATCCAGTTGAAAATGCTCCCAAGAAGCAGGCAGATCTTTAAAGAATGAGAAATTTCTATCAAATTGGAATTCTATTAATCCGATACCACACAGATTGGCAATTAAGTAGGACAGGACGAGCTAGCTTAGCCCGCAATGTCATCCGAGGTATAATGGAATCCATGAGAAAATGGCTCTGGTGGTGGGAAGACGGGATTGAAAAGGAGGAGCGTGTGATTTATATTTCTGTCTTGATCCTGTACCTTTCCCTCTCTCCCTTCAAGGATATACCATTCCTCACAATTAAGACACGTGCAATCCGCTCGTCCATTGATGCGAAACAGGAGACACCCCCTGTTAGCTCGTCATCTTTTTGCCCGACCAGGCCACGGGTTCAGTTCTCTATAATCCCCCCGTGCTTTCTAATTACCAAACCCACCGCAGGCCATTCATCGCGGGTTTAGTTCTTTCACATAACCTTCTCGCCAACCCACGCCGCCGACGCATTACAGCCAAGCCTCCCATGCATCGAAGACATCCCTGATGAATATCCTTAGGTTTCGAAAGCCGCCGAAACCTCCACGCCATTAGCCCATTCTCATGAAGGATTTCTCTCTAATGCATCTGCGGGCTCAGAAACATTGGTACTTTCCATTGCTTTGAAGGCATTGTGGGCGAAAACGCAATGCATCCGATTACTGTTGGGATAATGGACATTGGTTTGACAGGAAACCAGAGGATTTTAATTAGAAGCCCTCAGGTCTGCATTACAAGTGGTAAATAAAAAAGCAATGAAGATAGAATTGCAAGCCACAGTGACCTCAGTTCATCTCTCAATTCTGAATTATTTAAAAGTGTGCTTGGTTTGGAGTTGTTTTGATATTTTTCATGTGCTAAAATCAAGCTAAATTGCAGCAACGAAAAATAGGATGACACCACCAAATCAATGTTATAGCGAAGTCAAAGTTTGAATGTCGATTTTGCAATATGTTGACCCATTAGCTGATAGCAATTAATAATGATTAATAATGATTATTTGTAGAATGTGCTCTTTAGTGGCTAAAACAAGGCACTACACCTGAACCATGGTTCAGGTATGATATTCTTCTTAACAAGAAACTATCAAGAAATGTTTTTCAAATAATCTATAGAAGTGCAAATAAGGTCATGTTATAACATCACCCTCCAACCCTGTAATATCTTCAGTTTTAAAGCAATTCTAATTTGTATATTTGACACCAAGACATGTCAAAGATGGCACTCGCGTGTCAGTGGGAGGCTCTGGAACAGAACGTTTGCCGATTTTATGTAACCTCATTTGCATTGGATGTGCACAGAAACGTAATTTGGAAGACGCAGTGATACTTGTGGCGCTATTTAAGAGTAAATTTTGCTAATGCTGACTGTAAAACAAGCAATAGCAGCCCCCTTCTCACTGTTACTCAAGGCTTACATCATATTAGGCAAGAAGTTAATTGCTGCATAGTTCACAAAGCCAACAGACACGTGAGTCATACCGGGCTATTTTTATGGAGAGCTATGCATTTGGGACCTGGGCCCAACGAAGTTTTCCTTTCTTCTTACATAAGCCTGCAAGCATCGGGGACGTGTTACAGGAGAGAGCTGCAGAAGACGCACAAACACAAGACAAGAGTTAAAGAAATTGATGACTTGCTTTTTGTGTTTTTGCCTCCTGCCACGCGAGCATGTCCTACTTTCCTGACCTCACCCAGCGGAAAAATCCTATAAGCACACTTTCTCATTCGGGTTTATAAAATTAATAATTTATAGTCTGTAGATGAATCAAAAAGGTATGCAATGGAACAGGGACATGTGTCATGGCTCACATGAAGTCGGTCTTGATTTCATATGAGCCGATAGGACTGCTTAAAAGAAATACATGCAAATGTAACTTTTTTATAGTTTGAGTGAATTTGCTCTGAGCACCAACTGCATTGTGCTGTCTTTTCCACAATGTTATTTTTATCTCCACTACTAGCATTTATTCACTTATCTTATGGCTCTTCCATGTCCAAGCTATAGTCAACACAACAGGAGCTATTTTGCTTGCATGAACCGACTACCCTCCAGTTGGTAACGCCACCGTCCAAGTCTACTTACTTAATCCCATGCTTGGTGTGTTGTCACCAAGTCCAAAACTAACCTTACACCGCCTCGACAACAACTTCTGCTCCTGCTTCAGACAGAAAACAAATCTGTCCATTCCCAACCCCACTCACACTCTGGGATTTTGCCGGTTCCATTCAGGGAATATTTGTGAGCCAACTCTAAAGTAGCGCCCCCGTGGGAAAGGTTGCATCAGACGGTAGTAGGAGCGCTGTCATGGCAGCGCAATTAGTACACGCGTGTGAGCTTGTGTGTTGGTCCACCCTGGTGAATTGTTCAGTAGTATTTTTTTATTTTATTTTTTTGCCTAAGGGAAACAGTCATGCTGCAAGTGTGTAAAGTCCTCTGTGTTTTCTTTCATAATGAGATCCCAGTCCTACAAGATGTCAATGACACAAGAAAACAGTATGATTTTTAAAATGACCGCCTATAGCTCTGTAGCGTATACATGGAGGGCAGTGGTGCAGTGGGCTCATACTACTTTAAATGGTGTCTCATAGTGGCGCAGTGGTTACCACTCTTGCCTCACAGCCCAAGGCAGGTTCAGTTCCCTGTTTTTCGCTCTGATTTACTCTCCAGCTAAAAACATACACAGTAAGGCTAAAACCTCCGGCTAGGTACTTCTGATCTGAAGATGAGTTCCCAGGCAGCAGGTTGCAAAGACAAAAGCAGACATTTGTGTGCTCTGTATCTAGTTGTAAAACCTTTTTTTTATTGATTGAGAACCAGCAGGCTAATTGTTGTGCTATTTTACTCATCCCTGGGAGAATTGGGCTGTTAGATATACGCAGTGTTGGGGAAAATACTTTGAAATTGTATTTAGTTTCAGAATATTGAATACTTGTCTTAAAATGTATTTTGTGATGTGTTCCGTTACTTTGTCCAGTCAGAGTACTGTATTCTGAATAATTATAATACTTTCAGGTTGATTTGCATTCTTGCATTATGCATAAATATGGCATATAATTACACAAATCTAGGCTTATTTAACACTAATTAAGAATGCACCAAATGCACAGGAGCAGCGGATCATATGACACACGTGTGCAATCTGTATATTAGGAGGAAAAACAGGTCATCATTAAAAGTTCCTTGTTGTGCAATATGAAGTGAATATTTCATTTGATTAAGTACTACGATGCATGCCTTTGATTTTAAGAAACTGTACTATAAATACGCTCAGGTTAAGGTGCTTTGTCATTATACATTTGACACATCCCTCAATGCCACTGGGAGTAAGTTACGATATCTAAATACATGTGTTTGGGCAACACGGTGGCGCAGCGGTTAGCGGTCGTGCTTCCCATCTAGAAGGTCCCGGGTTTGATTCCCACCTGGACGGGGCCTTTCTGTGTGGAGTTTGCATGTTCTCCTTGTGTCTGCATAGGTTTCCTCCAAGTACTCCGGTTTCCCCTACCACTAAAAACATGTACAATTAGCCTGGTTCCACATCTGGAGATGGGTCCCCAAGCGCTGGCCCATGTTGGCAGCTCACTGCTCCTACAGGTTGACCCATCTACATTGAGGATGGGTCAAATGCAGAGAAAGAATTGATCTACAGAGAATTGGAGATTAATAAAGTATAGCTTTAATAAAGTATCACTTACACATCAGGAAGACAATGTGTAACTAAAAATGTTTAATTAGCAACTCATTGTTTGTAAACAAAAAAATAGGTATAGGGCCTTTCACAGTTTGTGATATAGTTTGTAATTAAGGGATCATATCCATTGATTTTTCTTTTTCAAAATGTTCAAACAGAAAAACTTGTGCAGTATCAAGAATTCATCCATGGAGGCAAAGAATTAACAGAATGAAATAGTGTGACTAGCCCCACATGACATTGAGCTGGTCACTTTGGTCAGAATAGATGTTTAATCCTGGACATGTTTCCCCCCTTCCATCACACCGATGACCACAGGTCATTTTTCTGCGCTCGTACTGCTGGCTGCTGTCCCCGTGGAGATCTCCATCGCTCCTAATTTATTTTGCACACAATCTTCTCGCGCTTCACTTTGCACTTTGCTTCGGTCCCCTCCGTTTCACTCTTGGCTGCGCTGTTCTCCGTCAATGCTGAGGCACTCAAAGTATATACAATACTGCTATCGGGGGACAGTGTTACTCCGGTGATAGTAGTTGCGATAAGCGCACAAATACGTATATTCTGATGACAGCATGGTACACATATTTACACTACTTACCCGTAAATAACTTTTTTTTTCATGAATATTCCTCTAAAACAAGTACTGCTACTACCACCACTAGTTGGACTACTGTTATCTACGAGTACTCTTGGTATACTTCAACTTCACTTCTATCCTTCTTGCTGCTGCTACTTTTCCACCACCATGTCTTCTTTTTCTTTTACTACTACTACCAGTGGCGGCTACTGTTCTGTAAAATGGGGGAAGCTCATGATGACCCGCGGGGAGGGGGTATTTATTTATCTATGTTAAGAAAAGCAACTCGATAATGTAATGTAACAATTATCTACTAGTTAGTATCACAGCCCTCACTGGGCTACAAAAGTAGGATTATATGAGAGGGTTTGACGGGCCAGAATGTTTTTAATGTCTTTTTAAATATCAAGCACTTTGCGAACCACTTGTGTATGAAAAGCACTCTATAAATAAAGATTGATTGATTGATTGATATGTATTGTACCAAAACATGTAAGATTTTTTATTTGTTTTGTTACAAAAAATATAACCCAGTAGCAGCTCCCCCTGACTCTGACGGTCATACCGTTTCCAGCCCTTTATGTGGAGGGGGAGGGGGTTTCGGTGTGGAGCAGGAGGGTGGGGAGAGGAGCAGCCAATCACTGTTCAACTAGAGGGAATTAGTACACACCCCTCCTTTGTTGCTCTGGCTTCAAAGTGATCTGACCAAGCCAATCAGAACCTGCATTTTCCATATTGAGCTTCTCCCACCTTCAGTGGTTTTTTATCATAGCTCGTCCAAGCAGCGCTTAAGTGACCGGGAGATCATATTGAAGACCACACTGGGACAGCTGATGAACAAGTGACCTTCTCATGAAATGAAGCACATTATTACTTATAATTATAGATACAGTAACTTATGAGACTGCATAGCCAGTGCAACATTCTTTACTACTTAGAAGGATTTTAGAGTGAATCTTGTATGTTGATAGCTCGTCTTATTTATTATACTTAGTGGCCAATTAGTTCACATTTCATTAATTCTGTAAATGTATAAGTTTCTTTCTCTAAATGTCAACCTACCCAGGGACTACATAGGTGCAAATTAGCATATTGTGCTATAACCTGGCACCAAGCATCTTTTCTGACTTTGTCTTGGTCAATGTGTTGTTGTGCACTGTCCCTGTCAAATAAAAGCACACCATACCATACGCTAATTCGTATCAATGCTCATCACCTGAATTGATACTAAAAAAAAGTAGCCATTTTGTATATTTTGTATTGTTTGTTTCTTTGGTCAGGACAGTGCATGTTAATGAACACACAAGACTCATGCATGTACATAAACATGTCACGCCATGAGCTAATTTCCATCCACCTTGCCACAGTCGCTCTCACAAACTCAATCTATACTTCTATATACGTCTGCAGCTGCTACTATTGCTACTATTGCTACTACTTCCTACCACTATTGTGTCACCACATAGCCATACTTATACTATTTGAATATTATTCAAAACCTCTGTCTACTACCACTACTGTTTGGTATTGCCATACACTTTATTCTTACCTCCACTACTGCTACTACATAATTTGGATAGAACTTCTACCACCACTACTTACTGATGCTTTACAAATATGTCATATACTACTGCTATGATTAGCACAGCAACTGGACTATTTTTTGACAGAAAAAAAGATAATTATCATAGAAATTTCCAAATTAGCCATTTTGCACTTTCCCTTCACATGCAACTGTCCCAATAAGCCTCAGTATTTTTGTTTTTTTTTAAGAGAGTGACTCAAACGAGTACACAGTGTGCAGAGGCATAATGAAATGGGGAACGCACCACGGAGTGAAATCGAGGTCCACAATTTTTGAAAGTTGGTTCAAAATCCTGACAAAGAACAGAGAGGCGACGGAGGGTGAAATTAATAAAAGGGAATCAGCCCATTAAAATTGCTGCATAATTGAATGTACACCACGGATATGACATCTGCGCTTAAATGTACATCGAGTAATCGTGGGCAGATTGGGAACCTCTGTAAAGCAGTTGAATCCTGGAGAAACAAAATGGCTTTTTGACGACTTGAAATCAGTCCATGGGATAAAAAAAAAAAAAACTATCAATAGATCTGTGGCTTTGAGTGGTTACTTGGCAAATGCACTGATATTGCTCAACCACACCCCGTCTCATTTAAACAATGCAGAATGAATATTCATCCGGAATTCCATTAATATTGTAGAGCTCATCGACAGAATCAGTTAATGCATGGTACTGTAGTTTGTCTTTTTATTCCACTACATAACAAAGAAGATCCCTTGTTTCGTCTAGACAGGATCAATGACTTTTTCTTTCCAAAATCCATACGCAGCTGCGAAGTAAAATACTTGTCCAGAAACGGCTTGTATCGTTATACCTCGAAAGGACTCAACGTTGTCTTTCCACCTCAACTAAAATGATTCACTCATTTCCTGCAAGTGGTGTGTGAAATATTTCTTTGCACAGACTCATTTACATGCATCCGGCTTGTAAACCTTGAGAGTCTTTTAGTTCTCTAGACATTTCCTATGCTTTTGTCACCTCCCAACAACGCATGGGTAACAAACAAAAAAAAACGCTGTATCGTTCACAAACATTGCGTAACTTCTCTTCTACCCTCCTCGCACCACTAAGTGTGTCACTCCCTTCCCCTGCTCCCCGCCATGGCAAGGCGAGCGCTCCTCTCCATCCCTTTCCATTGGCTTCTATTTGTGTGAACAGTCAAATCCATCGTCAATGTTTGCCTCCCATCGTTTTCTGCGTGCGCTCCCTCCTACCACCTAACCCTCCTCCCTCCCTTTCTCTCTCTCTCTCTCGTACTCTCTCTCCATCTCACGCTTCCACCAACCAGACACACAAACACTCTTCTGTCTCCTCTCTGCCCCTGTGTACCATCGGCAAAAGAGTGTACCGCTCTTTTTTTTGCTTTCGGACTATCTTTCCATGGACACACGTTGCTCAGTTTTGCTTCTTTTAGTTGTTGTTGTTGCCGGAGAGAGCCAGGAAGGGGAGGGTCAATCCGAAAAGGAGAAAAGGGGAAAGATAGAGGGGGAAAAAAACACATAGGATGAGAAAAGAAACTGTGCGGGCAGGAAGGATGCGCCCGATGCTGCAGCTTCTGATTCAATTAGCATGAATTTCACAGCAGAGCCAGCAGCGGCAGTAGCACTGGCAGTTTCGCGCAGCGAGCGAGCAGTAGCAGCATCAGCACCAGGAGGAGGAGGAAAAGGCAAAAGAGAAGACAAGCGTCCCCGTGCCGGAGCTCCGCAAGCGGGACCACGGCGCAACACTGCCGAATAATTTAGGATTTGTTTTTTTTAGAAGAGAAAGGGGGAGGTAGACAACGCAAGGCACGGATCGTTGCCTGGGGAAAGAAGTGCGTCTGGGGAAAAGAAACAAATACAGATTGTGGATTGCTTCGGACTTCTTGGATTAGACCTATTCCGGCTCCACTCTTATCGAATTGTCGGTCCTATAGAGAAATCATTGCGGACCAGTTTCTTCCTTCGGTTGGATTCTCAACAGACTAGAACACCATCCGGGATCCCAAGACAGGCTTCTGGACTGCTTGGTCGTCACGTCAACCCCCACACACACACACGCACGCCTTTTCCCCTCTTCTAGTTGCACCCCTCTTGGCTTTGACTTCCAACGTGATCCAAGTGCGGAATAGTGGTTGGTGTAGCACAGCAATTGTTGGATTATGGGTGGAGGAGTCCAGTGAGGAGCTTCTTTTTTTTTTTTAAACAGGAAATCTTATCTGAACAATTCATTTAAAGTAAACAAGATGGAGTCAAGCTGCTTGATCGTCATTGTGATGCTGTGATTGTTGGAAACGGGGCGCTTGGGGAGTTGTCAAACACTCAGTTGCTTTCAAGCAGGGAGGTGTTTGTTTCATTGCAGTTTGTGGATACCAACGCGACTCTAGACTCTTTTGGATTTTTTTGGGGTCATTTCTTCTCTGGAAGGATTTTGTGATTTTTCTTTTTCTCCCCTTTCTTTTCGGAATTTCAACGGATCTTTTTTTCTTGGCTTACTTTTTTCCATTTTGCTTTTTGTTTTGGTTTACATTTCCCCCCCAAACCCCTCGCTGGAAGGCAAGGGGACCATGGGCGCCGGATTCCTTTGAGATGTTCACTTCCTGTTTGTGTCGCCTGAGGGGGAGGGGCCTCTCACCCTTCCTTTTGGGCCCTGCCCCCATGCAGCCGGAGGTGGATTTGGACGTGGAGGAGGCGGAGGAGGGAGGTTTACAACAACAGAACGGGCAACAGGGGGCAGCGTCGCCGGCCGTGTGGGCCAGCCCGGCGTTCTTGTTCCGGCTCGTGCTATCGCTAGCCCTGCTGGTGTTCCCGTGCCCAGCTGTAGCCGCCCGCGTGTCCTCCTCCCTCAGCACCACACACCACGTCCACCACTTCCACAACAAGCATGGCACCGTGCCCATTGCTATCAACCGGATGCCCTTCCTCACACGTGGGGACATGGTAAGGTGTTCCGCTAGCCATGCTTTTTGGGGGAATTTCATGCAGTGTTGGGATTTTCGAACGCTGGAGTTGACTCGAAAGTTAATTGGGTGGTCATGCTGTTTTGTGGAATTTTTTGGCTCAGTGCATAATATATTTTTGCTATATTTTTTTATGGAAGTTGTGGGCGATGAATATCGCCAAGAGTTAAGTAATCTATAGTATTCCATATAACCTAAAAGAAATGGGGTCCAAATGATCCATGCCCAGAAAAAATCCAAATCAACTAGATCACTGGTCCTCAAACTGTGGAGCATGTACCATTGTTGGCACTTGAACTTCTTCAGGTGGTGCTTGGAGTTTTCTCCAATTTTAGACTTCATTCATTTTAATATGTAATTTAATTTGTGCTTTATTAATGTGTTTTAGGGTTTCTGGTTCAGAGATAGTTTTGAACCAGATTAGGGTTTAATTTATTTGATTATATGATCTCCTATGATGTGTCATGATACATTATATTACATGAAAAGTTTGAAAACCACTGAACATGTAATGACAATGTTCATGTTGGCAAATGTCAAAAGTCCCTTTATTACATTGGGCTACAAATGACCAATACAACTGAATTATAAATCTATATAGACTGTCTTATCATATGCTTCATAAAGCCCGATGCTGATCGTTTCTGGGGTTGTGGTAAGAATTCTAGCTGCTAATGAATATACATTGAATTGACAAGCGGGCCAACTGACCCATTGGGTGTTTGAGGGCTAAATCCACATATTTACCTGTTGTGACACATGGAGACACTTGTGGTGACAAGTTTGAGGGTCAATGCTGCAATCATCCTATTATTGACAACAAGCATGTGTCCACTCCACAGACGGACACGGATCTAATGGGTCAAAGGGAGTTAATTTCCTTCAAGGGTTTGATTTATGGCGGCGGGTTCCAACTTGAGCACATAAGCCCGAGCCAATTGCTTCATCCATTTATTGATCCCTGTCATGGTGTGTGGAAGGGCTAAAAGCAGCCATTCCTTGGGCAGCGCGACCTCCACCCGATAGGCCATGGGATTGATCCGTGTCCTCACCCCGGCTCACGATGTTCCCAGAAGCCATTCCCATATGTGTTACTCTCCGCGTCCAAAATAACCCAGCTGCTCCAAATGCTCGCAGCCATCTTCCCAAGTACTTGAACTGCGATTGAGAACGCGCAATCACCACCCACAGTGTGATTCTTGACATTGAAAGTCTTCTAACGGCTTGCTTCTGTGGGATGCTAAAACTGTCTTTCTTCCTTGTATGTCACAGTACGTTGTGTGCAACAGAAAATCCGTTGATAATTGCTTGAGCTGTGGTTATTTTGTCCTACTTTCTCCCGACTGCATGTCTTTCGGTGTGTGTCTGCTTTTGGAGCAACCACTTCGACAAGATCCCCACTCTCTTTTGCGTTCATTTCCTTGGTTTCGTCACATGACACAATAGTACGTATTGATTCCACCGCTTGTTCAATTTGCATATAATTTCAACCAATTCCTCTGACTGCATACCTCCAGTTCCACTTGTCTCAGTAAACACATAAGCCTGTATCAATCAACCTGTGGTAATCAATACCTAAGGCAGTCTCAGTTGGCCCCTTGCGGTCTGGAGAAACAACTCCAATCCCCTCCATAGCTCTGCCGCAATGGATTCTCTCCCTTTTACCTCTACTGTAACCTCGGCTACATGCACAGATTCACAAGGCTACAATGTGACCAGGCACACAAATGAGGGCGAACGGAAAGGGGAAGGGACGCATTGTCTATGTCAATGACAAGTTCATGAGGCTGTCAGTAATGGTGCTCAGTGGACTGTGTTGATTGGCAATATGCCAGAATTGATTTGGCTGTTTTTTTGTGTTTATTTATGAATATTCTTGTTGTGCTCAGCTATTGATTGAGTCTAAAGTATGATTTGTTGAAGATCTTCTGGGAAATCATGAGTTAAATATCTGATTCATGTTTTTCATTGGACCGAATGCGTGCATAGAAATATGCATGCAAGTACATATTTTCATATTATTGGAGGAGCTATTGTGATGTGCTCCAGGTGGGCATGAATTAACATGGGGTTTCCCATGAATACACTGGTTAGATTAGTGACATCTGTAATATTTATGGTGATTTCAATAATAAATGCCAAAGTTTCAGACATACCAAGGCTAAGGGTTAGGGACAGGATTTACAGTTAGTTATGATTTTTAAATAAACTTTAAACAACTAAATGAGTGCCATTGAAAATATAGCTAAACTCGGACAAAATGCAGAATATTTTGGAATATCCGTTTACGGACATGGCAACTTGTGCTCTGCGAAGTGTGTTTACATCATTTCAAGGCTTAATTTATTAAAGTGATGACCCATGGTAAAATTCTCTAGTCCATCTTCACTGAACTGATTCAGTAAATTATTAATTATTAAGGCTTTGTTAAGGACGCAAGAAACATGGTCCATAGAGTAGAAAATTAAAGTAAATATGCACTTGCCTGACCAAACAAAGTCGCCACACAACAAAACATGGTCACAAGCTGACATTGTTTCAATAAGCTTCTGCAGTGCCAAAATATCCAGTGTTGCGTTAACTTTTTACCAAGATCTTATATTGATGATGGGAGTGTGTGCCAACTGTGCAAAGCCTTCATCAGCACATCCGAAACATTCTCAATGGGGTTAAGATCTGGACTCTGTGGCAGCCAATCCATGTGTGAAAATGATGTCTCATGCTCCCTGAACCACTCTTTCACAATGTGAGCCCCACAAATCCTGGCATTGTCATAGTTTAGTTTAGTTCATTTTATTGTAGTTCATTTCCACAATTTCACACATTGCATTTTTTTTAACTTTACTAAATATATAACTTTTTTTCAGTAGTTAAGGAATATCACATATTACTTACGCAAAATATTGTAATATATTAGTCATTACAATTCAAGTAACTCGAGTTACAAACAAAATAATATGCAGCATGCCAAATCAAGTAAGATACTGGTGTATAACATCTGCAAGGGCTTGTATCCAACATCAAAAACAAAACACGGGGACAATAAAATCTTTGACTGCACCACTGCTCAGTCGCATCACTAAAGTAGTGCAGCTCAGCAACATTTTCCAAACAGTATATGCAATACAAAACACATTACATTTTAAGGCGGTAGCTAGTACTATACACACCACAATTCAAAGTAACCTGTCCAACACTGATCAGGAAAAAGTCACCTTGGAATATGCCCATGCCATCAAGGAAGAAGAAATCCATTGATGGAATAATCTGGTCATTCAGGATTCTCCTGCTGCCTTCCTTCTGTGGGCACATAGTGTTGCTGAACCAATACCTGACCAACTGCAGAAACCTCAGATCAGAACAGTTAGTTAAATCCAGGCGGACCCTTTTTTTGGTCGGGCAGTGTACATGACGTGATCGTTGAGAACTACAATCGTGGTTCCTTATTAATTAGACACTAAATTCTGTTGATCGCACCAAATCACCAACTGAACTTATGTCCTAAAAATACAACTCTTTTGTTAAAACCTTGAACACAACTCAACTGGTTTGCGAACAATTCCCCAGACTTTACCTTCTCTTTGTCAGAGCACTGGGAACATTCTTACTGGTTTGTTGTTGCCTTCTATGTTCAATTCCTTTACCATATTGACCAATGTTGGCCTAACTAGCCTTAGACCTTTTGCACTGCTCGCTTTTGTTTGTCCAGCAGTGGCCATGACCTAAAAAAAATAAATATCGTTTTTCCCACTAACATATTACAGCTGCATGAAGAAAGAAGAAAATACACAAAGCGCTTATTTTTCCCTGTATTGATTTCCTTTCTAGGTGCAGGGCTGGCTGTCAGCTTGGGTTTGAATGCAACAATAAACAAGGCCTTGCCGTTCGGCTTTCAGATTTCCCTTAGATACGAACGGCTCATGGACCACGAGATGAAATATCTGACACGGTGCCTATAGAGTGAAATATGATGTGGGGTTTTAACGCTAAAAATGTCACTCTGTATCCCTACGCCTCTATTGTTACATCTTGCACTCGCTGTGGTGGACATGTATTTTAATATCAATTCATGGGCATTTTTCAGCAGAGACTGGAAATTGTCTTCTTCTGGTTCAGGATAGGCAACCACTATCTCAAGAACCCTTTGAGTGATAAGTTGCTTTAAATATTGGGCTATCTTGGTGCCAGAATGAAGGCAGTAACAAATGGCAAACTCAAACTGTATCATGAAAAGAAAAAATAAATAAATTAGTATTTTATTTATCTTCATTTTATCAACAAAAATGTGTGTCTGTGTGGTTGTTACGGTACACAGGGTCATCTGCATTTAAAATTTAAGTCATATTATTTATGCTTTTGTAATGTATTGAATTTAGTGTTTCTTTTCTGGTTTACACCCAATTTAGAAATAATTTAGTCCAAATTAGGTCTATTTTAGAAACGTTTTTATCCTGGTTTGTGCTGTTCTAGCCCAGGTGGTACTTGGCAGGTTATATATTTTAGGAAGTGGTACTTGGTATGAAAGGTTTGAGAATCACAGAACTAGGTGTGTTTATTAGTTTCAAATCTGAACCAATAGTAAACCTTACAAGGTAATTGTAGCCATAGTAGTAGTTAGTTGTATTATTATTGCAGTAGGGATGGTATTGTATTTTTGGGCTCACAGGAAGTGTAATGTTGTTCTGAACTTACACAATATGTTGAACAAAAATAATTATAATTGTAGCTTGATGCACATGTCTTTCCTTTTAATTGGTGTTACTAAAAGCATTGCTTTTCAAAAAAATATTTTCATTAACCTTTCAATAACGTGTTACTTTTTTACTCACACTGAAGTGGTCCGGTTGATCAGTGAGAGCGCTTCATGACGGTGTCTTGCACCTTTCACATCTCAAGTTGCTAAGCTATTTAAATTGACATAATTAACATAAAAAATGGCCACTGGCTCCCGCGCTGGAGTTATTTCTGTCAGAAGATATCGTAGCGTCAGCGAATTGGTCTGTTGGCTCAACTACATGGAACAGACACTAGCGTTTTCACTGTCGACTTTAGATATCTTTGTTGTTGTCAGAATATGTGAAGCGAGACGCTCAAGCCAAGACGCTGAGATCTGGTAAAGTTTGGTATGTTTTTTTTCTTTTTATGATTTGTTTCTTGTTTTTGTTTTTATTTAATTTAGTTGCTTGTTGGTAAGTTTACTTGGTAAGTAACATTTTTTTAAGAATTGTTAAAAAGTCATCATATGGAAACATAAATAAATAAAAACCAACCCAGTATAGATGCCATCTTGATAATCTCACAAGTCTGTTCATGCAAAAAACAAATGAGCTGAAAATAAAACATTTTAGTTATCTCTATTAGCAATTGTCAATCTAGTAGTGGAAATGTACTAGTAGCAATGGAAGTCTGATAATTCTGTGTTAGACCACACTAACCCTCCACATGGTTGAAACAATACCTTAAAAAAAATCTTGACTCTACTCGTCACTAAGAAATACATTAGCTCCTCATAAATGCTGCTATCTGATCACAAGGCATGTTTCGTTAGAAGCAAAACCTGATATATTGCAGCGTGACAAAAAGAAATCTCGATACGTAGCAAGAAAACAATACACTAAAGCTTCCTGCATCGACTCAAGACCTCCTTATGCTTCCTTCCCATCATTTGTTGCACACATACATAGCCGGAGAAGTACCCGAGCCAAGACACTTTGCTTCTTGCTTTGGTTGGCTCCATTTCGTACTTCTTCTTTTCCTCTGGCAGTATGCGCTGAAGCGGTTACTAATGTCCGCCTACGCTACGAGCACTGCCGTTCCTCTCTCATTTCATCCTCCCCCCATCCTCCTTCCCCTGATTTTTTTTTCTTCGCCGGTCCCCTTCTCGCGTTTTCATTATCGTCCTACCAAGACGAGACGCATCCACATCCAAAAATGCCTACCACTTCATTTGCCCGGGAGTTCCATTTCAATCGGCGTCCTAAATAGTTCCCGTCGCGCGCACGGCGTATCAAGGGCTTGTATGGGGGATGCCGTATTGTCAAGCGAAGTGGCACGGCTTATTACCAGCGCTAATACCCCTCTTACTGATAAGGGCTCTCCTGCTTTGGGGGCCCATTTGGAAAGCGAGTATTTGCTTGACTCTATGCATGGGTGAGTTTCAGTGGACGAGGCTAATAGCTGGGTTTTGTCCTGTGGTGCGCTGCAGGAAGTTTAAGTAGTGATTTGTTACATTCCTTATAGTCATCAACAGTTAAAGTATTTTTAAGACAAATTGCTGTTATCAAACCAGGACTAGATCAGGCAAAACTGAATGAGCCGCTGCTGTTTCAGACTTTGTTATTGTGATGTTTCTGATCAGAACTGAATCTGAATCATAAAAGGCCACCGTTAAAATACATGTGTTCATACCTTTCTTTTAATCTAGTTCAAAAACATTGAGTATAAAGTAAGGACAAACTAAGTGTACCGAAAAGTAAAAAGTAATGTAACAGTATCAGTATAGATCTTTTTCGACCATTAAGTTAAGTTATACTTTTTTAAAAGTAATTCAAGAAATTCATCTCTGCATTTGACCCATCCTCAGTGCTGCTGGGAAAACCTGTAGGAGCAGTGAGCAGGCTGTGTGGGCCGCCGCTTGGTGACCCATCTCCAGATGTGGAACCAGGCTAATGGTCAGAAACACCTGGCTGGAGGATTAACCTGTTGTATATTTGTAAATCACAGCACAATAGCAGGTTCATGGAAACCTACACTGATTTACCAGTTTCTAGTGTTTTGCTGCAGTGTTATGTCTTATCTGTGTTTCAACAACAAATTTCCCATGACTTCGACTTGCCAAAACCAATGACCAAGGGTTGCAACTACGAAACGGGACATCGCTGTACCACAAAGACAAAGCCCTGAACTACACAGTCAACATAGTCTTTCTCCTCTCATATTTTGAACATGCATATAAGTGTGCTTAGCGCTTGTTTACACGTGTCACCACTGGCATCAGCGTTTTCTCCCCCCCGCACCATACTGTTATCCGTATGTCTCCTCCGTCAGCACATCTGCAGCTTGCTTAGTACGTTTTTCATGAATATTGAGGCGACAGCCGTGGTCCAATGTGGGTTTACCCTCACCTGAGCACCCTCTGCCTTTGTCCTGAAGGATTAAGAAGCTAATTCTAATACAGAAACCCATGTTTGATGCAGGACATTTTCAAAGAGGTCTTTGTACCTTGTGAGACATATACAGGCATTAATCAGACATGTATTCTTTCCAGACCTATTTCACTAAAATTAAGCGTGATCAAAGCCGCAATTTGAAATGTGCAATTAATAAAACGCAATGGATTCAGTTATTCATCCTGTACCACATCAATCATTAAGTCTTACACTAAACTAAACTAATCAGTTTAGCACTTCATGTTGAAGTTGTCTCAAACGTTCACACAACTGGGCATGTCTGTGTAAGCTCTCGTACAGTCACCCGTGTACATAAATAACTAATCTTTTTTGTAGTAATCTGGACTAGGCTATTCATTTTATTAGTAATAATTCAATAATATAGAATTTCGGCTTCTTCCGGCGCTTTTCGGGTTGACAACCCTAACCCGAAGCAATCTTCTGCACCTCTTTGGCGTTGCCAGGTTCTCCTCGAGTCACTTTTTTTGTTAGTACTGAGAACTCCAACAAATACTGGCACAGTTCGGGCTGTAGCAATATCCGGACAATTTGCAGATGCAGCCGGTTGACACTGGCAAGTTGATGTCTGTGACAGTTTGAAACGTGCAGTTCCACATCGCGAGCAAGTGCCATTGACTGTATGCTAATGGTAATCCCGCAGAAACTCTGAAATTGCAAATCCAAACATGAATCGTGATTGCCATTCTCGACTGAAATATAGCAATCATGTGGCCACATCTCGCACCCGTGCTTTTACACTTAACATAAACTTCTTACCGCACCCTCCTGACCAACACCTACCATGTCAACCATGTTTATCGAGAGCCGCGAGGAGAAGGTGGCCCCTCTCATCCATTAAGCTGTCACCGCGACTCTGCACCCCGCCCAGGGATTTAAGCAGATGCGTGTGATTGGGAGACACTCGGGGCCCTTATCTTTCTCCATCTCTCTCTCTCTCTACTCCTACAGTGTCATTATTATGCTGCATCTGTCTCCCTGTAGCTCCTGCAGACTCGGCGGCCTCTCCCGCCCCCACTAAAAAACACATACACACACACATGCAGCCAGCAGAGGTAGAGAAAGAAGCAGCCCGGCGAGATTGATTTCAGACTTTTACAGCATTGCAGGCGCGGCGTGGGGCGTGATTAGTGTGTCCAAAAGGGCCTGATCGGGATCGTATTCCATGTTGTGTAACCCGCGAAAAACAAGGTGTTTATTTCATGAGATGGGCTGGCAGAGAGTAATTGGAAGTGCTATAGTGCATATATATACACACAAGCGATGGCTCGGCAAATTAGGTTTTGTTTAGAGCCATTTTGCATTTCATTTTTAGACTCATCTTTAGTTTTCCCCAACGAAACAGTTGCTGCCATGTGATCATGAGTTTTCAGTGTTTCCGTTTCTTACTGGATTTCTCAGTCAACTCAACCCATGCTCAGTAGGCTTATCCTTCAGCCCAGCATGCCTGATCAAGATGCTAGCTCTAGATTTCGAGATGGGTCTTCCAATGGGTCAAATGCATAGATTATATTACTATGTATATACTACTGTATATAGCGAGATAGTAGAGCTGGGACAATATATCGTTTTGAAATATATCGCAATACGGGTTTGCTGCCAGACACTGACACACTAAAAATATTTCGAAAATTAACTTTTGTTATTATATATTGCATGTACTTGTGTGTTTGGACAAAACACACATTTTTAGACTTTTCAGACTCTTGTTGTTGGTATTATTCAAGTTAATACTCCAGCCATACTATATTTTTATTGTTGTTGTTTTTACATATTTAATGATGGACTGATTTACAGTTAATAACTTTTACTAATTTAACTTGTGCGTTCTATTTACTTAAACTAATTTATGTAGTTCCTTATAGTACTTAACCATAATACTTATTGTATGGTAGATTAGATTTTTTTTCTATGCACTGCAATTATAACACGTATAACAAAAACAATGCAATGTTCCCTCTTTAATTGCTGCCACAATTATCCCATTCTTGTGCTAATGCTAATTCGCCCAGTACAAGAAGCTAGCATTAGCCTCACCGTTGATTAAGTGCCTCTCTTTTCATGATGGCGGCGTGATGGATGAAGTGGCACCCAGTTTGAAACGTTCTTTCTGCCACTTGCCTGCAATGCCGATCCCCTAAGTGTAAAGCAGTTAATTTGGCCTATTCAGATGCTACATGGTGTCACTCTTACGGCTCAGATTGCAGCTAATTGGGTAGTCTTAGCCGCTGAACTCTGAGCTGTCTGTCTGTTGGATACAGTACGTGACCCTTACCAACTCCTGTTGAGAGAGATCTGTCGGCAACACAGCCGTTTTTTCACGCAGAGTTTTAAGGCTTTTGGGAGGATTGCCTTCAAAGAGGATATATCATTGATGTCAGCCCTTTGGTGAAGTACGATTGCGGTAGAAATAGACCACACATTTTTGCTCAGGAATGGTGGACAAAATAGTATACTGTAGTTTTGCAACTCGCTTGATTATTACATTTTGAACAAGAAAACTCTTAAAAATTGACGAAAAAATTAATATTTCCATAGCGGACATCAATTGTAACCAAAGTAACCAAAACAGTCCCTAACCATTATATTAACCCAGTTCTGCAATGACCACACCCCGAGAATTCTCATTGGACGACGCGTCTGCTAATCTTGACGATATCCATTTTCCGAACTCTAGACGTAAGCCCATACTTAAAACTATAATGCTCAGTGAATAATGCTAACTGAAAAATCACCGTTAGGAGTGCTGTCCAATGAGAATTTGTGTGGGCGTGGCTTTAGCGGGACTGGTTAAGGGGGAATAAAGACTGAGGCGTACCGAAAGGCAACTGAAAATGTTGGTGGAGAAGGTTAATAGTGGAATTTACACGCATCCACATTGCAATGATATTTTCCCCTCTCAATACATGGCCTGTTTTTCTTCCACAAATAAATAGAATTATTGGTTTTCACCACTTCAGAGATGCAGAGATCATATAAATATAACAGTGCATGATGACTTGGTCATTCCGCGTCTACAAACAGAGCAGAGGTCAGATCCGCCTTCGCTTTTCCTTTGTGACCAATTAGAATGCACAGGCCAAAAGGTGAGCTGTGGCCATCTTTCTTGTTGCCTTTATCGATTTGTATTCATGTATTTTTTATAATTTTTTCCAGATAGTAAGGGAAAATACGTACACTGTAACCTTTTGATTTCCCAGTATGTGCACAACGGCTCAAGGACGAGATGAAAGGTAATGGTTTATGTTGAATATGGATGGTTTGTGAATGCAACGGTGAGAGAGTAAGACTTAGAGCTATACGTAATGACTGTTACAAGATGTTGTAATTTTTCATATAAGGATACTGTATATGAGTTGTAAAATAGCCAATTTGGGCAAAGTGTCTTGCCCAAGGAGACAACGATCTGCATCTGTGTGGTTAGCACTGTAGCACCTGAGCCACATTCACCTGAATTTATGAAATACTTCTTGTTTTCTCATTCATTATTCTTTAGGTTCCAAGATCAAAGCCTCAGCATTTATGTGCAGAGTTGGAAATCATGTCTTTGTACGTAAAAAGACAGTGAGAGACTGGGCTGTCCAGTGGGGGAATAACATGTCATTTAACTGAAGAACTTTGAGAGCAGAGCAGGTCCAGGATGGATGGATTAGGAGCTTTCGTTTTCCATCTTAAATGCCAACAAAATCCAGGAAGTAGAGGTCAGACCGCTTCTGTAGTAGAAGTAGAAACAACCAAAGTAAACGGGATGACTCAAACCCGCGTGAATGAGTTGAAATACTTCTCCAGATGTGCTTCCAGATGAGGTAACGTTGGTTAAAACGCATTGTCAGTTTGCGCTGCAGCCCTCCTGCGCGGCTTTTAATTATGTGCCCGTAACCATGACGAATGCAGCCGTCTCCTCTCTCTTGTTCTGCGTAAAATCAAAGCACGTTCCCCTTTGCCCTTGGCGTAATTGTACCGCCACTGTTTACCCGTGTTTTCATCTGACCTCCACGTCCATAAATTCCCGTCTGACATGCCCGAAACGCTGCAAGTGATTACTGTAGCTCTTCATTCGCAGCATACGTACACAGCCCTCTTTTCCGTGGGGACTTGACCCATCCCCTTATCTTCCCACTGTATTTCTGAACATGGATGGTGATATGATTCTCCTGCGCTGTGTTGTTTTTGCATCACATTCGCCAATCGTGCTGCCCGTGACTGTGTCGGATTGGTGCGACACGCATTATGATGGAGTTAGATGGAGTTTGCATATGCGACGATGTTGGATGAATAGCGTGCTAGCCCTTAGCATTTGGAACATGCTTTTGAGTACTTTTTAAGTGTACACGACACTTATTTTTGTGGATTTGTTGATTTAAACAAGCGTTATTCGAGTTGAACGTGGAAATCTGACCTAAAAGCATTTCCAGACCAAAATCAAGATACTTATTTATTTACAAAGGAAAAGGTAGTTGTGAAAAACACATACTGAAGGCCTACTGGAAGATTGTATTACTTAATTTTATTACTAAGATTTCTGGGAATCTACAGTGCACAGTCACAGCAGAAACACAGAACAAAAAACTAGTTAAAACCTGCCAAATCACACTTTGGCAATCCGTGACAACAAAAGGTGCAGTAAAATTATTTTTAATATATATGGAAAACAAGTTTGTAAATGTTTTTTGTCCTCACTTTAAGTAATTCTTCTTTTGTGGATTTGATCACTAAATAATTACTTAAAGAGGGAGTAAATTATGTTGCTTTTTTCAGGTATTTGGTAATAATCTCCAACACATCTCTGTCACTATCTTACCATCATTGGTTAGAAAATGATCCAAATGATCCAAAAAACACAGCTGAAACCAAAATATTCAGTAGTTTATACAACCATTCTTTATACAACCACCTTATTTTCTATTTTTTTCCTCCAGTGACAAGCCCTTCCGTTTGATAATCTCGGTCTTATCTTGTCTTGTCTGGAGGGGAGGGGGTTAGGTCGTCAGGTGCAGGAGGCTGCGGAGGAGGGCCGCTGTTCCCTTTTGAGAGTCAAGTCACAAGCGCCTTTCTCTTTCACGGAGCAACATTAGTATTCATGATTCTCCCCCTCCGCGTGTCCAGGCCTCCATGCCTCAGGTGTTCTGGACAGTTAAGATAAGCACGCTCACTGGCTTGACATTTTACAGGTCTAGGCCAAACCCCTCCGAACCGTCCTTACAAGCAGATTTTTAAACGTCAACGTTTTTTGCGCTATTGTGTCGAGTAGTGAGGCGTGTCTATGCAAAGACGGCAAGGGCATGAGTTGGATTTGGAGGAAGAGTGACTAAATGGTGTGTTACATTTGTTGTAAAGCGATATTAAGGACTAGTCATAATTTTATTGTATAGTGACAGTGGCTCAGGTGGTAGAGGGGGTCGCCCCGTAACCGAGAGGTTGGCGGTTCGAATCCTGGCTCCCACAGGTGCATGATGTGTTCTTGGGCAAGACACTTCACCTCCATTGGTGTATAAATGAGTGATTCCCTGATATAAAGCACTATGACTGCCGAATGTAGGTGGTATGAAGACCGTCATACCTGTCAACTGCATTATGAAATTTGTTATTGTTTTGACAGTCATCCGGAACTTTTGAGACTTCTAGAATAAAAAGTATATGTCTTTGTGCGCACACATTGCCAATGTTATTTGCAGAGAGTTAGGCCTGTGTACCCCGATGTGAACAAGCAAGACATGCTTTGTAGAGAAGGCAATTTGAGGGATGAAATGATCAGTTGAGGCAGCCTTAGTATGTCAGATTACTGCTTTGCTTATATATAAACTACTGTGGGATTGACTCGAGAATGGAGACTATTAAATTTCAAGGACGTTTTGGCCCAAATTATTTATTGGACAGTACAAGACAAAAGGGAGTTAAAGAGCATGCAGGGCATCTAATGATGAATTGCCAAAGCTGAGACTCGAACCCAAGACACTGAGGCCAGAGGACTGTGCAGTGTATGAGCACAGGAGTCTTACTAACTAGGCTGTCAGAGCGCTAGATTTATTTTTTGTTGTACTGAAATTAAAGATGGCTTACAACTATGTGCAACTGGTAATTCCTGATTCCTGAAAGCACCACTCCAGTGATGGCATGTGCTTGTTTTATGCAAAGTTCCACTGCGAATTGCCACAAAGACAAAGCCGTCACCACCGCTACACCTCGCTTCCCCTTCAGTAGAACAGATTCTCCGTGTCCTGCTCTTGCATGTTCAGCCGCAGCGCCATGGAATAAGGTGTCATACACAAGTACGTTTTCCTCCCGACACGGCCATACGTCGCCTTTTCTATTAAAACGAATGACCGCGCAGAGAGGGAGCAGTGGCTCTGCCTATCGCCACCACGCAGTAGGGATCGCCGCATACTTTGATTAATGTCCCCACAGTGCGGTGTAGTCGGTCTGCACCGGCCCGTGTGTCAGATGGGAACAGATGGGAATGGCATTTAGATCTTATTAATTGCCTGGTTGCACTTACTTGGATAATATTTTATTTTTGAAGTTCACTTTTCTACTAGATTTTTCTGTATGTTTGGAATTTGCATGTAGGGATGGGTACCGTTGATTTTTTTTTATACCACTACTTTAACAATACCTGCTTTTCGGTGCCGGTGCCTTAACGGTACTTTTTCGATACTTATGTTATTTTAATTCAATTAAAATAACGTGTATAAAAGTATTGTTCAGCAAAAAGTCCTAAAACAGCACAACAGAAGCTCCACATCTCGTATTTTGAGCACAATTTCCACACAAAAAAAAGAGAGAAAGGACATTATTACCTCCTGATCTGCAGAGACCAGATGCACATCATGACACGGTTTCTTTCAGCCAAAATTGTCTAAACACACTGCGCTTTGACGAAGCGATAGCACTCCACACGTCAAAGATCCTTACATGGTGAGAGCGCTCACTCTGCCACTAATAATTTACCAAAACTGTACAAAAACTGTCTAATACAGAGTGAGCGCTTACTTTTCCATAAACAATCTTTGATATTCCCCTCGCTGCAGCTGTTTGTAAAGTTGTAAACAACAGCACTCAGCCTCCGTGGGTCTGTCGCTAAAGGTAAAGACGTCTTTCTTGTTGTCACTGCTCTGTTTTGTTTTTCAATTTGCCTAAAAACTCAAGTTTCTTATTTAGTCCTGGTTTATAACTGGTTTAGTTTAGCTCTGGGTTTTACAACTGGTGTTAGTCCTGGTTTAGTCCTGGCTCAGTCCTGCTGCAGACCGCGGCTGAACCATCTCTATTAGAAAAGTTTAGTACGTTATAGCTTTGCTTCGCTTTAAGTTATAGCTACAGTATAAGTTATAGTTTTGCTTCGCTCCGTTTGCGCTGAAGCAGCTCATTATCAGCGCACACGTTCATGTTGCTTTTTTTTAGACTCACTGCGGGTCATATATTGACGTCTGGAGAGAACAAGAACCGAAAGTTGGCACCGAAAGAATTGTAGTTTTTCGATACCACCCCAACCAGAGCTTTTCGGTCGGTACCACGTAGGCACCGTTTAATGGTTCCCATCCCTATTTGCATGTCAGGCTCATGTTTGGATGGGTTTTCTGTGGTTTCCCCATTTTCTACCATCAACCTAAAACATGCTGAGGACAAATAGGTCTATAGTTACAGACGGCAACGTGTCAAACAAAGTGGGCATGAGGAGGAATAAAACCTATCATGGGAATCACAAATTTTCACTCTTTTTAGCCGTTTTCTGGCATTGTCCGTTTTTTTAAGTATTTCTGGCCTGTTGAACCACTTTGCTCCTCTCCATGTCTCTATCTTTATTTAGTAGGAAAATGTTTTCATAATTCAATATTTGTTAAAGTAATGGTGGAGAAACGGAAGTAAGTTCATTTTTTTCCCCTTCTTTGTATTCCCCTCTGGCTGATTTGAACATGACCATATATGGGTAATAGACTTATCTTAAAAGGTTCTGTACCAGAGTCCTTTTGTGATAAAGGTAGCTAGTTCTGTTTATCTTGGTAAAAACTCATTCACGACTCTTCTAACACATTCCGAACACCCAGATTCTTAACTTTGTACCTTTCAGGGACTGGAGCTAACTACTGCTACTTCTGGCTTTACGATCACTCAAAATAGAAATATACTGGTATACCATTAACTAGAAATGGTTAGGATCCAGTAAAAAAAACAAAAAACAAAACATTAGACATTGGTCTAACATGAAAAAATCCAAATGCAGTTAAAATGGAGAGTATATCTTTAAATTACTTCCAAAACTCTAACATAATATATCTGATACCAGTGATAGGATAGTTTTTATACAGTCCCAAGTAACACTGCAATGAGATATTGATCCATACTTTGTTTTTGCCATAAAATCCATTGAAACTTTGGAAAATAGCCAGGCTATAATCTCTGGTTCTCATTAGCTCAGTGTAAGAAGGAAGAACTAGTATCTCCTATATACCAAGCTAACAACAATTAACATTTAAAAAAATAATAATAATATTCGCCCATCCCTACCGCTAACAGTCCTGCCAAATAAACTTACTATGGCCCTAAACAAAAGAATATAAAATAAGAAAACAACCAATTCATCACAACAATTTGAATGGCTTCCCATCTATTTAACATATTCTTGAAAGTATTTCAGAGCTTCTTGTTTACTGTCTGAAATCCACTGTGAGAATAATTGAAAACAGCAGCTGCTATTAAGTCAAGGCCTCTCCCATGTACAAAAGAGGAAACTCTTTTCTGGGTAAAGAAAACCACTCAAACTCGCCCAAGAAGCGCTCAGGGGAGATGACACTGAGGGTCTCTTGCGTAGCGCTGGGAACCCTTTTTTTTCTGTCTTTTTTTTGTTTTTTCATCATCCCACCTCGCTCACATAAAAGCAGCGAAGGGCTGATGCTTTGAGAGAGACGAAGGGGCCGCTGATGTAAGGCGTCTTTAATTATTTAAGCATCAGATATTAAAGCGGCGACACCGGGAGCCAAGGTGCGCTCTATGAGAAGGCTTTGAGGAACAGGCCGTCTCAGCCACTCGGGCGGTTCTGAGTATCTACTGATGCTGGGACAGGACATCCCCCAGCTCGCTGCTTTGATTTGACTGCAGCCATACAACGGGTTTAGTAGGTGCTCTGATTCTCTTCATGACCCCACTTGACAAAAATGGCATTGCCAGTTTGGTATTGTTGCGGAACTGTTTTGAGTTTTATGAGAGAGCAGTTCTACAGTTTCACATCATGCACATGATACCACAGTATTCCTAACAGTCAATCGTTGAAAATTGAGTCGGTGCAGCTAAGAAATAAAACAATAACAAAGTTCAACGTGTTTTATAGCACATCACCAAATGACTGTTTCATAAAGGCGTCTGAAAGTGGAGAAAATATTCAAAAGTATGTGCTTGATATTGGTCAGATTAAAGGACTGGCAGCCTTAAAGATGAAGGTGGCCGTTTTGTGAATCAAATCACTTGCAAATTATGATCAGGGAAAACATTTCAAGACTTTCTGTCAAGACATTTGTTTCCAAAACTGTGTCTGTACAGTTTTAGAACATCATTCTTTGCCCTTGACTCTTGGTGTAAACAAGTTGATAATGGCAATATTGTTTTGTTAACCTTGACAAGAGCGGTGACATAGTGTATAAATGGCAACGTAGTTTGGCATTGTCTGCAAGCAGCTGCTTGTGACTGGGCCAGATTGACCGAGAAGTGGCTGCTAGAATGCATTGTCTATGTTTTCCCCCACTCCCATTGATCCTGCAGTCAGTTGTATTGCTCAAGTGCACACAAATATCAAAAGTCCCAGAATTTTTAGCCATTTATGCTTTATCAAACGGTAATAGATCAGTTTTCACACCCAATTACTTCCAACTTTACTGATAGCCTCCTACACAATTCTATATATGGTGCCATTATAAAATATTAAACCCTTCCATCTAGGCTGTAATATCAAAATTGCTGAGTGCACATATAGTCACTCCGGGAAACGCACTCAATCATTTATAACAGCGGGTCACAGCGCTCGTCATTAAACTCTGTGTCCTTTTCCAGCTCGGAACAACTCGTATTTAGCTTTTTGTGAGGTTGGTCTAATCATGGTGGAGTGTTGGCATTTCTGTCTGAGTCTTTGCCACCTATTGTACACAGCACGCCCCATTAAACATTTATGCCAGGCCGCCTGCTTGCTCTGCTCAGCCGGATGTTCCATCAATTGTAAAACACAAACAATTTCCCTTCATAGTGTCAGCTTCAGAAAATTGTTTAAATCTTTTGCGGAAAGCGCTCTACGGGAGTGTTCAACTTCTGTTTTGTTCTTTTCACAGAAAATACGCCCACGTGCAAGAGAAAGCAGAAACAGACGTTTGAGAGAAATAATTTCTCAGGGGAGGCGCATTATGATGAATTGACCTTTTTGAGCAAGAAATTGTGTTATAATAGTATTGTTGCCTTACTGAAAACATTACCTGGAGTCGTTTTTTTTTCTTTCTTGTTCTTCTTCATACACGATTCCATTTGGGAAGGTTTTACAGACAAATACGTTTGTGTTTCAGTTCGTTACATCAGCAGTCAAAACCGGGATATAAGGTCTGAACAATCCTTGCACCTTCACCAGTCTCGTTTGGATCATTTTAACATCAGAACTACAATTACAAGGCATTGATTTGTTAGCAGTCATGTTGTCACAAGCAAAAGATGCAATTACTTCACTTTTCTAAATACCTTAAGGCACGAGCTCCCATATCTTTTTCCTTAAAGCCCCGGCTGCTTGAACTACAGACAAGTCAGAGCCCACAAAGGCTAAAATTAATCTATTAAGACGCGACAGCATATTAGATGTATCCAGTGTTGTACGCCATAAAGTGTTCTAATTTGTGCTACTTGACTCATCGCTCTGCTGCTCATTCACAGTCGTGAAAATCAACCTCGACAATATCTGCCTTAACTGTGGAGAAGTCACTGCAGTTTCCGTACACACACCGCAGCTACTAAAAGTTGATGGATTGCGGGTTTGTTGAGAAGGCATGACAAAGACTGCATACTCCCCGCTGCGGCTATGCATACTGCGAATCACATAAATACACATGTACGCACTCGCTACGCCCACGCACCGATGGAAAAGTTACTTCAGAAGGAGCGAACTTCAAAGATTAGCTCCATGTCTCTGTGTCGGAGCCTGCGTGACTGACAGACTTGATTCTGTCAGCCTGACTTCCACAGAAAATAAGACATTAAGGAGGGAAATGACAACAGGAGTTAAGGGAATTTTACTAGGATGGTTCTGTAAAATGGAACTCCTTGATTAGTCTTTGAAGAAGCATTCAAATTCCGGTGCTGTAAAGGTGGCATATCGACCTTTTAAAAGTGTTATACCACATGGCATTCTTTCATCTAAAACATACATGGAGTCGTGGTTTTAAGCCTTTCCTTCATGTTTGAGTAATCTTCAAATACTCCGCAGCTATTTCAGCTCCTCCCGCAGCCCTATATAATCAGGAAGCTCCTTGCTCCCACTTGGTTTAGCCTTGCTTTCACCATGTTATTGTGGCCTCCTTTTCTCTATAACGCCTCTTGATCTCATCTCAACCTTTATTAGGTCCATTCATATACAGTTGGTTATCTTACATTGTTATCTCACTTCTAGCATTTTCTGTTTAATATAACAGGATCGAGATGGAGAGGCTCACAGCGGGGAGACAGGAAATAAAGGTTGAGGCCCAGAAAACTCCACTCCGCCGCGATAAAGTCTGGGCACGGGCCGTTTGAAGCCACACTCCTACTCACACACAGAGCCTTGACACACTTAAATCTCCTCCTGGGGGTACGGGGGCGGCAGGAGCGGGGTGTACTAGTCGAGCGGAACCAGAGATAGACAAACCCCATGCCACTTTCGGCTCTCTGCATCGCTGCCATCTTATCCGCGCGCCATCAGTCATTTTTACCGTGGAAATAGGTTATCCAGGAGTGCGCCCAGGTGATGGTGCCACTAGGGGCCAGGCTAGACTTGACTCTCCTGGGAAGCGGAACTCTTAAACTTGGCCTTTTTCCCCAAAGGTTTCCCGAAGGGGGATGTTCGTTGACATTTTTTAGCTGTACTGCGGGTGATTTGATGCGAATGATCCTCACCTTGAATGACAATAGGGAGGTGTGTGCAGATTTCATTGTTCAGTGTCACAATAGCTGTTTGCTAAAAGCATGGGGAACCATAAAACTAACCTTGGGCCTTATATACTGCTCTGTGACTGCCGTACGTTTTGGGTCAACAGTACCTCGGTGAATAGAGCAATCGCCCATGAATCCAAATGCAGCCCGTATAACTACTAAAAACTAAAACTGTGGCAGATACTTATGTTGTCTTAATAAAACAAAGATGAGAAATTAAGGACAAGGTCCTTAATCTATGTAATATGAAAAATTACTGACTCCTACTAACAATCTATTTAAACACTTGGTTAGACTACATTTACATGGGCGGCACGGTAGCACAGCGGTTAGAGCTTGTGCTTCACAGCTAGAAGGTCCGGGTTTGATTCCCACCTGGACGGGGCCTTTCTGTGTGGAGTTTGCATGTTCTCCCCGTGTCTGCGTAGGTTTCCTCCGGGTACTCCGGTTTCCCCTATCACTAAAAACATGTACAATAGGCCAGGATGAATGAGAGTGTGTTTCAGAGTGCGCATGGGGACAACGGATGCAAATTAGCCTAAGGCTACAATCCGGTGTGGCTTGTTTACATGCATGAGACCCATGTATGTTCATTAACATGCACTGTCCCGACCAAATAAATAAATAAATACATTTACAAATATTGTGTTAACTAACTCGTATCTAACTTACTACCTAGCAAAACTCATTAAGCCATGTCATCAAAAATGAAATAAAAATTTCTTCTTGATAGTCCTTCATGCTTTTTCCAAATTTTCCAACTGGGCCTGACCCAGCTCCACCCTCTCTCCTTGTGGGACGGAGGTTCAGGCCCGGCTCAGGTCAATAACCACTCGGGGGAGAGTCAAGTGAAAGCGATAAGTTGAAGTGGCTGTAAACTAGATAGATTGCGGCAGCGAACAGTGAAGACAGTGCTTTCTCCGTAATGGCGTCTATGGAGGGGAGCGATGGAGGGGATGGGGAGGGCGGATTCAGCTTCATCCCCCCGCCGTGTGCTTACAGCTAGGGGGGGGGAGGTCCGGTAATCTGTCGCTGATGATAACCGTAATGTAAGGGGCCTTTATCTACCGAGGGGAGTAACCAAGAGGCTTATCTCGTGGCCTGCCTGCATGTAAGTCAAATCATCCAGTCTGCGTGGGTCTTGGCCACATCCAGATCTCCTCTGCTAATGGTTTCTTATTGGCGGTGAGATTAGTGGGCACCAGTGGCTATAGGCTTGTCGTCGACAGGTAGCCCACGAAGAGACTGCTGTTTCTGTTGGAGAGGGGGGTCTAGTGCATCAAACGTAACAACACGCAAGTGAAGCAAATAGCCTTACTCTGTAAGAGTGAATGTGCTGCAGTTTACACTCATACTGTGGGTTTTTGCATAAGGCCTGACCTGACTTTTGGTTGTTTTGTTGTTTGTAGCTTATCGTACCTGGAGTACCGCTTTGTTTGAGATGTGCATAGTTGGGCAATCCTTTATATTTAGCTTTATTTTGATTTATTTTAGCTTCCTTTTCAATGTATTTGCCTTTGGTCCAATAATGTCAATCATATGTCAGTCTTGCAGTTGCATATTTCACACAGTCCACTTCTAAATCTCGTAACTTTGGAGTCATTGTCTGGGTTTGACTGCCCGAAACCGCTATGAACCGTGCAAAATATCCGCAATTAAACTTGCAGCGTCCTCAGTCAGCTCTTCCCCTATTAGCGCTGCAAGCTAGCGTCGCTGCAGCTAACAGTACATCTGCCTACATCCAGCATTCATCATTCAGGATAAATGCTGTCCAGTACATGGGCTTTTTCAGGCTGAATGCTCGGCTAGGCTTACCCCCGCAAACTGGCTTACATTACAGCTAACTGTCACAGTGAAACCGGAGCCTACAGGGACGGCGGGCTTTAGCGTTCGGTTCTACATTGTATTTATAGTCGCGTCCACTGCCGTGATGATTGTATTACTTGATCTTGGGTTACCCTAACATCCAAACATCCTGGCAGAGATACGTGTTCAGCAAGGCAGACCCGAGACATTTGGCGAAGCAAGTTTATTTCTTTAACGATATTTTGCAAGCAATGTCATTCATATTGCTTTATTGTTAAAACGGAGTAAATTAAAGGTGCGCGCCTGCATTTGCAGAAAAAACAGACACTACTTTACTTTAACTATGGCAATGTTTTTCCCGATAGTGAAAAGGAAAGCTGCTGTTACTGATACATTGCTGGCACAGTCAAGAGAGGAATTGGTCCAAATAAACCGTAGCTAAGAATTATTTGCACAAAGCTGATGGAGAGTTAGCATAAGGGTAATTAGAGCAATGCAAACACATGGATTGAGTTTGCCGGCACATTTTTCAGAAGGCATTGAGGGTTTTTGACCTTCCTTTGTCCAGCCGCCTCACTCTCTGTCTGCATTTTTAAATTTCACCTTCACAATGATCCTCTATGGATTAAGCAATTGTGTTTTGGGGTCATTATTTCTTGCATCATTGCTCATATGCTCAATATAAGCAATGATGCATAGTCTAACCTTTCCGTTCCCTTTGTTTTAAAGCACACACACTGGCTCATCCTCTTGTGCTTGGAAAGGGTTGTCTATGCAGTACAACGATGGGCTTTAAGTGGCAAGGGCAATAACCAGTAGAAAAACAAGGAGCAATGCACAATGGAGTCATATTTCTTCATGCTCTGTGTGATCTATTTATGGCTTGCTTCTAATCTCTTATAGAAATACATCTGTATAAAAGTGTGCCACATTGACAACAATTACATATAAACTCCAGTTCATTTGGTGTGGGATAGTATGGATTATGTAGGTTGCGATTTGTAATTGTCATGTTATAGCACATCAATCTGGTCATTTATTTTATGTCCCTCAAATATATTCACAGTATTTCACTGTGGTAACTAATCCATGCATAAAAGTCAATTTCAGTGCTTACACTCGCACGTCTACTAAATTGCATTGAATCACTATGCAGTGCGCAGTCTCTAGACAGCCTGTCTCCAACTCGCCGGCCAGCTTTATGACCATTTCCGTTGTCTGTTGGCTATTTGGCAAACCAGGAAATATTTCAATAACTTCTATCTTCAAATATATTTATGCAGGTAGCTGGTATAAGGGAAATGGAGCAATGCATTCAATTTGTAAACCCAGGTTCAGAGATATTTTGTCCATACATAATGGATTGTTTACCCTGCAGAAGATTGTATTTTTATTGCTAATACTCGTACAGCCACAGACATTTTATTGCATCACCCCCATTACGCAATCTGGCATGTTGTTTACAGCGAGAGGAGTCTATAGACAGCCTGTCTCCAAGCCACTGCTGTGCTTTATGACCATTCCTGTTTGTCTTCCATGTAGCAATGCAGCGATCCTGACCTAATCTAGTCTTATATCTTTTTAACAGTTTGAATTTGTGAAAGGAGCCACATCCTTTGTTTTTGAAGCAATTGTATGCAGATGGCCACCAAAGACACAGCATTGCAGTACGCAACATGAGTGGAAGCTTTTTGCACTAAAAAGAGTCGACTTTGTTGTGGCCGTATTTCTTCAATTGGCAAACTGTGTAGCAGCGCGCCATGAATCCACTCTTGTACGTATGTATCATTTCAAACAAAACCGTGTGCTCTTTGCAATAGAGATAAAATATCCAGGCTGATAAATTATAAGTCCGCCCATTACGGCATCTGGTGAGAGCAACAGTCACCAACTCAATTTGGAAGAAGCTGCATAAATGTCCGCTTTGAGTCAAGAAAATCCACCTGGTTCGACTGATTAAACTTAGTTTGAGATTGCATTGCACGAATTGGCTGGCTTTGTAAAACAAATAATATTAAGAAAAAATGGCAATAAATTGATCCCAAAGATTTGGCTCACATCTGAGAACCACAAATCCCACCGCTGCTTCCTTCCCAGCACTGTGCCCGACTTTTCCGTTGTTTCGTTTACTCCATCTGTCACTCATCCTCCCTGTCAGTTTTCCGTCCTCCCCTCCTCCTCCTCCTCCTCCCATCTTCTACCCCGCTTCGCTCTCTAGAACCGGGTGCAAAATAGCATAAAGCCGGTATTGATCGTATTTCATTTGCAGGTAGTGCCTACAGTCCATAAGCTGCACTTTGGGGATCAAAAGGTCATCACTATTGAAAGCTAATAAACAAGACTGATGTCCGGGGGTTCACTTTTAGGCCTGTAGTGGGAGAAAATGATTGAGCCTTGTGGAAAAATAATCTTAAAGGGGACTTATCATCCAAAATCAACTTTTGTTCAGCTTTTAACCATGTTCCCTCATCAAAAACATTCCTGGACTAGTATTTTGCAGCATTTGCACAGCTTTCCTTTGGTTGTTTTTTTTTCTTATATTGCAAAAGCGTGTCGATATTTCAAAGCTTATACATGCAGTATGTTTTAGCCAACAGCATGCTATCAAATCAGTAAAACAGTAATTGCAGTTTGAGTGCAGAACTGCTCCGAATGGGTCCGATGATTGTTTCATGCAAATCCATGTTTTATCTCTCAACAATATCCAGGAATTTTAGACTGGAGTGTTTATGCAATAGAGGGAGGAGCCATTACTCAAAATGAAGCTATGTTTTTGAAGGGGAAATGTTAAAGCATAGTAAAAGGCTTAACAAAATAAATTTTCTCTAAAACATTATCTTTTCTTGGGAATCTTCGACCCTGTCATTCGCCAATGATGTGGGCGCCCATGACTATTTTTTGCTTGACATCTCGAGTGATTCACGGACTGTCACACTGTCAATGCGAAGCGACTGTATCCCGCACTGTACACCATGTGTACACCATGTCAGCCAGCCGGGTGATTCACGCCTTCCACTTGCATAATTGTTGTTGTTCCCAAACACTTGCTAATAATTGGCACTCCCACAAATAGCTTCATGAATGGCTTTTGATTCCAGTTATCATCACACAATACAGAGTATGGTTATAGAGTCCTTCATTCAAATACTAATAATAATTAATTTCACCGGTACAAGGTTCACATTAGGGCAGCAGTGCTCCAATGCAATTATTGTGCAGTAGAGATAGCTTCTATCGTCACTTTGTGTTGTCTTTATGCCAGTCTTTTTTGTTCTTATTGTTAGATAGATTGCCAATCAGGGGTGCACAAACTCCTTGAGAAATGCAGTCACTTTGCAGAACATATCATTTTGTACTGTGGCTAGGGATATGACGTCACCGAATTGTGAATAACAAAGATTTGGCTATATATTGTACAGTGCTATAACTTAAAAAAATAAAACGAAATTGTGGACCACCATTTTAGAGAGGAGTCTGAAGTCACGGCACTCCACTCAGAACGCACTGGTTATTATCATGATGGCTTGGTTGCTATGTGACGGCGCAGTAGAAGGATGTTAGGACAGGAGCCGGGAGAATGGAGGGCGCCCGATTGATGGAGGGGGTGAGCAATGGCGAGCGTTCTATTTCTCCTCCTCCTCCCTCTCCGCTGATGGGTGACCTTGCGCTTTCCAATATGAATAGAATTCCTCTTGAACTTCACGTCTTGAACGAGCAATCGCAATCATATCTCAGTGGCATTTTCAGCTGTCGCAAGGACGAAGGCTGCAATTATTTGGCAATACAATATGCGGGGATCTTGATGCACCTGTGTCATATGGTCTTACAAACCTGCCAACTCTGTAGTTTGGACCTCTACAAACATGTTCTGACATTCATGCTATTTTTGTCTTAGTTTAACAGTTCATTACAGTGCTCTCTCAAATAAGACATATCGCGCTAAACTCAGGCTTAAAAACCTTTTTAGGGGGGTATGTAAAGACCTACAACATTTGTCTATGTGAAGAAAAGCTAATAATAACTGAGCTCGAGGCCGTAATGGGAATTATGCTTTATAAAACCGTGAAAACAAGTTTACACTTCCAGCTAAAGCATGCTAGCAAATCAATAGTGCTGTGAACACACATTGAGCACATAATTGCAGTTTTGTGTTCCATTGATGACGCAAAATCCTGGATTTACGAATTGGAGCACTTTAGGACTAGATGAAAAAACAACCAAAATGAATGGAGCGAAATATGAGGGATTTGACAGAAATAATTTTGCTCCATTACATTCCCATTGAATAGTCCCCTCCACCACATACACATAATATTAATCAGAATGTGACGGGCTCAAAGGGAGGAGTAAAACTGTCCCGCGCAGGCTCCCATAGGATGTCACCTCTGCTCTCGCCTCATTGGTTAACTGACCTCCCTCCTGAAGGGAATGCGCTGGTTTATAGGGAGATAATGCCCCGTTGGGAAATCCTTGAAGAACAGGGCATAGGTTGAGATACTGGCAATGAATACAGAATACTGACCTCCTTTGTCCGGCCATTTAGAAAGGCTTTGTGTGGAGGAATCTATTCATATTCCAGGAGAGCGCCACATTTTATTTCTGAGCAAATTGGCAACCTGTGCTTTAACTCCTGTAACCTTGTAAGATTTGTAAAAGGGAAGGAACATTTTGGAGTATCTTAAATGGAATAATGTTTTGCAAGATATATTTCAGGTTGGATCGCAATGTGAAATCTCGGCGTCCTAAATTTGACATACGTTTGGTAAAGGGCTTTATCAGTTAACAGGCGAGTTTGTGTTGCCATGCAGCTTAGTGAAATATCTATCGCAGCACAGTAGCTTTGTTGTTTGCAAAAAGGTCCGGGCCTAGAATGATTACTTGTAAAAGTATCTTCTAGGCTAGGCTTCTAGTACTTGGTGAAAACACTACTTGAGTACCAAGGAACAGCTGACCATAAGTCTGGCATAGTTTTAGTGTTGGTGTCAATTGGACCGACAAAACATAAAATAATTTGGGAACTCTTGATGCATTTCCAAAGAATACACAAAAATATGTCATAAGGTACAACACAAACGAATTCGTAAACGTTTAGGATGGTCAGTGTTTTTAGTATGCAGGCCAAACTTTCCTAGACACTAATAATATGGGTTATAGCTGTTTTGCTGATGCCTGTACATGTTTGCTTTCATGATTGCCACTCCATCGCTAAGTTGCCAATTAGGGAAATCTGCTCCTTCAGCGCGTCCACTCCCACCTCCCCAGTCCCCCTGTAATTACCTGTCAGGCCTGGTCATCAGATAACCACCGTGGCTTTGCATTACATTGAAGGCATTCATTACACCCTTCACTATACATTTTCTGCTCTGGATGTTGGTAAACAGTATGGTAGAGTAGCCACAAATTGTACTTTATGCTAATCTTCCAACAGATAACCGCTAGCTGGAGATCTGGACTTGACTTTAGCTTAACAATCAAAATACTCTCAAAAACAAAAATGCACAAGTCAAGTGCACATCTTGGTCCTGATTTGATTTATTTTGCAGTTTGTTTCCTCTTGCTAACTACCTAACCTTCAATGCCTAAACTCACGGGCCAAATGTGATATTGTTTTGCAGGTACATAAAGTAAGGCTTTCACATCTGTTAATATTCCATCAATTGCACTCAATATTGCGGCTAATAAAAGTGGTGTTTAAGCACTGATGCTAAAGGCTAACATTAATTTGATGCTAACCAATAAAATTATAATTTGAGCTAGTTTTCCAACCAAAAAAAATTACTTAGCTCATAGTTAAATTTTCTTTCAGTTTTTAACCTTATTTTGTTTTTGATTCAGTAAATAAGTGTAGATAGTAAATTGTTAATATGCTAAACTGGCCTATACAGCCAAGTTGAACCCTTACAAATCCACTATACACATCTATGTCAGGCTTGTCACTCAAGTCAAAGTCATGTACTTGATGAAACAGAAATGTGTGCGCTAGGGTACGCATGTTAGTGCGATATTACCAAAGCGTGGCATCCGTTTCCTATTTGTTTTTTCCGGAAAGGTCTCAGGTGGATTTTTCGCGACGAGCTGACAGAGGGCCTCTCCAAATTCCACAGAGTGGGAGTATCGTGTATTATGCACACGGTTTTTTGTTTTTTTCCTTCTCGGTGTGTGGGTGAGTGGCAGCTATACCCGGCATCCGAGCAGCTGGAGAAAGGTTGACTTGCATGCTGCGGAGGCTAGAAGTGTGACTGGCAAGGGACGTCTCACTCCTATGCTGCTGTGGTGCGACTGTGTGGTGAGAGTAGTGGAGAATGTTTGGGCTGAAAATGTGTATGTTAACCTCCTGGAACCGCCACCTTAACGTGGTGGAGGGGTTTGAGCGTCCAAATGATCCTGGGAGCTCTGTTGTCAGGGGCTTCGTGCCCCTGGTAGGGTCTCTCATGGCAAACATGTCCTAGGTGACGGGTCAGACAAAGAGCGGTTCAGAAGCCCCTTATGAGAGACCAACAGGCCCGGTTAGAACCATGAGGCCGTCCTTCTGTGGACCCACCACCTGCAGGAGGAGACATAGGGGCTGGTGCAATGTGATTTGGACAGCTCCAACAGCTGCCCCCACGACCCGGCAATGGACAAGTGGAAGAAAATGGATGGATGGATGGATGAATGGATGGAACCTCCTTTCTAAACAATGCTTACTTAGCATACCTTTCTGTAAACAAGAACATTATCAGACTAGCCAATTGTGCAGACTTTCTATGCCTATTTCAAATGGTTTGCCTTTTTGATCCTGCATACGTTTTCGAATTGCTTATCCCTTCGTTAAATCCGTAATTATGGTTAGCTAATTGCTAGCTCGAAGTGAGGTAACTATGTTGTTGAAGAAATGGTGAGAGATAACTCATTTCCATTTGTTCATTACCATTTGTGTACTTTTCAAATTTAAAGTCTGTTTAAATATCTTGACTGACTTATGAAGTTTGGGAGAGTGGTGTGCACAAACATCAATATTTTGATATACTTGGTTTTGAAATCTTCTCATGCTTGACTGAAAGAGAAAACTTGGATGGAGAACCATTTCTAGTAAATGAGGACAGAGCACATGATGGTAAGAGAGCAGAGTTTAATTTGGCTAAACAAAATGACATACACCATTAAGTCTCCATTTTATTAGTGGGCAAAATAATGATGGTGCTACTTTTTGACTTCAAAGTCGAGTGAAAAAAGTCACTAAAGGAATCCATCATTGATTGGAAGCCCAGACGCGCCGATTTGTTTTCCCACTTTGCACTAATTACTTTTTGACTTGCCGTTTTTTTTTTTTTTTTTTTTTTTCTTCTTCGTTCACTTTCATGGATTGGGTCTTGGAGGGCTTGACTCCGTGCCAAGGAAAGCAGCGATCAAACAGACTTTGTAGTGCTTCAGACAGAAAGCAATGCCATTTTGAAACACGTTTAGAGCAAGGTCTTGGATTTTAAAAGGTGCCTCATGCCCTTTTCAGCTTTCACTCCATGTTCAGTGCCAATTTGAAAGAGCCCTATATAATGTTTTCACAATATGTCACAGGCCTTGTACCAGTACCAATACCACAACGCATTTTTGTATTATTTAAGCCTCTCAGTAGTCCAGGAATTCTCGATTGCAGTAGAGATATAAATATCAATGACAGGATTGCATGGCCTAGGTGGAGAAAGTTTGTCTTCTATCATCAGAAGCTTCTTGTCACTCTTGTAGTCAAATGTAAGACTGCTAAAGTACACAAGTTAGAGAACTACTTAAACTCTGGGCCCTCTTGAGATTAGTGGTCAGGACTGCCATAACACCAATGTAACGTAGTGATCAAGAAGTGGTTGAGATTAATACTTCTCTACGAGCTCATAAACAGCACCTTGTACGTATGCATTTTCAAAATGCTAAGTGCTTGCGTGAACATGCCTCTGTTTGGGCAGCAGCACTTGCAGTCTCTTCAATCAATTAGTGGGACTTGCGAAGGCTTTGTGTAGCATTAGGCGATCAATGGTGGAGAAAAGAAGGCATCAGGGAATTCGGAGGGAAAAAGCAACAAACTTTTTAACAATTGGACCTACAGCAAAGCGAGCATTGTATCCTAATTTGCAGAGCGCCAATGATCCGTCCCCCACGCGACTCGATCCACTTGATACGGTATGTAAATGGAGATGGAAAAGCATTTTCGGAATGCATAATGATGCCCCATGCCTGGTGGGTATGTGCCTCATAAACATTATCTCAAAGGCCCCAATTAAAAACTTCTCCTCACCTCGGTTTTTATCCAGCGATTTGATGAAGAAAACCTCTCTCTAATAAACAAGTAGGAGGATGAGTTGAAGGAAAATTATTCTTTAGGTTTCCTGAGGCCAGCGGTAATGGAAAGTTTTCTCAGCAAGAATACGTCAAAATTGTGAGCTATCCACTTTTATTTACTGACCTCTCTAAATAACTTTATAGCAGATTGTTCTTGCTTTGACGTTTCTTGAGAAGTAAAGTTTGAAAATAAAAAAAGGCATATTGTTTCCAGTTAATCAGAAATTGATTGCAATTATCAACCGAAGATGTTAACCCACCCAACAAAATATGTTCTGAATTGTTTCGATTTACCTCATATGCAATGGCTAGAATTTAGTTTTAAAGTGCAATAACAACAAAAATAGTTTTGCAATGTTGTGAAATACTTGTGGTCTTTTGTGTCGGAAACTATAGAGATGTCAAGCTTTCAAACGAGTCCTCCACGGTTCTCATACGCCTCTAGGGAGGTGCAATATTTATGTTAAAAGTTTTACATTTACATCTGACCCAATTTAGCCCTGGGGACCAGATTGGCTAGGGCTGGTGGAAAATCCCCTCCCTAATTTTCAACTAAAAGAAACAAATCAAACAAATTCAATCAGTTGCTACAATGACATTACAAATGTGTGTATTTACACACAACATTTCTGTATTGATATTTTAAGATTGTTTAAAGCAACACTGCGGAACATCCCGGGGTATATCCGTTATCTTTACCTAAACTGGAACCTCTACAACTCTCCTTCTAACCTCTCATGATTTTAAGTCCACTGCCCTAGCATCTCCCCTCCGCCCTGTCTGCTTCATAGCCTTCCTTCCATCAGTGGCACAGAGCTATGGGATCTTTCAGCTGCTGGAGCTGTCGATGGGACATTGGACGCTCATAATTGGCTCTCCCGGGGCCTGTTCCCATGGTGGAGCAGAGCGCAGCAGTGTAGAGTCACGCTGCAGAGAAAGCCCAGTCAGTGCTAGCATGGCTTTAACACTCAGCTAACCCCATGGCTGTCTTATCACCAATGTGTTATGGATGACAATGGACGCACAGAGCCATTTTACACAACCTGTAGTACACAGAATGGTATTTACTGAAGATAGATACGACGACCAATTATTTTGGTCATCCAGTGAGTATAGCCCTACTACTCATTTAAATCACTATGTATCATACTGGGTCATGCTATACGGCCATACCATGTCTGTAACCTTGGTTCCATAATAAATAAATAGGCTAATGTTAATGATGATGATGAAGGCTTACATTTGTATTGAGCTTTACAAGCCTGTATTACCAAGTTTCTCAAAGCACCACACTGTAGTCATTATTCATTCACTTCATACTCAGTGGTGGTAAGCTGCTATTATAGCCACAGCTGCCATGGGGTGGACTGACGGAAGCGAGGCTGCTAATCTGCGCCATCAGCCCCTCCAACCAATTTAGTTTTTAATCAAATTGTGTCAAATCCAGACATACAAAAAATACTAAGGAAAGTCATGACTAATACATAACTGTCAGATGAAAGACCTCAGTTATTTTGTGATATATCATGAATGTGTCACTTAATAATTTGGTAAAATACCATTTCATATGTTGTAAGTATAGGGGGTATTAGAGTTTTTATAAAGCTATTCTAAATTTAAAGACTGTACACTCTTAAAAGTGACTGCTGCATCCAATACATCATCTGAAAAAATTCAATTCATGACATGACTGTCATCCTACTCAAAGCTTTCAAATCTCCTTATCCCCATTTTTCACTTTCTTTTCACTATCCCAACTGGCTTTGGTCCCCGCTCTTGTGGGGAACCAAAACAGTCTTCATCTTTATTGCCGAGTCCTCTCATTACCTCTAATAAAAGTCTGCAGCCGTGGCTCGTAGCATTCTCGGGTCCGGCTCTCTTTGATTAGCTGCCGTCGTTATGAAACCCCAAAACAAGTGAGGACTGCAAATCTGTTTCTTCTGCTCATAATTGAAGAGCGAGTTGACTGCGGGGTACGAAAAACACAATAAGGGATGTGGGATGCATAAAGGCAGTGTGTCTGGGGCTGTGACGCGTAGCTTGGCCAATTTATCTAATGGATGCCGATGTATAATTCCGAGATTGGCTTTCGGGGCGTCTGACTTTTGGAGGTTTCTAGTGGAGAAAACTCCTCGAATTAACAAGTATGTATATATGCAGATTGTCAAGTAGTGCTTTGAAATCTTTGGTTATTAGGGCTGCTACTAATTAATGTGATGTCTGTAGTTGTAATTGTAGTAGTAGTAGTGGTAGTAGTGGTGGTGTCCATCCACCATCTAAAACTGGTAAGCAAGGTTTAATTCTGTGGCAGACATCAACATGTCAGTCAACAACAAAGCAAACTTTATTTTTCTTGTGAGGATTGTCTTCAGCTAATGTCCAAAAAGAAGTAGTTGTGTGAGTAGTAGTTGTACAAGCAGTAATACCTGTTGAAGTATTGTCATTCAACTGCAGGTGCATTATTGGCAACCCATGAAGCTAGGAATGCGTCTGATTCTCTTAGTACCCACTTTTGACAGTGGTGCACATTATGGCTTTAATGTGCTAAATAAATGGAGCCCATTTGTAATGCTTTAGCACCTGAGTCTTTGCTGTCTTGGTAGCACGACAGATACTTGTCGTATAATTATTAGTACTAATATACCTTTACAAAAGCAGTTTTATTTATCACAATTAAGTAACTGTAGTTACTTGAGAGGGCAACATAGTCTTATCATAAAAAATATGATTCCCCATTGGTCTTGAGATCAGTTTCCCCAATGCTACAAAACCGTTGTGTATTGACTAATGATTCGCATGCACCCACTGGTCGATTAAACGAGACCCAATTAGCTCGGTGCTGCAGCAAGTTTAGCGTGTGATATTTTTCATAGCCTCTGGTTCCTTGGCATTTTCAGCTGATTTGTTAATTAAAAAAAGGTATGGAGGGGGTTTCCGGGGGGGTTGTTGACCTTTTAGCTCAATTTGTTTCTATGCTACTGGTACAACGGCGGGTGTATTCCCATTCCTCCTAATGTGCAGCCAAGCATGCTAACCCCACGGTCTGAATTTTCAATGTGTGTCTTGTAGCGCCCTGAATGTTTTGGACTCGGAATCAAGCATCCATGTTGGTTGTTATGAAGGTACACGTTGTGCTCCCGGCAGGTCACGCACGAATACTCCCCATGATGCTTCGGTTGATGCAACAGAATCGCACGGCTGGACATGGGATGATGAGAGGCAACACGCCTCACGCAAACGGAATTGAAGATTTCGCCAGACCTAGGCTTTGCAGCTGTCATGTATGTCATCAGGGTTTAGTTGAAGTGCAGTTGATCGATATTGAGAGGTTAAGGTCATACTGTATGCTCCACAGAGTAAAGCAAAATTGGTGGCAATTAACTTTGCAGCACGGTAAAAGCCTTGTAGTAAGATGGAAGTAGGGGAACACTCATGGAGACAGAGTACACACCTGTCATTCTTCTTAATTTTATTATATAACTTAATATTAATCCTAACCCAATAATAAGACTCCAAAATTCAGGAAACATGTATTTTCTTGTTAATGATTCGGAAATTACTTATCTCTTGTTATCACCACAGCTAAAATGCAGTTTCTATCTTGTTACCATGTTAAGCTGTAAAGTACAAAGTGAAGTTTGTATATGTTAATGGTAGAAAGTTTAGTGAGAAAAGAATCAACATGGATGTGTTAAATGTTGCATTCCTTATTAAAGTCTGGTTTTCGCTGCTCTCGTACACATCAAAGGATTAATTAACACCACACTGTTGACAGCTATACACAATGCTGCAAATTTAATTCAACATCATTTGTTGTATGGTAAATTGTTGTTTACAATACACTCTGGCTTGTTGATACACATTATGCATTTTTAGTGAAGATTGAAAAGTATTCTTGGTAAAGAAGAGGAAGCGCATTTACAATATGTGGTGACTGATGGAGAGGCAAAGTTGTGATCATGGCAAAGTTATAAAATAGGGAGATAAGGTTTTTCTGTTGAGTTCATTTAGTCATTCGGTCCGATATCTCCAGCAGTTCCAGATGCCAGAGCAAGCTGCTGTGTGTGACCAGCCATATGCCCAGCTTCACTTTCAATAATTTCCAAACCAACAAACTAATTTATGTTCGCTCCACATTAGCAACTGTTTTGTGCAATAATGGCTCTGTCTTAGACAGAAAAGTCAATAAAAAGTTGAAAAACACATTAGAAACAAGCGCTTGGATCAGAACATGTTAGCAACTATTAGCACACGTTAATGACATGTTCAGTTTGGTCGCGAATATTCATGTGCTAATCTGGTAAGCTAATGGGCTGTGGCAGGAGCTCATTTGTAAAAGTCATTTATCATTTGGAGTTCTGTTTGTTTTGGTATGGGAATCATTAGAAGTGCTAATCTCAAAATGAAAAATCGAAATGTTTGATGCTCAAAACAATGTTGGCAGACATCATTTGGGGAAGAAATGTGACTTTCGGCTGCAATTTTTGCTCATATACAGCAAAAACATTTACGTTTCTTACTATCAAGATGCATTTAATGCATTGCACATTCACTCCATTCTTGGTAGTGGAATGCTACGTAGCCACAACCTCCCTGGGGTTTACTCTTTGAATCCCTGAACGATAGTTATTCCCCATCATGAAGTGTCCACTCTCTTGATCCACTCTCTTGACAAGGGCAGTGTTTATCAACATTTTCTTGAGTCATGGCACACGTTTTTTTTGGTGTTGGTGAAAAAATGCCCCAACAAACCACCCACTAAATCAGCTCACTGGATTTGGCAGAGCTGCTTACTTTGGCTACTTGTCTTGTGTTGGTATTGGATCCAAATTGGCTCATTATAAGATGTATTATGTAGCGCTTTTCCAGATGTTCAAAGTTGCTTCCGAATTTCATGTATTCTCTTCGTTCACTGACTGACAGAAGACTGGCTTCCGATCTGCGGCATGAAAAACACCAACAACCACTTATTCCTATATCCCTATATAATTCATACATGGACAGTTTAGATGAGGTGTCATGTCCAAGGACATGCCATGAGTTCAGTTCCAGCTGACTTTCTGACCTTATTAACCATACGCCGCGCTCCTGCTCACACCCTCTCCCACTCCGAAATGACATCTGTACACACTCATTTGGGCTTGCACTTGAGATCTATCTTTCAGCCCCACCCCCCTTTCCCCTAGTCATCTAAGTCATCTCCACGGCTAAAAGGCCTCCCTGCCATGCACGCGCGCACTCTCTTCAAAGCCCCACGCTCCCATCAGATCGCGCCGCCGCACCGTGCAGATTCTCTTTCATGCCGCGCTCCGAAACTTTGACCTTTTCGTCCACCATTCTGTCTGAAGTGTCCTTTGGCGTGCGCCACTCATCCGTCTCGCCCTGGCATCTCCCATCAGTCAGTCAGCCATTGCGTCCTGTCGGAGCGGAACGGCTATCACTCCACATTTGAGTCAACAGAAACGCCCGTGAAAGTTGATAGACTGGCTAACCCCCCCTCCCCCATCCCCCCCATATTCTGCTGGCAGGACTGTCCTGCATCTGACTCCTATGTCAGACACAATCCAACAATAAAGACCCGGTTCGCTGCAATTAACTGCTCACATTGTGTGAAAGACATATCAGGCGTTTTTTCTGTGAATATTCATTTGGTCCTTCTATTTTTTGGTAACGCATGTTCAAACACCTAAACATTTGCTCAAGTTCAGCAACACATTCAAATTGGCTCAGTTTCGATAACACATTACAGTAAGGAACCAATAATAGGCCAAATATGTAATAAAAAATTATTAATTTAGTAATTGTGAAATTTTTATGGGAAAAGGCTTGTATAAAGAGTTGTCAGGCCAAATTCAAATTTCAGCACTCTTTATTCATTCAGAGCTGTGTTTCTTTCCACCTGGCACCTGCAGATGTGTTCTACCAGGACCCCTTGCGCTAGGACCCCTTGCGCTAGGACCCCTTGACCCTTAGCAAATACCAAACAGTGAGCGTGTAAATGGCTCGTGACCCCCTCCACAGCAAGATGTAGAAAAAATTTGGTTTAAAAATGCTTATACAATTTCTCTGTCCCAAAAATCACGCTGTGTATGCCCAGATTTATGCCTTCCTCAGTATGACAATAGCCCATTACTGGCTCTAAACTCATTTATTGTACACAGCTGGTTAACTGTATTCTCCTTGGTTGACTTCTTCCCACAGAGAGATTTAAATGTAGATCTCTTTCCAGAACTTTGCAGGCAACAATTGAAAATGCTGCATGACCAGTTGATATATCAGGAAATCATTGTACATGGCGTGAAATCCCACATGCACTGCTGAGTGACGGGCCGGAAAAAGCAGTCCAGTCTCCAACATGCATGTCAGTATTCTCACAGACTTTGCATATTTAAAGCAATCTTATCTTCCAGATGTAGCCTTATAAATGAGGACAGGCAATGTATACAGTATAGTACATGTCCTGGGTAATCAAATATTCACAAGGAATTCAGTTTGTTGTCCTCTTGCCGCCAATCCTTAGAGATCTACTGATTTTTCATGAAAGAACATGTACGCACAAGAGCGGAACGGAAGCAGCAGAGATATAGAAGTGCAAGTGGACATGAATGTAAAGCACTATAGGTTCAGGAAAGAGTAAGAACTTGATTTTATTACTTACAGGAATAGGCCACCGTTTTTCCATACTTGGATATGTTCCTACCTTAGCTTAGATGAGTTGATGCGTACCTGTCTGGTCTTTGTGCATGCGCTCAGTTACGCAAATGTTGTTAGCATTTAGCCTCTCCCAGCAAAGGTATAGCGTCGAACCGGGTTGAAGTTGGACGCTACCAAGCTGTTCCACGTTTTCCCTATTAAAATACAGTTTAGTCTAGTCTAGTTGCACAAAATCAAACATGTCGATTTTCTAAGTGGATAAAAAGGGGTACTATATTTGTAAGGCGTAATAACACCTGAGGAGCACTTGAACGTACGCGCAGTAAATTGAGATATTACTGCACCCTAGTTTGGCCCTACACTGCGTTCCAAATTATGATGTAAATTATGTTTTTCTAAGATTTTCTAAATTATCAACTCAAATGACAGTCATCGTAATTTTCAAGTCTTTAATTGTTAGAGGATAATATGAATGATTGAAAAAAAAAAACTCCCAGTGATTTTTTTCCAAAAATAAATACAGTAAACAACTCAAAATCTACTGTTTAAAATGATTATGCAACTCATAGTTTCAATACATTTTAAAGGTTGTAATTAACTGAAAATGGTCATTAGTTGAATTTGTAGCATTGGGAGCTCATATTTACTGAAATCAAAAGCTATTTCAATCAAAAACATCTTAACAGCTTAAGTTATATTTTAACGTTGGATCCCTTCTTTGATAGGAGGTTCAAAATTCTTAAATCCAATAAACTTGAGTTTTTGGAGAGTTTCTGCTTGGATTTCTTTGCAGGATGTCAGAATAGCCTTCCAGAGCTGCTGTTTGGATGTGAACTGCCTCCCACCCTCATAGATGTTTTGCTTGAGGCTCCAAAGGTTCTCAATACGGTTGAGGTCAGGGTAGGATGGAGTTTCTCTCCTTTTATTCCCATAGCAGCCATGGTTTTTGTACCATGGAAGAAAGTGGTCAGTCAGAGGTCATTTTCACACTTTCAGGGAGCCTAAAGGGGTCGACCAGCTCTCTCTCCATGATTCCAGCCCAAAACATGACTCTGCCCCCTCCTTGCTGACGTCACAGCCTTGTTGGGACATGGTGGCCATTCATCAACCATCCACTAGTCCATCCATCTGACCATCCAGGGTTACACGGCACTCATCAGTGAACAAGACTGTTTGAAAATGAGTCTTCATGTATTTCTGGGCCACTGCAGCCGTTTCTGCTCGTGAGGATTCAATGAACAGTTTAGGGGAGGCCGGATAAACGGTTTATGGACAACTGCAGCCTCTGGAGGGTCCTACACCTTGATTTTCGGGAGACTCCAGAGGCACCAGCAGCTTCAAATACCTGTTTGCTGTTTTGTGCAGCTGTTCTCTTAATCTGATGTGTTTATCTGGCAGGAAGCGTCCTCATTGTCCCTTTATCTGCACAAATCCGTGTGTGCTCTGAATCAGCCACAAATCTCTTAACAGTACAATGATTACGCTTAATCTTTCATGAAATATCGTTTTTCATAACTAGTCCAAGGCATTCAACTATTTCACGCTTTTCATCAGCAGAGAGATCCTTTTTCTATCCCATATTGCCTGAAAATGGTGGTCTGCTTAATAATGTGGAACATGCTTTTTCAATAGTTTTTCCCTTAACTGGACTTACCTGACAACTAATCATCCCTGGCGTCTGAGATTGATGTCAGTGATTCAAAGAGCCCTGAGACACAATACCATCCATGAGTTTCATTGAAAAAACTTTTTTTCCCCCACCTTTATAGCACTGAAATACAATTTGCATAATAACTTGTAACACGGTGTATACCTATGCTGGGAGAGGCTAAATGCTTAACAGCATTTGAGTGACTGAGCGCAAGCACAAAGACCAGACAGTTACGCATAAACTAAGGTAAGAACATATCTCAGTTTGTAAAATTGGTGGCCTATTCCTTTAAGTAAAGAACAGATATTACTGTTCAAAAAATGACTTGCATGAAAATAAACATTTCTCAGTAAAATTTTAATGAACTAAAGTGCATCTGTAGGAAATACAGTGTTCAAAGTAGACAGTACAAATGAGTTATATGAGTGTGAAGAAAACTACTGCTTCAAAAGCAAAGATGATTTCTTCCTTGTAAGTAAATGGCATTGACCATACAACTGTAAATGCAGTGGGGTAAAAGAACTAAGTTCTCAACAAAAAATACTATTCAAGTAAAGTACAGAAACTCAAAACTTCGTTCTTAAGTTCATGGTTGTCTTCATAAACAAGCTATGAGCAGGTTTTGATAGTCCCAGCTTTCTCAAACAAGCACAAATAAACACTGCAATTCACCATGAGTCTGATTGCCGAGTACGATTGCCAGTTGGATGAATGAGAGGACTAGGGAAGGGTGTAGCCACAGGGGTTAGCCTTGAAGTCAAAATGAAAATGTTGGCGGTGACATCGCAGAGACCTCAAGAGACATATTACCAACTGTTGCCTTCTGCCGCCGCATGCCTGTCGTGCAGCCGACCTCCAGTGTAGTCGGGGAAGGGCCCACTCTCGACTTAATCTTTGTATTTAGCAAGACTAAAGGTCTTAAACTGTGCTAGCATCCCCCCTAGAGGCTGGGAATTTAATTATGTAAAAAGCTATGTGTGTGCCAAGTTTGCCCGCTTCCACAGCCTTATAAACACTTGGGAAACTCTGGGCATAGGACACAGCTAGTGGCCATATGGTCGGAATAATTAATGTTCCGGAATGAGATGTTCCTTGAGAAAGCAAGCTAAATTAGGATCGTTTCTCCACTGTCGAGAAATTTGGAATGTTGCAGAGCGGCCAAGATCCAAACTTTAAAGGCTGGGAATGATTATTTAGCAGAAAGGCAGCAGTGCAACATGATCTTAACAAGGGCCCAGCCCAATAAAAGGACTAACATTCCCATGGAGACGTTGCTGAAATGTCGTATGACACATTCACATATCCAGGAAATGCAGATTTAAGCATTTTGGCGGTAGAGAAGAAGCAACCAAAGTAAACTGGTTACCTAAAAACTGCATGAATGAAATTGAATAGTGCTTTAGTTATGGTTTTGACGATGGAACACTACTACAAAAAGGTTGAGTTTGCATGTCTCCTTAAAATTAACACGAGACTCTACACTCCACATCCGAGTTTAGAATTTCCCTGTTGCCTCATCCACCTCCCAGTTGCATCTGCCGGAATCCATCAAGCCCCCTGCCATCCATCAGACCTCCGCATTACTTTCTTCCTCTGTCTGTTCACTGGGCCCCCCTCGTAAAACATCCGCGACAATCCCGCACATTAGACAATAAAGATGTGCTGCGGGGAGAATCCATTAGCTTCCGTGGGAGAGGATTGGCAGGAATTGGAACGTCGAGGGTGCCCGGGCTTAGGCCATCCATCTTGGTCTCCCGGGGTCGGTGCGCGCAACAGCTTTTGTGCTTTAGGTGAGCGAACATGTGTAGATTTGCATACGTGTCGAGGCCGATAATGTCATTGCGCGTCTGGCTTCAATTAACGTGACATGGAGAGAAGAGATTAGGAGCGCTTTGCTTTCAATCTGTTTGCTTGCAGCGGTTTGTCGCACGCAGCCAGTGAGGAAAAGCGTGGCGCATGTAGTGTAGGTTGCCAATTCTGTGTCAAGCTGTGTCAATATGTTAAGTTTTGTTTTTATCTAGTTTGGATAAATGCTTTTGAGGAATCTAAAGGCACAAAAAACCAGGTGCACTGGGAGTGAGGCAGTTTGAAATAATGCTTAACTGGCTGTTAGATTTGACATTACAATTAGACACGTGCAAGGCATTTAAGCTCTCAAAATAGAGATGGACGCCATGTCGGATTGGCTATTGGAATCAAAGTGTTTGCATGGACTGATTGTTCAGGTGAATTGTCTGATTCAAGAGGCTATATTTGAATGAGTTTGTATCTAAAGACTATCGCTTTAGAAACCATTTCCCTTTTATGATGCTTTTCTAATGTGGAGCAGTGAGATGTATTGACATTAAGGTCATAATCATTCCGTATAGTATTATGTAGTAAAATGATGATTCTTAAAACATTAGCCTCATCATCTAGGTTTTAAAACAATTCAACTGGACTTCCCTTTTGGTCTGATGCTAATGTTTTGAGGTCTGACTGAGAATTCCCACCATTTTATCGGCATTATCGGAGTATTTAAACAAAAATAGCATTGAAAAGTGTCTTGGATTGGTATCAGATACTGGTGTGCCTAGTGTAGAAGTGCCAAAACTCAACAGGAATACTTTTTGATAAGATAATCCCAACAAGATTAAAAACTTAAAGGTCAGGATTCCAACAATATCACACCTTTAAAAAATGCTAACTGTTCTCTATTTGCTAAACCTTAACCAAAACACCACCCACACACTGCACGTCCCTACGTCTCATGTCATGGTCAAATGTAAGACACTTCGCTGGTTCCATGGTAACGATATAATTGCTGTTTTCCACATGGCTTGTCAGTCGTCATCATGTCTGTATATGCTCCGTATGAACTGCTCCGTAATCACATGAATTAGAAGTCTAAATAAATCCTGACACTCCCTGATCACTTCACTTGCTTGTGATGGGGCTATTCTGGGCACCACAGCTGGCATCCGTATAGCGTGGAGAAAGTGTCTATCCTGACTGTATGCTATAGGAATGGTTCTTATGGCTCTTTTCAGGGACCGGAATCTTTGAGATTGGTTCTTTTCAAAGAGCCGCTCCAAATGGCTCAATATTTACTTTTTAAACATTTAGAATTTAATGGAAAGAAAGACGATTAGTGTTGTCTTGATATGGCGTATACAGATTTATTGTAAACTGACTAGATAAAACAGTTTGTTGGAAAGATAAAACATTGTAAAAATCCAGCTTTTTATGCTTTGTGGGCTTGATAATTGGACAATTGGCATTAGACTAAGTGGGCTTCAAACCCAAAACAGAAAAATGTTAACAAGTTTAAGAAAACAGGCTACAATTACTGTGCCGGAACATTTTTTTGGCTATGCTGTTTCTTGGGTTCGTTCAGTGTACATCTTTTGAAATTGCATGAAAATAGTTAGAAAGCAGATGTCTCTTTTTGAAATGAGATCTGTTCATGCAAAATATGAACGTTGCATCACTAAACATGGATAAGTCGCGTGTCCTCCTATGCTATATACGGTATGCGCGTGCTGGGAGATGTTGGTTAGGGAGTGCAAAGCCATGGTTCCTTGCTCTGACGGGAAGAGAGCTGTACCGCTATACCTCCTTTTTTAAATGACGGAAACGCTTGGATGCACTAAGCACCCATCTGTAGGCACACACTGCATATATACAGTATATATAGCAGGCGGGGGAAGGCAAGACAATTGGCAAAGCGGGCTAATGAGATCTTACAGGAAAGGAACGGTATTGGGAACATGTCTGCCGTATGAAGCAATTGAATAGGAAGTGGAGCGGTGTGAGGATCATGTAAAAGTGTTCCATGATATGGAACACTTTTACATTGTGTTCCCTATCATTTCAGGGCTCTTAAAGCCTGCTCCGAACTGCTGCTCCGAACTGCTCCGAGATTTCAAGGCTCTTAGAGCCGTGAAATCTCTCTAAGAGATTTCAAAAGTAGTGTATGCACTTTTAGCGGTTCAGAAAAGGTACAACAATCAACAGCATGGGCTGCCATTCCCTACTTGTCTCATTTGAATGATAAGAACCTAACGGAGGCCTGCATTGGCACCAATTAGTACTTGAATGGGGATTTTTGCTTTAGATCAGAGAGAGTCTTTTTGCGGCTCATCCTGCTTTCGGGGTGGATTATCAGCTTGAGAACCCAAACAAAGTGATGACAGTGTGTAAAATATTTGTTTGTAGGTCGATCTGATATCACCAAGTAATTAAGAGTCCAGGACCAATGTAAAGTTGTTTGCCCAGGACAAATTTTACAGCCAGCCAATCACCCTAACCCTTATCTCTAACCCTAACATTGGTCCTGGGCAAACAACTTTGACATTGCTGGAGGTCGGTGATGCTGAAATTAGTGTACCAGGTTGAATTAATGCCTAGGCTTCATTTGTTAGTGCTCCTGGACAACTCATAATTGTGGCTTCTAAACATGGTTTTGAGTAACCTATCTCAGATATTGTGTGTGTTGTAAGCTCATCTGAAGCGCTTTCTGCTGGCAGAAGGGAGAATTATCCATGCTAAAAATAATGTATGAGCCTACTTTTTTCTGAAGTCTTGCTGACAAATCCATGGCACAATGATAAGCTTATATTTGAGTGCAGAACTGCTCAGAAAGGGTCTTGCAATGTATTCAAAAAAAAGTTCACTTGGTGTTCTTGTATTAATGTTTTCTTTTAAATCAGCCCACCTTTCTTTTTTTTCATACCTGAAACGGCTCAGGTTTTGTGTAAATCAGCTGACAAGACGTGTAACAATGTGAGAAACTCTGAGGAAGATCGCAGGAAGTGAGTGGTTGAAACTGTCAGGTATGAAAAAACCACACTGGTCTGACTTAAAAGAAAAATGTTTACAAGGTCTGGAAATGGTTTAACACTTTGTTACTTTACACATCTAAATCCAGGATAAACAGATCAAAGTACTTCTGTAGACCTGAAGAAACAACCAAAGTAAACAGGATTACTCAAAAGCAATAATACATACTACTCCAGCTATGTTTTTGACAAGGGAACAATGTTATTGCATGCAACATGATTAAAAGCTGCCAAATATCATGTCAAATTGACTTTGGCATGATATTTCTCCTTAGGAAACTGCGCTGTCAACTGAATCTCTCATTTTAAAAATACTTTGCAAATCAGTCATAATCTTTCTCAGGGGGGGAAAATGCAATTAAACAATTCTTCTGAAAACCGCTTTTGCCCGGCAATTTTTATTAAAGCCATATCGAAGGGATCATCAATCTTCACAGAGAAAGCAGTGGGAACCTATTTCAAAAGCTTCAAAGTGTACCGGGCAATCCTCTTAGCGGCAGGAAGGAGCAGATCAAGGTGTGACACAATGCTGAGGCTAGCAACATGAGAGAGACCTGCCACTATTGAGACAGAAATGATGTGGAACAGTGTGTACATGGAGTCATACTGGCAAGAACAAAGCAACTCGAAGGAACACAGCAATCTAATGTCGCGCTACTTTTCTTCATCCTTGCCTTTGAATGACTGTAATATAGTTGTTGTTGTTGTTGTTTTGTTTTTTTTAGCTTTTGAAATGTATGTAAGACAAGGTTTACTCAATTATTTTTACTGCTATATAAACACAATGTTACGTAACACTTTCTCCCATGACCAAATTTTTCACCATCCAGCGAAGCTCCCTCTGCCCCACATACGTCCAGTCAATGCCCTCTTTTGATATTGAATACATGCGTTTACGCTGCTTGTGTGAGGTCCATTTTCTTGGATACAGTCCTCACTTTGGCCTTATCTATAGCAGCAGCCATATAATGCTTCCCGATTATGCTGTGCGCTTGGCAGGCCAAATGGACTGCGTGTCTCATTCAGCGCACACACTAATCTCATTGGCCCTTTCACAAACATTTTTCCATTTTTTTTCTTCCTTTTTTTTTTATGGACACAGTTCTGCTAACTCACGATAAAAATGCATGCTTCTTTTTTAGCATCTCCCGTCTTCCCTCCAAAATGCTGTTTTTAGCCCAAGCGCACGCTAGCTAGCTCCATAGAGATGTGTTTACGACTTGGGGTTGAGGTAAAAATGCCAGTTCATGTGATTTAAGTAGCAATTATCACACAAAGGGGCGCGAAGTAAAGCGTTTTATCGGTCTCCCGATAGTTTGGACAGTTGCAGGGAAAATCCTATCTCGCTGCAGCACACCGACGTGTTTGCAGGACGGCTAGTGCAGGTGGGGGCGAGATTAGTGTGCATATTTTGGAAGGAAGATGTTTTGTACCTTTTTGAGGTTTTTTTCATTCTTTTGAGGTGGCACATAGGGAGGAACAAAGCGAACTAAGTCTTTGACAATAGATGCTCCGCCAGAGGAATTTCAAAGAGAAAAATGAGTCGATAATAGATGAAGTCAGAAAAAGGCATTGTCCTCTGTGGAACACAGTTTGGTCCAGGGTATAAAGAGACAGAGGTAATTTGCAGAGAATGTCAAAATGCTCATACTGTTAAATGAGATTTCTATTTTTCTAGGACTGATTTTGGGACATGGTAAAGTTTGGAAAAGAGAAGGGTTATGGTGGCCTGGAAAACCCAAAGCTTTACATAAAGAATAAGTAAACTAAGCTATGACAAATGACAGGAAAGTAAGTGATAAATAAAAAATAACAAAGCTAACATAAATACGTTCAGCTAAAAATCTTTTTAAGGTTTATTCATTAATTTATTTTTTGTCATTGTTGTCACAACAGTTTTGATCACAATGAACCAGAGTACTCGGTTGCATGTACTTGAGTAACTATTTAAAGAAATTGTCCCTCTTAAAGTAGTTGTATTAAAGTAGTTTTATAATACGGTACTTTTTACTTCTACTTAAAATTGAAATGTATCGCTACTCGTACTAATATTTAAGCCTCAAATGCCTAATTTTGATCTGTAAAGTAGATGCAGTTTGTTTCGTGCTCCTTGTTCGATAGAATCATTTTGTATTTTTTGTATTTTAATGCATTTTTTCTTGGAATTTTCTATGGAAATATCACGTGATTCCACATGATTTGATGTGTCGTTTCACACATTGATGGCGTCATTGAAAATACATCTTTCACTCAGTTACTCAGTTACTCACAGTACTCAAGTAATATACTGCTCAAAAATAAAGGGAACATTTGAACAACACAATGTAAGTCCAAGTGTATAATGGGAGCATTTGTTTGGGTCAGTACTTTTTACTTCTACTTGAGTAAGATTATTTCAAAGTAACCCACCTCTGCAATAAGCCCATGTTTGAATGCGAAATTAAATACCTGAAAAATGACCTTAAACATTTCGGAAACCGCTTCTTACCTTGCAACCAATTGTAGTGTATTAATAATACAATAAGATGTTAACAAACCATCTGCAATTGTTAATAAATGTGAATAAATACAAATAATGTTAAGTCCAAAGTTGTTGGGTATCTCTGGCTCGCTAGCAGGACAAAACATCAGAAGATGAGTCTTGTAAGGGTAAGTTTCAACTTTTTTATACTCTAACAACCAGCTAAAAATCTCAACGTTGACCACTGCGTTAAAAATCACTATTTTCATCTGCCATGTCTCGCCTTACAGCCTTTTTGGTGCATTTATGTATGTGTTTTTGTTACTAACTTGATCATTGGTCCCCTCAGGCAACCGTATTTTAGCCTAATCCCCTTTCACACTTCATTCACACTCTTCATTTCAGATCACCCTTTATATTTGATCCCTCTAATATTTATTTCAATGCTTGTTTTCTCTCCAACCTTCCCTTGTATTGACTGTGCCTGAGTCCGCTGCGCCGCCAAGGCCCCTTTGTAATCCATTCCTACGTGCTTTCTCGTCCTCATTTCGCCCGGTTACTTTGCAAACAAGTGGGTCAAAGTGCTAATTCTGTTAATACCAGCTTATTGACTCTTTGTGCAGCAGCACGAGCCCTGGAATATGAGAAATATTATGTTGAAAAGGGAATTTGAGGTCAGGGGAAAAGAATTGGTTGTTGTTTTTGTTGCGAGGGAAAAACAAAATCAAATGGTAATCTTAGGTGTCAGATTGTGTTCTGGGCTTTGCGATATTGCCAATTTCACACAATATGGGGGGGTAGGAATTGTCAATGCATGTCTCGCAAAGTTTAATAAGTTGTGGTGAATCAAACTTGCTTAGTTGTTCAATCATGTCAGAAATTGTGTGCAGGTTTTGGGTTTCTGCCTACCAATAATGACAAATCCATGCTGCTTTTGCATGACATGACTTTTTATACTATTCCAAACTCATTACATTCTTCATTATTGCAGCTAACAATTTGGTGGCTCGGTAGGCCAAGTTGGTCTCAGCTTTGTCCGCCTTACAAAGGGCAGATGTGGGCAGAAGTGATCATGCCCTGCACTGCAGACCTTCAGCCCATTCTCCCTGTCTTAGGCCGTTTTCACACATGTTGGAGAGCCTTGTAGGTCAGCCCGAGACGGCCCTAGTTCCAACTGTATTTACTCCAAAGTTAGTTCAGTCCGTGTTCACACGTGCCCGCACTAGACATCGCACCATCAGCCATTTAACAACGATCAGCTGTTCAACAAACTTATTCCCATGACAACGGAGGAAGCTTTGTGGTAGAAGGGCCAACCGTCTTTGATTCTCAACACCCTGATCCAAGGGACTTCTTTTGAGAATAGTTTTCAACTCTTGGGGCACTGAGAGTTGAGAATAGCCTACAACTTTTGAATAGTCAACTTTGATGCATTTTCCTTATGATGTTTTTTTTAAATAAATGAACAGCAAAGGGCAATGGCAGTGGGTTTTCCATACGCGGTATTCCTATTGCGCTTTTAATGGCTGCTGATGCCCTGATGCTTTCTGACTATCCAATTCTAGCACATGGCTTGCTACGCTCATTGAATATGCTAATGCAACCGTCTTACAAGACCAGGCCTATTACTTAATGCTCGAGCCGTAACCGGAGCTCAGTGTGCGCTTCAGGGGCCTGCCATTTCCAAGCACAGTTTGCCACGTTGATGTTCATGTATGAAAATGTGCTTGCTACGATCAAGGAAAAGGAAAGATGGGAGGCATTGTGTGTTGCCAATGGGGACAAAAACAGCAATAAATAATGCAGGCTAAAGCGCCGTTATGGGTCTATGAAGTACATACAGTAAGACTGGGACAAATGCATAAATATTTTATCGTAATGGCGCAAATGAACGGTAGGTGAACCGGTGTTTGTCTCTATCAGATATACCTCTATAAAACGGAACCCATAGTAGCTTGTTGAGTTTGCACATTTGGCGATATTGGTTTGTGGTTTGTTCAAAGATGGGCTTCTGGAAATGTTAGAGATATGGTATGATTCTCCATTCAGTTTTTGTATCATTCAAAATGGATGCACAGCTATGCAAAAGGACATTTATGTTAAAGTGCTGCTCGTAAAGGAAGTGATTGTCTTCTCCGGGTTTCTCAAAATGTCGATTAGCTTTACGCTGTGTACTTCTCCTTTCTCCCGTCATTTAAAATCCAAATGCCACTGCAACAACAACAACAACCTCAGCTATGGTTTATCGTCTATTCCATTCCTTTTCTTCACCCCACACAAATTGAAACATCTACTTGAAGAGATCTCGCACTATTCCCTCAAACTATGCCTTCTTATATGTATGTGCGCGCAGCTTTTTATTCTTATTTTAATGAGAGCGGCCAGCGTTAGCCGTGGGTAGAATCTTTTTGCTTTTGAGGTCTTTCTGAAGCCGAAGTCGACGCTAAATATTTAGGCCATTGGGCTGGTTCGGTTATAAATAAATACGCTTCTCCACTCCAGAAGCTAAAGCCTGCCAGCGCCTGTGTGTGCGGATCGCTGCTTGCTCGCATTCCCTTATGTGCTGGGGGATATAGGGAGCTGAGACTGAGCCATGATCCAAAATGGCTCTGGGGTGGTCTTATTAGTGGCGAGTTGAGCACACTTTTATAAACATATTTCGGTTTGTGGTGTATTTGTTGTGTTCTGCAGCAGGGGTTTGAATGAGCCACTTTGAGCCTTGGGCAAAGTCAACCCTGGACGACGTGCGCACCCAGTCAGACAATCTTCCTTCTTCCCATGCTGTGCTGCCCAGCAACACAAAAATCTGTTTGCTTAGACCTTTTTGTGCGGGATAATGTCGCATTTAAGTGATGGCATAATCCAATAGTCCATATGTGCTTATTAAACGCCCTTTCAAACTTGAAATGTAAAAATAGTGTCGATGTACTGTATGTGAGGAGTGAGACACTGGGTTGGTGATGGATTATAGGCTTTAAAACAATTTCCTTTTCCTTCTATGATGCAATGAAATACAGAAATTACAGATTGAGGCGCATGAGCTGTAAATGAAGAAACGACCAAAGATTACTCTAAACTGTGTGAGTGAAACAAAATACTGCTCCAGGAATGTTTTTGACAAGGGAACAATATTACATGTTTGAAAACTCAAAGTTGGTTTTGCATGATACAGTATTTCTAACACTTGGTATTTCTTTGTCGACCACTTCCCATGTGAACGTCATAGAAGCAGTTTGGTGTCCTCTTAGTGGTCTAGGCATTCAATGAATTACTAGAGCGCACCCTTTGTTGACATGGCTTTGAATGTTTAAATCTACCCAACAATATACCCCCATGACTTGGTAGATTAGTGCCCTAAATTTTAGCAGTTGCAAAGACAAATCTTTAAGGTAAGCTATGTGTCCATATGGGGAAATGGAGGTCTCCAAAACTTGCAGCTCCATCTTGACAATCCTCCGTTCAACTTTGTAAATCAATGGCACATCCGCAGCTTCCAAGCGACCACCAGACAATTAATTGTTTCATCCGTGCTCGTCCGCCGTTCCGAGTTCCAGGACACCCCTCTGCACCCCTCCTTTGGCCCGTTCCATCTCATCTTAGCGAGGCCCCTCCGAAACCCGCACTTGTTTTTAATAAGGTTGGATTCTGATTGGATTCATGTTCAGCCTTTTCGTTGGAGTTCAAGACGAGTTCAAGTGCATTCACTCTTCACTACGCACGCGGGTTTGCAAGCTAGCCTTTCCAATACTTTTGATCGTGCTCATAATTTATACTCATTTGCATAGCCTTCTGCTAGAGCCACGCTTAACATTATGTAATTCCTTAATTATGTGGGAGTCGTGTGACCATATATGATTAAAATCACATGAATTGCAATAGAAGCTTTAATTACTCCCATTCCTCGCACTGCATAATAAAAATAATTATGCGTCACTCGTGTAAAGCACTTTTCCTGGCTCTGAAAGTTCGCACATTGTTCATGCCATCCTAACATCCTTACAACAATTTTATTTAAACTCCTTGTACTGTTTCTTTTTACGCATTAGTCGGCATTATGGCTGCTTGTCTTAAGGGTGATCAGGGATGACTTCAGAGGGAGCGCAGTTGAAGGGTACCAACATGTTATATTTATTTGAACGTTCAAGCAAACAAGGTTCAGTCAAGATTCAGCGTAACAGCAGGCTCAGAGAAAATAGTATGTACTAGGTCCAGGTTCTCTGCTCTTCATCCTGTTTTTTATCCCCCCAGACGGTAGGCTACAGTTTGGGTGCTGGAGAACGTCATAAGCCTCATAAGACAATCGGAGATTGAACCAGCTGTTCATATTTTCCTAATTGGTCCTTTGTCCTTTCCTAATATGCTTTCTGCAGTGTACGAGTTCCATGTGCAGATCAGGTCACACAGGACAGCCTCCCGTTACCTACTTTGTTCATTGAACACAAAGTCATCAACACACTCAGTTACTCCACACTCGAAATAAGCAAGTTGTATTTTTTCCCCCAAATACTTTTTATACTTTTGCTTGAGTAACTATATACTGCCTGTCACACTTTGTTATTGTTTCGTTGGGCCGCCTTCAGCTTTGATTACAGCGGGCTTTCACTGTGGCATTGTTTCAACAACCTTCTGCAATGTCAAAAGACCCAGTGTCGCATTCATTTTTCACCAAGATTGCCGTCATGGAATCTGTCCGTGCCATCTAGGAAGGAAGAAATCCATTGACAGAATAACCTGATCATTCAGCTGACCTCATTCTTTGGGCACAAGGCACATACTGGTGCTGAACTTAGACCTGACCAACAGCAGCGATCTCACATCGGGACAATTAGTTAAATCCAGGTGGACACTTTTTGTTTCTTGGCCACTACTTCTACTTGAGTAAAATCATTTCAAAGGAATGCGCAGTGAGCAAAATCTAGATTTATAAAGATGAATTGTGAATCTTGTCAGAAAAAGATGACATTTGGCATTTGTCCAAAAGGTTACCTTTATTATATCTTACCCTGTTTGTGGGAGCTAAATCCACTTTATTCTTTCTTGTGTTATTTTGTCAACTCAAATTCAAATTGAGCGCACATACCTTGACGCTAGCAAACAACAACCTTCCCCGCTCACCTGACCCAAATGAAATGTGACAGGGATATGATGCGCCGCTCAAACCTCTCTTGTTTTTTTTACTATCAATGATTTGTTTATTCTCTTAGCTCTCGCAGAGATCTCCCCCCGCGCAAAAGTTCTCAGTCGATAGCCGCCAGCGCCGTTGGAATTTAGGGGCACGTTAAAAATCATCTGCAGAGTATTACGCATATGGATTTTCTTATATTTATGGATAATGACGGGTGATATGAGGCGTCCAGTGCACACCTCAGGGAGGGGCTGTGCCGTGTGATTTATAAGTCTGCTGTTTACGTTGAGTGGCCAGGAGCGGGAGATTATGGGATTTGTTTAAAGACTGGGGCTGGCAGTTTTAATGTCATCTGGTAAAGGGAATCGATGGGAAATAATTGTAACTCCGCTTAATTTTGTTGTTATGATTGATGTTTGAAGTCACACCGCTGAACAGTCCAACTTTTAATTAAATGAAAGCTTATATTTGATTCTATTTATTGGAGAAGTGTTGCACAGTGGGGCTGTTTTCTGCTTGATCCAGGCCTTACTACTTCGGAAAACCACATACCCTTGAATTGTAGCGCCGATAGAAAAAGTAAAATTGTTGTGAAGGGAAGTCATTGCAAATCTAATGGCAAGACAGTGTTTGGCTAAACTGATCTCATGACTATTCCACGCCTCACCAATTCTATGGATCCAATCACAAAAGCGCTTTTAATTCAAGGAACGTTGTGTGCTCTCTGTCAACAACCACTTTTCCATCATAGCAAACGTTTTGAAAATGTAGTAATCACAACCAAAACCAGGGTTAATTTAAAGAAAATGGCTTGTCTTTCTGACCTGCAGAAATAGTAGGTCTAACCTGATGGGGAATTATAGGGTTAATTCGGCCCTCACACATATCATCTTATCATACGGTACTGCTAAATCAGTACACTTGGCCTTCTATGACTTGTGGCCTAATAAACGTGGCACAATGTCAGCGCTTAGATCCACGTGGCACTTTGCCAGTGCGTAGACCCTTAGCGTCTACGTGTCACCAACATTATTTAATCCTCTTCATGTGGAAGTATCGCCAGACTTCTGAATGATCAATGCCCTGAACACTGTATTGGCTGTTCAAATGTCTCCAGGCCTGTACTACGGTAATAAAACTTCTTCTACGTAAGACATCCAGACTGGTCTCCATCCTTCCACCCGTGTTTCCTCGGACATCTCCGGTATCTCCCTAACAAACCCCTTCCAGGACTCCCTAAATCAGAGGTGGGCAAACTAAGACCCGGAAGCCAAATGCAGCCCACGTATAGCCCAATCCGGACAGCAAAAATGACCAAGCCCAAAATGAGTTTGCTAAAGTGCATGAACTCCCAACTATTCACTGAAAGATGATACATAACTACTGCTGCTACTGTGTTGCTTCTCTCGAGTGTTTAGCATAAATATATTCTAATTTGAGACTTGTTTGAAACGCCCCAAACCTCTGCTTGGTAACATGTTATTCTAAAATGACCACATTGTTCAGTATCGAGTAATGTAATGCATAATCAGATTAAAATTACTCATCTAAGTCACTGAGAGTTACTATTTTGGTCATGTTCCTGAGTAAAAAGATATATTTGCTTTCTTCTTGCAGCTCTGGGAGTGACTTTAAGTATGTGACAAGTCACATTTTCAGCATTATTGATATTACTGTTAAAACCACGTGAGTAGTGGTTAAACCGGTAGTTAATACCGGAGGTATTGTCAGCAGCTGCTGAATATAACTATTAAAGTAACAATAGTATAACTTAGCTACTTTTAAAATCAAGTGATCAGTAAAAGGTCCGAGCTTCCTGAACAGTTCAATCTCATGTAACATACAAGTAGCCCAAGCATGTTCCTAACACAGTAACTATACAGTACATTATTGCTTTATGTCTAAATCAGAAAGGGATGTCATGAAACAAGTTGTACATTTTTGTTTTACACCCTTTAACTGTTGAATGCAATCCTTTTGACCATATCCCTGATCCTACCCTATAAAGAAACCCTATAAAGTTTCTCCTTTCTGAGTGTTTTGCATGCCAAAGGACATACAGAAATGAGGATTACACTTGGGTGCGAGGTTAAATGCTTTAAATTCTGGACAACCTAGTCCAGAAAACCCAGGGACCACACTGACCAATTCCAACCTTCATTCCAGTCTTCTCGATGTGTGACCACTAGCAACGCCGGCGTGCTCTCTTTCTCCCAACTGGCTCGGAAAACCAGCCTGACTCTCGAAAAAAAAATGTGCCCGTGCCTGACGCATCATGGCACCGCTGCACTAGGCCGCCTCCTGGGGCTCAGCTGGGGTAGACACGGGTGAACGGGCATCCGACCGGCGGCCCGGAAACACCGAGGGGGCACAGAGTGTGGCTGATATGGCAGCGAGAGCAGGTCAGACCGGGTGACGGGCTCAGAGAGGTGACGTGGTCGTAGAAAATGGAGACAGAGTTGGCGACTGGCTTGAGTTGTTTTCATGGCTTTGTGCTTTACAGGTGAGGACACGAGAGTTCTCTTAGACTTTGAAACAATAAACAATCCACATTGTTTTGTTTCGAATTTGATTACTATTAAATAAATATTAAGCATTAGTAATACATTTGTAAAGCGTTTGCCACATGCTTATTTCAGCGTTTATAAAACATTTACATTTGTTCATTATTTCTAAACACTTTAGAAGATGCAGTCTGTCGCACATCATCCATTTGTCCCTTTCCCTCAGGGTAAGGCTCAAGTCAGTGGTGGTTGGTGGTTAAGCTTTTTACACTATTGTCCTCATAAAGAAATGTGTCTGCTGCATTCGACCCATCCTTCAGTGTCACTGGGAAAACCAGTCAGGTCTGCCAGACTCAGTCCACTTGGTTTACGTCCAGCAGGAGACAGTGCATTTAGTCCGAAATATATTTTATCTGTGCTTCATCCATTATTGTGTAGTCCGACTTTTACTAACACACTCCTGTTACACTGCTTGACCAAAGAAAACCAAATGTGTCCACCACGGAGGCTCTGATTGTATTTTATATGTTGCAGACTTTTGCTTATAATTTAGGAACCATGAGAGATAGACTTACTCCTTTTTTGTTGTTGTTTTTTGCTTTGGAATATGCAGATGTTTGAAGTACCTACTAAACATGAATGTCCTGACTAAATGATGAGTTTAGTTTATTAGTTCATTTGACAGGGACCATGTACAAAATACATTAATCTTAACGAAAAGATGCTTTGTACCAGATTTAGCTAATTCTAATATCCATCTGCATTTTCAATCAGCCCTTTGCCCCAATAAAGCGCCCCCTGCTGTTACAGTTCAACACTTGATACATTTTACAATTGAGAAACATCATACACAGGATTATAAACAAGACATTTGGGAAAAATCAATAAAAATCCCCAAAAACCCATATCGGTCGATCTCTATTCAACAGCTGCACAAACCACATAGACTCTTCCAGGAAGTGCAACAGGATCCTTTTCTCGTGGCCCAAATGTGAACATGCCCCAAGATAAGTGCGCATCTTCTGGACTCAGTCTTAACCAAAGTTTGAAATAATTGAACAGATAGATGGATAATGTTTATACCATGTCGTCCTCTCTCAAGCTGCAGTGTTTATTCCTCCTCACAGCGTTCTCTCCTCCGCCATGTTTGTTTTGATTACACTTTAATAAGTCATCAGCCCGCCGCATAATTGAGCAGCCTTCTCCGTAATCACCCCTTTTTCAAAGCTTCCAAATATTACCGTCTGGGAAGTTTCTCTTCAAAAACTTTATATTTAAATAATCCATCTCACCTTTCTAATCTCTGCGGCGTTATGGAATTTAATTGGACGCTCTTGCAAAGCAATTAGTACGAAAACTCATCAACACATGGATATATGCTAAGCTCCGATCATTTTTCACTGCATTTTTGTCAAGTCAAAACTGTAATTTCTTTTAACGTTGCTGTAATATATATATATATATTTCTTGTACTGTTGGAGTTCTTTGATTTTATTCCATAATGAATAGAGCATGAAACCATCCATATTTTTACAACTCATAATAAATTTGCTAATAGGCTAATGTGTTAGCTTTGAGGCAGTGACAAGCCCCTTTCAGTTTAACCTTTTTAGAAGATAAAGATAAAAACCTTTCTTACGAAATGCTTGAACATTTTTTTTAATGAAAGCGTGTTCCTCTCAGTGATTACTTCTCAGAGGAGTTGTCTGGCCGCCTGTTTAAAAAATGCCTATACAAAGATGAGTCCGTCTTTTGAACAACTCTTGCAGAAAAGATAGACATGATTAAAAAAAACCTAATTTCAATTTTCCTGACAAGTGTTTTGCAGTTACATTAGCTGTTAATCTGTGCAACCATGAAAATGACCTTTACTTTGATGGTCTGCTTGCAGCCAGACAAAGCTTCTCGGATAAGAAACTTCAGCCACAGTTCGGATGAAAGCTCAAGAACCTGTGCTGGGCATTTAAGTCTGTTTTATGCTGCAGCAGTTACATAAATATGAAAAACTAAACATAAATGATTAGATTTACAAAGAACATTCCTCGAAACTTCATCTATTTTATGGCACATGAAGCGGCACTTACGGCGGCGCAGTGGTTAGCACTCGTGCTTCACAGCTAGAAGGTCCCGGGTTCGATTCCCACCTGGACGGGGCCTTTCTGTGTGGAGTTTGCATGTTCTCCACGTGTCTGCGTAGGTTTCCGCCGGGTACTCCAGTACGGTATGCCAGGATGAACGAGAGTGTGTTTGAGAGTGGACATGGGGGACGACGGATTTGTCCATGGCTACAATTCGGTGTGGCGTGTTTACCTACATGAGACCCATGTATGTTCATTAACAGGCACTATCCCGACAAAATAAACCAATAAATAAAAAATAAATTACAGTTTTACTCGCAGTGTAAAGAGTAAACATTTTCATTGTTTTTTCAAGTAACAGTACAGTACTTTAAACTGTAGTAATAGTACCCACATCGAGTCCTACCATGAATCACACACCGGCCTCCAGTTCTTTTACATGGTCAATTATTGCCACCTCCAAGACCAAAGCCACCTGTTTTTACCAACCTGTCATGTAAGATATTGCTTTCATCACACAACATGATGCGTGACAATAAAAGTAATAACAGGGTTGTATCCGTTGTGTTAAACTATCCACTATCGGGAAATGTAATGGATCAGCGCACACTGTACAAACTGTAAAAGGAAATGGCCCCGCAGTATATTTTTACAGTCCACAAGATGTTGTGCAGCTGCTGCGACAGCACGGCCGGCGGCTGCTGCTGCTGCGGACCCGCTCGCCGGACTCTTTTGCACTCCGGCCAGCCTTTCTTAACGCGCAAAAGTCGTCCCTCCACTTTTTCCACTGTCGTCTTCTGGCATTTGCAAATTTGTCTCACGCTTTGGCTCGCAGGCGGACATGGAGGGACGGATTCCAAACAGTGATCTTGGCCGTGCGCTGGTGTCTTCCCCGTGCACAAACACAAGCTCCTGCCTAATTCAGCGGAAACGTGTCCGGCTGTGCTGAGTCCACAGTGCCCCTCCCCACACACAACAGCAACACGCCTGGTTAGAGCTGGATACATACAGTCTCTTCTCCCATGCTTGTCATCATACGCTTCTGCTGCGACACTGGTGGGTTTTTTTAAGGAATGAACAAACTGGAAAAAACATCTTAGCCACACAACTCCAGATTTGAGAAAAGACCAAAGAATGTGCCGCTCAGAGGGATTTCTTTTGCAGCACAGTTACAAAATCAGTTCAATTTCACCCATAATATGCACCTTTTCTTTCTTTTCTTTTTTTTGAATCACTCAGTGAATATTACCAAAAAAAAGACAACCAAAATAATAACAAACATATTAAGTTCCTCTGACTGTAGACTCCAAAAATGTTCAAATCTTAAATTTAACTTTCCTAAAAAACACCATTTGTGAACAATCCGGCTGTGAAAGGCAATTATTTGGAGTGAATTGGAAGTGCTGAATCTACATTTTCTGAAATAAAAATCCAAATAAATGTTGGCACATACAGAGGAGATAATTTGTTTGTGAGGGGTTTTGTCGTGCAGCCAACGAGGACAAAGGAACTTACAATAAGTGGAATGAGCTCTGGAAACCGCAGGTGCAGCAGTCCGTTGTCCTTAGTAGCAAGTAGCAGGGTAGTGCAAGCATTTGGAAGAATGATGTAGAAAGAATGTTGCGTGTACAGTATAATGAACCTCGCAGTAATAAATAGAAAGCTGTTTGGGAGCCATATAAGAACCAGCCTTCACATAGAGTCCGCCCAAATGGTTCCAATCTCTCAAAATAGTGCCTAAACCACAAGCTTCGAAGCCTTTCAGATTTAATCTTCATTTATTCATATTTTTGTTACCTATAAGAGCCTTTCAGTTCTGATTCGTACACAAAACATTTTACTATCCTCGAATATCCTCAATACCTTGACAAATTGTAGCAAACTTTCCCCTCCTGACAATATTCGAAGTCCGTGTTTGCCTTACCCAAATATGCTCCTCCACTTCCCTACCAGCTGATACAGTCCTTGTATCTAATCACTTGGGAACACTGGCAAAGCGCTTTATAACCTTTCATTACAATCCAATCTCAAAGCAAACCCAGGCGCTAATAAACCCATTTTCCTTTTTTTACCCCGCTAAATGGTCGGCACGACACCTTGAACCAAAGCCGCTGTTCGTCATCGCTACATTGTAGATTCTGCCGCCAGCCGCTGTTATTGCTGAAATATTGGATTTGCCAGAACGCGCCGCAGACTAATAACGTGCATTATAATGGAATGTAGCCGTGGTTTCGCTGTTCATCGGGTTGTGTTATAGTCGGGGAAGCGGGCGCGGCGTGACATACGCGCTAAAGCCGGCGCTGGCAGTTTAGTGTCTGTTATCCTCGATTATGGGAGTGTGTGAAATACAAGGTGAACCAGGCAGTTAGGAGTTTGAGGGAAGCGTACTCTTTGATAAGTGTATAAATGAATTGCAAGCATAGTAAAGAGTTTTGTCGTCTATTTTTTTACTGTTGGAAAACGATAAGTATCCAAGTTTATTTTCTGTTTTGAAAGGTACCACGTCATGCAAAATTTACTTTTTTTTGTTCCCTCATCAAAAAAATAAAAATCCTGGACTAATATATTTTGCTCTTTTCACGCAGTTTTAAGTAGCATGATTCTGTTCACATTAGTCGTTTCTTCTTCCACGTCTGAAGCACGGTCTTTATTTCAAATCAATTTCGTTTTTGTCAAACTGAAGATACAATGCCATAACAGATATATTTCAATTTTGAACAACAATAAACATGCAAAGGTTTAATCATCATTTCATACAAGTTGAAGAAGGGAATGACAAATGTTTGAGTTGCTGCAATTGGGTAAAGTTGACTTTGTTTTAGTCTCTGGATTACCTTTACATACCGTATGCAAGTTCGCTCAACTTGTAATTCAAATTTACTGCTAACTTGTGCTGTCAGAATATGGAGGGGGTTTTTTTTCTTCTACTGCTGAAGCGCTACATTTTCACAAAACTATCCCTCACATTTCTAAGCAGTGTGTTCTTTGTGACGCTGTGTATTTGCTAGACTGCCATTAGCTGAAAGTGAAAGCATGTTGCGTCTCTTTCCTTTACTGCCTTTTCTATTCATTGGCATTATCTTTATTGTACACAACATTGCGAAAAAACTCAAATGTTAATAAGGTCCTGTTGGATTCCCACAGCATGTGGGTCTTTCAGTGGGAGGTCTGCAGGTTCTGCCTGTGTCTGGGTGGGTTTCATTCCAGCATTCGGGTTCTAGAAGAGTGGATCTGGTGAATCGAGACCCAAAAGTTGGTCACGGAGCCATTTTCATTCATTGAGACAGTTGAGAAAATCTAGTTAATAACAGATGAAAGTTAGCACTATGATCAATGCTCGATTTCGGAGACTTTAGTGAAGAAGAGGTCTACTTTAACCTATCTAGAAGGACTATTGTTCAGCCGTTCTTTGGTCATCCTCAGCCCCAGCAGCCCAAGCCTCAGTCTTAACTAAAACATTCTCAGAAAAGTCGATGTCCAAATCAGCAAAAAAAACACAACAACTTGCCTTTCTCCATATTCGCTCCTAAATACATTTTTTATTTCCGCTGTTCTGTATCTATCAAAAGTTAAATCACTTCAAACGAGCGATTTCTGCTTCTGTGCACCTGTCAGTCCATGTTGTCTTTTCGCTATTGTTAAGTGTTTTTTTTTTCTTTTTTCATTTTCTACCTCTTTCAGTCCCGTCTTTGATGCGTTGCAGGAGCCGGGATGAAAAAGACTGTCAAATGAATACATCGCTGGCGACAGAGTTTGCGGGCGCATGATTATTCGATGCGTCACTTACTTATGTTGTTGCATTTTTCTTTTCAGAGGTGCAGGTGCGGCACAGCAGGATTCGGTCATCGGGGAGGAAAATAAAGACCTTATTAAAATCCCATTGCCCAAAGTGGTAGTTGGAAACCGTCGGGAAATGGCGTTCATAATTCTCCAGGTGACGTGAGACATAATAATTATGGCCATGGCTGTCTGAAAGATGATTTTCTGATTTAGAATAAGGTGTCGAGACCAGGTGACAAGGACAAAGACGGGATTTTCAGAGAGTCATGAGCGTTGAGTAATTTGATAGTTATTTTCTTTACTTTTCACCCTGATCGGACTGATCAGAGTGAATCGTTGAGGAGAATTTGAGGAAATACCGTTTTCTGTACAATTGGATCAAATTGAATTTTTTTTTTGTATTAAGTTGAAATGTATACTTTCAAGCAAGCAAAAGTGAACAAATTGTGCCAAACTTAAAGCCTAAAATGTCATTAAAAGCAATAAATTGGATTCTAACAGGCAGTAGATATTTTGAAAATCTAAAATAACATTGCATTTGTTTTCATCAAAAATACTAAAATTGTGGCCCAAAACACATTTCATTGCTGAAATCTTTCGTCATATGTACATATATTTTGGTCTTTCCTCTATTTAATGTAATGTTTGCAAATCTTATTTTTATTTTATTATTTTTATTAAAGATTTTAAATGTTTTTAAACAATGGACAGAAATGTATTTATTTTATTTATTGGTTTATTTGGTCGGGACAGTGCATGTCAATGAACATACATGGGTCTCATGCATGTAAACAAGCCACACCGGATTGTACCCTTGGGCTAATTTCCATCCGTCGTCCCCCATTCGCGCACTCAACCACACTCTCATTCATCCTGGCCTATTGTACATGTTTTTACAATAATGCAAATCTTTTTCCGTACTATGTGAATGCGCTTTTTTTTTTCATTTTGCAATAGTAAAATGATGATACAATAATAATAATAATACCTGGGCCTGCAATTTGGCGTGACATAATTAATATTAAATAATTAGAATTTTTTTATACAGTCCCTCCCTTTGGTGAGCTCAGCAGCTGATCAGAATCCCTGGTGCCATCACTTTGACCAATGAGACGAGCTGTCCTGTGAATTGACCATTTTTACAAAATAGGGAGAGCAGGTGGAGGGACCTTGGTTGTTTGTTTACTTTTGAAATATATCTCTCTTTTCTCATTTTGCAATCTTACTATCACTTTAAAATGGCATTCAAATGCATTACATTTTCAGCTCTCTATAATTGTTCAGTGGAAGCACTGCTATAGGGCAGTTGTTCCCTGCCTATCTCGGGCAAGAGCAAAGGCGCATCAAGGACAAAAGAACATTCATAGACAGAGAATAAAATAAATGATTCAGAGGCAAAACTTTGTAATTCGTGTTACTGTTAAGATGCTACATTCACAACAAATAACCCATGCACAGACATAGTTTATCTGAGGGGGGAAAAGTGTCTTAGTTTTGCTTCCATTTCCAAACATGTCTTTGTTTTCAAATTAGGGTCAAAAAAAGGTTTGATTAGAAACACAACAGCACAGATAAAACAAATTACAATGTAGATTCCCCTTTGTGCTGCTTTCTGCCCTCCAGCGAACACGTCCTGACATTACTTGATGATTCCGAAGCCGGAATGTCACACTGAAAGTCAATGAGTTTAAAAAAGATGGTGTCCCCCCTGCGATTCCCTGGCTAATATACACTCCACATCTACCTTCTACCTACAAGCTCCACTGTGCCCGCGAGCCCGCCAAACCCCATGTGGTCCCCGGCCAATCGATAACAGCGGAGGGGGGCGCGGAGGAGGGGACGATCGATCGCCTCTCCGCCGCCGCTCCTACCTGCTAAACATTAAAAGCCCATGCCCCCATGCCGAAATAAAGTCACCTCCGCTTGTATTCCCCTGGAGTCACTTCCCAATCTGTCTGCTTTTTGCACTCGGTGACAAGACGCAATGCACTGAAGCCCGGGTCTAAAACCACACTTACGCAATTATTTGAAAAGAGGAAAAAAGTACAAGCTGTGAAACCATTATGGGTGTATTTGTTGGTGAAAAAAACTTCAAACCTTAAACCTGGAGATGTTGCTTTGCTTTGACTAGGGTAGACAAACATGTGGTTTATATCCATTAATATTTTAATTATTTCCAAGGTTTTACTTTGATAACCCACCGTGACAAAGCATTATCGGTGACTGAGTATTAAAACAGTGTCTACGATATTTGTTAGTTTTACATATGTTTTGTGGCTCTTGTGACAAAGCCACATATAGTTTGTGCTTTAATATTAAAGGTGCATTATGCAACTTTTTATGTGGAAAAATAAAAAATTATATTTGCGTATTTATCCTTGTAGTGACTCAGTGGCTGTATGAGTAGTCAGCGTGGCACCTTTACTTTCGATCACGGTGGTCTCTACAAAGCTCCAGGATCAATTGTGTTGCAGGTTTTCTGGTGCGAGGGTCCGTCAGCAGAGAAAACCTTCCAAACAATTGATCCTGGAGCGTCCTAGAGACCACTGTGATGGAAAGTTAAGGCGCCAATGTTGACCACTCATACGTCGCTGGGTCACTATGTCAAATGCGCACAAATATTAACTTTTTTTCACATAAAAAGTTGCATAATGCATCTTTTAAGAATGGAAAATTGGCTCCAGTGTGATGTATGATATAAAGCACCGCAAGGTAGGTTTTTGTTGTTTTTATTTGTTACTTTTCAATACTCCAAAGTGACCAGAATGTTATCCAATATATGCAAATATACAATAAAAAAGTGCAGTTATGTGCAGTGCCCAAATCTAATGGTGTGTTCACACCAAACGCCTCCGGCGCCTCCAAAGCGTCAGGTTTACATTGAAAATACATGGAGGACGCGCCTCCGGGAGCGTCGAAAGGCCCCGCGGCGCGTGACGCGCCTCCTGTGCAGCGCGTTTTGAAGATTTTCGCGCCTCGGACGTGGCACGGCCGCGTTGGAGGCGCGTGATGCGCCTCCAACGCGGCCGACGCTAGAGTTGGGATTGTTAAACTTTTTCGAAAAATTTGTGAGCGTCGACCAATCAGGAGCTTTCTCCAACAGTGACGTACGCTGTAGCTGAGCCACCGTCGGTCTGGGGCAGATCCTCTGCCGGCCCGCAGATGTAAACAGTCATGGAGGATTATCCTGTTGTGAACCGGGGCTACAGCAGCTCTGGGACTTTTACAAAGACATACATCAGTGTTTCATTTACCTAAACACCCAGGATTAAAAGCGGTGACAAGAAAACTTATTTGAGTGGCTGGATCTGCGCTGGGAATGTGTTTGGGTCTTGATGATGCACAGAGCATTCCCAAAGCTGCTACAAGCCAATCGATGTGAAAACGAGAAATATGCACGAATAAAGTCTATTAAGCCCCATCTACATAAAGCAACCGTGTAACAATGATCACACACTGATTCAGGCTTGTTGATTTTTAAGTTTATTGCTCACATTTTATCTACAACGGGCCGTAGTTTTCTCCCCGAGTTAGCTGCGCATAGAAATCAATTATTTCTATGCTAGCCGCTTAGCAGCAAACAGATAGCTCGCATTGACCCCCTTGAAAACAAGTATTATGCACTAATCACGTCAATAAAGCCCTTAACTACACAGAACAGCCTTTATGATGGTCACACACTGAGATGGGCTTGACACATTTGTGGTTTATTGCACACACTTTTTTATCAACAATGAGCTGTATGCGGTCGCAAAAGCTAACCGGGCTAACCTAGCTTATAGCTACTTGCCACCAATGTCCCTTCAACCGTATGGGCTGGATATGAGCTTAAATACTGGGGAGATCCTGCGTAGACCATGGGGGAATAGTTAAAGATCCATAAGACATGGCAGGAGCAAAGAGGGAGACTACAGTAGTTAGCCTCCGAACAACTGTAGTTTTCAGGCACGAGCGGTTTCCAAGATGGCTACGAACAGACTCTGAGTTGATGCACGGCCAGGGCGTCTTGACGCTCTGTGACATTTGTGACACTTCAGTAAGCACAAGCGTACAACTACGGACTTGAGGCGCGTCTTTGACGCCCAAGAGGCGTTCGGTCTGAACACGGCATAAGAGTGTGATGACTAATCCTCCATTTCTGTACTTTTCTACTAACACTACTGCATGATAGAAAGATGTACTGACAGACAACTATCTGCCCTGTGCCAGTCACAACTATACAGCAGTGCAAGGCACCGATATCTTACTCCCAGCATTTCAAGCTCGAGCCCCATTACGGAAATAGCTGAGCAGCTGCCTTATGTCGTGTTCGCCCAATAACAGGAGGCAGAATGGGAGGGCACCGGAGCCAGAGGGATGGGTGAAGTCAGGTGGAAAGCCAGCGCTAACTGCAAACTCCTAACAGGGGAGCCGGCTATCCGCCAGTCAGCCGGCCGCGCGCCACGGCCCAGCCGGGACATTGGCGCGCGGATTTATAGGCTGATTTACCTTCGCTACTGCACGCTGCATAGGCCATTAACTTCAGCTTCAACTCCAGGGCCCGATCCCGTCCCCATGGCTCTATCTGTCAATGTGCGCCGTCACTCACACAGGCCTGTGTGTGGACTATTGTTTTGTGTTCTGTTAAATGAAACAAAGAACTTTACTTATTAAGACAGTTTTGCACTTTTAATTTATAGATCTTTTCAGTTCAAGTTTTATATTGCTGTACCTGCATTTTCCATAATGGCTTGCAGCTGGGGCTTTTTCCTCAACACTATTATGGGCATATATAATGCGCCAAAGCCCAGTCTGGAGGTCGTCAGGAATCGTAGTAATAGTGCCATAGTATTAATGATAGATGCAGTAAAGTAGACGTCAGCATATCATTCTAAAACACTTTACCTTTGTACTGTATTTCCAATTACACATTTGGACTGTAACTTTGCAGAGCCGCGGCACATTGTCCCGGTCACGAGCACGGCTGAGTAGCACACAGGGGTGTCCTTGGGTTCCCTGAGGGGACGGCTATAATTGTAGCACGTATTCTTTTTTTTTCTTCTTTCTTTTCTGTTGAAATGAAAACGTATGAACTGTTGATTACGCCAGCCGTTTGGGAAAATCAATTCTCATTCCAATGGGGAACATTTGTCTTTGTGCTTCGTTGGGTTGTCTGACAGCAAAGTTAAAAATAAGAGATGAGGCAAATGGCACCAGGTGGCAAGAATAAAGGGAACAGCATCATACATTTTTAACAATGAGCATAACTATTCATTTTTATGCCCACAAGGGTTTCTGAACCATTTCTCTTCATTTTTGCTACAACTGCTACATTTCATGGACTTTGAACACCACTAGTACGTCTTAAAAGGCCTATAATATACTATTATGCAGGCTTTTAAAAATACTTTTGGACCTGCTATTTCATGTAATATAACTTAAAATCATGTTTTGTGTTTTTACTTTATTGATTAATTAAACTTAAAATAATTGTGTATTGAAAATACCACACTTACAACATTACTGAAAGTAGTTACGCCAAATGCTAGATGCACACACATCTGCCTCTGTTGCTGCATAACACAGTACCTTTTACTTATTCAGTTTTATCTAAATTCATAATATTTATTTATATTTTTGGGGTGGGCGCTTATAAGCCTTTGGCTTCGGCCCACTCCCTTTGAGCAGCTTAACTGCTTAAACAAATAAATAAAAATAAATAAATAAATATGTATCAGTGTGAGAACTTTATGCTTATTTTATAAACTACTTTTTAACCAATGACGCCATTTTGCACCATCTTCCGAATAACGTTAGTCCACCAAAACCTTTTATTACACCAGGCAGAAGTTCTTGCCAGTGCCTTGCTCTTATCCAGCGCGTAATTTCCTAACCCCATTCCAAACGCGACCTTTTATGCATGCGGCGCGGCCACGTGACGCCATAACTCCTGGTCATGTGACGCTTTTACTGCGGCACAATGCTTCTTATTTCATTTGGCGAGCCGTATATGCTCGCGGCGCCGCTGAACCTCCCACTCACGGACATCAGTTTACTCCCGGGGCAGTCACGGCAGATTAGTGCCACTACATTTGAAGGATACACCGCATAAATCTTATGGCCAGTCCGCGGCCGCCTGGGCACCAAGGCTGACGACTGCGAGGGGAGTATAAAGAGCTCTAACTGGGAATATATGTGTACTATGTCTACTACAACTACCATTACTACAGCTATTTATGTAATTGGACCTTTAAGAACAGTGCTTTTGGTTCTTTTTTGAACATTCTGTAAAAAGTATGGCAAAATTATACAGTTAATGCAAATAAAGGTGTATGTCTACTTCTACGGTTTAGCGGACCTGTTTGAACTGAGCGATCCCCATACAAATTAATGGTGAGGCCAGGCCCTATATTGAAGTATGGCTTTATTTTTCCATCATCAGCATTTTATAAGATGATGTTTTGTGGCCATTGGATATGTATCCGACCCCACAAAAACTTAATAAACGTAATAATATAGGATTTAGCATTTAGCTCAGAGGCCATTTTTGATACGCTAAACCTTATGTAAAGTTATATCTCAAAAGCTCTGTACATTCATAACTGATTTCTAACTAGGCTTTGACCTCACCTAAATTTGGTCGATGACAACAATTGAAAACATCTGGATCTTTAATAATTTGCTATGCTTGATAGCTAAAAGGCTAACGGCTAAAGCGAAAATACTTTGAACAGGTTAACGGACTCTGAAAAGTTGCTAACTGTCCGCAATTGGGATTAGCTTGGCATGATGGGTTAAAAGCAGAGTATACACATTTCAACCTTAACTTTATAAAGTACTGACATTATACATAAAGTAAATGTGTACTAATGTAAAAGGGGCACTACCCGAATTACCCAATTTTCTGTCCTTGAAAGTCGGAGGTAGTTCTTAGCGTTTGCCGTTTCTCGCATTGAGTTGAGAAGGGAACGCAACAGACCACAGATTTAGACTAATAATAATAAAATGCCCTATATTAAGTACAATTTTACATTAAAAACGTACCCCAAAATGATTTTTGCTAAATTTCCCCTGTCAACATGACTGTGTATATAGGCGTATAATTGCACATGCTGAAAAAATGAGGTATCAATTTGTGTGCGCTGTGGTTCTGAAGATATTTTGAGTCACAAAAGATCAAAATTGAAATCTCAGGTAGATATGAATAGGAACGTGTATTACTTTTGATCAGGAGCTATTTTTTGAACCTCACATGATAAGTACACTGCTTCTGTTTTGACAATGTATTACTACACTCAGGTTGTGGTGTTAATGTTATGTTTAAGTGATCGGGATTCTTGACTTTTTGTGGTCTGGGGTTATGCCATCTGTGCACTGAGTAATGTATAGATACTGTACCTCAGGAGCCATTTCTTATATATATATACAGTATATATATATATAAATGTATTTAAAAGGGACCATGTACAATTATAACATAAATGTTGCCATTTGATGCATTTATCTACATCGTCATCGTTGTTACATTAAGAAAAATATAACTTAATTCCATTTACTTCATTTACAATTACATACATGTTGCTTGAAATAAGTTTGACAAACATTTCCTTTGTTTTATCGGGACTGTGCATGTTAATGAGCACACATGAGACAACTGTAATAAAGCCATGGGCAAATTTGACTGAGTGCCAGTGCTACTGCTAGTTTTAATCATTGAATTGTGAACTTCGCAGCTTAGTGGCCATACCGCCTTTGCTCTGCCCAATCCCGTCAGATCTTGGAAGCTAAGCAGGGAAGGGCCTGGTTAGTTCTTGGATGGGAGACCGTTTGGTAACACCAGGAAGCCTAGCGAATGTAGTGAGTGAGTGAGTGGTTGGTGGTGGTTGGTGGTGGTCGGAGGGGCCGATGGCGCAAACTGGTAGCCTCGCTTCTGTCAGTCTACCCCAGGGCAGCTGTGGCTACAATAGTAGCTTACCACCATCAAGTATGGAGTGAATGAATAGTGCAATGTAAAGCGTCTTTGAGTGTCCAGAAAAGCGCTATATAAAACCGATGCATTTTTATATTTTTTTATTAGTGGGCGGCACGGTGGCACAGTGGTTAGCGCTCGTGCTTCACAGCTAGAAGGTCCTGGGTTCGATTCCCACCTGGACGGGGCCTTTCTGTGTGGAGTTTGCATGTTCTCCCCGTGTCTGCGTAGGTTTCCTCCGGGTACTCCGGTTTCCCCTACCACTAAAAACATGTACAATAGGCCAGGATGAATGAGCGTGTGTTTGAGAGTGTGCATTGGGGACGACAGATGCAAATTAGCCCAAGGCTACAATCCGGTGTGGCTTGTTTACATGCATGAGACCCATGTATGTTCATTAACATGCACTGTCCCTACCAAATAAACCAATAAATAAAAAATAAATAAATAAATAGTCGGTAGTCTAGTGCAGGTATAGGCAACGTCAGTCCTCGGGGCCAAATCTGGCCTTGCAGCATATATTTGGCCCTCCAGAAGACTGAGAATTGTGATTGCACACAACAGGCTTCTAAACACACTTGAAAATGTGAAAATATAGTCAGTTTCTCAGAAAATAAAGGCAGAGAGGGTTGCATCGGCTCAAATTTGTCAGGACTTGATAAACACTTACAGCCATCTTGTGAAAACATTTACAAAAGCCCTCTTTAGATTTGGAGGGCAAAAATTCTGACAAAGACAAACTGAGGCATCCAGACACTCATCACATTTAAAGTGAAAACTGCTCATGTGATCAAAATAATGTCACTAGAAATAAGCAGTGGATGCACTATACAAGCAACATACTATTTTTAACATCCCTAACATAAAGTACATGCACTCTCAAAGGCAATTTACAAAGTCTTAAACTTCAATAATATATTCTCATATATTTTAAGGGTAAAAAACATAGTTGTTGTAGCCATAGTTGCAGCAGTCATAGTTGTACTAATACGTGAATTTGGAGTGTACCATGTAGTAAGTCCTAGCAAGTTGTAGCTGTGGCTACATTAGCATTGCATTGGTTTCCTAGATCACCAGCCACACTCCATGGAAAACGGCACACTTTTGAATATGTCCTCCCTGCACTCCCCTGCCCAGCGCCTGTGACAGCAGGTACAAGCGTGTCCTTTATTCCGACAGCGGGCCTGTCCTTGGCAGCTGTTTGACATGGATATAGGCCATCATCATGCTCACACCTCATTGCATATGCATTCGAGACCCAGGCAATGCGTTCCAGAAGGCCAATCCGACCGACAGTCTGCGAGTGCTACATGCGGAGCCATCACCCGTCCAACTTACGGCAACTCGTCAACTGTGCTCAGACATATCCCTCCAGGGCCAGCGGTTAATAGGAACAGGCTTGCAATTATTTTTGCATTTCCTAAAAAAGAGAGACATTGAGTGTATGGCTTGAAAGAATGGGAGATGTAAAGATATCTGGTCCTGACAGGTCAAACAAAAAACAGAACATTTATTTTTATCGTGGCCCCTATTAGTGGGGGAGATGTGCAATGGGTTGACATTATTTGTATTCTCTTTTAGTATAGAGTCTGAGTCTCAAAAGAGAAAAGATTGAATTCATTTTTGTTGTAAAAGAGTTTCGACCAAGTTACTCTCGGTCACAAACGGAGCAATGTGGTGTTTTCATTCAGTGCAGTGAAGATTGTAATGAACAGTACATTGTGAAGGAGAAATTAACAGCTTCTTCAGAAGACGATGTGTCAGCACCGCAGGGAGAAAAGACGTCAGCAGTACAGCTACATCTTTAAAGCCATTAAAAACACTCTTGATGAAAGTGAGGTCAGAATTTTAGCTGAGGAGATGGATTGAAAGAGGAGCACTGGAGGCTATATTTGTGGAGGAAAATAGTGATGTGACATTCAAACAGTTCAAACTGGACCTTCTCTTTGAAAAAAGCCAGATTTTTGTCTGTTTTTTATTAAATTTGTATGGAAATCCAAGAAAACGGCGCATGAGCAAAAAAAAAAAAACAATAGTGAAAGGTTTTTGAAGGAAAAAGGACTTTGTACGGCAGTTGTACCTCTTTTCTTTGATTGCATGACGTTTTTTTTTTTACATAACACTCATTACAAAGGTTAATATTAATCCTGCTGTAAGCATTAGTTGTTTAAATCGAAATGAGTACCTCTGACCAAATTAGTTTTCTGGCTGGCATTAAAAAAATTAGCCATACATCTCAGCACTAATCAATGACTGAAACTGGGAGTAAACAAATAACAACTCCTCCCCTCCGGAAATGATTTCAGGCCTTGGAAAACATCTTCCACAATACCTGACTCAAGTTGTAATCAATTCCCAACTTTTTCAAAAGCTCGCAGCCATGTTAGGACAACGGATGTAACTGAGCTATTATGCTAATTCTGGTACATTTACATTGAGGCTTTCTGCTGACGTGTTGATTAACGTGCACTGTCCTAATGAATGAATGAATGTAAGTGGTCGTAATGTATTGCTTTATTTGTTGGATTTTAATCAATTTTAATCAATCAACAGCATTTCGGGAAAAGAAAAAGGCTCTTTTGTAACCCTCTCACAAAATTGCCTCCCAACGCTTTGATGTAACGAGCGCTTTAGCTTGCTCAGACCCGTGGCTTCATTTGTGTGATGTATATCTTTAGGTAATTAGACTAATTGAGGCACAGCATGGTTCCCCGATAAACAAGCCGCTCCCCCGCCGCAATTAACTAAAGAACGTTGATGAGCGAAGGGAAATCAGGCGTTTCTGTTTATCGATACAACTAATTAGGAAAGGAAGAGAATACCTTACAGATGCAGGCTGAATAATTGAAAGTCGCATATGGTGCAAAACTACCTTTTGTGAAACTGAACAAAGTTAGACAACTACTTTTAGATGGATACTTTAAGGATCCTTATGCTGCTGCTCAGAAGTGTGCATTGGTAGAGTGACCAGATTTTACACAATAAAAACAGGGACAACAATGGAGATTTGTGGATGGAGCAAAATTGGGACATTTTTCCCCCCAACGTTGAATGGTTAAACTGTTTATAAAAGTCTAATGTTACGCAAATGGACCAATCAGCATTGAGTGAAAGACCGTTGAGATTTTAATTGGTTCAGTCCATATGGAAAACTTTATGTTTGAGGCACACATGGCCTGGTGTCTTCATGTTGCCTGACAACTAGAGTAGCCCTTTCTGTATGGTCCAGCTGACCTGCACACCTTTGTTTAGCCCTGTAGTGAAATGTCTCCCATGTAAGCCCTGCCGTGTTGAACCATAGCATTGCTTCAAGTGCCTGTTGTGGAGTGGCGAGCCGGTTAGCGATAGAAGACTGCCAAGTGCCACTTCACCCATTATTCTAACGTACTTTTGCCCTGTAGCGCGGAGGAGGACGAGTCTAAAACAAGATCTGTGGTAAATGGATATATCTTTTCCCTCAACATCTCTTAGCAGTTGGAGATTTTTCGTCTCTGTATACTGAACTCATTTAAGTGACCTATATAATTTGATTTTATTTGTTTATTTCTAAAACGTTTAGTTGACTTTTGACAGCTTTTTACCATGTTACAATGTTGCCTCATCCTGTGGCAAATAGTTGGTGTGTCATGACACCTTTCTCATTTTTATACAGTACCACATAACGACCCAGAAACCTGTTAGCCGACCCTGCGTGACCAGGAAGCTCCCTGTCGAGCTCCAGTTAAAGCTCGCCCCCTTCACTGGAGCTTTGCAACTGCAAAACAAAACACTGCAGCATCTTCTGATTTTAGCGCTTCTGATTTTCCATCCCCAAACAAAGTAAGTGTTTAATACAGGGGTGACCAGCCCTGTATACTATATACATATACATATACTATGTTATTGTAGGGTATATTAACCATATCATGTCACAAATGTATGTTTTTTAAACTGATAGTGCATCAAAACAAGTCCAAGAGCAATACCGGAAGGACACCTTGTTTCCCGTGGATATATAGGGTTGGTGACCCAAGGTTTGAGATGGGGTATTTGGGAAACTGTTAAAAGGAGTTCAGCCCTAATTTTTCATCGCATAAAGCACCCGGACTTGTGCTCTGTTGGAACAAGCAATTTGAGTGCTGAAATGATCAGAACAAATCCAGTAACGCCATCTGGACTATCAATACACCTCATGACATCAGCAGGTGAGCCCAGCGGTTTGAACTCTTGAGCTAGAGGCAGGATTCCACAAATGCCAATGAATGAAACAAAATGCTACAGGTATTTTTTTTTTATGAGGAAACATCACAACATTACAACAAAGTTGATTTTGCGTGATATGTCCCCGTTAAAAACTAGATATCTGGCAAATGGACACATCTTTTTTCGGGGCGTCTCCAGTGGTCACAGATTGTTCATTGAATTACTATAAACGCCCTGTCAGTGGAAGAGCTGAAGGCTGCCATTCACATTTGATGGAAACTGACATTCTCTTGACGTTGACTCCTCCGCCTCTCTCTTGATACACGGAATCAAGGGCGTTTTAGCCATCAGACGTGTTTGGTTTTTTCCCCCTCTATCAGCTGGGCGGGTTAGCACGACTCCCCGGTGAGCTGCTGTGTGCTGATAGTCTGTCAGTCTCTCAAACGGCAGAGTCTGTCTTTCTTCAAGTCCCTGGGCGATTGTACGCGGGGATTGATGTGTGCATGGGAAAGATCGTTCTTGCAGTTATCGCTCGGCGCGTGGTTGAGCGCGTGGCTAAAAATATCAGCGCTATGGCATGTTGGATGGGAGTTAAAAAAAGGAATTTGAAAGGATGGTTATTTCAAGTTGCATAAAAGAACAGTTATATATATTTGCGATTATTCTGAAATTTATTGTGATTTTTGTTTCAAAATCAAGTTCAGTTCAGCATTGCACTTGATCAAACGATCCCGAGTGTCAAAATCCACCTTGGTGCTCTGGATTTGTCAGGCAAAACCAGCCTCAGAAACGTTCACATTCAATCAGGCTTGTCTATTGAGAGTCTCTCTCTGCAGCTGACCAAAAATGTTTTTTTTTATTATCTGAGAAACATCTTAAAAGTGAGGAAAATGTTGTGTAAATCAGATCTTGAGACGATTATCCCTTCTTTCATCTAATTTTGCATCAAATACCATAGTGTTTTTTTGTTTTAATGAGACGACCCTGAACCAACTTCAAACTCATCACCCCCATTGTAACAATCCTTTATTATATTACAGTAAAATTTTACATTGATTTGACTTTCCGGGCCAGAAAACACCATTTAGTGCCACTAGAGGTTATTGAATCCAATGCTTAAGTTGCTACAAAAATTATAGTTTTGAACTTTTGGATAGTAAAACAATCTGAGAGTCTCACAGTGGTAAGTGGTAAATACAGGCTCTGATATCAACACTGCAATCCTCTCTACACAATGTTTCATGAAAATAACACAAGTGATATGTATCTCCCCGCAAAAGTAATATCCGCTTCATTGATGAAATTGATAGAGCAGGATGTTGACGCGCACAATGCCAACGTCAGGTGCTACAGACCTGAAGTTTCAAACCGCTGTCGTCATTTGGCATGAGTCAACAGTCACTTTTTGCATCTTACTGTAAGTCATTGAAGGAGTCGTTAATTTCCATTGATTCATGTGTAGTATACAGGTGAAACTCGGAAAATTAGAATATCGTGAAAAAGTTAATTTATTTCTGTAATTCAACTTAAAATGTGAAACTAATATATGATATAGACTCATGGCATGCAAAGTGACATATGTCAAGCCTTTGTTTGTTTTAATGTTGATGATTTTGGCTCACAGCTGGTAAAAACCCCAAAATTTCAGAAAATTAGAATATTGTGAAAAGGGACTATATTGTAGCTCAAAGTGTCACCCTGTCGTTAGCTAATGAATCCAAAACACCTGCAAAGGGTCCCTGAGACTTTAAATGGTCTCTCAGTGGTTCAGTAGAATTCCCCATCATGGGGAAGACTGCTGACCTGACAGTTGTGCAGAAAACCATCATTGACACCCTCCATAAGGAGGGAAAGGCTCAAAAGGAAATAGCAAAAGAAGTTAGACGTTCTCAAAGTGCTGTATCAAAGCAGAAAGATAAATGGAAGGGAAAAGTGTGGAAGAAAAAGGTGCACAAGCCGCAGGGATGAGCGCAGTCTGGAGAGAACTGTCAGGAAAAGGCCATTCAAAAGTGTGGGGGACCTTCACAAGGAGTGGACTGAGGCTGGAGTCAGTGCATCAAGAGCCTCCACACACAGATGGATCCTGGACATGGGCTTCAGATGTTGTATTCTTCTGGTTAAGCCGCTACTGAACTACAAACAACGTCAGAAGCGTCTTGTGTGGGCTAAAGAACGAAAGACCTCGTCTGTTACTCAGTGGTCCAAAGTTCTCTTTTCTGATGAGAGCAAATTTTGCATCTCATTTGGAAACCAAGGTGCCAGAGTCTGGAGGACAAAAGGAGAAGCACACAATCCAAGATGCTTGAAGTCCAGTGTGAAGTTTCCACAGTCTGTGATGGTTTGGGGAGCCATGTCTTCTGCTGGTGTTGGTCCACTGCTTTGTTAAGTACAGAGTCAACACAACCGTCTACCAGGAGATTTTAGAGACTTCATGCTTCCTTAAACAGACGAGCTTTATGAAGACGCTGACTTCATTTTCCAGCAGGACTTGGCACCTGCCCACACTGCAAAAAGTACCAAGACCTGGTTAAATGACCATCAGATTACGGTGCTTGAATGGCCAGCAAACTCACCTGAACTGAACGGGGCATTGCCAAAAGAAAGATGAGAGACATGAGAGCGAACAATACAGAGGAGCTTAAGGAGCTATTGAAGCATCCTGGTCTTCCATAACACCTCAGCAGAGCCACAGGTTGAGAGCATCCATGCCACGCAACCGCATTAAGGCATGCATTCAAGCAAAAGGCCCAAACTAAGTACTAAGTACATATGCATGATTATAGTTTTCAGAGGGCCCACATTTCTGTTTAAAATCTTTTTCTTTTTATTTCATCAAATCTAATTTTCTGATATTTTGATTTTGGGGTTTTTACAAGCTGTAAGCCATAATTTTCTAAATTAAAACAAATAAAGGCTTGACATACGTCACTTTGCATGCCATAAGTCTATATCATATATTAGTTTCACATTTTAAGTTGTATTACAGAAATAAATTAACTTTTTCACGATATTCTAATTTTCCGAGTTTCACCTGTAATGAGGTCTAACAGCCACACATTGCAGCAGGAAAATGTTTCCCCGTGGCTTCTGCGCTCGGAGCCGACTCCGTTATGCATCATTATTACAGAGCTGCGATATAGTGTCGGTGCAGGGATAATGGCGCATAGAGATGCCTACAGCACGGGAGACAGAGACGTGTTTGTACCATTTTAGATTAGAATACAGACATACGTGCGTGCAAAACATATCAAATTAGGGCAAAGGGCTGGCAGTTGTAGACATGTAGCATTACAGAAACAGCATTTCATAACAGGAAAGGCACAGCTTGCTCTAATAAATAAGAAATCACCCACCAACCAGAAAACCACCAGTATGCCTACATTTCTATGAATATGAAGCTGGTTATGCCAATAAGGGCATCTTGAGTCCTAATGACATGAGGGTGGTAGCTGTCACAGACTTGTAGCCAATAACTTTTAATAATGTGTGTCTACAAAAGACCTTTTGGACTCGATTAGTTAGAAAATGTAGTAGAAGGAGCATAAGGGTAAAAATGAACTATGTCACAATGTTACAACCTCACCAAAAACATTCCAGAAGTCGTGCTTTCTTTCTTTTGTGCATTAGTCCGATATGTCTCTACCACTATTAAAATGCCCAGCCCTCACTGTCCCTAAAGTCCCTCTGAGTTTAAAGTCTAGACATCTTCACCAAACTCTTTCCAATTATTCCAATTATATACCGCAAAACAAACACAAGGGCTAAGTGGTCCAAAGTTGTTGTAAAACTTAGTTAGCTTCTTGCCAACATGATCTAGGGAAGACTGTTTGACCTGGGTCGGAATCAAAACAAGTTTGGTGACAAAGCAGGAAACATGCGCCAATGAAACAAAACACTTCCTGGTATGTTGTGGTCATAACATTAAAATATGGTTAAAAGCTCAAAAAGATATTTTGATAGTGGATAAAAGTGATTTCCATTTGCCCACAACAACACCAGCGGGATGCCTCTCCTGGACACGTGGGATGTGAGGAAGAGGCTGCGGAGGAATACCAAGTGTTTGGAGGCCTGTTTGAGGATGGAAATTAATTCACACTTAAGCAATTCCGCTTGAGTGGCAGGCCTAGCGCACGGCCTTGATTCCCCCACAGCGGCGAAAGCCAACCTCAAAACTCGCAGACACCACCAATTAAGAGCTACAGCCGGGGTCGGGCCACCATCTTGGATTATGGTTGCATAATTGAGTGTGCATGAGGTCAGCGCACTTACCCCGTCTCTACAGGGGGGGGGTTGCTTTTATTGGGGAGCCTACGGAAGGTGATGGCTTGCTAATAGCTGCCAGCTCTGGGCAAAATTGCCTGTCAATGAAGGTAATTGGGCACAGAGGCCATTGTGTGCACTGTCACTCCGTTGGGAGGCAGTTTGTTACATCACCGCGCTGTGGCATGTTGGGCCATTGGAAAGCTGCTGGCATTTATATTCTTTCAGTTTTACTGTGCACACATAGCGTTGGATACATAGCTAATACAGAATAGTTTGCGTTCATGTGACATCACAACATTCTCAGGACACTTGGATAAGGCAACAGTGAATGTTTGATATCCATTAAAATGTTTTAGGAAATTGTAGTAAGCAGTTAGTGTGCTCATGCATGTTAAAGTGATAGTCTGTAAGTTTAGATACTCAACGGATTTCATAGATGCGTATAACTGGACCTGTAATTTGACATAGCGTCTTGTTTTTTTCTAAAGTCCCTCCCTTTGCTGATCTCAGCAACTAATTAGAATCCTCGGCGCCATCACTTTGACCAATGAGACGAGCTTTCCTGTGAACCAGCCTGTCATGTCCAATTAGGAGGCAGCTTGATTGTTTACTTTTAAATTCTCTGTCTCTCTCCTCATTTTGAAAACTAGGAGTGGCTATAAGTCAACCTTACAGATGATCACTTTAAAATGACTGCATGAGAGCAAGAGGTGTGCTCACTCATCCAGGTAGATAAAATGTATCTACCTGGGAGTCTGTTTAAACGCAACTGCTGGATATGCCTCATTCAAATTCTTTCTGCAATTCTGAATATCCCAAGCAACGGCCCACCCACTGCAAATCTTTTTCTTGTGCATGTCTTTAAACATTTGTCATTAACTTCATTTAAACTGCTCTCCTGAACCAGCACAGGATAAGTCCAGCTTGTTAGCTTCTGTTAGCTTGGGCTGATTTACTTTGACCTGTTTTCCATACTTATTCTAAGTTAAGGCTAATTTGTACAAAAGCATTTTAATGAGCTTGAAAAAAGACCTTTAAGAAAGAAAACACCATTCCTACAGTCCACCAAACTCACGGGCTTATGCCTTGTGTAGCATTTAGCGGCTAATTGTCAGGCGCACAGAGCTCGTCAGGTGTAATTGAGCTGCGAGTTCTGCGAGGTGCCATTTTCTGTGCCGACACCTTCTTTAGGGATTTAGCTGGATTAGCCTGTCCTTGTCATTCCTCCCACACCGTCATGACTAGAGTGGTGTCTGGCAGCTTCTGCGACACATCTGTGTCCCAGCTGGCTGAATATCTCCCGCCATCGTAGACAGTGTCTTTAGCATCGTTTGGACTTGATTTATCTCCTGCTTTGATTCTTCGCTTTAATTAACTAAAAGGTCAGCATGTCTGCTTTGTTCTGAACGCATGTACTGTCTTTTATTGTGGCGAAGTAGGGTTTTATAAGTTGAGAAATTAGCGAGGAAAGGTTGGCCCAGAATAGCACTGAGCAATCAATCTGAAGCTGCTATATTATGTACAATGTACTTTTTATTTATGGTATAATGTCGGTACCATTTCAAATAGATTTTTGGAGTCATAGTGGGTGTACGGGTTTTACATTTGCCCATTATGCATGAAGTTTTAATGATAGAACTCGGTAATGGCTACTGAACTTATATTATTTCAGCGGGAGGCCACCCAGATTAAAAGAAATGCTATCACAGCTCTGAAGTTATTTGCACTGCAGCTAAATTTCTGACTCAAACACATCCATGAAACTCTGACCAGTCAACAAAACGTTTCTCAATTGTCATCATTAAAAGCCCCTATTTTATTAATTAAAAAAAATCATTCCCCTGGATTCCAACAGAGGTCTAAAATGGCGCCCTCTGCTGGTTTTCGTAAGGTTCCACATATTTGCTATGACGAATTGTGTGTTTAAACGTGTTGTTGCAAGAGGCGTTTGTCCTTCAATGTGACCCCAGATCTTGAGCGAGGTCCCTGGTCAGTAATATTTAGACCCTTTTGTACATGTTTTAGGTCAATGGGAGAAACCGGAGGAATTGCTGATTCCGCACAAAAAAGCTGTCACGCGGTCCTGGAACGGACGTCGTGGCCCTCTCGTTGTCAGATGAGAACGCTAACCCCTCTGCCAGTGTACCACTAATATGCCGGCGAAATGCCACTGCCCCAGGCTCCCACTAGACAAATACTCCGTTAAACACGCAAAAACCTAGTCTCAATTATGCACACGCAGCATGCGGAATGAGCTTCCCACGCTGCAGGTAAGAGCCACTGTTGACTTTAGCTCAAAGTGAACTTGTTGTAGCTACAAAGGAAAGTGCCAGTGACTTCCTCAAGGCGTTTTTTGATCCCTACAAAAGAGGAGCGGGGAGACGCCAGCCCGGGAGCCATATTTCACCTTCATAGCCCCCATAAAGCGGGAAGTGTTCCACTGTTAGAGGGGAAATTGATTTGTATATGGGGGGGGGGGGGGACTGTGGGGTAGAATATAAGAAAGGCAAAGCGTTGAGATACAAGGGGTCCTGATTGTGCGTAACGTGCCCCATCATAATGGTTTTTGGATGTTTTTTATTTGAAATACCCCAGTTAACGTTTTCAAAACAAGTCCAATCAATCATAAAAAGCTGCATTCATATGGAAAAAAAGCAGACATTTGTTCCTTCTTCAAGGCCTGGTGTCTGTTGCAAACGCAAACACTTCCAAGCATCATTGACTGGACCGTGTTGATTGAGTTGATGTTTTGCTCTAGCTATTGGTAAATATCCAATGGTGAATGCAAGAACAACAAACCAAACTTCAAAATTAAACAGACACAATAATAACAAATCGTGTCTCTCTTTTTTCTTCTCTTCCATGCGCTCCTTTCCCCGGCGGATTCTACACCTTGATCCTGTGAAAATGACCAAATAGGTAAGTGATGCCTTTACTTTGCACGTGTATATGTCAGATGTTCATTCTGTCGCTTTGAGATGCTTGAAGGTGAAAAGTGAAAAGAGTTTTTGAAGATCTGCACTTTGCTTGAGTAGTACTTTTGTTGAGGACCTAAAACCTTTACTACTACATTCTACTCTATTACATTTCTATCAAGGCTCCACAGTAAGAAGTAAATTTAGCATTATGGTGCACACTCCAGAACAGTAGGTGGTGCTGTGCAGATGTACTGTCAATGCCAAAGAAGGAGGTTTGTCATCGCGTTGCCGTAAGAGATTATTACTAACAATACAATTTTGAAGGGGAGACACTGCTGGGAACATAGGGAATTGGAAATTCTGCCATTTTCTCAAAATGCTTTTTTATCACATGATTGCGATCACATTTTGTAGCACCCACTGACCCATTATATTCCATTCCTTTTGATATGAAAACATGAAATGAAAGAAAAATTATTACATTATTTCTCATATTTCTGTCAGTAATCTATAGCCAACTTTAAAACTGATATATTTTCACCCCTATTCACCTGCAGTGTTTTGCCCTCAGTACAAATTTGACAGGGCAACTTTTACCTTCTTTGGCGTAATATTTCACCATTAGTATCTGCACTTTTAACTCTAGTAATTGACCATCGCTGCATTCCTCAATTTGACAGCGTTCCAGTGTAATTTTGAGTTCTATTACTCCAAAACACATCGTCTGTTTGATTGAAAGCATCCATTATTTATCCAAAAGCCAGACAGTCCTCCCTTCAACCACCGTCACAGAGTCCGCACTGAGCCCACCTCCTGCATAATTCACCAGTGCCCGGCTTCCCTTTGGCTACAGACCTACCTTTCTACTTCTTCTCTCCTCTGTGTGTTCTCCGCTCATTTGTTTTCAGCCCGCGGTGGCAAAGAAAGCAAATGCATACATTGCAGCTGGCTCACTCGGGTCCGGTTCCCACTGGGGGATTAAAGTTACTTTCATTAGCTGTCACTGGGCAAAAAGGTGCGGATTAATCTCATGGCTTTAGAATGACTCACTCAGGGGTCATGGAGCGCTGGTTTATAAAGCGTTTACCCAGCAGGAGCACATGTTAGCTAGATTGAATGTGCCGTAAGAGTGGATGTTTTGAACGAGCGATGCAAAGGATTTACTATTGAGGCGTTATCTATGAACGCAGAGGAAAGGAAGTGTGTGAGCAGTAAACAAACACAGGACTGTCAATATTTCAGTCCGGTGTTGATATACATTTTACACTTTTACGATGCTCTGCGTAGCATAAAAGCTTGCATTTTCTTTAATTTTTTTACTTTCATATTGATTGATTTTATTTTGTTTATATGGAAGGGACAGATACAAAAACATGGACATAACTTAATATTAATGTGATGGCGATGTGAAAACAGGAAGAAACCTCCCTCTCCTGGTACAACTTAATTTTTCACCTTTTTCTGCGACCTGCATTTGTGGTTTATGTGTTCCACATTGTTTTTGTGGAGGTTTGGTGGATTTGTTTACTTTGAGAGTCCAAAATGGTCCTGAAGAAAGCAGCTTTTTAAAGGTAAACAAAATGCTAGCTTTTCAGCTAAACCCATTAGAGACCTACACATTTCTTCTTCTGAGACACTGAAGAAGCACCAAGAGTCCCCACATCTGCAGCACAGTGGAGGCGTCACAAGAGGAGCTACAGGAAACAAAAAAGGGGAGGACATGGTGAAAGACTGTTGTGGAGCAGAGGGATCTGCAGGAGGAAGAGGAGGAGTAGGAGGAGGAGGAGCTGACCAGTGCAGGACACCACGCTCTGAAACAAGGGCAAACCCAGGAGGCGCTGCACCGTTTCAGAGGATCAGAGGAGACAGCGAGAGAGAGCAGCCAGCCAGGTTTCTTCCGAGTGCTTCAGTTTCCCCCGACCTCAAAGGTCATGCGGGTCAGGTTGCATACAGTGGCAGCGCGGCTCAGCCGCAGCAGCTCAGGACTAACACCTGAACACTATTTCATTGTACGCTTGTACAATGACAATAAAGCACTTACTTACTTACTTACTTCCTAACTGAAGTTTGCTGAATGCATCATAGTGCTATACAGCAGAAGCTCATTTGCATCACTTGTGCCTTTTATAGACAGTAAAAATGTTAAAGAGGAATGACAAGACAATGACAAACATAGAACTGTGCGAAAACTAAAGAAGCAGTGTTGTTTATGGCAGACCTCTTAGTTTTAGTCTTTTGGACAAACATGTTTTTTAGTCTTTAGTCACATTTTAATTTCTATTATGTGATCATTTTAGTCGACGCAAACTCGATGCTTTTAGTCTAGTTTTAGTCAGTTTCAGTTAACAATAAGAATGGATTTATGTATCGGCAATTTGTCAATCCTCTGATCATCACTTCCAGGTTGTTTGCATGTTCCACAGATTGGCACCTCTTGTTGGAAATGCTGCAGAGGATGCCAATTCTTACACTTCTTACTGTTGACTCTTTTTTTAAATCATGAAGGTGGAAACATCAATGCAAAGACATTAGGTGGATATATGCATTTATTCATTTGATTAGGACAGTGCATATTACTGAACAATCATAAATTGTAAATGAGGCAGATAATTGCAAAACTGCTCATTTACATCAGTAGCCCCAAAGACAGGTAAAACACACAGTGAACGTAAATCAAGCAAATTTCCAGACCCACCACCAGGTAATAAAATGTAATCAAAATATTGCCGTTCTTATGATCCCAAATTATTTTCCTTTTTCACAGCTCTGAAACTTCTAGTATTCAAACCACTTTCTGCTGAAGGGTCTCGAGTTTCTTTCAGACACTAAGCTCATGCGATGGGAGTGAGTCATATAGTGGCTGCTGAATGGTGATTTAAAGCCTTTATGATCGAGCATTAGCCATCGGAGCCAACGCAAGGACATTGGTCTAAACTGTCACCGAGATGTAATCATTGAAGAGTATTACATTACAGGAACATTTCAAAACAGGCTTTTATTGAACTTCAAAAGCTAGAAAACTGCGGGGTACTGCTCTCTCTGTGACGCCTACTTGCGACATACAGTGCACGGGTCTTGAATAGAAAGCCTCAGCGCTGTGTAGGTGCACGGGCCAAAGCAAAGCCGCTGGAGGTCGAGTTTAAAGTCCAGGCCAGTAGCTTTTCCAAGTGTTATAAACGCCACGGCTGTGTGCTCACAGACCGCATGACTGCATCCGCCCACCGTACCAGGCTAGCATGTTTCCTGCTCCCAATACGGTCTGCCCACACGTGGTAAATATAGACACGGCTGTGTGTGCCTTCCGGAAATATGAAATCGGGTTTGTTTTTTTTGTTCCCGTGCATTTTGAAACGGGAACCAAAGTCAAGTGGCTCAGTTCTGTTATGGCCGGGAGAGCGCAATTATTATGGTAAATATATTTTTCAAAAGATGTCTGTATTGTTTGACTGTTACAACCCAGCTCTGCTAGGGTAGAAACAAGATGTAAAAAAGGTTAAACTTGTGATTTAATAAAAGGAATGTAAAGGGTAAATTAACAAAAATGTGACCTAAACTAAAAAAATACAAACGAACAAAGTCATGGCTGACCAAAACGGATGTTACTTAATCCCAAGTCACTTAAAAGTGAACATACAAAAAAGTGACACAGACACGACACGAAATGGGGACAGGAAAGGAGTGTCTCTGAACCCACAAGAGTTACAGTAGCACTAACAATGAAGACACACAAAACACAAAACACAGACTGGCATAACTTTTCTACTTAACGCTCAAAGTATTTACAAAGATACTGCACTTGCTACTGAGAATGGAGTTTTTAGAATGTACTTACTGCCAATGTCTGCAAAAAGCAAAATAGGAATCCAATTCTAAATGATTTGTAACAAATTTGGATATACATTTAATTGCTGAATGTAGAATTTAAAAAAGGGACAAAACAGGCAGGTTTTGAATAGAAAGCCTCAGCAAACATTTTTGTATAACTGATTTGAAATGATTGAAAATTTGAGCAAAACCTGGAGGGGGAATGTGTTTTGGAACATACATTTTGTATTATCTTTGAACTCATGAGGCAAAAGGTCAGTCAGTGACATGTTCTTTGACGTGTTAAAAGCTTTGCAGAGTTCCTCTCTTCTGGAATGCGATTAAATACTTTTACATAAGATACCTCAATGTCGGTTGCTCAAGCATCTTCCAAGCATGAGTAGCTCTCTGACGTTGTTGCTTGGTAAAAGTAGCTTGCAGAGTAAAAAAGGTTGGAGACCTTGGACTGGAAAAAAAAAGTGCAATCCCTGCGGTTTAGAACAGGAAAATTGCATAAAACTACTACAGTGAGGGCTGCCATTTACATGTCTAAAATTATACATGCAATAACTTCACGTCAATTAATATCTGATGTTAATTAGCACGGGCAGCCACCGCACGCTTGGACAAGTTTCCATAATGTTCGATGGATGTGTGAAAACTGCTGGTCTTTTTTCATCTCGTTTCATGTTTTACGCCAATATGTCAGAAACGATCCAAATCACGGTGGCTTTTTATTATTGCTTAACAATCCCATGTTTATTTCTTAAACCAGGCCTTTGCAACGCAGCATGTTCCTGACTGAAGGAAGGCATGAGTCCGTTTTTGTTACGGCGCTGATGTTTTAAGCCTAATGAAGTGATAATGAAAGACAGTAAAAGCGGTGTGATGTGGTAAAATAATACTTTTAAAATCAATGTTTTTTGGCTTTTGCTTTACCAACAATGAAATTTGAAGAGTTGTTATTACTAAAAACCTTTTGGACACCACTTTTTTTGGATTAGTCATGCTTGTTTTGCTCTCCTTGACTGAATCTCATATTTTAAATGGCTCTCTTGTCTGTCTCGTCACAGCCTATGTGGCTGTAGTGAAGCTGTGGCAAGTGTTTTTACTCCACAATGACAGGATTACGCTTAGCAAGAGACGGTGAGGTGAGGAAAGCTTCTGGATACGTAGGACTAGAGGTCGATCGATATGGGTTTTTTCTAAGGCTGATTCTGATTTTGGGGGATTTTTATTGGCCAAGGCCGATATGCACAGCCGATAATTTTGGCCGATATTTGCGGCCGATTTTTCCAATTGTCTTGTCCATAATCATGATGCTCCTAAACTGTAAAATGTGTCAGTGTTGAACTGTGACAGCAAGGGGCGCTTTTTTCGGGCATAGGGTTTAGTAAGTACTTCAGAGGGAGCTCAGAGGACAAAAATCAGCAGATTCCAAAACAAAGAAACGATAAATCTCTTTCTCTCATGATTCAGAAATAATAAACAAAAGTCTGCAACATAAAAATATATTAAATACGATCCTAGGTGTACAAACCTGTGACCGATTGTCACCGCAATGTTTCTAAGCTCCCCTGAGGCCTAAGAAGTTGTGGGAGGGCTATACATACAGTGGGGTTGCATAAGTATCACCTTCCAGCAAGACAACGACCCTAAACATAAAGCCAGGGCAACAATGGAATGGTTGAAAACCTAAAATATCCATGTGTTAGAAAGGCCAAGTCAAAGTCCAGACCTAAATCCAATCGTGAATCTGTGGAAAGATCTGAAAACTGTGGTTCACAAGTCCTCTCCATCTAATCTAACCGACCTTAAGCCGTTTCGCAAAGAAGAAATCCAGTGTCAAGATGTGCAGGACTGGTAGAGACATACCCCAACAGACTTGCAGCTGTAATTGCAGTAAAAGACAGGTCCACAAAGTATTAACTCGGGGGAGTATGGATAGTTTTGCACATCCCAACCTTCAGTTTTTTATTTATAAAAAAGGTTCAAAATCATGTATAAACTTAATTTCAGTTCACGATTATGTGTCACTTAGTGTGTGTCTTTCACAAAACATTTTGAATTATACTGTAAATATATTTATGTTTGTGGACCATAGCATGGCAAAATGTCAAAGTTAAAGGGGTACAGATAGTTATGCAACCCTGTATTAAAGCTCTGACGATGTTCTTTCCAATGGAAAAATCAGGAAGTCTGTATCACTTTCGGTTCTGGAGATATTGGCCTTTTCTTAGCCAACAAAAAAATATATATATACGTATATATATATATATATATATATATATATATATATATATATATCAGCCCGACCTCTATGTAGGACCTCAGGAGCTTTTTGGGAGCTGCCACTGCGATGCTAAAAACAGCTGCTGGTGAAGATGCAATGATTACTCAAAGATGCGCTAGCGGTTCGAAACACAGCTCTGGGCCTGTTTTTGATGAGAGAACAACATTGTAACGCTCTACAAGAAGCCGATTTTGCATGATACTTGCATGATAAGTTTGTTGAAGTCTTGACAGCAGGGTTTGCAGGTTGTCGACCTACATATCTAATTCCGAGTCTGATTTATTGAGCTTTGAATTTTACAGATTTTTTTAATTGTACAGATTTTTTTCACTTATTAATAACTTATTTGTAAACTAGACAAGATCCAAAACCCCTTTTGAAAAACGTTGTAACTGACATTTCAACAAAAATAAAACCATAAATTTAAGCCAAGCTCTACTTCTCGCGTGATACAAAAGAGCCGGGTCATAACAGACATGAAAACATAAAATTGACAACAAAAGTTTCAAATAGAAGGTTTTTCCCCATTCACCTGAATTTCCCCTTACACACACACAAAACACCGTAACACAGAAGAGGCATCAACAATCTCACAAAGATTACAATGAAAGAACAAATAATAGCCAGTTCAGCTATAGGCGTGGGTGATTTCCAAACATCTGTGTCTCATTGATAAGATAATGATTGAGAAGGCTACTGTCAAACATCAATACAAAAGGAAGCCAGTAATTGTGACGGCCCTTTGAAACGGACAGGGCCCAAAGATTCAGCTCCCACTTTAGCGTCTCATCTGCATCGCTGTTGTTTAGCGGCTAAGCACCAATATTGACCAATCGACAATCTTCTAAGTAACCCACAAAGGGAAATTCTCATCCGCTCCGATCCGAACACCCATGCTTTGATCGCCCATCCCTCATTATGCGCCTTCTCCATGGGGGGCTGATCGCGGCGGCCGGCATCGATCTCCGGGCCACACTCCGCGGCGGTATCGACCGGCTTATTAGCTTTGGCCCAGCGACGCTAGCCCAGGTATGACTGATTATCGGATCGGCCGAGGAGAAACAGTACAGCGCGGGATGGAAGGCTCAGTCAGCCGTGCGCGGGTTTTTATCGACGGGCGGAGGTGGAAGCCGAGACAAATGAAACGGATCGCGATGGGGTCCAGATGGTGGCACCGTGAGAAAGCACAGGACGATGTCGAGGGAATTGCAGCGTATTGTATTGTTTTTGCCCAGGTGGATCGCGCGTCAGCGCAATTTCCTTTAGTTGGAATGCAGAATCTGAATCTTAATGATGCTGTATGTATAATTTTGTGTAGTTTCATTGGCTTAGAGTGTGAAGATATAACATAGTTGGGTCAGAAATGTGTCTGTCCTTGTTAGAACAAATGACTTATGATGATTGTGACCTTGATCATCTTATGTGGGCATTAACTGAGTCTGCATTCACAAGCACGGACCACAACCGCAAAATACTGTGAAATAAACTTTCTTAAACGAGAAAAGATGATGATCGAAAGCAAACGTCGAGATGATGACTGTTTCGGGGCTTCGCAGCAAATGACGAGCTCCACCCATAACTAAAAGATCGAAGTCAAAAGTGATATGTGGGTGGGTTTGAGCGGCACATAAGTGAAAACACCGAGGAGAGGGACTGGGAGGTTTTTGTAGGACAGAGACTGGGAAAGACGTATGGGAGGTGTGGTGCTGTTCACGAACTTAAGATAACAGACTTTATTTATTTATTTGAGCAGTTTATCTGCTCAAAAGGAGTGGGCCGAAGCCAAAGGCTTATAAGTGCCCACCCCAAAAGTAAAAACAATAACAAATATTTCATTTAACAAATCATAAACAAGGGAACATATGGCAAGGTAACAGCAAATAATAAAGAACAGTAATATATATATATATTTTTTTTTTAAACAATCGCAATGTCTGTTCATATTTGAGGAATATGGATTCTTTGTAGATCTTTTTAAAGTGTGCCAGATTTTACAGAGATTGATTCCTTGATCTAGATTTTCCAAATTTCTACACCACGTCTCGTGGGACAGACGCTTTTTAAGGTTGTTCTGGAGAACTGTTTATCGAAACTAATTTTACCTCTCAAGTTGTATTTGACTTCTCGTTTGCAGAACATATTTTGTATACTTTCAGGAAGCAACTTTTGTGAGGCTTTGAACATGATTTGAGCCATCTTAAATTCAGTAAGGTCCTCATATTTCATTGTTTTTGATTTAAAGAATAATGGATTAGTGTGTTTACGGTATCCAGCTAAATGGATTATTCTTATTGTTCCTTTTCTGAACTTTAAACGATGGGTCAAGATTACTTTTATACACATTTCCCCAGATCCCCATACTTCATTCATGGCAGTAATATTCTATATTCATTCCATTTTAATGGTACACTTAAGTGCTTTCCAACTAGGAGTACGGGGCACCTTCTTAAAGGAACAGAGATATGTTCTTACCTGAGCTTAGACGAGTTGATACGTACCTGCGCTCAGTCACTCAAAAAGATGTTGTTAGCATTTGGCCTCTCCCAGCATATTCCTATAGCTCCAAACGGGGGTGAAGTTGGAAGCGACCACGCTCTTCCACGGGCACACATAAAGACCAGACAGGTACGTATCAACTTGTCTAAGCTCAGGTAAGAACATTTCTCAGTATAGAAAAACTGTGGTCTGTTCCTTTAATAAATCCGCTGCCCTGAAGTTTAGGGTGAGCTCAAAATAAATACTTTTAAAAAACAGACCATAGATGAAAGAGAATTTAAGAACAAAATGTTGAAACCACTGCGGAAAAACATGCCGTAGAATTAAACTGCATAGGCTTCCAATGAAGCTGAAGAAAGTGAATGGAATCTTTGTCTATCCCCTGTCCTTTGTTGGTTATATTCTCCCTAAGCTTGTTTACTATCGCCAAAGAATTCCATCTATATTGTCCTGTCATGCACTGTACGACTGTAACAGCCGCTACACTGAACATTGTAAAGCTCGTGTCCTTGGTGACTTTCTTTGCCGTGAATGAGATTGAGGGCGAATAACTGGCGACGTCTTTTTCAATTAGCTCGGAGTCCTCACTATTTTATTGTGAAGTGCTTTTTCTGCAGGCAGATTAAGTGCCTTTGGATGCACAGGCGTTCTACCGTGAGCGGCGGCGGTCGGTGGGCGGAGGGCGTCTGGAAGTCAATATTTGAGGAGATTTATCCCTGATGGTTCCTCTAAAGCGGTAATTCTACACTTCATATTTTTAAATCCCGTCATTAACTCGTCAGAGATTTGAGGAAATTACAGCGTGCTCTGAAAAGTTTTCTGCCGAGCCGGAGCGCTGGCGGAGGGAATGCAAATGGATGCAGATTCACAGATCAGAAGACTGTGGGATTTGGTGGGTATTAGTGAAAATGAAAAATGCCTAATTATTGTGGGGCATGTTGTTTGGTCAGTGTTGTTTTGAATAAGCTACTTAATGTAAACAATATGGGATGCCTTTCATGGGTAAATCTGCAGTTTGACTTTGGAAACTCTAACTTGCACAAAAGACAACTTCAAACTTATAAATGACGTATGTAAATGCCAGTGTCAGTGTACAACAAAAATACGTTGTTCTATAGCGAGGCCAGGGGTACCAGAAGAAAATCCATTTCTGGTTGATGCGTGTTTATGATCCATGATAGGCCCCAAGGTTATTTCACTGATTATATTTGGTAGATTTTTTTTTTCAAACGAACGATTCAATTTCCATCAGAAAAGCAACAAAATGGGGTCCAATCAAAATGCGTGCTAGTTTAGTAAGTTTAACTGATTTAGGAAAGCCTGCATTTAAAAAAAAAAAATACAGTTCAATGTTAAACATGTTTTTTCTCATATCATGCCATACGTCGAATTGGGAGTACCTAGTAGTCAGAGTAGTTATGCTGCGTTATAGGCAACTGGTAAATGTCCAACCTCCCAGTAGGAAAAACACCTTGGAATGCCACTCAAACAATTTTATGAAGGCTCTCATTTGTCCAGGAAGTATTCATCATAGTGAGGCTTAAATCGTCGACTGGACTGGGTTTGTTTGAGTTGAGGACGTTTCGCTATTATAGACAGAAGCTTCTTCTTCGCTCTTGTGGTCAAGAATGTGACAGTGTACACAAGCTAAAGTAGGTCTTATGTAAGACTCAGGCCCCCTTTGTGAATAGAAGCGAAACATCCTCAACTCAGCCAAACCCAGTCCAGTCGACAATAAGCCTCACTACGATGAGCTTGTGAACTCGGTGATGATCAGAGTGGTCCGAGTTCAGATACAAGATGAATACAGCAATGGCGACCCCCAGTGGAGAAATGTAGCTGGTAACAAAGCTGTGACATAAACACTGGATCAGTGATGTGAACGTCACTTTTGGTCACAGTTTACAATATAACATTATTTAGCATGTTTTGAATTCTATCTGATGTGAAGAAATGTTCATTTAACGGTTACCATCTTATTAGCTAACTGTTTTAGCATTAGCCGTTTTGTTTACATACAACTTTTTCAGGTGAACGCTCTGAGGTTGTAAGTCGTCAATTTCAAGTGGGAGAAATTCTAGTTACCAGTTGCCTTAGAATGCAACCTAAGTTATGAGAGTAGCTACTAGCTGTTTTATCACAGTTAAATGACAGAAAAGCAGATTTAATAGAAAGTAGAAGTTGAAATGATTTAGGAAAAATCTCAATCATGTATTTATCACAATGTTCGAGACAGTCATCCAATTTCATTTATTTTATAATTGCGCAGCCCTAAATAACACTGTGGCCTGGTTTTGATCCATTGACCGTTGAATACGTTTCCAAATCCTCTAAACACTGAGCCGTTGTCGTCCCTGATGCGAAGTCAATACTACTAACGACATGAAAAGTGCGGTGCAAAAATAGCCAGCCATATTCTTTCCCCACTGTATTTGCGAAAATAATTAAATCTTCCCCATTCCCCTTGCCCCAGCGATTGATCAATGTCTCCAGCGCCTCCATAAACACCACCATTAGGCCCCATTTAAATCTCCTCGACCTGGGAGATAACGCAATAGAGCGCTTCTATCTCTCCGTCATCCCAGTTTTGCGTCCTTCTCTCGGGCGGGTTTGGCGAGGGAGAGGGGAGACGGCGGCAGAAAATAGCCACTCATGCATCACCGCGGTCATATCTTTCTGCGCTCTGCCATCTTTTCAAGCAAACGGGCCTTTGAACATCAGGCGCTAACGTTAGCCTTCTGAGAGCACCGCTTTGACCTTTCTGCCCCACATCCCTCCCACACGTACACTCCGTAAACTCTCCCGTAGTCGTTTTTAGCTCCGGCGCCCTGCAATGTGATAATAGGGAAAACAGCATGGTGGTTTGAGGGCAAGTTGCATGGGCAAGCCAAAAGGCAAGGTTCCAGTTCAGTGTTGATTGAGGATATCTGACGAGATTTGTTGGCTTTCGTTGCATTATACAATTACTTTCTTATTTCATTTTAACACATTATAACATTACTGTAGAAATATACAGTTTAAATATTACTCCAAAGGAAATAAAAGTTGCTCATTCATAATTTTACAAAAGTAGGCTTTACATACGTCAATATCATGAACTAAATTACCACGTGTAATTTATACGCCGGTGTCTAGAGTCAGTGGCATTGACTGCGCGTATGCACAGCGTCACCTAGTGGTCCACGGTGTGCATCATAAGCCTTTAAAGGGGACAAAACATGCAGCCAGCTATTACTTTTTACTTTACTTACTTTTTTAGATATGTATCAGAGTACAGGAGAAGAAAGTAGTAGGGTTAGGGTTTATACAAAATTCAATATATCATAACCCTAACCCTTTCATGGACATGCCATTTTGTTTAACTCACATACCCAGTAGAATTTAGATAAGATGTCAAAAAAAGAAGAAAAAAATGCAGGAGAAAGTATTTCCAATCCCATCCAAATACTTGAATCACTCAATTTCCGATGATGCTTTAAGCCGGCTAGCGTACTTGTTCCCAACACTCTTATGAAGTGGCACTCCACGACTAATGGTGCACCATCTGCCAGTACTGCATATTAGTGTCAATACGTTGCGTACTCCACTTAATTAAATGCCTAGTGATTTATTTTCTCATTTGAACCATTATTAAGGCATTTGTGAAGGGCCTCATTTGCTGTGATACATGCCCACTTCCTATATGGCGTGGCTTTGCTAAACTGTTTACTGTTGCAATACGTTAAACATAGCTCCTAAAACTGTCATTACAAAATGGGCTGTCCTTGTTGAGTCCATTTTTTACAACCGCACATTGAAAAATGCTGCTTGTGATTTGCTTAGACTTACTCCTACAGCAGCTAATTATGCTAACAAGCTAACGTATAGGGTGCTTTCAAGTTAGCACTGCAATAGCAAATCAGAGAGGAGCCAATCGTTTGTGTGCACTGGTAAAGATTTCTCACAGCAAATCGCTGTTTTTTTCCAGCTAATTAGCTAGAGCTTCATTCTCTATACTTTTGAGGATCACTAATGCTTGTTGGCATCTGAATTCTCCCAAATATGACATTCTTAGCAGAAGTCATACCCCTGTCTATTAACTTGTACTGATAATTGCTCTATGTTACCGTAGATACATAGTTGTAGTGTAGATTCCCCTTCAACTGAGTAGTAGTTGTAGTAGAAGTATAGGGCTGGGACACACAGAGCTACAACTACTACACCAGCCCGGAGAATCTAACACACAAGACCTAACTGTGCGAGTCAAGTCTTACTGGGGAAGCTGGGTTTAGACTTAGAACATGAACATCACCAGAATGTTTGCTTGCACTGGAATGTCAACATTGATCAGACATCCCAGTGTCTCTTATAGAGTACAGAGGACACGCTAAAAGTAGCCACTAAAAATAGTAGGACAGAAACCCTCACCGAAACACATTGAATTCTGGGCTATAGTGTTTATTTAAAGACTTAAAACAAGAAGCCAAACTCGTCTTGAGTCTATATCCTGGACTAGCTCAGAATCATCTGAGTCCCATGGATTCTACCCCAAAACTCTAAAACTTTTAAGTGTAATGACTATAATTCACATCACTACAAACGTTGTTGATGACATGACTTACTACTCCAAGCACATACAGTATCATCACTTTATTCATGTTTACAGATGTCAATGCTCTTATTCATTGGTCCAAGTTTGCCGCAGTTGGGCTGTCTTAGCTTTGCCAACCACATTGAGTAAAAAATAAAGCTTGTAGATGATGAAATCACAGTCTGGACTCATACAGAGACACGTTTACAGAAGGGAAAGGTCAGAAGTGGAAGGTCATCAGCACAGGACACGTTTGTCTTGTGCTGATGACCTTCCACACACACATTCCTCCGTTGTCAATCTCTGTCTGGGGCAGGCGAATTTGCACTATATAGTGCTGATTCTCTACAGTAGTAATTTAGCCGGTCCCAACCCCCCTTGAATCCCATTCGAGTTCCGGAAGTGAAAAATCCAATTCATTTTTCCAAATGTTTTTTGTTTTATTCAATGCGTTATGTTCAGCAAAAATCATCATTAAAAGTGTGTGCTTTATGGGCATTATTTGCCTTTTAATGTCAATGGGAAATATGAATGGGATTCTTACTTCTCAAACCATCTGGATCCTTAACTGAAACTCTAATTTGTGACCTTTTTTTTCTGTGCACCCAAGTAATATTTGGAGTATCTTGCTTCTGCTTTTACCACACTGTTAATTTTCACAAATAATGTTGAATAAATCACTTGCATACTTACTGTATACTAATAAAGCAACAGCAGGTTGAACAACTGCTACTTTTCATTCACAGTCCGACAGTTGGAGAAACAAAAGATGCATTTGACAAACATTCCTTTCCACAAAGTGCTCCTTTGTTTCGACCAATTCCCCTTCTGCTTCCTTCTGTACACTTTAGTAGCCTACCCATGCTCGCCTCCCTGTCACCAGGATTAATGTAGAAACGCTGCCTAATTTAAATGAATTCCATTACGCTACCACTTTGTTCTTACCGCACCCGCTCTTTGCATTTAAGGGGAAAAAATAGTTATATTCCTATAAAAGCGACACATATCGAATTCATCACAAACTGTGCGAACATATAGGCTTCACATTTGTTTGTCGCAACAATTCCGCCTTAAATGGTTCTTGTAAAGAAGGTTGCCTGCTGATTACATGCGTGGCGGAGTGATAAATAACACACACTTACTGTAGCTGGTAAAAGATTGACCCTTGGGTGTAAACAAACGCAAAGTACTCACACATTCAGCATGTGGCGGGTGTTAAATGCAAATTCCGCTCTTCCTTTCTGGCTTTGCACACAAGGCTAATTTGCATTCATGCTAGCCCACTGTATATTTTTGCACCCTAAGCAAAACAAATATGCAAGTGGAAATGAATGCCGCATACGGCGACGTCTATATGTCGCCATTTCCCGAGAGGGCGCACGAAAGGTCAGTGTAATTACTGAGCAAAGCTAGAATTTGGATGCACAAGCCGTACGTGCGGATGATTGCCCTCTCTATATCTGGCTTCATGGATGACTTCAAACTCGGTGTGAATCATGTCGCCATGTTTGGTACTGCCTCCCATTTTTATTCATAAAGATGTGCAGGACTTATTTAGATTCAGACTGTGATCCCTTGGGTTTGTGTCATACAGGAATATACTGAGTTGCTGCTGTTTTAGGTGCTATTTTAGCAGTTTCATAAGTACAATAGCATATCTGAAAAGCAGAATGGTTAGACTAAATTTTAGATTTCATTGTCATAATCCCACGTTGAAATAAATTAAACTCATTAGCACTGCTGGAACCGCCATTGAGCCCCCGACAGAGGGAAATGAAACTATTGTCACTGAAATATAAACTAAAGTACTGTTCATTTTACACGCCAAACCACTAATAAGTCGACGGGACCAATTTTCTATTTCATTCCATTTTAAAAGGCATTGAAACCACTCTCCACTGACATCAGAATCCTTATTAAAGGCAATTTGAAACAATTATAATCACATTATTGGCAAAATGTTGTTACATTTCATTACCGTACTGGCCTGTTATTACGTTATTGGATAATTACATTTCAAATCAGCATAAATGTATTACATCACTGCCCATTATTTCCATTCCTCATTCTTCAGCATATCTTGTCCTTTGAGGAAATGTTGGCTCATTATCTTAGAAGGTGTGGTTGGTGGCTTTTTAAAAGAGATATGTGCTGCTGATTGTGGTCTGCTCGTGCCTCCCTGCGCTGTTGGTACAACTACTTGTGCAGCGGCTGTTTGTTTAATTCCAACATAATGCTCCTTGCACTCTTCTTCTTTACAATGAATTGAGTAGGTGACCAGTGTGGTTTATTCAATTTTCTGCAACGATCATTTATTTACTTGTTTATATTCTGGGACGAAGTTTTGTTTACAAGAGCTTACGTAAGCTTTTTATTCAAAACTCTGGCCTCTTGGTAAGTAATCCATGAGTCCATCAGGCTGGCTTCTGAACGTTTTTTTGAGTGGGCCTTTGAAACAAACCAATCTCGAAGGAAAGAGCCATGAATCCCATTGCAACTCCTGGAGCCTCGTCAGTGTGCAGCCGCTCAGAGAGAATTCCTGACAGTCTCTTGAGATTGATCGGATGCGCCTTCAGAGCGGACAGGCCTCCCCTGATCGCCGTGGTAATAATCACATGTGCGCTTGGCCCGACACGCGTTATGCATCAGCGGGTAAACAATGGACACTGCCGCCGGACTGCATAAAACATTAGGACAGGGCTGTAAAGTTGGGGAAGAGCCATTGACTTGCTGCTATTGAGAGAGGATGGAATTGTGGACTTGTTCTTTTCATTCAATACCTTCTGCTAATTTAGACATTATCTTACTAATACTGTACATCCTTTAGCCTTCCTTCTCATCTGTTAGCTTTACGCTACATTAAGCATTAAGCGTCTCACCTAAAGGTTAGCAAAGGTATGCACATATCCCAGATTGACCGCAAGCAGTTTGTTTTCATCGGCGTGTGCATCGCTCTTGCCGCAGCGCTTGTCCAGATGGATTCTTGCGTATTGGATGTCTGATATTTGAACTTGATGTTGCCTGTCGCCACGGAACTGACACATGACTATCAAACGCCATGTTACTGCGGACGTGTCTCCACTGAAGGGTGACAGCGTGACCTTTGTTGTGTTCGCGTGGACTGTTTATTTGATGGAAATCCACTTTTACACAAAAAACGAGCCAGGAGGTTTGAAGGCAAGATGGATGGGCAAGATATAGGGGTGGACGATGTGGCAAAAAATATCACCACAGATTTTACCACGGATTTGATCATCCACTGATGTGTCACTCCACTTAAGGTTAAGTAAACTGAGATATATTAATGTACGGAGGGAAATTCGTTCTCTGCTTTGACCCATCCTCAATACCGCTGGGGCGACCTGTAGGAGCAGTGAGCTGCCAAGGTAGGCCGACCCATCTCCAGATGTGAAGCTAGGCTAATGGTCAGAAGCACCAGGCTGGAGGATTAACTTATTGTACATGTTTTTAGTGGAGGGACACAGGGAGAACATGCAAACTCTACACAGAAAGGCCCCATCCATGGATCGAACCTGGGACCGTTTTCTGGTACCTATACCCCATTATTCATTATCTAGTACCATGAAACTGAAAGACGATGCTAATGTTTTCCCAGTAAAAACAAAACAAAACATATTGTTCTTTTTTTTAAATTATTATTAAGGGTGGAACAATAAAGTAACTGTCTGTTGTCCTGTTTCAGGACCAGCCAGTTATTAAAACATATCTAAATACTTAAAATGAAGTCAGTACCAGTTTTTGATACCAATAGTAACTTAACTTTACCGTTTAATGGTGTGGGCCCTATTCACGAAACATTTTATTGTTATTAATGTTGGCAACAATGCATCCTAAAAACCTGAGAGTTCTGACTCCCCTGATGATTATGCTAATCCATCAGTTCCCAAATTCCCACGTCCCACCCATGTCTGTTGGTGTTTTTGGATTTCTTGATTTCTGAGTGGAGAGAAGGAGGATATGGTTGGGGTGGTGGTTGTTTCCTTTTATGAAATAAAACAACATCCTTTGAATTGCAGCTTTTGACTGTCTGGATTAATGCTGCATTTCACTGAAACAAGAGTTAACACAACTTTGCAAATAACAAGTACATTGCATAGATTCATCACCTTCGCTGCTCACCAATGCCACAGTATAATTTAGCCCTATACAGCACTCCGACAGCAGCTGTCTACTTTCCTTCTGCCGGGATGAAAGCCGCTGAAACCTCCTCCCCGCACTTAGCCTCGCTCTTTTGCCTTTGATTGACGTGCACCGTGTGCTTCCGTGCGCTCCCTCTCCCAGTCCGACGCAGTCGCCACAACAGCGCGGAGCCTAATAATGATTCTTAATAGGCCGCGGTAATTGGATATCGCAACTTCATTAGTGACTGACAGGGGCGGGTGATAAGACTCGGGAATTCGGTGAAACCAGCGATGCTCGCAACTCGTTATCTCCCGTGCAATGCTAGACGCGGTAATTACGCTCCCAAGATCTTCACAGTAACAGCTCGTACTTTTGAATTGTTTTTGAAGTACTTTCCCCGTTTCAAGGCACGTTCGGGGTGGCGGTCTTATCTCGGGAAAGGTGGACGGCCCCGAGAAGGAGAGGAAACTGTAATGAGGTTTGTGAATGTTTGATGCAGCGCCGTTCGCCGGACCCTGGGACTCTGTTTGATTTTGAATACAGTCGACATCGCTTTGCCGACGCTTTTCATTAGCACTTTATTATCGCAGTCCAAACACAATACGCTGAAAGTGATGCAGGAGTTGAGTTTTAGCGCGGCCACAATTGTTTTGATTCTCGCACAAAGTGTGTTCATTAAAGGAGGCGGTCTGATGTGGGGAAGGCTTAACAGTTAGTGATACAGTGGTGGAAGAAGTACTCCATTTTAAAAGTACAGATAAAACATTATCCAAATATACTTTGGAGCCATACTGTTGTGGTAATGTAAAACTACAGCTAGCTGTCTGGTCCACAATCAATAAAAAAGCTTTGTAGCTGGATGCATGGTGACATTTTCAGAATCAGTATTGGTTTTATTGCCATGGTTATGAACAGGTTCACGACTAGGATTTTTTTTCGGTCAATTTTGCACATAACTTAGATAAAAATCTTAAGCTATAAACACTTAAACCACAAAGGCGACCATGCATGGCGCCATCTTGCTAACCCGGTATTTTTCACAAATGTAAGCTTTTAAAACAAAAGAAATCTTGGATTTGTACAATAGACATAATACAACCATTTGTATGTGTTTTATTGATGACTCAAAGGTCTTTGACTATGTAAACCATGAATAAATATATTTTAAGCTGTACAAGAAAGGTGCTCCAAAATGTCCCGAGAGAATTCTGGTTTTCTGGTATGTCCATCAGTTAATGTCTGTAAAATGGGGAAATTGCTTATCTGCATCTTTTTGTGTGTAAAATGGAGCAAGACAGGGCAGCATTTTGTTTGTTTTTATTTAATGTATATATAGACAGTTTGCCGAGGCTGATTGTGGAACGGGCTGTAGGGTTGGCAACAGTACCATAAACCACCTAATGTACGCTGATGACTTGTTATTTTTTGTCCATATGGCACCAGGTTATGAGAGCTGTTGCATGTGTGCTCTCAATATGGAACAGACTTTAATATTAAATACAATTCAAAGAAAAGCATTATCATGATAGCCCGGAGCAGAGAGGACTCCAAACTGACATTCCCTGATTTGTTTTGATCAGGCAATAGACTTGAGGTCTAGATGATGTAAATATTTGGGGCACTGTGTGACTGTAAATGTCTCTCATCAGAAAAGTTTGCAGACAGTGTCGCATGCTTTTTGGACAGGTTTGAAATATACTCAACACCTGTTAAAATCAGACTCTTTGAGGCGTATTGCACTCCCATGTATACTGGGTCCCACGATAGAGTAGTGCAAGCCAAATGTTTATAAATGCGGGTGTACCAAACTGCCAAGCTGTACTACGTAATCTCATACAGATGCATGTGCAGGCTTACGAACTCGGTGAACAGTATCATCACTGCATTGACCAACCCTGGACTAAGCTCGGTGCGATATTCTTCCCGTAAATAGACTCACTGGCTTCTGAGCCTATACATGTGTGTCTTCTCTTTAATATGGACCATCATTCAAGTGTCCGGAATAAAGTCAATAATAATACTACTACTACTAATAATAAAAAGGACTAAAAATAATCATTCCATTAATAGAAAACAAATACACTTTCAAAAATACTTCAAATCAGAGTCTTTCGTCCAGACGCCAATGCATCTTTAATTTCTCAATATACTTCACTAATTAGAAAGTGAAATAACAAAACAATTATTGAATGAAATCAAAATGTCCCTGTTTTTTAAATTAGACAGTGATAATATTTACTTTGCCGTTCAAAAGTTGAAGCTCCCATGGTGGGAAAAAGTCTATTAATGTGAACGATGAAGCGGGGGGAAGATGAAATGGTCTCCAAAAGCAATGAAGTTACAGATTAGACATTCCGGTTACATTTCAAACAATATCAGGTTTTGGTTTCATCTTTTGCATTTTCAAAATAACAGAAAAGGGGGAAAAGGCCACAGAAAAGGTTTGGGCCCTTGCAGAGTTATTCCACATAGTCCCCAACATGGAAAGTATCACAGCTTTAAACTCTTTTCTACGCTGCCAAGAGTCTTAACAATTCTATCTTGAGGGTTGCCTGGCCTGCCAAACGACATGCCTTTTCATAGATATTTCAAAGACATATAGTCTGGGAGCGAGCGTGATCTCAACAATTTCCCGGTGGGCGTGATTGACAGACGCATCAACCAATTAGAGCAACGCTAGATACGTTGCAGTAACAAGCGGCAGAAAGCCTTTCCAAAAACGTCCTTTTTTACGAGGAACGCTTCGAACGCTGTTTCTTGCTCCGGTTTTAGGGATTTCATATTTTCCAAATGATTTAAAACAGACGAAAGAGCCGAAGAAAACAGTGTATCGGCCGCCATCTTTAATGTTTTGGAAGAGTGCGTGGTGGTGACAGGTGACGGCTTCCGTCTCTTGGTGCGTGATTGGACCGATGTGGGTCAAATTGTGAAATGATTGGCTGCGAGCAGCTGCCCAGACGGTTCTTCTTTTGAACAGAAAGGAGGAGTGTCTGGCAGGCCAGGCAATCTTGAGGGACTTTTGCTCATTCTTCCTTACAAAAGTCCTCCAGAACTGAGAGATTTCTGCCCCTCTGAGGTCTATCCACAGGTTTTCAAAGATATTTAGGTCAGCCAAACCTTCAGCCTGCGTTCGTCATGGAATTTGAACCATTTAGGGTCATTGGTGTTGGAATTCATTTGAATCCGTTCTTCAGTCTAACCGTGAGATGTTTCCTGCTCCACCAGCAGCAAATACAACCCTTTCTCCATTTTGTCGATGTGAATTTCCATCTCTCTTCATGTCTTACCGGAGCAACATTTTTAAGTTGGTTATTGACTCCCAACCTCTGCTTAAAGCAGTCCATCCAAACCATTCTTTCAGCCTTTTGGTAGACCGAGATTGAGGAGTGTAAATGTCATAGGTGTAGCAGCCCTCTAAGCTCAAGTGGCCGTGCTAATGCTGTTGGCATAAGGGAAAAGTACATAGCAATGATAAAATGAAAAAAAAAAAAGGGCTGAGAAAGACAGTGGAGCGCGAGCCACTTACGGACATCGAATAGGCAGGATGACAGTGATTGAGAAAGATTAGCTGCTATTATAGACAGTATTTGCTGGAGGGACTGGGCACTGCAGGGCGAGCAAACTGTAGCCACTGAATAAAAGGAGTGGTGTACAGCGGCTTGAAATGTCAAACGACGTTTGCTTACTGCAAATGGAAATGCTGAAAAGTGGATAGTTAAAAATCCTTGCATCTACGGACTTGTATCTGCTGCTGTGATTTAAAAATGTTTGATTTTGTAAGATTAAAAGTTTGGTACGCATGATCTTACACTGTGACAATCCGCCAAATTATAAAAATTGTCGCGTTTCTGCGCTTCATAGTAAAATAACCTGCCCTCTGGCAAATTCACGTACAGTTATTTCTGCTTCATTCACAAACGTTTGAGTAATTCCGTTTACCTTCAGCAGTGAAGTTGCCATAGTTGGGGACTTTTCTTTTGGTGCCATGCCATTAGTCCGAAAATGTACCATTGAGCAGAGGTGCCATTAGTCTGAAATCTCTCTAACCCAGCTGTGTTGTGGATTAGAGAGCCATATACAACCACTGGTCAGTGGACACTTGCCTGAACCTAATTTTGTTTTTCAACCTCTACTCAATGGGACATTTTCGGAATAATGAGACATCGGACTAATGGGCCGACTCCCTTTTTTTTTGTCATGTAATACATGGAAACCCGGACCACGTGCTGTCCACAGATCTGCACATGTTTATTTGGTTTTGCTGGTCCCTCTCCACCCTGATTGGGATTCAGATGTCTTTCCCGCGTGGCCGATCGATACTCCATGATAATGGTGTTGTGACATTCAGAGTGAGCGGAGGAGGCGTCGGGAATTGAGTGCACGCTGCAGCTTCCCGCCGTGTTCCGATGACAGTTGTCAGGTCCCGCGAGAAACAAGGATGCGTAAAGACCGGGCGCTGACAAATTCAAGCCTCTTCCCCCAAATGCGGAACGCAAAAGCGAGGTATTGCTCATGTTTCTGCGAGTATTCTTTAAAAGAGCTTGTGTTATACATAATGTCACGCTTTTAACCAAGGTGTAGTGTTGTGTCCTCATCAGAAGCAGAGTGGTAAGCTTCCAGGGTGTGTGAAAGCAAGCAAAGCCCCATCATCCAGGTGCACTGTCTCGGGGGTACGTTTCTGAATTTCAGATCCCTCCTTTACCAAGCAAAGGTCTTTATGTACTTCAGTCCCAATGATTTTAACAGGAACCGAGTCCTGCTTGGTTTGTAGGCATGCTTTGGATGCCGGGTTCACTTTATAACTTAAAATGTTGACATGTCTGGAAAGCAGGTTATGTATTTTAACCTAAGCATGTAAGCAGCATATCCACGTGTCCTGCAAAAGAGATGGCGCTGTAATCCAAATATGATCATTTCCTTTTTGGGACACAGCCGCCGCAAAAGACAGGAGAAATGTACATACGCATGTGCAGATATTACAAAACTTTAGGCCTGTTTTCTCAAAATGAGGTTTTCATTCCACTTTTGCAACAATATCTCCTACAGAGCTACTAAAGAAGCTCCTACAGACTCCAAACTTTACAGTCTTGGACTTCACAATATATTTGAAGGTTTTTTCAGGTTGATTTTTAAATTTCTTATTCCTAGCCTGATAGATTTTTTTCCACTTTAAAAAAAACAAAAAACATTTAAACCTGGGTTTATCCATTATTAAGAATTTGGCGCTGAAATTATTGGCAATTTTGGCAGTATTTATGCATTACATATACACAGAAAACGTGCAATACATATTTTTTCTCGTATTTATGTCGATAATCTACAACACAAGTTTCAAACTGATATGTCTACATTTCATTGTTTGCCCCAATTCACCTGCAGTGTCTCTCCCCAAGGTTCGAAGCTACAGAACTGTTTGAGGAAATATAGTTTTAATATAAATTATTTAAAATCGGGGAAGAGCAGCAAATATTTTTTTCCACAAAAAAGTTTAAACAAATTGTTTGAGTCACGACTTGTCCCATTGCGACGCCAGTTAAGAATCGCTATACTCTGAATCTGGCAGTAGATCATTATTTAACTAACTCTGCTCACAAGTGTTACTTTCTACTTTCCACATCTCACCTATGAATCACTGCTGTGCAGCGATTAGATTAGTTTCTGCCTCTACGACATATGGGGAACTGCGATGACTCATAGCTCTGCCACAGTAGACCAAAGAAATGAGAGAATTAACTTCCAACTACTCCCATGTATCTATGCACCGCAGTAACACCGCTCTTCCCACACAGCTCTTCATTACGGCAAACTCATAGGAAGTAAGTAAAACGCTTTCCGCTGTTTGCTGGGAACAGAAAGGTGTGTTACTGTAAGATGTTTCCATATCAGGTTTCGAAAGTACAGACTTTCCCCCAGAAAATAAGAGGCGTAAAAGCTTTGGAAACCTTTTAGCCGCCATGAAAGTCCACTTGTTTCAAAGACAGATAAAATACATTATATCTATGCTAAAGTAAAAGAACTTAGAAGGAAATACTCCATTTAATGGAAGTTTCTGAAAGTCCTTTCTGTAATTTTCATTTTTTGGGGGACGTATGGTCACCCTAGGCACAGCGGTTAGTGCTCATGCCTCCTCTACCACTAAAAACATATAGAATAGGTTTCCTTCTGGGGCCAGGACTCAACTGAAAAAGACATTCTTAATTGCCTGGTTATATGGACATAGATTGAACATTTATGTCCATAAGGGATGTTTTTACACTTATCCCATTGCACTCGAAATGTTTTATTTTTTATTCTGTATTTTACCAGGTAAGTCAATTGAGAAATTGGATTATAAAAATATATAATTTACTTGAAATAAGATTGTTGTTGTATTAAATGTAAAAACACTTGCCCATGGACGGATACGGATTTCTTGAAAAGAGTTAAGACAAATGTACTTATTTAATAAATGTTTATACTCCTTACATCTAGATTATGTTTATCTAGATAACTTTGTTCAGTGTATTTAAGCTCTCAGTCATACAGGAGTTTTCCACTTTCGCACACACCTTCCAGTCATCCGTACTGGGCGATTCTCCTCCCAAACATGAAGCTTCCTCCAGGATCTGGTCTGCATAGTAGCGAGCCATAGATTAGCCACTAGCTCTAACTTATTCACTCAAAAATAGTCACCACAATTACAGTCCAGGGGCCGACAGAGCTCCCACCTGGTCCACAGACCGCCCCAAAACAGACCCAACTTCACTTGACTTTAAATACAATGATAAAGAAGGAAACAAGCCAAAAATCTCGACCGTGTCTTGCCTTAACCTGTTACCTCCCACCGGCACGAGCTCGTGCCACATAGCTATTTCTCTCACTATTTCTCTCGCTGTGAATCGATAGCTGCATTTTGCATTTGGTGTTGGGTATGCTTGGTTTCCTCTTCCTCTTCGCTTCAAAATGACACCTTACGGAGAGTTCTCCGTACACGGAGTCGGCTGGTACAGCCCGGTGAACAAAACAAGCGCTCCCTACGGCTGAGTGCGTAGCTCTTCTTTATCCAATGACTGAAGGCGAAGTCTGCTACGTATCAAAACGTGACGTATATATTCGTGTAGCCAATGAGCACGGCTTTCCATTGATGTCTGGGGTTTGTAGTTTTTCTCCAAAATGATGCTCTCAGAAGCCTGAATACGCGGCGCGTAATGACCGCGTCATAGAGAGACCTGAGCTACGCGACGCTTGTTTACATTCGGCTTCGACTTTTAGCAACTTTTTGGACCATAAATCATGCCCAAAGCAAAGCAGAAGACGCTCTACACACAGAGTGAGGCTGTAACTACAGTATTTGAGTGTAGAAAGACGTAGTGGGTCTCAAAATGGAGGACGAAGAAGCCGTGGATGGCATGTTTGTACAGGGAACAGATCCGCTACTCAATTGGTATGTACAACAAGGCTTTTTTATCGCACACATGGACTTTATACGTGTTATTAGTGTCATACTATTTATAATTCAACTATTATGTTATAATTATTGTGTTTTAGTCTATAGTTGTGTACTATTGATGGGACCAATTATGGACACTGAAAAGAGTACAAACGTTGTATTCTTTGGACAGACGTACATTTATTATTGATGATAGTGATAATATATAGGTATATTATTGTATATTATTATAATTATATATCATAATGTATATTATAAAAATAATGTAACTCAGCTTCAAAATACTAAAATATGAAAGTTTGAAAAATTAAAAAAAAAGTTCTAGAAGGGTAATTTGCTTCAATCAAAATATGAAAATGTGTTTTTTTATGGTCAAAGTAGTCATAAAATGAAAATAATATAGTTTGGCACATTTGTGCCATTTGGCACAGTTTGTGCCGAATAGCCTATTTTACACAAAAAGACCCATAGCACCAAAACCCTTTGGTGCAGAGATAAGCCACTTTACACATATGTTGTCCACATGGTGTAGACTGAGTGTAGTGAATTTCACATGATAATATTGAAGTTTACCACCGTTTTTGGCAGTTAGCAATTGAAGTATGTTTTCCGAGTGAAAATAACCCACATTTTTTACATATTTTAACTGCTAAAATGTTAAGTTTGTTGTTCCCCCTGCATATAATAAGTTACCAGAAGGCCTCATCTTTCAAATGCAGTATCATACAAGCATCTAGGCTGTAAGATCTTTGTTTAATCGCTGATGGCATTTGGGTATGTGGGTAACCTTTGTGCACAGGCCAGTAGGCGGCAGTAAACAGGTTAAAAGCAGCCAATCCCTTTCATTTGATATAGATTTGACTTCAGGTCTTTATTTCGACATTCTCTGCCCCTCGTGCACCTTTCATCTCCAGTGTCCCGGTTACAGTCTGTTCCTGAAAGCCGGCTGTACGTCGTATAGTGAAACAGTATTAATTACCCTGTCATCCCGCGATCCGTGGGCTCTGACAGGTTCCTGAGCCGCTCTGCGACCAAGTGGGCGGACACCAGCACTAAATTAAAAACCGCTGGGACAACTTGTCACGGTCTCGTCACTCCTGTGCTTAGTGAAAAGGTAAAATCTGTGTGTACCCCGGCCCGTGTGGGAAGCAGATGGGGCGAGGGGAACTTTTGTCACAATTGGGGACATTTCTGGACATAAGTCAAGTGTGTAAAGTCAACATACTCTATTTCACAGCGTCTCGTTGCTGAGGTGAAGCCGGCAACATACTTCGAAGCAGCTGCCTGTGAGATTCAAAAAGGGGGAGGAGGGAAACTCGCTAATGGAAGAGCCGTGTCGTGGCGCGTAGCAAGTCCGCAAAGGGCCTTTAAATACAGCCGTGTGCGTGTTGGGGCCGTCCGCAAGGGGCCCGAGTGGGTTGGGGGACGTGTGAAGTAATCTGTTGCTGTCGGGGAACGCCGCGGCCCCACGGTGAAATGTGAGCGGATGGGGTTTGCTGACCTGGTTTCGAGGTCAGCGCCTGGAGCTTGTACCCATTTCACGGGTTTGGGAAAGGTGAGCTCAAAGTGTGAAAGTATGACGGCGCTCGGTTGGATGTAGCTGCCGTAAATATTTCCTGTGTCACCAAATGCTGTGGTAAACGTCAAAATCATTTCTTCACTCGGTTCACTTTGATTTTTCGCGAGGTGGCCAATGTTAAGAAATCTCTCAAAACAGACTAAACTGACCCATTACACTGCTTATTTTATGACGTTTTGTTGCTAGCGAACCGGAGAGCTCCATGAAGTAACGACAACATTGCGACGCATTGGCCTTTACCAAACGCAAATTCATTCACAAATATTGACCAGTTTGGTATCCACGTGTAGCAGGAAAGGTTTTCATTCCACATGTCCACTTTAATAGCTGTTTTCCTCATATTTGTATCAGTAATGCACAACAAACTGATCTCTAAATTATTATTTTTTTTCCCATCCCTATTCACCTGCAGCGTCTGGCCTTAAATGTTACAGATCTATTTTAGTGCAATAACAACATTCCGTCAACAGACTTCAAATGATGAACGCCCGCTTAGGAAGAAGAGACGCGTCTTTGGTCCCAGGCTCACAAACTTACCTCAAAATGGAATGGGTGCGGAGCGCTCCAAATGGTTTTAAATCAGCTTCCTTGGGCCACCTCTGACCCCCGCATCACCCCGCTCCCACCGAGGCCTGAAAGACAGCGCGCAGACACTTTCACTGAAATAGTAATGGCTTCCGCGGTAGAGCTGCGGCGGGAAAGTCTTTGTCCAGACATGCAGATAGACGCTGAAATCTAAAGGTCGGAATGAGCGTGGGCTACTATGCACCATGTACAAAAGATCACACTAGATTTACTCAAATAATTCATCTCGCATTGGCTTCAGGGGCGTTTAGTGAATGCACAATCGTCAAATTCAAGTAGTTTGGTGCTCTTTCATTGAAAAGGTAGACATTGTAGCACTTTATAATGAAAGCAACTCAATCATGGACAAAACTATTTATGAATAAATGTTTTCAAGGAAAGACTTTAACAATTAACTCTTTGCCTGCCAGCCCTTTTCTCAAACTCTACCTCTCCAGTGTGCCAGGGTTTCTGCTCATTTTCAACAATCATCGCTGTCCCACAGACAATGTTGTACTACTCTGATAAAACAAATATCTAAGTCTCTACTTTTTATGTTTAAATCAGTACCAAGTAACTCGTTTACCTTAATAAATACTTTTCGTAGTCCCTCTGGGGGTAATATAAGTGTTAATGGGATGATTGGAGGGTCTTTCAGCTCCCCCTAGTGCCAATACACACTAATGGAATCACGAAGAAGTTAACAGGCTAACGGGCAAAGCTAACCGCAGGCTAGCCCTACTTAAACAGTATTTACAGCCAAGTTTGAGTGAAAGAAAATTATTTCTATTGTGTAATTGGATGAACAATATCCCTCTCTCCCTTTGTCTTTTCTGTCAGTGTAGTATTTACTCTCACGGACAATTAATGAGTAAAAAAACACAACATGCTACGACACCTGCAGTAGCACTAAAGGCCTCTAGGGGCACGCGTTACTTAGTACTGCTTTAAGAAAAAAATTGTATTATAGGTTTATTGGTTACTTTTGAATCGGCAAATGAACAACGGTGGTTTTTGTCAAAAACAGTCCCTTTCAGGAAAAATAATCTTTTGTGAAACAGTTTGTGAAACCGTTCTTTTAGGCAACATTTCATAATGTTTTGAATTATTTAAAACATTCCAAAAACGAATTGTCTCTCCCCGCTTCACAAATGTAACTGTGAAATGCATTTAACAACTGAAAAGGCACCAATTTCTCATTTAGTTTTTTCTTTGAATTTTGCTTTCAGGCATTTCTCTTTCCCAGACTTTATTTTTTTATTATTATTATTATTTATTTATTTATTTTTGCCGACAGAAGTGTGTTTCCAACCCCTTTTTGAAACTGTATTGCCCGTCTCATCCATGAGGTCTGCCGACCCTGACTCTGTCTCATTGAGTTTTCTCCGGGGCTAGCTGGGTCGTGTGTGTTTTGATGAGAGGCATTATTCCGGGAATCATTTTGTATTCTTTCATATTAAAAAAGTCTAAATTACAGGAATTGTCTTCATTTCAATGAAAGAGTTGATAGAGTATCAGTAACAGACCATGTTGTAACAAATACATAAAAAATAATGAATTCAAACCTGGCTCTATCCATTATTCAGATTGCATTGGCAATATAGGCAATTTCAGCCATTTTTACAGATAAAGTGTATATAAGATACGATGAAAGAAATCTTCCAAGACATTTTTTTTCCTCACGATGTCAGTGATCTACGGCAAAACTTTCAAATTGATATCTATAAATGCAATCTTTTTTCCTCATTTCCACCTGCAGAGTCGGGCCTTAATGATGGCTGGTGATGAATGAGCGATGAAACCACTCTGCCTAAGTTCTCCAGTTTACAGTCTCCCCACGTCGCCACATATCGCTCCATCAAAGCCTCTGCTATCTCTCAACTGCACCTTACCCCCTTCCTCCTCACACTCCATCCTAAACGCACACTTCGCCACGCAGAGAATACTGCATAGTCTTTGTGTCTATGTGCCGTAGACTTTGGGATGAAAATAGAATGAAAAGGTGCTAAAGGCAAAACAAAGTGTGCAAAGGGCCCTTGAACAACGCCCGTGTGTGTGTGTCGGGGCCAGAGTGGAATGAGACGTGTGGAATCAAAGCAGTGGACTCTGGGAGCTGTCCATGGTGCTGAAAGTATACAAAGTAGAGGTTTGTGACCTGGTTTGGGTAATATAGAGTCATGATAAAGTTTACTTAAATTGGACTACGTTCGGTCTGAACTGGGTGTAAACCATAAAACCACCAATGTCAAGTCTTTTAGCTCTACTTGTGCAAGTTCCCAGACTTGAAGAGGACGGGTTCACAAATGGACTTGAAACTGGATTCCACTCGGATCATTAATTGGTGGATTTTATCAGATCAGGTGAAAAACCTTTAAACAGAAGACAAAAACCCAATGTAAGTTACAAAATACAAACTGGTCATCTTACAGATCATTTGTAGATAATTAGGTAAGTATTAGCTTAGGAATCATCAGGTAAGTATACACAAATGGTCTTCACTTTTACATAGTACATGAAAACAGCAAAACAGCATTTACCTTTGTATACATTTTTACCCACATTTTATATTTCAAGAGTTCAATTAATTTACCATTTAGTTTTTATGTAAATGACCTACTATGAATTCTTATAAACTTTTACGCACCCACGGCCAGAGAATCCATGGATCCGAGCAGAAGTGTTGTTTTTGAAGACTGAGCTCTTTCTAATCGACTCTGGACACCGCCTGTTCTTTTTTCTTACCGAACGATAATGTCACGGGTTCGCGTTTGGCTACGAGAGGAACAGGACTATTCAACCTTCCTAAAGAAGAGTGCACTCGCCAGAAGTTGGAATTTCTTTCTGGGATTCAGCGACTATATCAACCAACCTGATGGATGCTTGGTGAACCTTGGCCAGAATCAAAGTGGATTAACTTTTATAACCAACGCGATCCCATAACCCGATGGGGAAGCCAGACTGAGCGGTGAGTCAATCAAAACGCGTGTTAGCATATGTGTTAGCCATTTATGAAACTGCTTTGCACATGTCAACTCCTTATAACTGCATTATGTGAAGTAACTTCACTTTTTGCAGCGATATTTATATTTATAATACTGCAAATGTGGAATGAGTGGAGAGAGGGGCGGAGTTAACTGAATCGAAGCGTCTTGTCTTCCGGGTAGGGAAAATACCCCCCAAAATACTTATATTTCTCTCAAAAATGAGTACTCCATAGTGATAGAGGTACAATATATCATATAAATGCCTATACTTTACTTTGGAATGGCTAAAATAGCATGATACAGCTCCTTTAAATAAGTGTATTGTGTATTAAAGACAAGAAAATGTTAAACAACATAAATTGCCTCAGATCTGCAGCGGTGCAGGGTTTACTCCAGTCTTTGAATGCACCATTTGCTCTCGTAACAACTAGCAGCAGTGGAGGGAATGATCGAGCTAATGCAAGTACAGCATGACCTGGTGCTTACGAGCTGTCTGTCCAGGGATTCGCAACAACCCTATCTTTGTTGGCGCTTTTGACGTCCTGCTTTCGCTGCCGTGGCAACCTGTCTGCTCCCCAGTGCACAACAACAATGGGAAGCACGCTCCTTTTGAAACCGTCCGGGCGCACCTCATTGATTAGTAAATTGGTTGGCGTGCCGTTGGGGGTAACGTCACGTCGACGCAACAACCAAGATTTGTAGGAAATCACTGCAACAGCGCGGCGCTCTCTCTGACACTCAGTTATTAATAATAATAATAATAATGTATGGGTATATAGCGCTTTTCTAGGCACTCAAGGACGCTTTTCATTGCATCATTCATTTACTCCATACTTGATGGTGGCAAGCTACTATTGTAGCCACAGCTGCCCTGGTGTAGATTGACAGAAGCAAGGCTGTCAGTCATCGGCCTCTGACCACCACCAACTACCCACTCACTCACTCACTACATTCACCCCTGGCTTCCTGGTGTTTCCAAACGGTCTCTATCCAAGTACCGACCCTTCTCTGCTTAACATCTGAGATCTCATGGGATCAGGCAGAGCAAAGGCCGTATGGCAGTAGTAGCTCCTACAGACACCAAACTTTCCAGTCTTGGACTTTACAATATTGTGAAGTTTTGTTTGTTTTTCCAAGGGATTTTTTAATAACCAAATCCCAGCCTGATTTCTTGAGGTTTGAACAGCAAAAATCAAGATATATATTTTTTATCTCCAATAAACGTTTACTCAAAGCCTTAACAAGATCTAAACCATTAATTTAAAGCTGGCTTGATATATTTTTTGGCCATCCCGTCTTTGCTCTGGCCGATCCCGTCAGCTCTCAGAAGCTAAGCAGGGAAGGGCCTGGTCGGTACTTGGATGGGAGACCGTTTGGGAACACCAGGAAGCCTGGGTGAATGTAGTGAGTGGTTGGTGGTGGTCTGAGGGGCCGATGGCGCAGACTGGTTTCTTCGCTTCCCGTCACCACCCAGCATGGAGTGAATGAATAATGCAATGTAAAGCGTCTTTGAGTGTTCAGAAAAGCACTCTATAAAACCAATGCATTATTATTATTATTATTATTGTTTCGATTGTCACTTAAAATATCGGCAATTTTGGCAATTTTTATGCATTAAATGTAAAATTTTCAGTCAAACACAATGACAGAAAACTTGCAATACATTTTTTCCTCATGTTTATATCTGTTCTGCTAATGTTTCAAATGATTATCTCTACATGTATTTATTCCCCATTTACTGGCAGTGTCTCTCCTTAAAACACATTTCATTACAACTTTGCAGCTCGTCTCACAATGAGCGTGACTCTACCGCTTCATCGCCATCGCAAACAAAAATATTACTTTCATTCTAAACCACCCATTCTCTCCTATTCTGTGTCGCCCCTTGAACTACCAGGCCACATTTGAGCGTAAACTGCACGAACACACACTTCCCTTCACTGAATAGCTGTTTTTTTCCCACCACAGGCCGATGTTATTCAGTCGCACAATGCCGAGCGCTGACACCACAATGAGTTGTTTGCTATTATCATCACAGCGTTTAATTGTGTTTTGCGCCGCCCCCGGGGAAGCAGAGAGTGCGCCGCATCTTTGCAGACGCTTTTTATAGCTGATTCGGTGGTTGGCACGAAAACTGCGGCGCTCCCCGGAAGGCCCGTGTTGACATTTAACGTGAAAGAGGGAAACGCAGAAATGCAGGGGGGAGGCTCTAAGGCCTGGTAAGGGCTACAGTGGCTTTAAATGGCACTCATTAAATAAGCAACAAAGATACAATAGACATTTATAGACAACATTTGAAGACACTGCAGGTGAATAGGGAATACATTTATAGATTTAGAGATATCAATTTGAAACCTTTGCTGTACATTACTGATGTAAATATGAGGAAAATGTATTACCATTTGTGGTAATTCTTTATTAAGTATTAATAGGGAATTAATAAGCATTAGTAATGTCATGAATAATACACTATATAGATATTAATACGCTGCTTATTATACTGTTATCTATTAACATATTAATAGGCCATGACTAATATGATTATTCATGGCCTACACGAATCTTAACACTAACCTTAAGCAGATTACTAATGCTTATTCATACCTTATTAATACTTGACGAGCACAGCAAAATCAAAATAATAGATAGAGCCAGGTTAACATTTATGTTTTTTGTTGATGTATTAGTTATTACTCTGTAGGAGCTACTAAAGTGGAGATTTTATTTTTTTTAAAGAATGGGATGGAAACCTAATTTGGTGAAAACGGTCAAAAAGTTTTGTAACGTCTGCACATGCACCTGTAGATTTCCCGTCTTTAGTGTCTCCCAGAAAGGAAGTGACCACATTTGGATTACAGCGTCGTCTCGGTCGCCTTTCGTGTCACACACAGGTGCTAAATATGTCAATGATAACATGTGGGAAAACACCCAATGTTTTTCCGGGAAGTATCCGGCTCGCTAGCAGACAAAATATCATAAAATGAGCATTGTAAAAAGTAAGTATCGACTTTTTATTCCCTCTAATTAAAGAGGGAATAAAAAGTCGACAGTTACTTTTCTCATCATAATTATTACGATGAGAATGGAGAAAACTAGCTAAAAATGTCAACATTCCCCACTCACATAATCACCTTCCCCTCCAATCTCCCCTCGCCCTGTCTCACCCCCCACCTCCGCGTCCATCTCAACCACACGCGGTGAGGGTCCAGCTCACGTTCACTGATCCATTGTCGGGGCTCTGGTTTCGGAGCTGCTAGGATCTGGCGAGGACACGGGCCTCTCCTCGGCTGGAGTGGTATCATCGCAGCAGGATGAGAAGTTAAACACGAGAGTGGATTAGCCCGAGCAGGAAAAATGGAGACATGATGCAGCGTGGCAGGGAGATTTGGGAGAATCTAATTTGTGGGCTGTATCACTCGCACAGCATTGGGGGGAAATGGTGGCTCAGCAGGCCAGGCTGTGTTTCGAGGAGACTGGTTTAGTGCAAAGACTCGGCGATGTGATGTTTAAGTCCGAATCTGATCTCTTGAGCGGATCAAACACATCTCATTTCTGAAGAGAGACAATCTTTCAATCTTTGTCAAGCCTTTTCTTTTTACAAATGTAAGTAAACAATTGTGAGAAGCAGCTTTACAGCAGAGCAAGTGGAAAGAGTGAAAGTGTCTTGGACTAAAAATGATTTTATAAACCAATTGTAGCAGGTTTTCTTCAACTACAGTACAAAGTTTTATTTAATATTTACATGTGTTTGAAAGGTTAAAACTCAGTCTTGCCTAGAAGGCAGGTGTAGCTTAGCTGTGAGTCTCACCCGGATACCTCTTCGTTTGTTCCTGACGCCTCTACTGTGCTGCAGGTGGGAGGGGCGCTTGGTGCCTCTTCTGTGTTTCAGAATAAGCTATTTGTAGGTCTCAAATGGGTTTAGCTGATAAGCTAGCTGTTTACTTTTTAAAAGGCACTTTCTTCAGGACCATACGTTTGTTAAGTGTGACGTCACGACTTCCGCTTCCGGGTCCTGGCAGACGGGCAAATATGCGAGAAAAAAACATAAAAAACTCTTTAAATTATTAAAATTAGTTGTAACCATTGTTGTTTTTTTTCCGTTTTTTTAATTAAAGATGTCTGGCATTTTCTCCTTCGATCAGTCAATACGTTTAATAGAAAATCATAGCCGCTTGGCCAGATTCTAGTGTAGTACTTAAAACACAAACGCATACAATCATCAGTTGAGATCCATTGAAAAAAATCCAAAATACAACACATTTAATCCTGTGCATCCCTTTCAACCCATGCAGAAAAACCTCAAATGTCAAACCTCCACGTTTCCCATTTGAAATCATTACATTTTCTCAGTTACGACAAGGATGCCCTATCTCCCCGCCTCTGTTTATCTCCACGACATCCTGTATCGCCGCACTTTCTTCACACAAACACTAAAGAACACGCCGCCACCTCTTTTGTACCATGTTGCTAATCAGGTGGCACACACACAGTGGTTTGTTTGCAGTCCGATAAGAAAAAGCAAAGACCAGGTGGGGAGATAGGAAGAAGAAAAGCGCTAGACGCTCGGGAAATATGTGTAAATTGGATTTGGAAGGAGATGGATGGCAGGTTTTCATGATACCGCCCAGCTGATTGTGTTAAAGGTAAAGGAGCAGGTGGCGGTTGATTGAGCGTGAGATGGGGGTCGTAATTAAAGGGGTTGCAACATGGAACGGCGCCTACAAAACACCTTTAGCAGCAAGAACGCTTAAAGAACCATATGTGCAGATGAAGTGCTGTTTTTGACCTGAGGAAGATCAAGGTTATTTCAGGCTGGTATGTTCACAGGGAAGAGAATGGTAAAATGATTGACACAATCTGGGTGTTATTTCACTGGCAAGAGCCGACATCGAGAAAATTTCATATAAAGAAATAATCAATTGTATGTATAAAAATGGCCAATATTTTAAAATAAAGGATAGAGCACAGTTTCAATGAATGATTTTAAAATTTCAGAGGGGATATCGGATGTTTGTTTATTTTTAAAGTTATCCATCCATCCATCCATCCATCCATTTTCTTCCACTTGTCCGTTGCCGGGTCATGGGGACCGTTGTTGGAGCTGCCCAAATCACATTGCACCAGCCCCTATGGCTCCTCCTGTTGGTTCTAACCGGGCCTATTGGTCTCTCATAAGGGGCTTCTGAACCTTTCTTTGTCTGACCCGTCACCTAGGACCTGTTTGCCATGGGAGACCCTACCAGGGGCACGAAGCCCCCGACAACAGAGCCCCAGGATCATTCGCTCAAACCCCTCCACCACGATAAGGTGGCGGTTCCAGGAGGGGTTTAAAGTTATCTATAAGTTAAAAAAAAAATCTAATTTTGCCTATTGTTTTTTAGTTCAAAGCTCAATAAATCAAGTTTGGGTTCAAATAATTAAAAAATCCTTCTGAAAAAATCGGGTTTCAAGTCCAAGACTGGAAAGTTTGCAGTCTGAGACAAAATACTTGTTAAACAGCTCAGAAAAGGCAGAAAATACTGTTGGTTCCTTAAAAAGTTTCTGGCGTTACACTCCATTTGGTCATATATACACAGTGGACAATGTACAACACTAGCATTTGTGGAAAGTGGTCCTTTAGTTGGAGCTGCAATTAGGCGGTTTGGCCCTTGGTATTTTGGTGATGGAAAACAAAAAACGGCCCTCTACCAAGCAAACTTTCCTACTCTTGGTGGAAAAAAAACTCATTTTGATGAAACGGGCCCTAAAGTTTTATACCTGCATGTGCGCCTGTATATTTAAGAAAGGAAATGACCATATTTGGATTACAGTGTCATCTCGGTTGCCTTTCGTTCTAAACATGTTACATTTGTGGATACAAATTGATATCTCTAAATGTTCCCTATTCAAGTAATCTAGATGGATATAGTTATTAATCCAAAAAGTCTGACTGTGGAAGAAAAGCTTTAGTCAATGCCATATGGTCGGACTCCGAGTCGACAAACAGCCTTGCCCCGAAGCCTTATTATATTCTCTTTTGTTGCCACAATATTGCCATCTGCTTTCAGCAAACCAAGTCCCAGCAAACCCCATGAAATCTCCCAGTTCAGCACTTTCTCCTCTGCTCTCGCTCGCTTCAACCCTCCTCCCTCTGCTTTGAATTCGGTCCAAGCTCTCCAGCGCAACTCCAAAGCGCTTGTTGAGTTTGATATGGAAATCCTGATGAGCGCTAATAAACAGTGAAGTGCAGCCGCTTCGGGGTGCCAGATCCTCGCTCTTAAATCCCCCCTCCCCCTTTATCTCCATCTGTACGGCCAATCAGCGACAAGATGGGCCCCAATCAAGCGAGCCTCCTATCCCTGAGAGTCTTCCCTGGCTGACCTAGATAGAAGAAAAGCTCATGACTTCAGCAGAAACGGGAGGCTAGTGGTCTTTTGTCTCATAAATCAGTGGTTGTCAAACGGTTTCCGCAAAGTACCACCTTCGGTATTCCAGGACGAGGCCAGACGCCAGACTGACTTTTTGAGTTTATAATGTTGTCCCCTTGTCAAAAAAAACTCTTAATAATTTGGCAAACACTGCCCTCCACATGCATGATGTCAGGAGTTGTCAGGTGTTTTTTTTCTGTTGCTTTTAAATCTAGATAGTGCCACCAAACCTGATTTATTTTTATTTTTTTTAACAAGTCCATTCAGTGTGGTTTTGTAGAACACAAAACCACAAAAGCAGAGGCCTCATGTGGCTACTTATAGATGCGGACAGTTTGAAAATTAGCATTCACACTTTTGACCATGTAATGTACTGTCCGATGTGCCGGAGAGTTGGATTGCTCCTTTGTCTCAGTAAAATTGTCAAGTGGACAAAATGATGGCAGTTGAAACAGTTTGACACACATTTAATTTAGTTTTAGTTTTAGTCTCTTGACGAAAATCTCATTTAGTTTTAGTCCAGATTTAGTCAAATGATTCTCTTAAATTTTAGCCTAGTATTAGACAAATAAAACGGCATGTAAATTTAGTTTTTAGTCTCAAAAACAACTTTCGATTTAGTTTGAGTCAGCCAAAACAATCATATTAACTATAATAATGAATAAACACTTATTCTGACTTTGTGTAATAGATTGTCTTTTGAAGCCATCATCCATCAGCAGTCCTTCACTCAAAGTGTGTTCATTGCGGCGCCATTGATTTGTTTGCACGCCGTTAGAAGTGAAAGCTCGTTTTGTATTCACTGTTTTGACACAGTTAATTCCCTTTACTGCCTGCGGGGGGCACTCCAGGCCAGTTTGTAAGGCTGACCAACACAGTCCTCACTCATAAACGGTCTTTTCCACACAGAGACCTTACTTTAGGTTGTAAACTGTACAATATCAATGCTGAGGTTCCCAAATGAATGTTTATAATTATGCATAAACTAGGTCTGACTCCAGTCCACACCGAGTGCAAACATTGACTAGTCAGGACGGAATAAGCGGCACTAAACTGCAATTTCACAAACACTATACTCCACACGTACAGCTCTGCGCCTCTTGACAATACCTCAATAATAGGCCTCTTGTTCCGAACACTCCTTGTTTCTCATACCGCGCATATAATGAATGTTTACTGGAGTGCGCTCGAGTCGCAACCGCCACTCGACTTCTGGGGAGAAACCGAGTTGTTTTGCATGGCGAGGCGGTGATTTTCTCCGCATCAACAATATAGGATCGGGTCGAGCACGGTGGAGGGCGTGTCCCGCTTACAGCGTCCCGAAGTGGGTAATCCGACAATCGACCAGCCCAGGAATTTCAAATAGGAGACGCAAATAGTGATTGACGTTACGATCGCTCGGACCATGGAATACAAACCTTTTTTTCTCCTTTCCTGACTTGCGCCTAATAATGTCAAACACATCTCTATTACTGTCTTACACTTTGCTGGTTAGAAAATAGTATATAGGAAAAAGTAAGTAACAGCTGAAGCAAAATATCCAGTTTCACTTCCTGATTTGAAAGCGACCTCAATCTAAGACACCCGCAACATTGTAACAGAGTAAAAAAGACTGTTAAGTGTCACTACATTGATTTAGGTGCTAATAGAGGCTTGACCACTGATGAGGAAAGCTTGGTCAATGTCTCATAAATAGGGCTTGGCAATTAATCGAAACGTAATCCAAACAGCAATCTCATGGGTCAATCTCAGTAATCGTCCTCGGACTTTCTTTGGCTCCTAGTTTAGGAGTTTGGACGGGACAATGGAACATTTTGGGGCTGGAGAAAACTTGGGGACTTGATGTTTACTTTCACTTTGCAATCACACAGACTATCACTTTAAAGGCCTTGTACCTGATATTTTTCTTGGCAGTGGAATGAAATCCGCTTTATCGTTAGCATTCCCCTATAGAGTGACCCTTTAAACTCGTGAATCATGTACATAAACTCATTCAGCATGCTTTGGTATGTTCATATTGTCCTTGATCAAGAAACCTATGAATGTGAATATGGATCGGCAGCTGTAGGCTTCTGTAAGAAATGCACATAATTGTCGTCTGGTCTGACCGGTAACTTCACCCTGACCTACCCCACTCATCAGACTCATAACTGTACGTGTCACACCTCTTTCCCCGGCAGCGTTCTTTCCTCCATACAGTGTAATTTCTATTCACTCACATTGTACAGCGCTGACATTTCTATGAATCACGTTTGACATTTTGCATATTGAGACACCCTTGGCCTCCCCGCGTTTCTCCCACTCGCTAACCCCGTGGAAGGTTATCCCGCTTGACAGGCCATTAGTGTAAGAACGGAGTGACGTAGCGCGCATACATCGCCCGTGTCCTGACATAGACTTTTCATATGTCTCGAGCCCAATATCCCGCCTCCCCCCGTCCCCCGCCATATTCTCTTTTTATTTTGCCCCCCCTCGCTATGCCCCTGGATGGATGACTTTGAGCAAAGGACAGCATTTATTACCGGCGTGGCTAAGTATGATGAATGAGTGATGAATTTATCAGCCGATGATGAATGGAACAGTCAAGTGGAGGTGCATTTTTGAACTAACAAACCCCGTCTCCTCCTCCTTCTCTTCCATGCGCTCCTTTCCCTGGCGGATTCCACGACTTGATCCCGTGAAAACGACCAAATAGGTAAGTGTACTGTCATATGTTCGTTTTGTGGCTTTGAGATGCTTACATACAGATACAGTGGTGGACCGTGAAGTATTTACTTACGTACTTTACCCAGTATAGTCTTTAAGGCGAGACACAGCACATGGATCTTTCAAGCAGTGGTCAATGTTGAGATTTTAACCTTTCTCTTTAAACATCTTAGTTGTAATGTGAGAGTAAAAAACAAACAAATTCACCCATTACGCTAGTGAGCCAGAGATTGAAAAAATATTTAATATATCAGCAAAAAAGCAAACAAACAAACATAAATTAAAACCTGGGTCTATCCATTTCGATTTTGTTGCTGAAAATATAGACAATTTGGGCCATTTTTATGGTATTTTTATATGAAATCTTGCAATACCTTTTTCCCCTCATATTTATTTCAGTAATCTACAGCAAACATTTTAAATTGATATTTCTAAATAATATTTTTTATTGCTGATTCACCTGCAGTGTCTCGGCTTAAATACTTTACTTAAGCCGAGAAAAATATACTACACTGGGTCCCAGTGTAGTATTTCTTCTTTTTCAAAAGTCATGAATCTGTTTAAGCAGCTGAACAGCAAGAGAGATTGTGGCCTTCATTTTATTGTATGGCAATTTGTGAGAAATGAAAAAGAGTGTGATCCATAATATAAGTTTTTGTTATAGATGGTAGCAAGTTTTACAGTCAGCATAAACTACCAAATACTATATTTGCGCTACAGCCTTTTACATTTCTAGATTTCTGTATTTGATTAGGTTTGCTCTTCAGTTTACTGTATGATTTGTGGGGAAATAAGTCTAAAATATCTTCAAAGTGACAATTTGTTTTAGGAAGTCTTATTATGCATCTGTCTGGGGGTCGTGCGGCCATTTATTTTGTCCCCACACTTTCGATCAAAAGAATTCTAGCCTTTTGAGTGCCATTCAAATCCATCCTCTGCCCATCTCTGTGGATGAACTTGAAACGGACTGTGCGATTTTAATATCCGAGAGAGAGTCTGCCGCTCGCCTACGCCTTTGCACTTAATTACACATTTAGCTGGAGAGCTGATGTCTCGAATGCGGGATCGGAGGGACCGCGCTTCTTAAAAAATTAGACATCAAATTTTAATAAATGGGTGGGACGCAGCTTCATCCTTAAAGTTTCACGAGTCGGGGGACACTGCAGTATTCATGGATTTTGTTTGCTGAAATGTGAGCGGCTTTCGAAAAATATGACTTGACGGATCATTTGGTAGGACGGTTGTTGTATGAGTTGTTACACGGCTCTCTTGTTTATTTTGTTCTATCATTTTGGCCAGTGTAAATCTATGGACATTGCGGCCAGCTCACACACAAAGAAATCAGCCGCCTTTGCCGACAACATTGTCACTCTGTTGTCACAAACTCCCGATCGTAACCAGCACCATGTTCTGCCTTCATTATGGCCTATTTGCCATCTATTATTGCGCGGACCACATTAATATGCAAGAAGACGGCGCCTAATGTGTCGCCAGCTTGTGTTCCAATTTAATTCTCTCATCTTGATCTTGTCATGGGCCTGTATCTGCAATATATGAGGCTGTTTAAATTCATGAGGTCAACCAGGGCCCGCTGTAATTGAAAACACTTAGGAGGTTTTTAGAGGGCAGGCGAATGGCCGCGGTGCCAACGGAGTGATGCGACAATTTGACCAGTGGGCATACCGTAGGCGCCAGGTTTGATTGGGAATTTCAGGTAATGTCACAGGTAATGTCACAGTGCTTCAATTACGAGTTGTTTTTTGTTTATTTTTTACGGCAGCGGTCTGAGTTTTACATCGCTTGAAGCCCATAAAGGTCTACGAAACTATATTCTAGGAGCCAGAGTTTAAGGACAGGGGACACCCGCGCCGCTCGTCGCCACCCACTGCTGACGCTTATTTGGACATTATGTTTGCCTGGATACTTGATTTGCCTGAACTTTACATTGTCTTATTTACTGCTTTGTTTTATTGTCTTAATGTTCGGTGCAGCCCTATGAGGCAACTCCTGTTGTGATATTGGGCTATACAAAGCCATTGATTGATTGATTGAGTTTTACTGATCTACCAACCCACCAATCAGCTAGGGTTTTTGGCTGTTGACAAACATGCTAGTACAATAAAAATTGGATAGAGCCGGAAGTGTCCTCTGAATGTTTCAATTCCGTTAACCTTCACCGGATTCACTCAGAGTACTCATACGGCATAATGGTGGCACCGATTGTTGGCAAGTTATTCTCAAGAAATGACTGCTTGTATAATCTTTTGAACAAAGTTGTTTCTATTTTCCTCATACAGTCTTGGCCCCCTTTGTGGTGCAAGCATTTACGGTTAGTGGTAGCACATCCTGTGAGCGGGGATTTCAGTTGTTGTCAAGAGAGTGACGAAAATATAATGGGAATAAACGGAAAAAGCTTGAAGAAGCTTAGGCTGAGCACAGAGCGGGAAGATGGTGTGAAAAGTGTCCTCAGATGATTTTAGCAACATTTCCGTGTGGTTTCTGTTGTGACTCTACATTAACGGTTTGCCCGTGAGAATCTGTGACGAACCGGAACCGACACATATACTGAATTTACACAGCAGTTTGTCAGATATGTCACATTGTTACATCAATATTGTAAATCAAAGCCAATGTCCGCTTAAGTTAGACCTGAAAGTCTGGCCATGAACACAAGATGGCGGCGCCCACCGTGAGTTCTTGAATTAGGTGAATACATGGACATTGTTGTACATTTGAAACCATAAACGAAGGCAGTTTGCAACACATTGAGAGTAAGTAAGGTCAAAAGAAACTTCACAGAAACTAGAACGAAGATGGTTTTAGTTTCTCACCGACAAAATGTAGGACAGTGATCAAGACGTGTATGAAATAAGAGAAGGGACGCGTTTAAATACTCATGGAAGCAAAAACCTGCTGTGAGAATAACAGAATGTGACGGGCCAATGAAGGTCCCATAACACCACCCTCTGCTTGTTTAAATAAATGTTCCTTAACTGAACCTTCGAGCCGCCGTTGTCCTTTCCTTAGAAGCATATGTGTGGCTTCGAAATCGCCCCAGACAGTGCGGAAGGAGAAGGTCAAATGACTCATAGCTTCTCCACCATTTGAGAAGGAAAAAAAGAGAAGCTGTCCAGACTTTTCATAAATCATAAATTCCTCAGCGGACGGTATTTCCACTCGAGATGGCGCCGAATGTGCGAGAGCTGAGGATGATGAGGCCAAAGCTGAGAGGAAATCTGACAAAATGTGCACTTAAATGGGCGGAAGGGCAGCGGAGCCGTTGTTTTAGCAATCGCTGCTAGCTAGTAACTACACATGCTTGTTACCTCGTCAAAATAATGCCTGGAATCTTGGTGACATTAGTTGCTTCTACTGCTCAAGTGCTCCAATCTGTACTTTATGTATTGTATTGCGTTGACATATAGGGCAGGAATGGCCCAGGAACAAGACTTTATGTGAGTTACTCAATTTTGACAAAAGATGTCAAACCGTAGAATTGTCTGCCCAAATACTTTTTCGTGCAAATTGCTTTCACTAATGTCACTGCTGCTGTTGAGCTGATTCTTGTGTTTGGTAAATGGTAAATCTGCATAAAATTGAATAAAAATTTCACAATTGAGATTTTGTTCAAACCGGAGCTCCAGGCAAACTCCTGACCGGCCCTGGCTCCGTAAAGTGGCCCCGTACCCAAAAGGATTTTTAAGCCCCAACTATGCAGAGACATGGAGGAAAGGAAAGTGAAGTGTCTCGCCCGAGGTCTAAGCAACAGTTTAAACTAATGATTTCTGAACCCGTGCATGAATATTCTATCAAGCTAACAGCGTGTGTGGTATTCCCCATTATTCTCCCATTTTGTTAGTAACCAGGTTGACCATGCTTAGCGTCACATATTGGGCATTCAATGCGGTATGAATAGCTACGGAAACTACAACTACGTCTTATACTATATCCGTTCACTTTGCTGGCTTCAGTGCTTCTTTAACTCTATCCCCCTTCACATGATACCATATAACCCTGAATCTTAGCTAAGCTCCATCTTCTCTCTCTCCCCAATCCTCTTAGCCTCGAATAGCCGCACATTAGCACATGACTCCTCCGCTTCCCTGCCTCCGAAAAACGGCTGTACCCTCCCCAATCTCCAGAGGTTGATTCTTAATTGGACCTGCGGAAGAAATGTGTTTTTAATTAACTTACCTTTAAGCGCCAAAACTTTTGATTAATTCGATAGGACGATGGGGCTGTGGGCGACCCCGTGCTCCGCTCTTATTCTGTTAGGACGACGTTATTATTAGGCCAAACCGCCTTTTTTTGTAAAGTGGCTGGATAAATTATGCAGGTTCCTGATGATACACTTTTACTCGTGGCCGCAAGGGAGAGGGATGGTGCTACGATTTTGTCACAGTTTTCCTTAATTGATAGGACATTGTTGCTCCTACATTTCCCTAAGCACCGCACCCTGCTTTCTTGATCATCATTTACAACTCTTGTGAATGGGAAATGTTTTCAGATCAGGCCATTTAGACGTTATTTTTGGGTCAGATTTTGAAGCTAGTAGTTTCTCTCAGAAAACACAAGGGAAAGCAAAGTTAACATGATGAATATTATCAGGCTGCAACGAGACTAAAGGGCTGTTTACACCACTACGAAGCGGCAGTTGTAGTATTACAAGCGTCTGTCATTTACACTACACCGACTCCAGGCTCCACCCAAAACTCTGGAGGAACTGGACACGCGGGAACTCACAAGGAACAATGACATCCCAGCACAGATTTGAGCGCAGATTTGAACACAGCTTCCAGACTGCAAATTTGATATCAGAGTATGGCAACAGTTTGTTTATCCCCAAAAAACGTGTTCTTCTGACTTCTCATCATAAATGTGTAAAGGCAGATGACCGTGGCCTACAGCACACGCTACATTAAGCCTAGCCCCGTCTGCCCGCATCACAATTACAGGTATTTAGCTGAGCCGCGCATCGTTAGGCCTTTGTTATGGAGTCTGTCACACTGGCTGCGCCATCTCCAATGACAATCGCCGGCATTAGAACACATTATGTCTCATTAGGAAGATAGTGAAGTGAGATTGTGAGATGGTGAGATAAACTACTTGAATGGCCTCTAAGTGGAAGCAGGTTGGTCGATTACAAAGGAATATTCCATTACTAAAAGCTTTATTTTAGTTTTTCTGATTAGGTCAACAATGGACAATCCTATGGACAAATCTACTATAGACGTCAGGAGTCTATAGACAGAAATTACAAAATGGTTGTCTTAGTTCATTCTTGTGCATATTTTTGTAATTATTTTGCTTCTGTTGGTGAAGGCTCAGTCATCCAGGAATTATATCCATCATCGTAAAGCTTAACTATCATCGACTGGGCTGGGTTGATTGAGTTGAGAATGCTTGGCTTCCTTCTCCAGAAGCAGCTTCTTCGCTCTTGTGGTCAGAAACTTTGAACCCAAGCTTGAGGTCTCTGGGCACTCCTATTTGTTTTGGGTTTGGGTTTGAAGGCGAAACTTGAGAGACGTGAATGACCATTGCCAAAAGCCAGTAGATCTCAATTAGCCTGCGGCGCTTTTTGACAACCATTGCCCCTTTAACTCCTCTCTCAAACCATCTTTTCTCTCTAGCTAGAATGTACAACTGATTGTGGACCACTGCTGCTGGTGCCGGCGGTGGTGTAGAGTCTTGAATAGACCATCGTGCAAACTTGTCATACTTTCTGACCGCAAGAGCGAAGAGGCAACTTCTGGAGTCGGAACCGAAATGTCCTCAACTCAGCCAAGTCCATTTGACGACATTCAAGCTTCACTACAACAATTTGCTTCTAAGTTTTGGCACAGCCTTGTCACATTCTTTTGTCTATCTATTGACATGCATGTGCTAAGCTGCAGTAAATTGTGGCTTCAAATTATTCTTAGTAACACGAATGATTTTCTCAACTGTTCCGTTAACCGTGCAATCAACTGGCTATTGTCTAGGAGGTTCCCTGCTAATTCGCATCTATTATTTCGATGCATCCAGTTATTCCATTCTCCACAAAGCCCTAGTCCTCATTCGACCTTGTAGAACTGCCATAATTCTAGGCAGCTTATAATAACATTTCACAACGGACAAAAGACACACATTTTCCAACTGACTAAACAAAGATAACTACACTGCCTCGCATATTAAGACCAGAATTATACTGAAGGCTGAAATCCCATGGAGACTTTGAGTTGTTCTAATTGGCCTCCAAGATATCGTCCGAATGCGCAATATCCTTAACAGTGTCGAAATATGCTTCTATCCACTTTGCTTTATCAGCTTGGTTAGAACATATTCACAAAGTTACGCCTATGATTTTTCCTCAATATTAGAAGGTCTAAATAATTCTAAACCAGGAAAAAAACAACCACTTAAGTTTATATTTTGTTAATTCTGGAGAAGCATGGAAATCGATGTCTTCCTCATGCTCGCACCCGGCAAACGCGACACTTCCGGCTGATTTAGCGCGGGGCAGAGTCGACATCTGGAGGAGCAGACTCCCGTGTCCACATGCGCGGCCGTCCGTCTTTTGAGGCAAGAGCAGCTTTGTTATGTTGGAGAGGAGAGAGATGACTGCCTCCATATTCAGAGAGACAGATGTGGAAACGACTCTTCACTGCACAGATGCTAACACGACGTACGAGTGCGGTTCTGGGTGAAAATTTCGAGCTTTGCCAAAAGTTTTCATTTGAATGTGTTTTTTTTTTTAAAGGAACGGGTAGAATGTGGAGTTTACTTAGCAAATAAGATGTCACTAATACAGATGCTACCATATGTGCTTTGGGAAAGATCATCCTGATTCAAGTGTTTTTGATAATGAAACATGGGAAAAACACTTCTAATGACTGCCGCTGCCTTGCTCAGTAATTAAAATTCATCATATTGAGATTATCCTGCCCTTAGCTACTTAGCTAAGCAGGTAGATAACAATCATCCCACGAAAAACACAATTTTTCCATTTTGTTTGGTTTTAATTGCTCGGCATTACTTTTTGGTGCTTTACATAGTAAGAGATTTTGATGAAAGAATAAATGGTAAAACTGTAAAAAAAAAAGAAGTATGTGTGTGAGTTAAAAATTAAATATTACTATTATAAAATACTATGACCCATAAAACATCATGGCCTATAGCACTTTAAAATACACAGATGAGCACAATAAGTTAACAGGCTAACGTTATTAGCGCCTATGCTAATGTCTGATAAAACAGTATAGCAGTTAGTACTAAACATTATTGGTCAGTCTCATCATGCTTTCTTTGAGTGACACACTCATTCAACCAAACACTAGTAAGTGGTAACTAATGCTATAAAGGTGGTCATGTTGCCCAGACAAGACGCTAAGTGGAAATAGAGATAACATTAAATTACATATGCTAAATGAGAGGCTTATCACACAAAATCTACTTTTTTTGTTTTGTAGCTTTTAACCATGTTATAATGTTAACCTTCAGTGTGTTTAGTTTTATTCGCGCCTCCGTCATATTCAGTGCGTCTCCCTTTTACTTCGTGTATAGACCGGCGGTTTTCAAACTCTTCACAACAAGTACCACTTCATAAGATAATGAACCTTCCACGTACCAGCAGGCCTCAATCAAAATCAATCAATCAAATCCAGACTTCTGAAAGGGTCTAGAATGGACATAAATTGGACAAAATAATGTCTCAACTTAAATGCATTATTAAAGCATAAATGAGATAATTCCTAATTAATGAAGAAAGTGTAAAATTGCAGATAAGGTTTGAACTTTATCAATTCATCATCCGAAGAAACTCGGGTATCAAAATTTCTTCTCAGTTCTCATGTGCAAATTACAACATAAGGGAGCGCTCATGTGCGATTTTCAACTCGACAAAGCGGAATTGACTGTAATTTCGATACCGCATGAAGTAACTGTCACCTTACTTTAGTTTAAGGTGACAGTTACCACACACGGTGCATTGATCTGTTAAATATCATTATTTGTTTGTTATTATTTCACTTAATAACATTGTTTGTTTTAATTGTCTTAATGTGAGTTTATTATTCACTGGGCGGCAGGGTTTGCAGTGGAAACCATGTCAAGCCAAAAAGAATGGAGCAAGGGAACAATGCCTTATAATGAATTTGACTGAGCACTAGAGGATTCCAGAAATAACCGCACCGGAAAAATAACACTGGGTGACTCAAAAAAGGAAACACAGGGCAGGGAGAGGGCGCACCTATGTGGGTGACAAGGATGAGGCCAAGGGTGAATATAATTTAGAATTCAAGTGGGTGGTGCATCGTGTTTTCTCCAAAAATATAGATTTGAGCCATAGAATAACTGACTTGAAGGAGAGTAGAGGACAGGGTACGAAAGGCCAAAGGGGGAATTCGTGAAAGAAATGGAGTAAACAAGCATTGCAGCATCATCCGTGCAATAGACAAGTGAAATAAATAAATTCCCAAAGCATGTGTTTTAAATTTGTGCAAAATTTTCTAAAAGATGCTAGTGTGATGTCCTGATCTTCAAATAGACAATCAAACACTATTTTCACGCCTGGAGAAGGGAAATGATTTCCAGGATTGCTTTGCCATGCTATTTGCAAATGACTAGTCTAGTCTACAATTTAAAACCAATCATGTAAGAGACACTTCCATTAGCTGTTGGTCTACATGGGTTGTCAACACTTCACCTGAATCGTCACTAATCCTGTTGGAACTATTTAATGCGTTTGAGCCAGTTTCTCTTCCACACAAACATCAAACATTGTGAAACATTGTTTGTACATTGCGAAATAGCAATGCACAGACACATTCATTCACGTTACTGACGCTACTGCAAACAAGGTTCCTTGCTGTAAAGCGCTTTGAGTGCCTAATGTAGGTTAAAAAGCGCTGTACAAGTTGAGACCATTTACCATTTTGTTTGTATACTTCATTGTCCCCATAGGGAAATTTCTCCTCTGCATTTGACCCATCCTTCGATGCCACTGGGGCAACATGTAAGGAGCAGTAGGCGACGGCCCGGGGACTCATCTCCAGATGCGGAGCCAGGCTAATGGTCAGAATCACCTGGATGGAGGATTCACCTATTATACATGTTTTTAGTGGTAGGGGAAACCGGAGTGCCCGGAGGAAACCTACGCAGACACGGGGAGAACATGCAAACTCCACACAGAAAGGCCCCGTCCTTGTGGGAATCGAACCCAGGACCTTCTAGCTGTGAAATGGAAGCACTAATCGCTGCGCTACTGTGCAGCTGCAAGTACTCCACTGTTTATTTTTCCTTTTCTTATTACTCAAATAAATCCTGTATTACTGAGAAGCTTCTGAGAAGTTTTTTTTTTCCTTGACATTTTTTGGTAACTTAATATTTGAAGAGACGGTCGGTCGCCCGTATACAGGCAGAAGTGCATATCTCCCCATCAAGGGTCTGGGACAGGTTGTATTTAGGAATTAAACCTCTGTTGTCAACTAGGATTACCAGTCCAAGTCAAGAGACTGATGGTTCAGTGTTTTGTAATGTCCATTCTTCATGTTGGAGTGAAATGTTTGGGTGTTTTGTCATACATCAAACGAAAACAACTTTCTAAGAAAAAAACACACAGTCAACCCCTTAACCACTGTTCCACCAACTAATGACATGACAAAGGAAGTTTGAATTCAAGATGTTAAAGATTTTCAGATCTAAATTAATAAGAAAGAGATTAGCAGTAAATGCCAAAGTAAGCGGGTAGTCCCACTCAAGCTGCTACCATCTTGCACATGTGCTTCCGCTCTACCTCTAAGCCACATGACGGCACAAACTGTCAACTGTCTTGTAATCCTAACATGACCGGTCCTTCCACCAGTATATACTAACCGTCACGGGAGCTGCTCAATTTCCCTCTGCGCTGTCTTGTCAGTTTTCTAATCAGACGCGCGCGGCGCTGTCTTTGTCATATCAAAGCGAGCGCCGCGTTTGTGTGTGCGGGCCGTGGGACGGGAGACAGCCGCGAGAAGAAAGAGCCAAACAATTGCCATGAAATGAACTGTCGTCAACGCCGCGGCTCGCTCAAGCATAAAAGCGCCGAGGCACAGATGATTTATTGGCGCTGGGAGAACAAGGCGCAGCGCTGTATGCATATTGTACGTGCGGAGAAGCGAGCGAGTCAAAGGGATGCCAACATGGAGGAGAGGAGGCAAGAGAGATAGCGGTCAAGGTTTGCAAATTGAAATTCGTCCAGTGCCTAGGTCTGTTTAAGGTTCCAGTCGATAGTTTTCTGTCAATCATTCGCCGCTATACATTGGGAATTTGTTTCTGGTGAGGTTCTGCAATCTGCACTTTGGTGACACCTTTGAAAAAGAAATAGTGGGTCAATACAAGTGGAGAAACTTTCAGGAGACTTTGAATGGTTGGTTTGTGGCTCAAGCTTCTCCCTCTCTCCCATGAGGAAGTTGAATTTTAAGTGGATATAGCCTACATAATGGAGGCTATTTTTGCGATTTGACTTTGCTCAAACCAGACTTTACAACATGTGATGTATGTGTGGAAGAGAGGGAGCCTCAAAAAGAGTAAAGGAAGGGAACAGAAACAAAGGAGAGGGGAAGAAATGGTCAATGTGTTCAAATTGAAATTCGTCCAATGCCCAAGACTGTTCATGGTTTCAGTCGATGGTTTTCCGCCAATCATTCATCTCTACACGCTGGTGAATTGGTTTCCATAGCGCAGTAAGGCTTTGCAATGTATATTTTAGACTTCTATGAATTTTGAAAAGTGGTAGGTCCAACAGAAGTTATAAAGACTATTGCTAAGAATTGTGCTCCAAGCCTGCTCCAGAATTTGTATTTTCAGGCTAAACCTGGTGGATACACTAAAATAGTTTCAGCCCGATTTTAAGACACTCCCAGAGCTTGGAGAGGTTATTGGTTATCGATTATTTGTTGTAGTGCTCCTTATGTGTGAAATATGCGATTGTGTCCAGATTGTTTGTGGGATCTCCACCTCCAAAACCTCATTGTCAGTAAGTAATGTTTGATATTTACGATTGTAGCTTGTGATTTGAGTGACATCCAGCACTCCCCTGACCTCGCACCGCAGCGTCAACCCCACCCCCTGCTGAGGTTGTCTTCTATCCAACAGGTTTATTTGGGTCCTGACCTCACATTCATTCTTGTGACTCTTTTAAGAGGTCTTTACAGAAAACGGGAAGGGTATGGTTTCTCGTTATGTGTTGCACCTAACAGAAATCATTTTGTCTGTGGCTTGATATGAGTGAGAACTTAATTGTGGAAAAATGTCCTTTGTGTGTGTGGTCAGTGCACTTTGTATAACATTTTTAAATCGCAAAAGATTTCCAAATCCTCTTCACCTAAGTCTCCTGGTAACCCTAGTTTAGCCACAAAGCTAGTTCCTTTTCTCACTCCACTGTAACTTCTGCTACCCCTCACTCATCACCTCTCCTCCCTCTCCTCCCGTCGACCACACCTCGCAGCCAGTGTCCGGTTCAGCACGGAGAAAGGCCCTTTGTAGCGCGGGATTGACTCGTGGCGTGTTCTCAAAGCCTCTCGGTGCACAGGTCCGCGCCCCATCCGTGACACCATCATTTGTCACGCGCCGGTCTCCCTGTCTGCTGCTGCCAACGTGCAGCCTGGCTCCCGGCCCATTGTGTCCTCATTCACTCCTGCCTTCACACTCTTGGAGGATACTCACACAAAATGGCTGCTCCACTTTTGTCAAAGGAAACACTGCGACGTATTCGAGCTGTTCAGCAAAACTTTGAGAGCAAATTCTGGTGATGAGTGGAGAGGTTAGTGCTGCATTGAGCATACCAGAAATAGCACAAAAAAAAAGAAAAAGAAAATGGCTAATGCTCTTGTCTTTTCGTAGCACTTTTAAATCACCTGTCAATTTAGTGCACTACATTCAAGATACTTCAATGGTATGTTATTTCTGAATTACAAGTGTTCAAGGATAGGATGACTTGGAATTTCAAGTAAATAAAAAAATTGGTTATGATACACTGTGACAAAACAAAACGTCACACGCTCTAATATGTGGTTGTAGCGCCTTTAGCTTTGATTACAGCACATATTCCATGGCATTGTTTCAATAAGCTTCTGCAATGTCTTTCATTATTTCCACCAAGATCTTGTATTGATGATGGGAGAGTGTGACCACAGCACAAAGCCTTCTCCAGCACATCCCAAAGATCCCCAATGCATTTAAGATCAGGACTCTGTGGTGGCAAATCCATGAGTTAAAAGGATGTCTCGCGCCCCATAAACCACTCTTTCACGACATGAACAAGATAGATCCCATCATTTTCATCTTGGAATATGCCCGCGCCATGAGGGAAGAAGAATTTCATTGAGGGAATAACCTGGTCATTCTGGATGTGCAGGTCGTCAGCTGATCTCGTTCTTTGGGTACATGGTGTTGCTGAACCAAGACCTGAGCGACAGCAGCAACCCCAGATCAGAACAGTTAGCTAAAACCAGGTGGCCACTTTTAATTTTAATTTTAGATCAATCTGTCTTCTTATGTTTCCAGCAAGATTATATTTGTGTCACATGAACACTTTTGAAAGTTAAAATTGAGTCCTTACAGGTTGTAAACATTAAAGCAAGGGTATGTCAAATTTTCGTTCATGATTGATTATCTATTTGGAATAGGCTCTCAGTCTTCCAGGAATAACCCACCATAAAAGACTTTTCAAATATCATCATCTGGACTGGATTGATTGAGGTAGTCCAGTTCACTATGTTTAGATTTCCACTGTTTTGGGGATTTTCATGGAGAGTATGGAAAAATATGAATAGGGTTTCATTGACTTTTTTGATTGGAACGACCAAATGGAATTTTCTGCCAAATTTTGTAAATTTTCGCCAAACTATGTTTTTTACTCCCCATATAAATGTTGTTATCACAGCTTTTTTTTTTTTTTTTTTTACATATCAGAGCAAATGGAAACATTGTTTTTCTGATTGCTTATTTAATAAAGTTTTCAAGAATGTATAGTTTTGATAGTCTCCACAAAAATGACATACAGTAGTGATCCGGACTAAGTTGTGGACGGCTAGCTTCTGTCTTCAGGAGCTCTTGTAGTTAGGAGTGAGAACCTTTTAAGAAAGCAAGTCCTAATGGAGTGGTGTACCGATACATTACCATTATTTATTGGATTGTTGTGTTGATGAAAAGGCAGCGCCAAGAACTGAATGAGCCGTGGCAGCTAGCTAGATTAGCACATATGCTAAAGTGGGCCATCTAGGAAAACAAAAATGTTTGGTTTTCATCGCTAATCGGAATTTCTGGAAATTAAATAGTTGAACACTTTTTTTATATTTAGATACTACCTCATCACTGGACCAAGAGACCTTTTGCCACAGCGCCCAAAAGCAATTACCCACGCTGATGTTTGCATGGCAGCTACATTTGTATGACTAGCTAGTTTTGCCCTGTTCATTACTGAAATCAGATGGCTCATACCTTTGCATGGGCTTCCAATCTCGTGCAACACACTCAAAGTTTGCCGTTGTTTTGTAGGTCTCCAGTCTCTGACCTACATCCCATGATTTATTACACCGACCTTAGTAATATTTAGTGGGGCATTAGTCATTGCATCACCTCCATTTTGTGCTCTTGCTAACTCCACTGTTGTTTCTCGTTTCATACACACAGTGGCTTACTTTGAGATCAAGGGTGTGTCACTCATTATCCACTACTTTAGCAGTGTAATTTCACCATCTAACTTTAAAAAAAGAAAAGTGCGTATGATTGAAAAATGTGAGAAAAATGTCATCCAGTGCTTTGTTGGTTTGCATCTCAAAGTTTGGTTAGAGCACACTTTACAGGCAATAAGGGGAAATTAAATGTTCTATAAACAATACACAATCTCCCATATTGGGATTCCATCTATTGTGCAACAGCAAATGACCAAAGTAAGCCAGTTTACCAAAACTGCATGAATGGCGCTATTAACAACGGGGAATAGCATTATATTTATTTGACGTATGATGAGGACATGTACCTCCAGTGCCGAATGTTAAACGCCCGAGGGAACGTTCTGTCACGAAAATTCTCATTCTGTTCAGTAGAGGTGAAGTGAACTCTTTTTTTAGAGCTTACTGTTCCCCTCTCTACACCGCACATCTGTGGTTGAATTATCAAAAGTCCTGCTTCCAGAGACTAACAGTGCCGTACAATGATGCATCATACATCTTATTAAATAGGCCAAGATGGACTAGTGCCAGTGAACTCTGTCTAGTCGAGTAAATACATTGTGTGCTGTCTTGAGAAACCTGATGTCTACATTTATATGTCGCTTGAATGATTAATAAAATATTGTTATCCTTGTTGCGTGTAGAGCTGTACGTTGCACCTCACAGCTGTGGGAAAAACTGGTATGACTGCCTCTTGAAAGTGTAGAGGGATTTTATCTATCTATCTAGACAAAAGTTAGATATTATAATAAAACTTCGAAAAGTGAAGCAGTTTAAAATGGGGCTAAAAATAGTAGTTGCCAGCTAGCAAGAAGAAATGCTCCAGGATTACATAAACCATGGCACAAAACGTATCTCTAATTTATTTTTCTTATGATTATTAGCAGATGTAGCAGATAATAGAGCCTTTTAAAACGAACTGAAATCTACACAAGCATACAAAACACGCCAGGTAATTTCCGTATTATAACAGTTATAACCTCCAAAAGTCACTTTAGTATAATATCAGCCCATTAACTTCCCGGGCTCTATTTTCGCCCTGACAGGCCGGCACCATTCTGTAAAGGTCAGACGTGTTTTATAGTTCTCTTGGTTGAGAGTTGCCTCACTTTGAGTACATTTCTTTCTTTGTGATTGCGCGGTGGCTGCTGGCTATTAAGACCAATCTTCATCAACCCACCTCCTCATTCTGTCAGGCTGGGAGGACACGTCCGGCCAGAATGGGAGCTAATGGAAAGTAGCTGATTAGCCCTGCGCTAATGACGGCAAGCGGGCTTTTGGCATGTGGCTGAAAAGCTGCTCATTACCTACTCGTTTAGGAATTCTAAAGAGCTAGAACCTTAACATGTCGGCAGTTATGCTTAATTCAAGCTGCCTTCACCAGCCCTCACAGTCATGGCCGTAGACACCATTGAGGTCACTGAAGTCCGGACCGCGGTATTTTTTCTATTTAGAAATTGGGCTGCCTTTGTGAAAAAAGTAAACAAAGCAGTCACACGCACCGCCGTTATGTGGCTTTTTCCACTGCCCATTTTAAAAGCAACAAAAACAGAAAGTCAGGAGACCTGACAAAGGTTTTAGCTTTAGTATTGTCTGAAGCCTGTGTCCTGTCCTGTCAGTGCGTGGAGCAGGGGCGGAGCTGACACAGGCAGCAAAGGGACTGGGCCTCAGGGGGCCTCTCTGGGAAACACTAACTCTGGACTTTTACTGTTAATAAATACATATAGTAATACAATTATAAAAGTAATACTAGCTTTAACACTGCAGAAAGTGGTCAAGAAATAAGTAACATTTTCTTGAAATAACTACATTTGCCCTTGATTTGAGTTGGTAATTTAAAGAAAGTCTGCCTGTGATGCTAGTACTGTGCTTAAATTAAGTAAAAGCATCTAGATGTAGTATATTCAATAATCAATTAGATCATTTTTAACAGTCAACATGAAATAAGATGCCTTTCTTCTCATTCATTGTAAGTGCAAAAATACTGATCCCAGAAAAAGATTTTCATAATGTAGCCTGTGTTCTGACATTTATCACAGTGATACATTTATCACAGTTTAATAACACTGATTAAAATGTAATATGGTCATCCAAAATGAACAAGATTGCACTAAATTATATCTGTTCTATTCAAAATGTCCTGGGGGAGGACCCCCACACGCCGCACTGAAAAATATATATGCACCTCACTATTTCTAAACTCCTGGCTATGGCCCTGCTCCCAGTGAAGTGTTTTAAGTGCTGGTTTACTTATTCAACCCCAAACATAAAACTCCTCGCAACAAGGATAACTATTGCACGAGGCAGTGCAAAATGTGGCTTGTGTCATTTCATCTCTATCCCTCTTTGCTGAAGGGAGGAAGAGTTGAATTGACAAACAACCGAGAAGACCTCCTGCGGCGCCTGAGCCTCCTGCTGAAGGTTCTCTTGTAGGAAAGCAGGGTTTTGTGCAGGGGAATGGATTGCCCCAAATGCTGAGCAGTTTCCTCTCTGTGGTTTGCCTAACAGGCTCCTGCTCCAGACCTTGAACCGATCCAGCCGTTTTTTTACCAGTTTAGTCTGTTGGCGTCATAAAAACAGACACTTTTTTAACAGTTTAGAGTAACTCTGGTTCACTTTGGTCAATTATTTGCTACGATCTCTATTCTCTTGGTTATGTTGGGTCATAGGAGTGTCTGATTTAGCTTTAAATATCAACATTCTCCCTCATTCCTTTTTAATGTTTACAAATCCTACTAAATCACATACAGATTAAGATATTTTGCATTTGTGGCATTAAATTATAGTATTTGGGCATTAAAATGGCATTAAAAAACATTGAATAGGACTGTCTGCTGCCTGGAACCTGTGTTGAATTTACCTTTTACACTCTAAAAGTTTTAATTAAAGTGCTCCACAAAATCTTCAAACACAACCCATATATATCCATTATATCAATCTCATCAAGCACAAAGGTTATTAATCTGCTCAGGAACAGGGAGGTTCTGGACATTCTGGACATCCCGTTTTCCGTGCAGCAACATATTAAGCTTTCACTCCTGCATTTACCCTTTAGCCCCCGAAAGCCAAAACATTGTCGTGAGTAAAACCCAGCTAACCCTCATTTCACGCTCATTGAAGGTAGATTACACTGTGCCTGCTCTCCGCTAACATTGTTATGGTTGGGAACAGTCCAGAATATGAGCTAAATTATAAATTCTTCTCCATGAAGCAGTCGCCCGAATGTGAAAGAGCTGCTTCCGCTCCAGGTGAGGCAGCGCTGTGCGACAGGATCCCCGTGCAGGCCCACACCGATCCCGATTGTGGTGGGAGTTAGCTCCGGTGCATTTATTACACAGGTTTCCTCAGCCGATTCACAAGTAGGTCACTGCTAAACTGTGCGCCGTTATGTGTCGGTGCGGCATGCGGCGCCCACTTCAGGTGGTTCCGAGTAGCGTAGTGTTCACATTGTGTCTCTGCGAAAGCCGCTAAATCACAGAGGGATGAGGTCATGATGCTCATCAAACTGTTTGCCGAAACCCTAACTTGTTTCGAACCCGCACAAACTCTTGCCGTGGCATGAATAACATAACATAAAAAAATAGATAGTGCGGTCATTTGGATTCCCAACAACACGGGGAAGTCCATCTACACTCAACAAAAATATAAACGCAACACCTTTGTTTCTGCTCCCATTTTTCATGAGATGGACTTAAAGATCTAAAATTCATTCCAGATACACAATATTACCATTTCTCTCAAACATTGTTCACAAATCAGTCCAAATGTGTGATAGTGAGCACTTCTGCTTTGCTGAGATAATCCATCCCACCTCACAGGTGTGCCACATCAAGATGCTGATCTGACATCATGATTAGTGCACAGGTGTACCTTATACTGCCCACAATAAAAGGCCACCCTGAAATGTGCAGTTTTTTGCTTTATTGGGGGTCTGGGGACTCAGAACCAGTCAGTATCTGGTGTGACCACCATTTGCCTCATGCAGTGCAACACATCTTCTTCGCATAGAGTTTATCAGATTGTCAATTGTGGCCTGTGGAATGTTGGTCCACTCCTCTTCAATGGCTGTGCGAAGTTGCTGGATATTAGTGGGAACTGGTACACGCTGTCGTATTCGCCGGTCAAGCACATCCCAAACATGCTCAATGGGTGACATGTCCGGTGAGTATGCTGGCCATGCAAGAACTGGGACATCTTCAGCTTCCAAGAATTGTGTACAGATCCTTGCAACATGGGGCCGTGCATTATCTTGCTGAAACATGAGGTGATGTTCATGGATGTATGGCACAACAATGGGCCTCAGGATCTCATCACGGTATCTCTGTGCATTCAAAATGCCATCAATAAAATGCACCTGTGTTCTTCATCCATAACAGATGCCTGCCCATACCATAACCCCACCACCACCATGGGCCACTCGATCCACAACATTGACATCAGCAAAGCGCTCACCCACACGACGCCACACACGCTGTCTGCCATCTGCCCTGAACAATGTAAACCGAGATTCATCCGTGAAGAGAACACCTCTCCAACGTGCCAGACGCCATCGAATGTGAGCATTTGCCCACTCAAGTCTGTTACGGCCACGAGCTGGAGTCAGGTCAAGACCCCGATGAGGACGACGAGCATGCAGTTGAGCTTCCCTGAGACGGTTTCTGACAGTTTGTGCAGAAATTGTTTGGTTATGCAAACCAATTGTTTCAGCAGCTGTCTGAGTGGCTGGTCTCAGACGATCTTGGAGGTGAACCTGCTGGATGTGGAGGTCCTGGGCTGGTGTGGTTACACGTGGTCTGCGGTTGTGAGGCCGGTTGGATGTACTGCCATATTCTCTGAAACGCCTGTGGAGACGGCTTATGGTGGAGAAATGAACATTCAATGCACGAGCAACAGATCTGGTTGACATTCCTGCTGTCAGCATGCCAAGTGCACGCTCCCTCAATGCTTGTGGCATCGGTGGCATTTTGCTGTGAGACAAAACTGCACATTTCAGGGTGGCCTTTTATTGTGGGCAGTATAAGGTACACCTGTGCACTAATCATGATGTCAGATCAGCATCTTGATGTGGCACACCTGTGAGGTGGGATGGATTATCTCAGCAAAGCAGAAGTGCTCACTATCACACATTTGGACTGATTTGTGAACAATGTTTGAGAGAAATGGTAATATTGTGTATCTGGAATGAATTTTAGATCTTTAAGTCCATCTCATGAAAAATGGGAGCAGAAACAAAGGTGTTGCGTTTATATTTTTGTTGAGTGTATTTTTGTCAGGATAGAATTTAAATGTGTCTTTGCATGTCAATACATTGTACACCTATTATTAAAAACTCTGACTAGTGCCGGTGAGTGACGCTGGATAAAATCCTGTCTTTTCCTAGTTTTAATGACTTAAAAGTGCTTAAGGGCGGCACGGTAGCGCAGCGGTTAGTGCTCTCGCTTCACAGCAAGAAGGTCCAGGGTTTGATTCCCACCTGGACGGAGCCTTTCTGTGTGGAGTTTGCATGTTCTCCCCATGTCTGCATAGGTTTCCTCCGGGTACTCCAATTTCCCCTACCACTAAAAACATGTACAATAGGGCCAGGATGAATAATGTGTGTGTGTGAATGTATGGTGATCAGAGGGACCGTTGCCGCAGATGTGTGCAGTCGCGACAGCACTTCTGTCAGTCTCCCCCAGGGAAAACTGAAGCTACTAGTATAGTTTACCACCACCGAGTATGGAGTGAATGTAAAATGCTCTCATGTAAATCGCTTTGTGACCATGTCTGTGAAAGGCGCTATATAAATAAAGATCTTCTTCTTCTTAAATTATAGGGATTTGTGCTGATTTGGAGGAGGTTTGGACTGTCTTACTGCCAATAGAACAAGAACAATTTTTCTTTCCTTTGACTTTGCCTTATTTCAAGTGTACGTTCTTAATGCAAATTCATGGTTTCTGCGTGGCATTAAAAGTCATTGAATGAATTGTACTAAAATTAAGGCCTTAAATGTCATTAAAAAGCATTAGATTGGATTGAAACTGGCATTAAATCTAAACTTCTTTGAAAATAATGACTCCGTTTTGTCTTTTTCCTGCATACGTGTCAAAAATGCAAAAACTCCGAAACTCATTCAGCTGCAGTTTTTGGTTGAAATTATACACTTTTTTTTTTTTCTCAAAAACTTAGCGCTGTGTCCAATTTGTTTCTGGATGACAACATTTCCCCTCATTCCTCTGGAATGGAATGTTTTCCAAATGAAATGGCCTGTTTTGTGTTTGTTTGTAGCATTCTGCTGCTTCTACACCCTGGAATGAATGCTTGTTCTGTTGGTTCTTATTTCAAACACAGATCAACCCTACTCAAGATAATCATAGTCTTAATTCAAAAACAGTTTCAGCCATTTATCTGAGAAAAGACGGCTTTTTTCCACAAGTGTAGATTGGAAACGTATGCATAAAAGTCCAATGATCTATGTCAGAGTTTAATTTTAAATCTGGCGGATTTGCCAAATAGACCAGGTCCGGCAGGAGCTTTGGAGGACTTTTTTTGTTTGTGGGTTAAACACAAGGAAAATCCCATCTTGTCTTAGATCCAAATAATTTAAAGGCACTTGAATTGTTGGAGTCCCAATTGTGCCCATTTTTATTTTTGACTTTTTGTTTAATTTCAAGTGTTTTTGTCTAAATGTTTTAACTGTTCAAGTTAATTTATTTTATTGTAATGCTTGTGTTATTGGCAATCTTACTTCAAGACAGTCCAAACCTGCTCAAAATCGGCATTAAATGTCTTCATTCAAGCACTTTTCAAGCCATTTTTCTGAGATATAGTAGATGGCATTTTCCCCTAGTGTTCCATTCTCCTTAATGACAGAAGGAAAAGAAAGAAAGAAACTTTTGAAGAAAATGTGTCACTTTACTCCCACTTTTGCTTTTAAGTCATAAAGATATTGCACCAAGGATTTTGCTTGCAAATCCGAAACACTCTGGAAACTTGTTCAAGCTAGTCACATCCGTCTGATCGTTCACAGCCGAGACAATGTAAAGATATCTGCTTTAGTTGCTTTCTCCCTGGGGTTTCTAGTCAACAGTGTCGCAGAGGCTTGTCAGAAAGTAACGCTGGAGACGTTCTCTTCCAAACTATTGTGCGGTTAACAATGAGTGCAGCACGAGCGGGTGACAGTTTGGCTCAGCGGGCGTCTGAGCGTGCGAATGTTGCTCAGAGGCACAATGTCACTTAACCGGAGAGGCGGGTGGACGCACAGCGGTTGGTCAGGCTAACAAGCAGAGAGCTGATAGAGGAGAGACGAGAAAGTTGGAGAAAGTCTACAGGCAAACAATTAGTGAGGGAGTAAGAGGGATGCTGGGAAAATCAGGCGCGAGTGCTTCAGGATGTAGTACAAGTAAAAACTACTCATAAATCAAACTTTTTTGCCTATGCCTGCACATGTCATCAGGTTTCCATACAAGTCAAATTGCCTCCACTACACTGTCAACAAAACACGTTTATTTTGTTTGACATATTAGTTCCAAACACTTTTTCAGAGAGTATTTTGGATATCGTGTTTAGTTTTAAGATAAGCTATTCATGAGTGGATAAATTGTTTTTGTTTTTTTTTAATTCTAGAAATGAGATATTTAAAACCCCTCCTCAAAAACTTCAACATATTTTTAAATCCAAGTCGGGAACATTAAAGGTGTAGGTGCTGCTTACGTGGCGATATTTTCACCACGAGAAACATTAAATCAGTGCAATAATTAAACATGCTACTGTGATTATTTTGTTTTGTTTTTAGGTGAACGTTTATACAAGAGACCAAAATGACCCAAAACCTGAAGAAGAAAACTCTAAATTGACTTAACTTTTTTATTTGTAGAGTTAAAAGTAAGTAGTTTTTACTTCGTTGTAACAGCTATAACTCCTAGTATAGTTTTTACCTGTTCCATAGACTCTTACTCCAACTCTTACTATGGCTGCTGATGCTGCTCCTTTAGATACTATGATTGTTTCTACAACCTTTTTTTTACCATTACATCCAACAAATCACCTTTTAGTACAGGTTTATAAAACTTCAATAACACATTTAAAATCCCCACTCCCACGAGCCCCTGTGACCATTGTCATTTATTTGACAGGGTCACTGAACATTGATAAACATTTCTGTAAATGCACCGGGATTCACCAAAAAGGCAGTCCCTGGATGGACAATACACTCTACCTAGTGTTGTGCTTCGTTTCTGTTTTCTATATGAACATTTCAAACAATGCTTTGTAATTTGGTCTGTTAAAAAAGCCGCTTTGAAGTGTAACTGGTTCTCCTTTGACATTGATGAAAATCAAAATATGATGCTGCTAATTGTATGATTTATAATGTAATTGCAATAGGACAAAGTTATTATTATAGTTCTGTCATGTAATGTCTTTATGTAAATTCTATATTGTAAATGTTGTATTGATTTTGGGGGTGGGCGCTTATAAGCTCTTGCTTCAGCCCACTCCTTTTGAGCAGAATGTTTACTGCTCAAATAAACTAATAAACTAAACCTAAAAGACGGCCGAAATATGCAAATCCTTACAATAAAGGCAGCCTAACCTTACTACAACTGCTGTTACTAAGGCCATACCGCCTTCGCTATCCCCGACCCCGTCAGATCTCAGAAGCTAAGCAGGAAGGGCCTGGTCGCTACTTGGATGCTACAATAGTAGCTTACCACCACCAAATATGGAGTGAATGAATAATGCAATTAAACCCAAAATAAACCTAAATTAAAAAGCGTCTTTGAGTGTCCAGAAAAGTGCTATATAAAACCAATGCATCATCATTATTATTATTATTATTATTATTACTATCACCACAACCACATGGTCAAACTTCACTTCTGATCGCTGTCTGTCCCTGACGCGGCAGAGTCTGGTCTGGATCTGTTAGCGTCCGCCTTTCGGGGATTGGTTTAAGATTTCTTTGATCAATATTTCAGGCCCCATTAGCCTGTGTCCCGGAGTAGTGTGGCGCACTCCTGAGCCCTGCCTGCTGCTGCGCTGCCTCGCTCCTCTCAGACTCGACACGAGCGGATGGCATTGGCTGCAGACGGCTTGCTGCGGGGCGTGTACAGTTTGTTAGTTGGAAATGTAGACTCGTGTTTGAGATTCTCTGCGGAGGAGGAACAGTGGGGTTAGTTTGAGGCGCTTGCATTGTTCTGCGGCGTCCGTTTGTAACTTATTTACGCATACGGTCTTTTATAAATGAACGCTAGCAGCTTCAGGTTTTACAGTGCCCTTCTTTGATGTTTGCCCCAAAATATTTAGCTTTTTTGGTTGTTTTCAATTATTTGGGTAAATATCGGTCGAATTAATATATTAGAATCACCTTTAGATATGTATATTTCAGTGTTCTTTATTAACTTGTCCTATTTACTATACTACTACTACTACTACAACTTCTACAACTACTAAGAGTCTATGCAGGTAGCAGCAAATCAAATTGAATTACTTTCCATTCCGTTTTGATCACCTTTGAATACTTTGATTGAAGTCTTATGTGGAAATTTGGATAGTTTAATGAAGAAAATTGGACAAAATGGCAACTTTAATGAAAGAAAAAAAATCACATTTAATGCCTAAAGGCGCTATTGTTTGCTAGCTTCATGCATTCGCGATGTCAAAAGATCCAGTGTTACGTTCATTCTTCGCTGAGACCTTGTATTGGTGGGGTGTCTGGCAGTGTCAAACTTAAGGCCTTCATTTTGGCACATTTTCTACTATGACTCGCTTTGTAATGCTCCGCCGTGCCAAACCCTGACTTTCCTGGAGGCTCGTTCCTCCTCCGTTTCTTCCCTCTGTCGTGCTTCCGTCCCGTCCGCTGTATGACCTACCTGCCCCGCTTCCGCCCCCGCAGCGGCTCGAGGCTTGATGTCTGGGAAGCGCCGTGAGGGTATCTCGTTAGCAGCGCTCTGTTCTCGTCCGGAGAAGCCACAGGACTCGGGGATCGGGGCAGGTTTTACGGTCGGGCTGCTGCGAAAGTGTGGAGGAAGTGGGAGAAGACGGAGAGAGAGAGAGGAGTGCAGCGCAGGGGCAGTGAAGCAGGAGACAGCTCAGCCATCTTTGATATGCTCCGTACAATCTGCCCGGGTGGATTTCTCGCTGCAATGTCTGTTTTTGCTGCGTTTTTTTGCGCATGAAAGTTCTGTAGCACAGATGTGGTACAGACAATAAACACAATCCCTCCTGTTATTTCAGATAATGATGTGAGCCCATTTTGGAAACATAAGACTGTTCGTTTGTAGCACTTTACTACCACCAAACACTACTACTACTACTACTACTACTACTACTACTACTACTACTACTACTACTACTACTACTACTACTACTACTACTACTACTACTACTACTACTACTACTACTACTACTACTACTACTACTAGGCAATAGTAGCAAAGGTCATACCGCCTTTGCTCTGCCCAATCCCGTCAGACCTTGGAAGCTAAGCAGGGAAGGGCCTGGTCGGTGCTTGGATGGGAGACCGTTTGGGAACAGCAGGAAGCCTGGTGAATGTAGTGAGTGAGTGAGTGGTTGGTAGTGGTCGAAGGAGCTGATGGCACGGACTGGTTGCCTCGGTTCCGTCAGTCTATCCCAGGGCAGCTGTGGCTACAATAGTAGCTTACCACCGCCGAGTATGGAGTGAATGAATAATGACCACAGTGTAGCGCTTTGAGAAACCTGGTATTACAGGCTAAAGTGAAATACAAGTGTAAGGCATTATTATTATTATTACTCCTATTACCTTCTGCTACTGCTATATTTCCTAATTGTAACAGTTTGTCAGGTTGTGCTGTTTTTTCCTGCAGGACTTTTCAAAGATCAGCTTCGCATCGATGCTTTAGGTGAAATGAAATACAATCTATGTGAACAGATGATGAAAAAGAAAAATCTTTCTCTAAATAACCTGTTTAGGGTTAGAGTTAGCAACTATGCATATGTGTGATACCTCATTTGAAAGCCAAGACCTTCTAGTTTCTAAAACTATCTGTAAGATCTGTGGTTAAGCATGTTGAAATGAATGCTTTAAGTAAAGAAAAAAACAAAATGATAATAATTAGTGCATCAATCATGGATTAATTTCAAATCAATTGAATCACGTGACCTAGTACACTCCTAGTCTAACGCACCTTTGTGCAATCTTTGGATCTTCACTGGTGACTGCTCTTAGCACCGTGGCGACAGCTCCCAAACAGCTCCTCCTGAGGGCCTACATATCCAGGAAATGTACTCACCTCTTCATCTCCTGCTAAGCTGAATTCTTTCATTGCTGTGTAAAAACACAAAGCTTGCAAAGTTTGCTTTAATGACCAGGAATTGAAACTACTGGATATTTTTGGTTCAGCTGTTTTCGATCAATATGGCATTTTCTAACCAACAAAGTGAAAGACAGCGATAAAGATGTGTTTGGCATTAATACCAAATACCTGCAAAAAGCGTAATACCTGCTATTTAGGCATCCTGAAAGACACTGTACAGGGCACTACTCCAACCAAAGTGGTGTTTGGTCCTCGTACATTTATATGGATTTAATAGGAAACTGCCCCAAGGTTCTTTTACTTTACAGTCACCTGAACCAAATACAGGGAGTGTAACATACTTTTAGGTTTGACCAAAAAGGAAAATGTAACAGACTCTACGCAACAAAGTCAGCTATAACCTGACCTGATTTTGCGACGACAGCTTCGTCTGCCACTAATCATCTGCAGTGTCTCCCCATTTTATTTTTTTGCAAAAGCCAAGACCTGACAAATACATCCCCGCGCGTGTTTACCTCTGCATTCTGGCTTTTGGTTTACTTTCCCCTGCCATCTCATCCCCTCCCCAGACGGCCCGCTGTCTGCCGTCCAAAGCTCTGCACATGTATTTCTGTAATTGTCTCGTTAGCCGCAGCAGACATGCTAACTGTAGACGGGGGAGATCTGAGCACGGCTTGTTTGCGAGTCCACGCACACTAAAATGGCTGCCCGCTCGCATCAAATCACTATTCTGTTTGTTTTTTTGGGGCTGGGAGGCTGGAGCTGCCGTTAATAATATAAGGCGAAGGCAGATATGTGGTTTTATGGGCCTCGCAGCTCCACTTTAAGGCTTGTTTTGCTTAGAGACAGGCTGAGAAACAGGGCTAATCCCATCGTCAAAACACAACCCAGTTTCAATCTATTAATATTGAATATACATATTGCACCCTCTGTTGGGGACAGTTTGTCTTAAATGGAAAGTGCAAGCTTTAACTCATAGGTAATGGCATTTTAACTCGTCAATTTCGCAGTCTGAGAGCAGAATGGCTCATTAAGAAAAGGTCTATTATGCGTCAAAATCCAGCAAATACAAATCTAAGCCCTTCAGCAGTAACATAACCAAAATAAACACGTTTATTCAAGCCTGCGCACCATTGGGAGTCCGCTCACTTGGCTTTGTTGTGGGAGTCACAAACTTTGGCTTTGGAGAAAGAACTTTGTTTCACCTGAAACGTCGCCATCTACAGAACCCATCAAAAGATTGGACATGCTTTTTTATGTATTGGTTGTTCTTTTATTTTAAGACCATTTGCATTGTAGATTCTCACTGAAGGCAATCATTTATGAATAAACACATATGGAGTTTGTTTTAAACCAAAAATGTTCTCATAAACTTTGATTACTGCTTTGCACTTTTTGCATTTTCTCAATGGGCTTCACAATGTAGCCACCAGATATGGTTTTCACTTCACAGACTGTTAGAATCTATTTCCGATAACGACCTTATGAAGGTCATTGAGAAAATGACAAAAATAAAGGGGGGCAATTTTAAAGAATTTTAAATAGAAAACACATTTTAAGTTATTAATCCGTGTATCATTCGTCCATCTGATTTTCAAACTGAAAATGAAACTACTTGTAAACATCTGCTATGAGCATTTTTTGTTTTATGTAATGAAACCAAATCACTCTAAATGGCTTTGATTTTGAACTTTCAATCTGATGCTTTAATCAAAAGAAACATTAAAAGCACGGGCTCAGTGCAGGGTTATATCATCAATTATGATTTATACATTTGCAACAGCTGAAGCGCAAGTAGCTGTAGTAATAATCCCGGGGTTGTGTCAGTACCGTGGGTCACAGGTCTAACTCCAATAACAAGATAAATAGATTATTATACGAACAGATTAGCAAACGTCTGGTTACATGCAAACGCGGGACATCGGCAGACCCACTTCGGCACAGTAGATCAGTGCACACATGTCTTACGTCTAAGCAGCTTCAACAGTTCTCTTTAAATGAGAACCACACATGCCTTCAAATTCCATAACACCACACCTAATCTGTGCTTTAAGGTGACACCAGGGAGCTCACCCTTGTGCCAGATGCTGTTAGATCACATGATTCAGCAAAGTCCTGAAGAAAATTCATATTTCCCATGTGTTTCCGGTAAAGGCTAGAGAGAACACTGACGTCCCTTGTATCCCAGTCCACCTGTAGTTCTGATCTGGTCAAACATGTGCACGATTTCGTACCCACAAACTTATAAAGACTCACCAACGTTATATATTTGTCCGATATGAATAGAGCGGCTGATGACAACAAAGTTTAGCAAAAGCTGTTTCAGCGTCAGACGTGTGTGCGCTGATCTACTGTGCCAAAGTAGGTGCGCCTATGCGTGCACGCACCAGACATTCGCTAGGCATTCAAAATATATCTTTCAACTTAAGCATCAGATTGAGAATTCAAAATTAAAGCCATTTAGAGTGACTTTGTTAAATAAAACGAAAAATGTTCAAAGCAGACGTTTACAAGTAATAACATTTTTTGTTTTCAATTTGAAAATCAATTGAACGAATGATACGCGTTGTTATTTCACCCCTTTTTGTTCCCTACACAATCCTGCGTGCTCATTCATAGTTTAATGTCTCAATAGTGTTGAAAATAAAGAAATGCCAATAAATGAAAAAAAGTGTTTCCAAACTTTTGACTGACACTGGCTGTTGTTTATCTACCTGGATGTCTGAGAATCCTGAACAAATGTGCTAAACTGAAAATGCATTCTTTCTGCTTCCTCAATCGATTGTTGTTTGAGAATGAGATAAATCTTGTTCAGGAGCTGGAATGCTTGTCACTCATGGTAAATATAAATTTACGGTGCGGCCATACCGTCTTGAGAATGCCAAATCTCGGCTGAGAGAGGTAAAAATGGTCTGTTGAATTACGATACTCAGCTACTACTCCAATTGTTCATTTTTTCCTCTCCCGGGTCACTATTTTGGAACTTTATTTATGTCTATTAGCGTCAGCACATCTTTTTCATTCTAAATTGGTCAAACACTATCCACCATTTGCTCTATAGCGCTGTCAGACCGGACAGCATTAGCCAGTATCATCTTCCACTTTACCACCTTGGAACCGGACCTGAGTAAGCCCTTCGCAGGCCACTTGACCGCAGCTCACGAAAACCCTCTCCTAAATACCTCGTAATGAAATGATCCAAGAGCGCTGCAGGGCTAGGATTACTCGTTGAGGTGTGTGCCCCGCGGTCGGAAGAGAACAAAGGCGGCGAGTTGCTTCTCCGTGGGATATGGTGGTCTTCATCTCGGAATTACATCGGGAAAGGCCAGGTGCTGGGATGGAGACGATGGGGGATCAATGAGACCATTGCGAAGGGGATAGGGATAGGGAAAGGGGGGCGTAAAAGATCCAGTGCTGATTCCCGAGACTGGAGTCCGGACTCCTGGGAATGGGGCATCAAAGGCGGAGGCGGATCAAACGCGCAGATGAAAGGACGACACAGTGTAGTGGAAGTGTGAGGTGCATGCATTATAGAAGGAGCGGGTATGTTCGATCAGGCTGAGTTAAGGCGTCCACTAAGGGCGTAATTGGAATTCTGGATCTGGAAAAATTTCGTAGCTATTTTCGATTCTCATTCATGATCGGTTTATCATTAGCATTCTTGTGGAACTTTCCGTCTGGAATTTGGACCTTCCCTTGTGATGCTTGACCCTTTCTGCGTGGAGTTGGAGTTTGGAGTCATCTCGATTGTTTTGGTCACAGAATCTGGCACTGGTAAATGCTACCTGTGAAATCAGATCCATATGAACGTTTTGACACAGCAAATTCGGTGGAAAATGCATCCATAATTTCGTTTGTTGGTGGAGTAATACGTTTTGCGGGTGTTCCCACAGATGCTGTCCGTATCAATCCACCAAAAAGTAAAAGGTAGGAGGGATTTGCTCCTCCAAACACAGATTCAAATGAGTGTGTGCATGAGAGACGAACATATAGTACATGTTTGGTAGGGGAACTGGAGCACCTAAAGGAGACCACAGATAGATTTTGACTCTTGTGGATCAGTAGGCGCACATAGTTATGCATTTCTCTGTGCTACCAAACCATTTGAATATTCATATCAAGTGGGTTTTCACCATATAATCTGTATAAAATTGATATTGTATGCAAACTATACAAGGCAAACATTTCCATCCACTTTAAAATCAGGCAGTTTCTAACATTTTTCACAAATGCCATGTTTTGAAGGCACTTCGGCTGAAAATGGTAAATAATCGACGCCGTTTCAACTTGCTTGCCTTCACAATCTGAGTCAATTTTCTGCTTGCGGCTAGCAGAGTTGGCCTGTGTTTGTTTGTGCAAGACTAGGGCCAGTCCAGCGCAATTAGCATGACGGTGAAGCTACAGTAGTACAGACCAGGGATATCATACAGGTGAAGGTTTCCCAGCATGCACCTGCGTTCGCAAAAACAAAGTTTCCGACCTTTTAGCTTAATGCATCTGTACGGAAAATGATTTGACATTAAGACCTCAACAAGTGTTTTGTGCAATGTGTTCAATATCACAGAAGAGGATTGTGAGTACTTTGAATTAAGCCCAGATTAATGTTCCCCATAAGTCGCCAAAAATTCAGTATGGGCGAAGCTTGCCAAGAGATTTTGCAATGATACCGACACTGTAAAGAGGCCAAGTGTCAGACCCCTGAATACGATATTTTACTTTATAAATTATTATTATTTGTAAGAGTTGATTCTTAATCTGTTGTTACAACGTACACCAGTTTCGTCTCAGGATCCAAACGCATATTTTTTTGGGATCTGCCTCAAGACAGTAACGCACTTTGTAACAGGATTGGTTTGGGTACTGTAGCTCCAGTATTTTGTGGATTTTTGGTTCCACATTGTAACTTAAAGCCACAAGGCGAAATAAATATGACTAAGCCAACATTGAAGTTATATGTAGCTATGCCACAAGAGCAACTAAAATCAACACCAACAATGCTATTTTTACAGTTGGTAATCAAAATAAAGCATTTGAAAATTACCTAATAATGTAGTTAAACCTCATGTTTGGCAACCAACATCAGAATCAAAGTAATAACACACATGTTTGAAGGTATATTTCATCAATAGAAACATCCATAAATGCTTGTATTGCATTATCTTTAACTGGGTGGAACGTTCGCCTTTACTATACCTTCATTGATTGTAGACTTAACCTTTTTTGTTTTACCGCCTCAGAATCATATTCCCGCTAAATCTTACCTAACAGTTCTTCAAAATCCTTTTCTACTTTCCGTGTTTACTGTGAGCCTTTGTGCACGGCTCCCTCTGGATGCCTGGAAGACTGACGGCACACACACAAAAAAAACACACAACACTTTTCACAACACTACAATTTCTATTTGTTCACAAACGCTTGCTGTGATCGTTGCAATCCCCTCTAGGGCTATAACACACGCTTTGGCACGTCATTCACAACAGCCCGAAAGAGCCGGAGAACTTTTCTGAACCCAGGAAAAGCTATAGGAAAAGGGCACAATCGCACGCAACAGGACTCAAGAGATTTCCAAAGGCTTGACGGAGAGGGGTTCTTTATTTTGACAGCTAAAGTGTATAATAGGATTAGAATCGTTTTTAGTCTCCGCAGCCTTGGAACTGTTGGTGAAATTAGCTAGCTTTGTCTAGACCATGTTATTTGATATTTGAGAGTCCAACAGCGCGCCATTTCCCTTTTCATGACATCAGTGAAACAAAGAAAAGCCTTTCAGATCAATGAGATCAGAAAGGTCAAGAAATATTCTACACGGCCTGACCAAAAAATAAGTCGTCACCAGGATTCAACCAACGGTTATGATCTGGGCTTGGTTGGTCAGGTCTAGGTTCATCAACACCATGTGCCCAAAGAATGAGATCAGCTGACTATCTGGACAACCTGAAAAGAAAGAGTCCACTTCTTAACACTCTTTGGGATGTGCTGGAGAAGGCAGAGGTCTTTGTGAAAAATGAATGCAACGCTAGATCTTTTGACATTGCAGAAGCCTTTTGAAACAATGAATCTGAAAATCAAAGCTAAAGGGCCGTCCAACAAAATATTAAAGCGTGTGATCAATTTTTGGCAGGGTTCTTCAGGCAGTGTATGATCCTTCTCAGCTTTATACTACAATTCCCACTGGAAGAAAAAAATCTATTCTTTTCCATGTCATGCTACAAACTACATTTGACCTTAGTCCTCAACAGTGAGGGTTGGTAACTAACGCAAAAAGCCTTGGCCATTTTGATACGGTTCTGAAATGTGTGATAAGGCTTACGTTGCACTCGACAAGCCTCTCAAAGCACTGCGTAGTATTCATTATTCATCTATCACTGGTGATAAACTGCTATTAGCTGCCCTGGAGGTAGACTGACGGAAGAGAGGCTGACAGGCGCTACTGGCCGCTTGGACCAACACCAACCGCCCACATGCCAGATTCACACAGGCGTGTGAAGTCCTCCCCATGGACCTTGTGACAGTTTACACCAGTGGAAGTCTGGGTGGAAGACTTCCACTGGAAGTCACTGCCACCCCTATTGAGAATTGGCGTGGGCAATATGGGAAAAAAACTGCATTCATCTGCCGTTACACCATCCACACCCACCGCATCTATATCTGGTGGGTGTGGTCACCACGGACAACAGCTCTGAGGATGGGCAACAAAACGGTCCAGTTGTTTTGATTTACCTTTCTTTGAGTCTTAATCAACTACCTGGATGACTGAGAAACTACATTATGTCCCATTCATGTGCACTTACTAACTTCATATGGCCACTAAGTGGAAGCTGAAGTGATTGGTTAATCCACCTGTCACTCATCCAAAATATAACCAGACTAACCAATTGAGCATAGAGCTGCATTAAACAGAAAATCACTGAATATCAATATGAAAATCTCTCAAAATGATAGATGATCATAGGGTTTAGATTAGGCAATTTTCCCTGGCCACAGCCCGTCAAACCTGAAGGACCACATTCCACTATTACTTGTTTCGCACATAATGTAGACCTATAAGCAGCGTGTGTCGTCATGTTTCTCAAAATCCTCTTGGGGACTAGAGGGTATGCTTGAGGGTCGGATTTGGCCCCTGGGCCTGAAGTTGCCTTCCCCTGCTTTAAATCATAGTTACATTATCATCCAGCACCTAATCCTCCTTTTTTCATCAGTTTGTGGAGTAGTGAACCCTGCTCTGCTCCACCACCACCCCCCTCCCCTCACCTGACTTTCCCCCATCACCCACGCCCCTCACGCCCCTCCACACTATAGGCCACACGCTGCTCTGATTGCATTCAATGAGATACAGAAATCTCAATAATCTTGTATGAAACACACATTTATCAGCATAAATAAGATATGTAGCAAAGTAAACATTTTGAGACCTACATGTATTTGCTAAACTGCAACTTTCATGAAAGTCTCTCTTTTTTTTTGGCATTTAGAACTGGTGCTGTGAGGTGAGGGCGGTGCAGCGCAACGTTGCCGGATCGGTGAAACGGGATCACTTAGAGTAGCTTTAATGATCGGTTTGACACATGCAGTTTGAGTATGCAAACAGGTGGATTGAACCACTATCATGACATCATGACTACAGAAGGGGAATTTTGGTTCTAAGAATTAGTTTCTTTGTTTTTTTGCCCCATAAACCCAAAACATGTACAATAGGTTAACCCCCCCTCCAGCTATATACTCCTGACCAAAATGCAAGCACAAAATAAGCTGCGGGCTTTATTTATGAAAGTTCCACCCGATACTTCTACAATTCCCAATTCCCTTTTCACAGAATCTTTCAACCGCCACGTCTCATCTCAAGTGTCATTCTTCAAAAATTACACTTTGGGTCACTTTGTCCCTGTTTGACCGTAAAATTCTACCCATCCATCCTGCCCGTCCCATACTTTTCCACTGAAAGCAATCTCCTCGCGTTCCGAGACATACTGTATGTCATCACTATCAGCCAGACTGCTCAACCTCTTCTGTCACTGTTTTTAGGACGCGCTCAAAGCAGACGACTCTATCATTCTCCTCAATTGCTTGTCGGTGTGCGCTTTCTATTTAGATAAAAAGCAACCGAAAAGAATCACTAAGTCTCTACAATGTTATCTTCCTGCGGCAATGGAAAAATCTCGGACGGAATGAGGAAGGTGTTGCACTAGTTTACCCCATTGTTCTGGCTGTTCCTACACATTTTTGTGCGACTGTGATATTTTGGTTAAAGTGACTTCATGAGCTTTAAAGTGTCTCATCAAAACCATACATAAACCTTCAAATGAAAGACAACTGTATAGAATTGATCCACTGTACTCGGTTGAACAAATTACTGTACAGGCCAAATCTTATTAAAAAACCTGAAACATTTGGTCGACATGGAAGGCCAAAGTGAATGCGTCTTTTAACTTTGTTTGAAACTCCACGGACTGAGCTAAGCGCACACGAGAGGCAGGCTGTTCCACCCATCGTCATTGGTGTTTGAGTGACATGTTCGCCAATCAGAGGGATCAAGCTTGGCGGGGGAGAACTGGAGTGTCTCTAGCTATTATACTGGTGGGCCCTGACTGCGACCTCGTGCTGCTCATCAGGTCACGCGTTCCATTGGGGAGAACCTGGAAGGCAGGGAGAGGATGCAACAGATGCAGCCCACAATCTATGGCCAGACATGACATGTACGTGCAAACTTAGTGGTGACTGCATAAAATGGCTGAAATAACATCTCCGGTAACACACGAGGATAGTGGGGAGCCGGAATGAAAGAAGGTTGGCAGCTCAATTATTTGATTTCATGCCGTAATTTGATTTCATGCCATAACTCATTCAGCTGGAGCCAAGACCCTCTGGGGAAGAAAAGTTTGTGAAACAAATTCCGCGAACAGGAAAATACAGAACTTGTGCGCTTTCTCGCTCGTACCTCAATTTGGTTATCCTCTGCAGTCTTGTTGATGATGCCGTTTGTGAACGTGCTCCCAAACAGCACAAAGCTAATGAACTGATTCAAGGTGTTTGAACTTTTCTTTGTTAAAAAACATCATGCGGCGTAAGGGTAAGACCTGTTTTAGAAGCATATTATGTGTGTCTGTGTATGTTTAAACTCAACAGCATGAAAAACATACTACGTAAATATAGTTGTGAAGTTGTGAAATGGCCCTGTGAAGAAATAGGTGTGTTAGAAATTTGTAAGGTTGCGTTATCTTCCTGTGTGAATTTCCTTTCCATTCTTATTTGCGTCCAGACCTTTCAAACAATCACTTCAGCCTTCATGTCTTGCGTCAGCGCCCATGGATCCTTTGAAAAAGGTAACGTGGAAAGACCGGCCTATTGATTCTTTTCGGCAAGCCACTTTTTGTCATTGTATTTTTAGACCTTTGTCAAAGCACTTGGGGAAAAAAGGCGTCGAGATGAGACATTTGCCAAAAGTTTGAAGACATCGGTTGATATTTTTTACAAGCGATAAAGTCATGAGCTTGAGAAGCTGAGAAAATTTCATATCCTTTTGACGTTATAGGGTCTATCAATTTCAACTTCTACGGCTCCCACAGCAACCCACCCACACGCCATATATCACCAATATTGGATGTCGTCTTGATAGATTTTGCCATGTTGTGCAACTCCATTTGAAACTTTTGGGGTGACTTACCGCTTGGCTCTTCCGATTGTAGGACTTAATTTTGCTGTATTTTTAAGTATTAAGTGTTTTTTTCTTGTAAAATATCTGCACGATGGTCGGTAGTTACTTGGCGTCTTGCTGAACATCGTTTATGTTATAGCTTTACAACTTTATAGTTTTAGGTAACTTTATTCGTACTTGTATGCAGAATTGGTTTGCAATTGAAAGTTGGCTTGGTTTGTCGACTTTATGCTTTATGCGTGTTACATTTTGTTATTTTTATTACATCTAGAATGCTTTCGCACAACTGTTTCTTTCATATACTATATACTCTATCACAAAACAATGATCCATTGAAACCTAAAGTAAATTTTATCTCTCTAATCCACTTTAATTGACACGTTCATCACCTTTATCATACCATTGGTACCGCTGTCAGCTCTCTGGAGAAACCACTGACATCTAAGCCTCAACAATGACCAATCGCCTTCATAAAAACATGCAGTGCGTGCCATTTTTCCAATGTGACCTATTTACCCCTCCAGTAGTGGTCTTCGAATCCAGCCTTTTCAAATCGATGCCTCCCTGAAAGAAATGATATATCCCTAAATATAGCCCTTGGTCCCTTCAAGAACACTAGAAAATCAATGCAAAGATTCAATATTCTTTTATGACTTTGAAGAAATATAAACAAGGGGCTGCACAATATATTGCAAAATAAGTGTTGACAGAACTACCCCTAACTTATTAGCGATACAACAAAACAAGAACAATTACAGTATCTCAAATTCTGATGTTTTATATGCATGTATATATATATATATATATATATATATATGTGTGTGTGTGTGTATATATATATAATATGCAGTGTTGGGAGTAACGTATTAAAAACAAGTTAAAAAAAAAAGGAAGGAATGTAACGTATTACTTACACAAAATAGTAATATAGTCATTACTTAGCGCCATATCCTATCAATCCCATCTAGAATTGTTTTAAAGATCGTTGCTGGGCCCTTAGCAACTTATTAATACTCAAAATCAAGGATTAAAAATTAATAAACAACGTGTAATGACATTGATGGCGACAATAATTAGCATGAATGCTGAAAGCTACGTGAGTTACAAACTCTTGTTGTGATATTACACTCAGCATATCTTACTAACGCATCAAACCCAGAAAGCAACTACTGCATGACCCATAAAGCGTAGTTGTGTAACCTTCTATTTTAAGTGACCCCTGGCGGTTGCAGTTCATGATTTATTCGAAAGTCTGTGTTTGTTATCAAATCAGTAATGGAAAGTCACCATTTCCTGTGCTATTGTGGAGAACTAATGGTGTTTTATAAGAAAAGGCATACTAATTAGGCCTCTGCATCATCAGTCAGCGAGCTGCCAGAGACCCATAACAACTAATTATTCCTGTATAAAGTGACTAATAAAGCCATTTCCCACACTCTTGGAATCGCAAGCACGATTTCTTGCTTTGCTGGATTAGTAGACTACAGTACCAGGCATTTTTATTTCTTTACATTTTACATTTATATTATGTTACATCTATTCCTTGTGTAGTATTTTCTGCATTGAAGCAACCTGTCATCATTCCAGTCAGACCAGGAACACTTTGGAGTCAAGGTTAGGTAGTAAGAGATACGTAATGCAAATACAGGAGCATACTGTATATCATCTAGCAATTACTTTATTACCCAATTACAGTATCTTTCAACACACAATCCACTTGCTAATTACACTTACACATTTTCCACTACAAAAAAGACATATAAAGCTGTTGAGACTTTCTTTCATAACATGGAGTGTGTCACAAACGTGTTCCAACATTTTAATGACTTCTACACTGCCTGACAAAAAAAAAGTGGCCACAAAAACAAGATCACATATTTGGTTGGACCTTCTTTAGCTTTGATTACAGCTGCTTTCCCTGTGGCATAGTTTCAGTAAGCCTCTACAATGACAAACGATCCTGTGTCGCATTCATTTTCCCCCAAGATCTCGTATTGATGATGGGGAAAGTGTAACCGGTGTGCAAAACCTTCCCCAGCACATCCCTATGACTCTCAGTGGGGTTTGTTTTGATCATAGAAGTTGTAAACAAGGCAAAACATTTATGAAGTATTTTCTTGGTCCTTTGATAGGTCCATAATATCGTTTATGATCGTATGGTGTTGCTGAACCTACCTGACCAACTGCAGCAACCCCAGATCATCCTCCTCCTCCAGGTCTCCACTTTTATTTTTCGGTCAGCCGCTGTACTTTGTTACAGACTTAAAATAGAAGTGTTAAAAGTGTGGAACAAACTGTCATTATATTGCTCTCTTCCTATTCACACATCCTCTTATCCTGCACAACATGACTCCACCACTTCTCCTCGTCGGCCATTTTGCAAACCTCCCTCCTTCCTCTTGTGTTGCCTACATCCAGCTTTTGCCCTACTAAACTAAAACACTCCCAAAAATTCAACTTCTCAACTCTCCCCAGCCTTATTTTTTTCCCCTTGCGCTGTCTCTGCATCCTCCTCCTCCTCCCGTCTCCCCCAACCAACCTCTTCTCAGCCCTGCATGCCGCGATAATTAAGCCTTCGCAAAAATAATACAGCCAGGAGGAGCCGCAACGAGCTTAGGAGTGTAGGGGGCTTAGCGAGGAGGGAAGGAGACAGGCGAGGAAAGGAAGGATAGGGAGCAAGGGAAAGCCTTGTCAGGCAATTCCACTGGATTGGGAGATAATGAAAGTGTCAAGTAGCCTGCGCGGGTTGCCAGTTCACTCCGTTGTTTATCAGCGCTGTAGCGAAATGTACCGTTGGCAGTTTTTATTTAGCCATTATGTGCTATTTCTTTTCGCACAATTACAAGTAGTGCTGTCAAATTCGGTGCTACGGAAAGCAGGCACATGGCATGTTCTTTAAGTGTACAGAATTCAGGGCAGTCGACTGTTACTGAGGCCTGGGGCAAGAAGGTTACACATGCCACTTTATATATTATTTTATATTTCAGATATATGAATATGCTGGTGTGCTTCACAGGCTTAAACATCTTATTTACCTTTGGGGACGTTCTCACATCTCAGAGCCAAAGGAATCAGTTCTTCATAGAGAAATATATAAAACGCTTTGCTCACTTCTAGTGGCCAATCTACAGTACTGTCCAGATGTGACTGTCCTCTGTCCTCAATCTACACAAGGTATCCCACCAGTAGCTCTCCAGCCATTTCTTGGTAACCCGCAAAAGGCTTTCTACATTTCTACACAGTCACATTTTAGAGCCATTTTCTATTTGTTTTGAACAATTTGAATCAAGTCTGAAATGTCTTTCAAGTACAAGGACAAAATTACATTTACTTAAATTGTGTTTAAATATCACCTTAGCTACTAACCTCTCCAGGGTGAACTCCTCCTTTGTTGCATAGTTACACAAATACCTTCAAAACATAAGTAGCTCCTTGACGGTTTTGTAAACGTAAAAGTAGCTCACCAGTTTAAAAGGGTTGGAGACCTTGTCTAAACACTAGACACAGTGGAGAGTGAGTTTAAATGAGTTTGTGTTTCATTTAGCCACTGTGGAGAATATTGATACCTGTCATCGTATGCTTTGATTAACTGACACAAACTTCTCTAAGATACGGTGTCTTTCTATACTGTATGTGGGAGGCAGGGACGGTAAAAGGTCACAAATGGTCATATTTATAATTATAGTGCTTTTCTACCTTCATTATAGGCACTCAGTGCTCTACATAAAAGAATCATTCACCCACTCACACTTGTATTCATTACCATCAGGGAACCGTGTAACAAACTAGGAAATATCTTGTGCAAACGTGCAACATGAAACATAAAACTTGGTACAGATAAAAACACAAACTTACCGCCTTTGCTCTGCCCAATCCGGTCAGATCTTGGATGCTAAGTAGGAAGGGCCTGGTCGGTACTTTGATGGGAGACCGTTTGGGAACACCAGGAAGCCTAGCGAATGTAGTGTGTGAGTGAGTGGTCGGTAGTGGTGGGAAGGGCTGAAGGCACAGACTGGTTGCCTCGCTTCCGTCAGTCTACCCCAGGGCAGCTGTGGCTACAACAGTAGCTTACCACCACCAAGTATGGAGTGAATGAATAATGACGACAGTGTAGGCCCCGTCCAGGTGGGAATCGAACCCGGGACCTTCTTGCTGTGAGGCACGAGCGCTAACCCCTGTGCCATCGTGCCGCCCGTTGCACAATGAAACGGCAGTGTGCACCTGCGGGATTCAAACCGTCGAACCTCACAAGACCACCCACTCTACTGTCTGCGCTACGGTCATCCCATATTTTTGTGGTGTAATGAATGGGATGTGCACATGCTACACACCTCACTTGCAATGTTAGTGTTTGGGTGGGGTGATGACCTGCAGTATAAAAATAAAACATCTACAATAATTGAATAGTATGTGGATAGATTGGATGTTTGAGCATGTCATGACGACTTGTTGTGTTGACTGAACATTTATAACCATAGAAATTGAATCTGTACAGCCTTTTCTTTACAGTCATGTAGTATAAAAAATACCCAGAAGCTATTTTGTTCGTCAATGTTGAACAATTCCATTTGCGGCCCGTCTCTGGTCGCCGGGCCCCTTCTCCTCTCTGCATATTTGTACGTGCATGATTGAAAGCAGTCAGTCAACCCCACGGGGTTACACGCAGTTCAGCTCGCATCATTACTGTATGCTAATCTCCAGCCAACGCCCGTCATTCTCCCTTCACCAGCGGGGCCCTTGGATCCCAGCCAGCCTCTAACTCATCTGCCGCCTTCTGACATGAAAACCTTACGCATACAACACCAGCGGAGAGATTTTTTATTTCTCTACTTTTTTTGCGGTTGAAGCCAAGTTGCCCCTGACGGCGCTCTTTTTTTTTTCCGTTGACGTCGATACAAAGTTCGTCAGTCGGGCCTAGTTAGAATGCAAAGCGGCTAAAGGCGAGCAGGGCTTGGCGATATAGGGCACAGATTACCATTTCACAGGCAGATGACAGTAGCTGCCGCCGCTAATGCTAAAGCTATTAGCGTGGCAACAAATTAGAATACACGCTGTCACTCATTTTCTCCCAACACGAGTGACTTCAATGCACACTCAAGCAAAGTAATGTAGATGCTTTATCAGCTTTATTGATATAGAAGTGCTTTTGCTGGACTGGACTGTCCTTTGTTGTTGGCATGAATTCAGCATTGGAAGTGTGATGTGCCTGTTTTCATATATTCATTTTTTTATTTGATAGGGACAGTGGTGCGTATTTGACCTTTCAGTGACCAAGCGACTATATGGGTGGTTAGCTTGGCGCCCTTACTTTCCTTCCCGTTGTCCTCTAGGACGCTCCAGGATCAATTCCCCCCCCCCTCTTTTTTAGGGTTTCTGGTAGGTTTTCTGGATGGAATGTGTACGTAATGGAGATGGATCAATCAGCAATGAAAACCTACCAGAAACCCAAAACAATTGATCCTGGAGTGTCTTAAAGGCCACTGGGACGGATTGCAAGTCCAATACAGAACCTCACAAACAAAGCAGCCATATTTGAAATGAACAAATGATCAAAACTGAGTAAGCTATACTCATCTAAAACAGTACAATGGTGAAAAGACAATGTGAATATATTGGAGAGAAACTGGCCCTTTGTGTGAATAGAAAATGTTTTATATCTTTAAGTTAAGCGCATGAAAAGCGATAGCAAAGACAAATTTGTTGCGTTTTATTATATTCAATGTCCTTAGTTTCTGATGTAGTGGTGCCCATCAATGTAACTTGACGGACAAAATTCAGATATTTTTGAAAGTGGATTTATTCACACATATTTCTTGATCACTGTTACATTTTGTTGGTTAGAAAACACTGTCGATCTAGAATGTCTTTTTCAAGTGTCCCTTGGTCTCCGTTCCAGCATGCGCTTCTTCCCCATTAAGACTCTCCCCCATTGCCGACATGAACACGAATTACAAACTCAGTCGTTGGAGAAAGTAATCATGGATTTCATAAATGTATCAAAGTGGTTGTCTCCCAACTATCTGTAATCTTTGTCTGAGTTTGTGTTGCCAGACAAATGCAAGTAATTATGTTGCGTAAAAGAAAGGAAAAAAGATGTATTTTTCAAAAGTGCACCTGCTCCTTTGAACAGCGTGATGGTACATAATGAAGCACGGCGTATAACTTTAAATGATGTGATGACAGTTAGTTGCAATCTGTGTAATTGTTGTTTTGCCATGTTTCTACTCTTTATACTCTGCACGACTTTTCTCAGCTTCTTCATCTCACCAGGAAAACTGTAAAACAGCACGGGGGTGGACAACACATTTTTGACTTTTTACGTCAAGTCAAAGGTTGTCTAAATGTTCTTAACCGCTTCTTTTTCCTTTCGTCCTTAACAGCTGGGACGACGTACATCTTCGGGCGCGGTGGAGCCCTCATCACGTACACCTGGCCTCCCAACGACCGGCCGAGCACGCGGGCAGACCGGCTGGCCGTGGGCTTCAGCACGCAGCTGAAGGAGGCCGTGCTGGTCAGGGTGGAGAGCGCCAAGGGACTGGGAGACTACCTGGAGCTGCACATAGTAAGTCCAAACATCAGACAATAAAGCCTTATCGCCGTGTGCTCGATGGGAGGACGTTTGAGCTATGCTGTTGGATCGTAGATGGTCGAAACATTGGGGGGAAACAGATTTCAGTGTTTTGGTGTGACAGCGATGTTGGTCCAGAGATGTGAATGGAGAAGAAGAAGCAGCCTTCGATTATAACGGACAGTTAGTTAGTCAGCAGTTTCCGAGCGAGCATGTTAGCAGCACGTTTGACTTTGTAGCGTAATGTGTTATGTTTATATATCTTACTATGATGACCATTAGGTGGCGTTCACGTTCTCAGATGGAGGGCAGGAACAAATACAACTCTACGGGAGAGACACAGGTTTTGAAAGAAATGTCCAAATATTGTACTTGACCTTTATTAGGTGGTGATTGGATTGACAGTTGGCAGTCTTGGTTTCTCCTCCTGGGAGGGGCCTGAGTCTTATTTTAGACCTTTCTATCTTACGTCTCGTTGTCACATTTTCTGGCCACAAGAGCGAGGGAGAAGCTTCTCCGAAAAGAAGCGAAGTGTCCTCAACTCAACCAACTTGAGTCGGGGAAAGCTGCAGACCTGGAACCGAGGTAGATTTACTGTGAAGCGAATCCACCGTGACAGTGCGCCTTATGTTGGATAAAGTAATAATAATAATAATAATAATAATAATGCCTTACACTTATATTGCGCTTTACAAGCCTGTATTACCAAGTTTCTCAAAGCGCTACACTGTCGTCATTATTCATTCACTCCAGACTTGATGGTGGTAAGCCACTGTTGTAGCCACAGCTGCCCTAGGGTAGACTGACGGAAGCGAGGCAACCAGTCTGTGCCATCGGCCCCTCCGACCACCACCAACCACTCACTCACACACTACATTCGCCAGGCTTCCTGGTGTTACCAAACGGTCTCCCATCCAAGTACCGACCAGGCCCTTCCATGCTTAGCTTCCAAGATCTGAAGGGATTGGGCGTAGCAAAGGCGGTATGACCACAGTGGATCTAGACCAATCAGATTTTAGGAAGGTTGATGTAGAGCTACGTAACGCAGGCGAGGAACTGAGTGATTTATATATTTTTTCATATAAACAACAACAACAACATTCTTATGAAAAAATTTAGAACATGTTACTAGATGCACCTGTTGATTGATAAAGATAACATAATTTCGAACAGCCTACAAATTGCTTGTTATTTTTGTTCCCCAAAAAAACCTAATCCTAATGACCCTAACTTACCCTAAGAATGATTGAAAAACATAAAAAATATGTTAAGAAATAATTCTGTCATGGATCCGCTTGTACCAGCAGAGGGCGCACTATCACGGTGAATCTATCTATTATTGACCAACTCGATTCAAGCTTCACTTCGAGTAACTCGTGGTTCCAGTGTAAAAGTCACCTTAATTCAGTTGTCATGAGCAACTCTGTCTCTTTTTAGATCATTTATTGTCCTCATAAGGAAAATTATCAGTTTTTTTCTGTGTAAGAGAATCCTGTCAGTTTTGTTGACGATTTCTGATGCGGTCTGCAAAGGCCAATTTGTTCGTTTGAGGGCACTGTCTGCTGTTCCATCACTATTATTAAAGGAGGCTGTGTCGATGCAAAAGGGAATTTATCTCGCTTTTATTTATTTGCTGATGTCAAGCTGTTGTTTGTGGGATGCGGTGAGTTTATGGGTCTCCAGCATCGGGGAAAAAGGGCTTCCGCGGGGCAGTAAACGGCATCAGAAGTCATTAAACGAATTGTGCCAAAATGAAGGCCTTGATAAAAGCCATCAAAAAGCATTACATTTGATTACAACTGGCATTAAATCTAAAGTTCCTTGGAAATAATGACACTGCTCGGCTCTTTCACTCCAGCTGCATGTATCATTTTCGCGATACGTGATGAAACTTTTTGTCCGCGCTACATTGTCCCCGCCACTTTTAGCTTGTGCCCGTCTGTGAAAGGTTATTCCAAATCACGGCTAACGACATCTTTTAATACTAATTAGGGGACAGTAGGTGTTTGAAAAGCGCATTTATTCTGTGGATAATTGAGTAGTTGACCTGTGCCTTCACTGTGCAAAGTCATTATTTAGTTAAGTACAGGTAATTATCAGGGAGCCATGCTTGAGAGAACTGTAGTACTACTTCCTGTATGTGCTATAGCCTTGATTTTGCCGTGTAGACCCTGACAGGAACGGTTACAGGCGCGAATAAAGGGAGAGCAGAAATAAACTGTGTTCTGCTACAGTGGACATGTTGTGCAAAAGGGCTGCCAATATAAATCAATCAATCATTTTGTATTGCCTCACAGGGCTGCACCAAACATTAAAACAATGAACCTGACCATAAGCTGATTCGAAGAGGAACGTTTTAGGCCTAGTCTTAAATGTAGGGACTGTGTCTGCTGCTTTAACATGAGCTGGAAGTTTACTCCATAAAACCGGAGTTTGGAGCTAAAGGCTGTACCTTCTACAGTGATTTTGGAGACTTAAGGAGTCACTTGTAGCCCTGCATTTTGAGAGCGGCGAGCTCTGGTTGGCTGATATGAAACTCTAGTGTCTTGGAGCTAAATATGAGCCATACCCTTTATGGCATTAAGCACGAGGAGCAGGATTTTAAATGTAATTCTAGACTCAACAGGAAGCCAGTGGAGAGACTTATAGAAATAATACGCTGCTGTTCTGGTCATTTTCAGTGAAGGAACCCCACTGTATTAAAGACCTGACTTTTCTTTTCGCTTTATGCCCCATAAAAGTATGTTTTTCGGAAAAAACCTAGCCTGATGCGTGAAGTTTGCATTGTGTTATCCTTACTTCCAGACTCACGTTCGATTAAAAAAAACATCCTCGACCTTCTATCTGTGATCCCTCTCTTTCTCTCTCTGTCGCTCACGCGTTTACGGTGCACATCTGTGCGCCATCAACCCTGTCCGAAAGGCCACTGACCCCAATTTGTTCAGTACGGAAGGGAGACGGGAACACCAGGGGCCCCCCGGGGCTCGCTCCTCATTCACTGCTTTGCAAACGGGACCTGACGTGCCAGGGACTTCCGCCAATGAGGCACTCGCTGAAATCCTGGCATTATGTCTGAGCGGGCGAAGTTTACTCGACAATTACGATGGTTCCATATCATGTTATTTATTCATTTAGCTGCAAACATGTTGTTGTCATGAGGTAGGTCCCGCCTTGTCCAGTCTAAAGTGGATGTACTATGCATGATTGAAGCTTAGAAATATTCTTTTGGGTGCCCCAGTATTGGTCATTTACAGTTTAGAATGTAATGTTTATGTAAGGTAAGAAACCGCAGAGAGCTACTAACATTTCAATAGCACATGTAAACATCCAAATGTGGCCTTCAGACTGGGTTTTGCTGAGTTGGCACACATTGACTTTGTTCTACAAGTTTAATTATTCTTCTGTCATAACCTTTTATGTCATTTAACGTGATACAGAGAGGACATTGATGTTTCAAAGCTAAAGAAACCTTTATTACATTAGTCCAGTTGAGGAAACAACCAAATTAAACAGGATTTCTCAAAACTGCGGCAATGAAGTGAGATACTATTTCAGATTTGAGGGAACAACATTATAGCTAGAAAGAAAGTTAAAAGAAAAAAGTAAATTTTGCATCATACGTATTTCCTTTAAAGTATATACAGTATAGCTTTACCAATGGCTGCACAATTTAGAAAAAAATTAATAATTGAGACATTTTCTAAGAAAATGATTCTGATTTCCAAATTTGTTCTAAGACTGCATCAATGTTAGAAGTCGACCAATATATCAGGCCAACATATGGGTATTTTACAATATCAGGTATCGGGCGATATTATACCAATATCTCTCTCCGGAACTGATAAGTGATAGCGACTTCCCGTTTGCATTGGCAAGAGCTCAGTCACGGCCTTAAAATGAGCCTCCCACAAGTTTGTACACATCTGACAGTATTCCATATATTTTATGCTGTAGACTTTTGCTTATAATTTCAGAACTATAAGAGATAGAGACTTACAGTTTTTTGTGTTGGAATCTGGTGGTGAATGTCTTTCAAACAATGAATATCATGAATATCCTGAATAAATCAGCCCTATGCCTCTAATAAAGTGCTTCCTGCTGTCACAGGTGGACACTGACACTTTGTACACTTTAGAAGCTTCATACAAAAGATAATAGACTAGACTTTTTTTTAAATTTCCCAAAAATCTTTGGTGCGGTGCATATCGACATCGGCCAATCAACATTCCCAAAAACCGGCATCGGCCTTAGAAAAACCTACAGCAGTGGACCTTTAATCAATATACGATTGTTGTTGACGTATTGTTTTGGTCGAGCCCGGAAAAGGCTGCGCAACTTTCTCCCCTTGCTTGAACAAATCCAGGCGTGTGTTAACAAAGAAACCACATTCTAATATACTTTAAAGCTGGGGACCTCTGAAGCCTTCAACTTAGTACTCCTTTCTCGAGCCTCCATCCGTCATGCCCGCGCTCCTCTGCTCATTTAGTGCCTCATTCCCCCGCTGTCTCGCACACCTCGCTGCTCCTCTCTCCCAGCGCAATTACGTTCCATTTGGTGCCACCGCTCGCGAAATTACGGCATGGGAGTCTCGCGTCCCGTTAATTACGCCTGCCTCCGCCGCGACTGGAGTGCAAGGGGGAAAGAAAAGCGCATTGAAATGAATGGGAGGGCCTCGGGTTAACTTAAGGGGGCCCCTATCATAGTGTGCTGATGGAGGGGCCCCGAGGACGCAATCAAGGCGCGGAATGGCTCCTCGTGCCCGGCAGGGTTATTGGCGAGAGAGAGCGAGTAACGGTGTTCACTTTTGATTTCAGGTTGGCGGGTTTTCTTGGAGCTGATCGAGGTTGAAATTCAGTGACTTGGTGTAGTGGTTTACAATTGGATCACCCTAATGTAAAGAAAATGGTGCCGCCATATTGTGAGGGTGATTGTTTCAGACACGAAGAGAGGATCTGTGTGAGCGTCGGCTGTTTGTATCGCAGTGAAACGGGGTAACAGATTTGCAAAATGGTCTGTAGTGTAGAAAATTCTTGCATTTTTCTGCATTCAGAAAATCGATAAACACAGCCCAGTAGCACAATGAAGCAGGTAAAAATCAAACAATGAGAGGAACAGATGTCTGAAGGCGTATTCACCGATGCAATAATGTGGGGAGTGGTCCAGCAGGTTTTCACAGGCGTTTTCAGCGATCGCGTTTGTCGAAACGGCGTCTCTGTCGTCGCACTAGGACCACTGTGAGCCAGATTGGGATCTGATTTATTCAGACGCTTAAACATTCTCCAAATAGAGAGAGGACAAATGATACTATGTCAGTGTATTATACAAAACAAAAACAGAAACAGCGGCTAATGTCTTATGCATGCAGTTTTACAGTTCTTTTCAGTTCTTCACATAAAAAGCGAATCATCTGGATTGTGGAAGAGGAGCTTTTCCACTGTGTTACTAAAATGGCCTCCCTCGTGCTAATTTACATCAACTAGCCAGATGAATGTAGGAACTTCTTTGTGACAGAAAAAAGGCCATGGGACTCTCTGATAACACAATTCACCACACGGCGTTTGAACGGGGTCCAGGCCATTTTGTTGACAACTCTCAGCTAGACCCACATCATAAGCGTTTCACAGAGAGCCATAACATCGTGCACAATATTGACCTAAATAGCTGAAACTTTTGTGTCTATAGTGAAGCTATGATGAGTGTTTTCACTTGGCGAAGCGAGTATTAAGCTTAGAAAGAGATGGAGAGGTCATATGGAACCCTGTCGTTCTGTATGAGCAGTTCAGTGCCATAGTTGCCTTATCCTGCACCAATTGGAGTCCCTCTCGATCTTTTGTTTTAGTAGGGTTGTCCCATATGATACAACAATAGTCAGGTTGAATGTGTGGTGGGACATTTGGTGCTCTTCAGGGTCCCAAGAGATTAAACAAGTTCTTTTAAACAATCAAAAAAGAACATTTGTGTCACACAGTCTTGACATGTTTCTTTTCTTTTTGTTTTGTTTCAGCTTTCGTAATGTTTTTTACTGCACTGCGGCTGTCCAGTTTCCCATTTACGAGCGCTATCATTCAACGCTTTATCGTGAGGTCCTATCTACAACCGCATCCGTCCTTATCCCTCACAACCCCTCTCCTTTCCGCCAGCCTCCCCATTACCTCTCCCATGTCCTCACAAGGTTTAATTCAGCAGACAGGGGGCAGCGATCGCCCTTATATCATTCTGTCACCTGCAGAAGAAGAGTTGAAGCCAGGACTCTTAAAAACATTCTCCCCAAATGACCTTAGCGCTTGCTCTCCCTCCTCATTATTTACCATGGGCATGTCTCCGAGTGTGGCCAAACTTTTCTCCCTCCGACTTGACATTTTGAGTTTGCGGAGGAGGGGGGAAAGAAGAAAAAAAAGCTTTGAAATTCATCAACTGCAAAATGCCATTGGAGTGAATCATTGCGCGGAAGAGGAGCGAACGCGGCAGCACATACCATCCATTCCTGTTAAGATCCGAGGCCAAAGAAAAAAGATGGAGCGCTCAAGTTTTGCGAGGTCTTGATGCGACGTTGCGTGGGTTGGCGGGCTGGCCTTCATTATTTCGGCTGACTGAAAGAGGAGCTCGTGTTTAATCAGACGCGGGAGTTAAATACCACGCGGCTCCTTGGAGCGGAGCGGTAATTATAGCCACAGATGTGTCGGAACACTATCAATGCTGAAGTGGCTCTCAGGCCTGGGAGCCAAAAGGTGAACAAATGTTGACTGTACTGGAGATCTACAATTGGAAATGCCTCACTTACACTAGTTTATATATTCTTGGTACTTCAAATTGACTTTTTTGAAGATAAACGTGTCTGATCGTCATCAAAAAAATCCCTGGAGTGGTGTTTTGTTTCTATCTCTCTTCTGCACTCAAAACGCCAGCCCGTGCGCCGGTATACTGTACGTCACACGGATTTTCACATGAAGTTTATGTGAATTTTTCAGTCTGGACCTGTGGTTCTCTACTGGTATGACGTCGGGACCTATCATCATCGTAAAATAAGCCTCGGCCCAGATGAGAACCAAAATGGTTCCATATCATGTCAAATATTGAATTTTTGGAATAGGCATTGAATAACCCAGTGAAGCTGAAATCAGAATCAAACTAAAAACAGTCAATTTGAACTGACTTAAGAATGTTTTATAGTTTTTCAGTCGACAAATATTTTTACTCTTTCTGTGTCTAACATACCCAGTACAATTCCTCTATCCACTCCCCCGTGTCCAACCGTGTGGAATGCTCCCGTCGGTTCCCCCACTCAAGGCGCTAACCAAATCTGAGCCGACACAACTTTTAATACTTCGCTGGGCATCGGCCCCGCTCCTCCATCCGGCTGACAAAACGTCCCCCTATAGTCACTTCCTCCTCTCTCGCATGACATTAGCCTCGCGGAACCCTACCGAAACTGTCACGCGGGGGAGGAAGGGGACTTCATCTCGCCCCATCTTGATGTCATTATTTCGCCCGGACACCGACATCGCCGTGGGCCGGAGGGGACCGCAAAAGGGGGAACTAAATCGTTAAATCTTTTTCAGGCTCGGATAGCCAGATACCCTTGGAGAATCCTTGGACGGTTTCCGCGTTGGTGGGAAAAAGCAGCTGGGGGATTGATGTGTTGCCACGCTGAAACGCCATCAGTTCAGACTCACGAAAATTATCCTCAAGGGGAAAAAAAACACACAAAAAACATAGCGAGTTGGATGGCTAATTGGGATGCGCAAAAACTCTAGGCAATGTTTAGATAAATTAAGTCTGGCAGGTATAGGCATGAAAGCAGACTGTGAGCTTTACTTGCGTTCCAGTTTTGCGGTGAAAAAATCGTGTTTTTATTTTGGAAAAGTAAATAATGTGCGTGGTTAGATAAACAGACGAGGTCAAAAGGGACAAAAACTTTCCCAGTTACATGAGGTTTTATCAGGAAATAGCCATGTTATTTCAATAGTGATTGATTGTTGTCAGCTCGTAAAGTTGTAATCTTACTTTTCTTCTTCTGCGCTCAGAGTGAGGTCATCGCAGCACCATTGATTTGTTGGCTCACTGCTATTGCTAAAAAACGCTTTCTATCATGTATCATTGCCACTGATGCCTTTTGCTGACTGCTGAGTCCCCGCCCCCTCTGGTTGACAACAAAGGCAGAATTAACATGGCCGCAGATAGGATAACTGGGATCATTTCTCATTCTGGAGATTACATTTTCCAAGCCAGTGTCAGAGCCCAAGGAAAAGGTCCCTTGTTGCTTCACTGTCAGAACGCGATCGGGAGCTACTTTATTTTGCATAGAAAAACATATGAGCTAGTTCGACAATTGCTACTCTCTGTTGGATGGGCTCATCTTTGGGGAAACGGCTCCACCTGGTGGCTTTATATTATGCCTTTTGTGATGTCTTCAGTCTGTAAATATTCAGACATATTGGTAATTAAAGATTCTTTGGGTCTTAAAACAAACATTAACGTTAGCAATAGATACAGATTAGCAACAGATTACTTCCATGGCATCCTTTTTATGTTTGACTAAATAAATAAATAAAACAATCACGCGTAAATGAGAAGTTCTCAGCTGATCTCTGCCCATTCATTTCAATGGACAAGAGCTTCTGTTTCACCCAAAGGGAGCGCTAACCTTCTTAGTGACATAGATGTTGCTCCTGTCTATCTATGGGGTTTAGATTTGAACTCTGTGGTGGCCCTGAACAACTCTCCTACAGTTTGAGCCCGGTGAATTGATGGAATAACCTCATTCAGGATGTTCAGCTGATGGTGTCACTGAACCTAGACCTGACCAACTGCAGATCAGAATCCAGGTGGCTCTTTCTTTTGTTTTTTGACGCTGACTCCCTAAATATATATTTTTTTAAATCTAACATCACACCAAAATCCAAAAATATGAATGTGTGTTATTTTTACCCACTCTCTGAGATCTAACTTATTAATGGGGGAAGGCACGCCGCCCTTCTCTTTTGAACCTCTGAATTGCCTTGGCAGATGGAGCGCGCCAAGTCTCACCACTCCGACGCACCTTTCACAACCCGACACATCTTTTTCCCGTAGCATTCCGCCATCTTGTCACTCCGCATTCGTCTCCGCGGCGTACGTTAGCGGTCGTCTGCGCCAAAATTGTGACGCTAACCGCCTCGCTGGGAACATCTCATCTGCAGTTAGGGCCTGACTCGGCTCCATCACTGACTGTATCAGGCTCCATAAGGCTCCATAAGGGCTCGGGTGTGATTACACATTAGGTAGACCATAGTTCACTACGATTGACGATGACTCCTGGCCCTTAAGTGACCCACAGTGTGTGATGGATGGAAGGAGGGAGTGGGCAGTTCAGAGTGGACAGTGGAGTCTTATCGGGTTTTCTGGTTTGCACCCTGTTTAATCTAGGTCAATTTTAAGTTTCGGTTTAGCCCAGAATTGATCTTGATCAAGGCCTAGTGGTAAATATATTATTTATGTGGTAGTACTGAGTGTGAACTTTTGAGAACCGCTGTTGTAGAACAGGGGTTTCCAAACTTTTCAGGCCGCGACCTCCAAAATCACTCAACCAACAACTTCTGTAACCTTCTGTATTAGCATTTAGAATAATTTAAGGTGCAAAACATTTAAAATCTGGTTTAGTGACGTTAGTTTGGATACTGTATTTAAATTTCACAATAATATGCTTCAATCAAAAAAAGCACATATTCAATGTCATAAATGTAAAAAAGATTGTCTCCAAATCATCTTGCGACCCCCACTTCAGTGTCACACGACCCCCCAGGGTATCCCGACCCCCACTTTGGGAACCACTGCTGTAGGTAATACTTCCACTGCAAAAAGCAATCTAGAAATATGTGAAATTATCTTGAAATAAGTACGTTTTTACACTTAAAGAAGAAACTGCAACATCTATAATTATTTTTCAAGTGCATTAAGATTTTATTTTTCATCTAATTTTGACAGTGATTCGATCTTTTTCTCTATTTAAGTGTAAAAACTGGCCCCATGGACAAATTATTTGCTGTGGAAGTATTTACAGTAAATGGTAAATAGTCTTATTAATATACAGTAGCTTTTCCACCTACATTAATGAAGCCCTCAAAGTGCTTTACATCAAGGACCCACTCACCCGTTCACACTCTCATTCTTACACCAGTGTCAGACACAGGATTCGAACCGCCGACCCCACTGTCTTCTCTAAAATGTACTAACACATGCTGCAAATATTTCCCACCTGTACAGCAACGCAACGGGGACAAACCTTCAAGTTTTACTTATTACTTTGGAGCTTTTACAGAAATGCAGTGAAGTAGAACATATTAATCTTATAAATGTAAAGGAGTAAAAGTAAAAGGTTTTGAATACAAATACTACTCAAGTAAAGTACAGATGCTCAAAATGTCTAAATCAGCTGTAGTCCTTTTAAATTCTATCATATACTCCGAATCATACTGTCTCCAATTACACCGCGCCATCTTTTTCAGACTTTTGCTGCATAAAACACTGCACCAAATTCACAAACTCTACACTTAACAGTAGCCGAAAACTATACGCCCCCAATGTGACACTTAACCCGAACCTGGTAAACATTTTTAAAAGCGTAAACTGCTCCACAAATTTCAATTACAGATAAGTCCGCAGTGTTCGGCGAGCACCCCCCCTTTGCTTCATCTCCGGCTTATCCAAATAACTCCCACCACGGCTTGTTAATTCTCATTATCAGACAAACATAGGTTATCTGCGGCGGGGGTTAAAGATGGCGAATATTTAATTAAGTGGTGAAAAATGGGACATGGCATGCGTTACCGCGAGGACAGGGAGTTTGTCGAGCCAGAGATGCTCCAGTCAGATAGATGGAGATGGGATCGCCGGATAAGACTGTCAAAAAGGCTTTTATCCGCCGCGCTCGCTCCTCCGCCCCTCCGGATACAAGCCGGGAATCCGAGTATCGTCGGAATCATGTGAGCTGACAGGACGGAAGTTTACATAGGGATCGGGTAATAGAGGTATAGGCCCTAGAAGACATGGGAGACACGTATGGGAAAAGGACGATTGAGTTGAATGTTTTTTCCCCTCATTACAATTGTTTTCAAGTCAAGTTGAAACTCCTGATTACTGATACAATTAGGAGAGGAAAAAGTGTATTGCATGTATGTGTCACCTGCCTAGGGACTGCAGATGGAAATGTGCATGTTTGCTATAATCTGGCATATTTACATGTCTTCTCATATAAAAAGACATTTTACAAGCAAAATGGCAAAAAAGGTAAATAAAGTTATGAATACAACCAGCTTTAAATTCATGGTTTTATTATTTTTTAGAGGGGATTTTGGATATATTGTAGTTTTTGAATAAGCTTTTTCGAATCCTCCGGAAACAAAACTTCAAAATATTGGTAAATGCATAACTTGAAAGTTTGGAGCCTAGAGCTACTAAAGTGAGATGTTACTGCACAAATGTAAAGCAAACCTCATTTAGAAATAACAGTCTGCATGTGCCTGTACATTTCTCCTATTTTTATTCACTGCTATGGCCACGGCTGTCTCCCAGAAAGAGAAATACCGTAGTTGCATTAGAGTCATCTCGGTGACGTTTGGTGCTACACCTGAATACCAAACATGTCAATACGCCACGTTTCCTAGTTATGTATTTCCGGCTTGTTAGCAAAGCAGAATAAAATAAGCTCCGTAAAGGATGAGTTTGGTCTTTTATTTATCTGACATTACGATGTTAAGTGAGAAAACAAGATACAAGTCTTAACATAAAAAAGTAATCTATGTTTTCACCTGTTGTGTCTCGCCTTTAACCACCTCATTGTACTCTGACATTGAAGCTTAGAACAAATCAGCGATAAACCTTAGAAAGTAAATCAATTCATAAACTAAAATGACACATTTGACTCATCAAAGCAGCCACCTTTGGCAGATGTAACAGCTGGAGACACTCATTCTACAATGGAAATAGAATTTCTTCCAGACTCACAGCGGTTATTTTGTTTTTCCTCTTTTTTTCCCCGTTGATGGCGCCGCAGATGGCTCGGGTTGCCAGGTGTCTATCATTCTGCACAAGTTACCGACCCTGGCCCCAGCAAAACAGCCATAAAACCATCACCATTCCTTTTACCAACCGTGAAAAGTGACCTACAAGTGCTACACATTCATGGGAACTCCTGCAACAGAGTCAGGAAGAACTTACTGAAGAATATTTGATGTACGTCTAGGTGTTTATGCGTGCTTCTCAAACAATGCCTTTCATTATATAAATTATATTCTTAACATCATACAGACCTTGCCCGAACATCATCGTTGTTACTCATTATATTCCTGATAGTAACATAACTGATTGATTCCTTACATTGACTGGGCACTCCCTGTGGCCTTCTATCCACAATAATGACTGCCTTTGCCTTAATTAATTTGCAGCATGAGATCTTTACATCGACGGACTTCCAAAGGGGCACATTTTCCAATACGGCCTCGGATCGCACAGACAATTCATTATTGCACCACAGCAGCCTTTCGATCTCACGGTACATGTGTTAAGGAGAAACTTTGCCGCCTGTAAATCAACGTAAGTATTGATATATGTTGTACAATGTTGGATGGGCCTACAATGTGGACTTTATTATATATTGTACAATATTAAGGGCAACATGTTATGTATAAATAAGGTATCCATTGCCGTTTTAAGAGGAGGCTTATCTCTGTCTTACAAAACCAACAACCTTTGAAAAAAATTACAATTGTAGTTTTAAAAAGTTGTCAAAAATACCTCTCTTGGTTCTGTTGTGAAATATGTTGAATGACCAGAGGGGGCAGCAGAGTGCAGTACTGTGATTTTTTTTTTAAACAACTATACACTTAAATGTTTTCCTTTGTACAATCCTTCTGTAAAATATGAAACAAATATATATATCAAATTTTGGCTAAATAAAGAAGAGCTGACCAAATTTGGAGGACTTCCTGGAGTAGGAGGGGATAGGAATTGTGGGCGGAGCTAGGAACAACAAAGTGTGTTCAGCTTGTACGGATACAGCAGCAAAGATTGGAATATCATTCAAACGCGAGAAAATGGAGCGAAAACACAACTCCTGGAGCGTTTTTTGACAAAGTTCCAACAAAATGAAAATCTGATTTTGCGTGTTTTAAAGGGAGGTATCCCTTTTAAACACGCGGTAATTCAGGCCTAATTATTCTCCCGCCTTTCCCGTTTCATTGCTTGAAACAAGCGGTAACAAGCCTCTCTCTGGCCCATACATCCCCACCGCTGTAGGTCAGACCCGGTACGTGTGGAGGTGCAGCGCGTTGGATGGGCCCCATAGATCGATAAGCTATTAAGGGGCTACTCCGACTGTGTGGTCCCGACTCTGACAATCACGTGGCGGGCTGGAGCGGAGTGTTCGAGAGGCTGTAAACTACAATGGGGGGAAGGTGTTTCTTGAGGTCTTTAGACACCGTCCGCGAGGGAATGCACAACAAAGTTCTTAATCAGCCTGTTCCGCGTGTGGGGCGCTGTCGGAACAAACTTGGAACAACAAACTTTGGAGCGAGCTTAGTGAATGCCACGGAAGTTGTTTTTGTAAGAGTGTGGAATTGCATGAGCCGCCGATTCGAAAACGTTTCACACTGAACATTGACTTATAAAACATAAAAGATCAGATTTATTGATTTTGAATCAGTTTTTTTCATGGTGTACACCCAGTGATGACTTAATCCAATCCAGTTTAATGGCATTACACCTCCAAAGCTTTATTCCAATGTATTATCAATTTAAAACTTATAAAACAAAGAAAACAAACAAGATCAATCTATTTAAGACACAGTTTAGTCATGAGCTGATCTTGATCTAGGCCTGGCGGTACTTTGAAGGACAAATATTTCATTGTCGGTGTGAAAACTTTGAGAACTGCTAGCGGTACATGGTATGACAACTTTGCTTCTGAACAAAGCCAGGGACACACTAAAGGAGTTTTTGCCCGATGTGCCTCTCTTTGAGTTTGTGCGGGTCTTAGCACAAATACAACTGTGTGAAAGTTGTATTTGCTGCTGCCCAGTATGTCAACATGCTCGCCTTTCCTAAATAAACAGAAAGTGTGAAGTCCCGGGCTGTGAAAGACTTGTTTAGTCTATCACTTCATATGACTGTGAGATGAAGAAAAATGCCCTTATGTCTGTGTTTTCAAATTTAAAATTTGTGAGGTATTTGGTCATCATTTCCCACATATCTAGATCCTAATCATGCATTGTGTAGGTTGGAAAACCCTTTAATGATGTGAAATGTATCTAAAAAAGATGGCTTTGAGTCTTAATTTTGACACATCCCTTTAAAACGAGGAGGGTCTTTGTAGGCCTATAGTTGCCATGAGAGATACAGTATGGCACAAAAACATGCTGATGACTCCAGGTGCTTTTTTGGTGAGGGAGCAACATCGTAAACACTGTAGAAAGTCGCCGTACATTTCAACCAAATGTAATTTTTTTTATATAGGTCAAAATGTCCCGTAATGCAACCCTGGATTTGATATCTACTCCACTTTGTCTCATATAGTCGTCTCCTCGTCCTGCCTTACAAGCGCTAAACTTAGCCTCCATTTCTTGCTTTTGAAGTTGCGCGTGTGTCAGCAGAGCTGGTCGAGTTCTCCGGCGCGCGGAAAGTTTTTAATGAGATGTTGGTGAGCCGCCGCGCAGACACCCGAGCGCGCATTAGTCACAATGGGTCGTTAGAGGCGCCGCAGATGGAAGGTGTATGAATCAGCATCAGCAAACGAGAGCATCCATTCTTAATGAGTTATGGAGGGGTGCAGCTGTGTCATATGGATCTGGAGTGGAGCTGGCCACGGATGTCCAGCCTGTGTTTTTATACTGTAGACGGATTTCAATGTGGACAAACATGAGCAACGTGACTGATGTGTGCGCACATACTCGGCGCAGAAACCAGGTGCTTCTAATAGCGCACATCAGTTATTTATATTAGATATCAGTTGTGTACATGGACTACGCTCAAATTGTCACCAGAGGACGCGGCGCTTATTTAAGGAAACTTGCTTTAAAGGAACAGGCCACCGTTTTTCCATTCTGAGATATGTTCTTACCTGAGCTTAGATGACGCGATACGTACCTGTCTGGTCTTTCTGCATGCCCGTGGAAGAGTGTGGTAGCTTCCAACTTCACCCCCATTTGGAGCTATAGGAAGCTATAGCTATATAGCATTGGGAGAGGCCAAATGCTAACAACATCTTTGGTCGTTTTGCGTGACTGAGGGCACGCACAAAGACCAGACAGGTACATATCAACTCGTCTAAGCTCAGGTAAGAACATATCTCAGTATGGAAAAATGGTGGCCTGTTCCTTTAAGTACAGGTGAACATTTAGGTCCACAATTATGCAGGCCAATGTTAGCTATGGAAATGTAATTCTTAAATACTGGAATTAACGTTAGTTTGGAGAAGTGCAGAGTCATGTAGGGCCTGCACCCCTATACAGCATAAATCTAAAGACCAACACACCCATGTGCCATGTCAACACACACTGGAGCACGATGCGTCACGGCACTTCAAAGGCTTTTCTCAAACTGTGTGGTGCTTTAAACATGTGATTTATCCATTCATAATAGACTGGAAATGGAAAATGTGCATGTTAATAGGCGGCAGACAGGAGTTCCCCTGCTCAGACTGAATCAGGATCCGGACGATAGTTACTGCGGTCCCTTTGTGCATCAATTGTCAGAGACCCAACTGTGTTGCTGCAGAAGAGCAAAAACCATGTGTTTTCCTCGCCGCATCTGGATCCAGCAGATCCCAATTGTGGCGCGGGGTGCGTTCTTGATCTCAACTTTGGACCATTTGTCTCTTTGTTTGATAGCACGCAACCGTATTCTTCTGAAAAGGGTGCACACCTGCCTGTATGCAATACAATTTAGGCACTGGATTGTTGGTATTCCTATTTGCGCAATCAACAACGCAACACGATGGCATTGTGTGTTTACATGAAAACAAAAGCGTATCAAAGGGGTAGTGGTGCTTGTACAATATAGTTTTCCAGTTGTTTTGCACCGGGCCTGCGCCCGCTTACAACTAATTTAGTATGCATACGTCACATGAAATGGGTCTATAAAGACAGAACCGGGAACAGTTTACGTCAGTGGAAGTGGTCCCGTGTTAAATTATACTCTGAGTACCCCTACCTTAAGGGCGTGCGTTCCATTATTTAGTGAGTGATTGACTAAATTCAGATGAACTGGTATGTAGTAGCAAATTCAAGACGATGCATATAAATGTAAACATGCCTAACGGCTACTTTCCATCTGGCAGATCAAGAAAATGCAACAAACAATGTATTACAAACATAACAAAGATTATAACAAAGACACAATTCATCACTTGAAACATGGAACTTCACAACGATTTTCAGTGGTCACATGTCTGGTTCCTATTTAGCCAACATTTATGTGTAGTTTTAAACACTCTGTCAGCTGTTAACCATGAAAAGTCTGCTTTTTGAGACTGGAAGATTCAGCTATGTCAATTTATCAGAATTCAGAAAAGCTTTGTCTAAAATAACAATCTGTTATCTGTAAAAACAGTAGAACCTTTAAAGTGGACATGCTAAATTCCTTACAGTGTGTATTGCCTGAGTTGAGGCACCTTGAGTTGACATTTCACTGTCATTCAGGACTGTGCTTCAATTTCACGAAAACAACATCTAGCATTTGTTTGATCATTTTTACCCAAACGGCAAATGACAGCAACACAATGAAAAAAAAAAAAACATTTAGTACTAGTTTAGCTTAAGGGCAGCTTTTATGGGAGTAAAAATAAATATTATCTTACTAAGCGGCCGAATCATTTGAACCCTCATGCATCTTTCAACATTCAGCTATGGTTTAGTCCCTGCATTGAAACGTCACTGATCCAAATCAATAGGTGAGCGGGTCGTCCGTTACCCTGGACATTATTGGACTTTGTTTAGACCTCTGCCACACTTCCTCCTCGCCTTTGGGCCCCCGGCTCTCACTTAAGTAAACCGCCCATCTATTACTGCTTGTACTTTGGCTGACCCTTTTGTCCCCTCGCCGAGATTCATCACCGCACATCCATAATGCATCCTCGCCCTTTCCGACCAAACTTTCTCCATCGACTTTCTGCTGTGTTGTTGTAAAAGCTCGCACCCGCCATCCATTTCAAGCGCGCGGACCCAGAGGCGTTCCCAGCACACGCACGGGGCTCCTAAGAGCTCACAATAACCAGCAGTGTGATTGAACAATGCTACCACTTTCCTGAGAGAAAAGAGTTTCAGCTTTGGTCATCTTTTTGCCGGCAGGGAAGACTTTGGCAAAACTTGGAACAGCCCTGTATGCTCCCAGTTGACTTTTAAGTAACCCCCATTGACCGTTTTAGTAACTGTAACTCTGTCTTAGAGCCAGCCTTGTCGGGAAGTTTGTTGCGAAAGACATGAAATACAATTAGAGCCTTCCTCATCCCTAAGTAAGTCTGACTTAAAAATGTAAGTCCTAGAGAATATTGCTGGAATGAGTTTGCAAAGAAAAGAAAGCAGAGTTGCTGACTCACTGTTGTTTGTGGAAGAAAAAAACATGACTCAGTAGAAGGAGGGAAGACATGTATTTGAAGCCCTTTTGGTCTTCCTGCTCTATTTTCAGTGCTGTGTTGGCCAGAGTGGGTGTTTCTTGCAACAGGCTGGCCCATTTTAAAGGTTCGGAAGTTAGCTCAAGATGAAAAGGAGAAGAGCTCTTATCCATGTTGCATTGTTCGTTCATTAAATATAGACCCGGCTTCGCAGATTTTAGAAATAGCTTCTTTTTCTATTGCTGAATTGCTCCAATATGAATTTCTTGGATTGTGTTGCGTAGTAGATAGAATCCTGAAGACCCCATATTGTTTAACATCAAAGACCGTGTGTTGATTCAAACTCAATGTTTCGTACAAACTGTAGTGTTGGTTTACACATTTACTAACTACATTTTCTTAGGAAAATTCAAAGGAACTGGGTTTTGGGCTTCTTCTTCCTCCAAACCATCTGTAAGGCCAGAGGATGCCTGTTGGCAGGCCGACCCTTGCCATAAACTGGACCTTTTTCTAAACAGTTCTGCACTCAAGCTGCACTTATTGTTGGCAACATATGGGATTCCTGAAAGAGCTGGTCTTTCTCATCAAGTGTATTTTCGATTCACTTTCATTCTAAAATGTCAAATGCTGAGGTGTCAAAGCAGGTTTATAAGTCATGATTATGCCTAATAAGTTACTATTTTGGCCACTCTACCCGCCTCTGCCCATTTGTAGAATATGTGCTCGCCTCGGTCAAATGACTTTTATTTTGCCGTCATTTCCTCTCCTAACCAGGGGCTGGGTGTGTTTAACCTCTTCACCATGGTGTGAGCAGATGGAGCGTGCAATAATGAGTTGAGTGCGGTCACATTTTTTTGCTTTCATTCATGGTTGATATGTTTTGCACGCTGGAGTTTTCTCTTAATTAAATTATAACACCAAAGTCAGAAGCTGTTAGCTTGAGCGAGTCGTGCGGTCAAACCGGGTGTGAATGATTACCACTCTGTGCTCATTTTGAAGGCTCAATAGGCAAATATGAATTTAACATTTATTCAACTTTCAGTGCCTTCCAGTCACTAGCCATTCGTGCTCCTTATATTTGTAGTGAAACGCTGGCTTCTCGTTTTAAATGTAAGTAAGTCCTGTTGTTTTGTTTTGATGTAATTAACCCCCTGGATGACTGAGAATCTACATTGTTTGTACCTTCTACTAGTGTTTACGTCCTTGATAGTTAACAAAATAGAGTTGTCATGTAAACGTCCTGTATTATGCAAAACCTAGAGCTTCTTTTTATCCAAATATATGTATTGAATTTTACAGTTAAAATCACATTGATCATTCACACTTTGCACACTCACACCCTTGCTGCATTCACACACGCATACATCCTGTCAGCCACACACACATGTATACTTGAGGAGAGAGGTGCAATCAAGATGTCAGAACTGAAGGTTCACAGTGGTATACAGACATTGTTTGAGAAAATTCTCGGATATTATATATATATCCATTCATCCTGCACTGGCTCAGGATCAGCAGACGATCCAGTCCACAGCAAGATGGATGAGCATTGCTTGGCATCAAGGGGTCCCTGGAAGCGATCGCCCCTCAGCCGGTCACATTGAAAAAGACAAAAAATAAAAAAGATCATCATCTTCATAACTATCAGGATGTATCACAATATCAAAGATTATTTAAGACCATCATACAGAGACAGCTGCAGTGTAGAAATAATAAGAAAAAGTAAATTATAGTTGAAAAATGTTTCAAGAGTCATTACGTTCACAAGTTCATTTAGCCAGTTCCTGAAGTTCGGTGCAGATGAGGTTTTCCACTCTTTGAGAATGAGTCTTTGGCCAAAACAGTCCCAAGAAGAAACACAACCTAATATGCTGTGTTTCTGAAGACCACCCAAACAGGACCATATCCCTGTCAGGGACACGGTTTCTCTGATACACCCCTGAGTAAAAGAAGATGATGCTGGACCAAAAGGGTTGAATAATAGGACATTCCCAAAACGAATGCGACAGTGATCCTTCAGCTGATTTACATTTATCACATAATGGAGATACATCAGGATAAAATGTGTGTAAAGAAACTTTGGAGTAATATAAACGATGAGTCACTTTAAACTGCATGAGCCTGTGTCTGCTGTTAATTGAGCAATTGTGAATTTGAGAGCGTGTCCGTTCCCATTGTTGTTTGGGTATTGTAGTTCTTAGTTCCTTTTCCCATGCTTTTTTAACACCGTCTGCTGATGTGATGGGTACAATGAACCATCCATCCATCCATCCATCCATCCATCCATCCATCCATCCATCCATCCATCCATCCATCCATCCATCCATCCATCCACTGTTGTGGGGGCAGTTGTTGGAGCTGCCCAAGTCACATTGCACCAGCCCCTATGGCTCCTCCTGCAGGTGGTGGGTCCACAGAAGGACGGCCTCATGGTTCTAACCGGGCCTGTTGGTCTCTCATGAGGGGCTTCTGAACAATGAAACAACTGGCAAATTTAGCAATAAGCTTTTTTTTTTAAGTATTTCTAAGAGAGGATGATTTTCATTTAACATCTGAGAACTTGATAAATTATCTTTAGTAAATTTCCTTAACTGCAAATAACGAAACCAACTGGATTGGGACAGATTGAATTTAATTCGCAATTGCTCAAATTACGCAAGACTGCCCTCTAGGTAAACATCTTTTATGCATTTAATCCCATGTAAGTGCCAAATAAGAAATGTTCTGTCTGTTATAGATGGAATAAATGCATGATTGTGGCATATTGGTGAATACAGTTATATTGGGAATATTAAATAGTTTTTTAATTTGAGATAGAATTTTTATTGAATTTCTCACCACTCTACTGCGGCTTGTTGATTTAATAGAAGAGACTGGTTTAGTAAAAAGTAGAGATAACAATGATGTGTAAGGTTTAATTAATGACTGCAGTTCCAATTTCAGCCACAAAGGAGCAGAATTAAAGGAGCTGTATCATGCTATTTTGGCCATTCCAAAGTAAAGTATAGGCATTTATATGATATATTGTACCTCTATCACTATGGAGTACTCATTTTTGAGAGAAATATAAGTATTTTTGGGGGGTATTTTCCCTACCCGGAAGACAAGACGCTTCGATTGAGTTAACTCCGCCCCTCTCTCCGCTCATTCCACATTTGCAGTATTATAAATATAAATATCGCTGCAAAAAGTGAAGTTACTTCACATAATGCAGTTATAAGGAGTTGACCTGTACAACAGTTTCATAAATGGCTAACACACACGCTAACAAACACACACGCTAACACACATGCTAACACGCGTTTTGATTAACTCACTGCTCAGCTTGGCTTCCCCATTGGGTTATGGGATCGCGTTGGTTATAAAAGTTAATCCACTTTGATTCTGGCCAAGGTTCACCAAGCATCCATCAGGTTGGTTGATATAGTAGCTAGCTGAATCCCAGAAAGATATTCCAACTTCTGGCGAGTGCACTCTTCTTTAGGAAGGTTGAATAGTCCTGTTCCTCTCGTAGCCAAACGCACATCTGTGACATTATCGTTGGGTAAGAAAAAAGAACAGGCGGTGTCCAGAGTAGCTTAGAAAGAGAAACACTTATGCTCGGATCCATTGCTCTCTTACAACAACAAAAATGAAAAAGCTGTTTTACAAATTAAAACCAGGCCGTAAGGCATTACATTACAGACGTAGAGCACTTCCGTTCCTTTGTGACGACACAACTGAACAGCTCAGTCATTTACCAGGAGAGGGCAGAACAGCTGCTCAGAGAGCAGGATTCAGGAGGATTACTTAGAACTGCGTGAATGAAGCCAAAAAACGCTCTGGGGGTGTTTTTGATAAGGAAATAGCATAACAACATGGCTAAAAGCTCCAAAAAGTCGATTTTGCATGATATAGGACCTTTAAGTGATTCATTGTTTGGGAACCCCATCTTCCAATAGGTCAACACTTTCAGATTTGATGCCCAGTAATAATTTTTGAACATTGGAAGGCCCAGTCCCCCCTCCTTTGTACATCTGAATAAGTGCTTTTTTGATATTCTGCGTTTTTTATATCACCACACAAAATCTAGAACTAAAGATTTGAGTTTTCGTCAGGAATGAGAATTGGTAGGTTTTGAAAAAGATAAATACATTTTGGCAGTGTGATCATTTTGATAGCATTCGCGCTACCTAACATGCAGAGGGGTAGGGTCTTCCAATACTCAATGCACCTTTTAAGTTTCTCAAAGCCTTCAGTAAAGTTCAATTTTAGTAATGATTCATAATTCTTAGCTATTTTCAAAACGAGATAAGATATATAGTTTTCTGTGACTTTAATAGGGTTCTGACTGATTTGAACATTTTCTCCTAAAAACATAAGCTCGCTTTTGGACAGTTTATTTAATAACCAGATATTCTGACGAAAGAGTCTACATGTTTTAAAAGAAGTGGTAATGCAATTTCTGTATCAGTAAGTGTAACAAGTACATCATCTGCATAAAGTGAGATGAGACTCTCTGACGCGCCCACTAGAAATCCTTTAATATTGGGGTTCATTCTTAAACCAATAGCCAGTGGTTCTAGGGCCAAATTAAAAAGTAAGGGAGAAAGGCAGTCGCCTTGTCTCACTCCACGATGCAATTCAAAGCTGTCTGATACCATATTGATGGTTATGACATATGATTTTGGTGCAGAATAAATAGTTTTCACCCATTTTATGAAATTTTCTCCAAACCCAAATAATTTGAGAGCATGAAATGGGTAAGCCCACTCAATTGAATCAAAAGCCTTGTGAGCATCCAGAGTCAAGATGGCTGCCTTTTGTTCTCTGTGCAGTGAGTACAATAAATTCAATAACCTCCGCACATTGCCGAACGAAGGCCTGTTCGGAATAAAACCGACCTGGTCCGGATGGATCATTTCTGTAATGTGGTTGCTTAATCTTGTTGCAAGTTAGAACTTTATGGTCTAGATTGAGCAGGGAGATAGGCCTATAATTGGCTGGATCAAGTGGATTTTCCCCCTTTTTCGGTATTACACATATATGGGCTTCATACAAGGAACTTGGAAGCCTGTGTGAGAAAGAGTCATTTAACATTCTAAATAGTATAGGAGACAGTATTTCACTAAAAGCTTGATAGAACTCCGCTCCAAATCCATCCGGACCAGGGGTCTCATTTATAAAGCCCACGTACGGACAAAATGAGGCCAAAACCTTCCGTACGAACTGTTCTGCGCCAAAGGTGGTATTTATAGAAATCAAACTGAACGTGAAACATTACGCACCGCCACACTAGGTTTGTACCTGGCGTACGCAGTCCGCACTTTTCAGAAACGCTGCAAACACACGAGGAGAGGCGAGGGAAAGCAGCAAGGGGAAGTCGGATTGAGGAAATGAAGTCTGGTGCACATTTTAAACTGCTCATTTCTTCATTTTCTACAGAAATGATTAAGATCATTAAAAATAAAATCTAGGAAATCAACCGTTGGCTTTGTGTAGTGTTTCAATCTTTCGTTTAAATACTTAATAAAAATATTGTAGTCATGTGTGACACTCAAAGACGTGCACGCTCATGACGCTCATGCACGGACACCGGAGCGCACTGCCGCCGGCTGAGAGCGAGAAGCAGGAAGGATCCGAGCCGCTCTGTGCTTTTAACCAAAGTCTGACCAACTCCTGTGGAGGCCGTGCGGATGGCTGGTCCAAGGCACAAGTCCATTCAGAGACGCTGCGTAATTACGCGCTGCAGCTCCACAACCTCCCTCTCTCTCTCACCACCCGGACTCTGCTCCTCATTCATGCCCAAAGCGAACCGGTGCCTCATCCCCACTGCACGTACAGCGAGCTCAAAAAAACAATAGACTATCTGAGTGATTCAAAGCCCACCGAGCTTATTCTGTAGTTTCAGGAAATGTGAGCTCCGTGAACAGCACTGGGAAATATCACAATCAGCGTCTAAAAGGCTCTTCTTTACGTTCTAAAAGTGTATTTCCAAAAGTGTTATTGATGAGACTCTGCACTCTGCCAGTAGGTTACTTGTGATCAGAGAAACAGCGGTAACATGTCAGTAAAGATCCACCTCGGCCTCTGCCGTCACTGCTGCGGCGTGTGGCCCCTCCCTCTCTGCTCCCGGGGTCTCGGTAAAACCCTCTCATTATCGCCTCATGTTTAGGTAAATCTCATTCATAAGTTACTTTGCATATCCTTATATGGTGACATGGAGGCGTGCAGGGGGCGTGACGTGAGGAGGGGTCATGTGCGCACATTTCTGCTCCAGGTGGAATTTGTGAAGGGGAGTTTACGTGGTGCTGCGCGTACGGAGGGTTTCATAAGTCCCAATTTTTTTCTCCGTACGTGAAGTTTGGGTTTTGCTCGTACGGACTCTTATAGGCAGATTCTCACGGACAGTTTCATAAATGAGACCCCTGGACTCTTGTTCACGGGGAAAGATCTCAATGCCCTTACAAGTTCTTCGATGGAAATAGTATTGTCTAAAGAATTCTGCTGATTTGGACTCAATTGAGGTAGAGTTACTGTAGTAAAAAAAATCACTGAAGTCATTAGCCAATGTAGCTGAATTAGATTTATAAAGTTCTGCATAAAAGTCTTTGAAGACATTGTTGATATCCTGTAAATCTGTACATATTTCCCCTGTTTTTGAGCATATTTTGTGAATAGCAGCTTTGGCTTGATTTCCTTTGAGCTGTCTAGACAGAAGTTTTGGGGGTTTATCCGATATTTCAAAGTGTTTTTGTTTATTTTTTTAATAAAAGTTTGGATAGCTCCTCGTGAAGAAGAGAGTTAGATTAGTTTTTCAGTTTCAGTAACTTATTGTAGTCAGACTGCAAGAGGGAATTTATATGAATTACTTCCATCTGTTTTATTTATTTTTCTAATTCTTTCTGCCTTTCCCTAGTTTCTTTTCGTTTTAAGCTTTCAAATGAAATGATATATCCTCTCACAGTAGCCTTGAGGGCTTCCAACAAAGTGGAGTCTGAGACCTCTCAGTTATCACCTCAAGAAAATCTCAGATAATCTTATTCACATACACTTTAAAATCTTGATATAATAATGATTGTGGATTGAATCTCCATTTTTGTTTAATCAGTTTGGATTTGCAGACTCACAGGGCTGTGATCTGAGATGGCTCTACTGTGATACTCAGGGTTATTGATATTGGAGAGGGCGGAGGCTTCCACTAAAAAGTAATCAATTCTAGTATTCTAGAGTTGTGTACAGCGGAGTAGAATGAATACTCCCTTTTATCAGGATACTTTGTTCTCCATTATGTCTGTGATATTTCTTGATCTCATAAGATTATTGATTGTTTTAGTTGAATTAGCAATTACATGAGATTTGGATGACAATCTATCTAAAGTGGGATCTAGAAGGCAGTTGAAATCACCACCAATGTAGATATGAGAGGATCTATCATCAGGAAGTAAACCAAAAACTCTATGATAAAAATTGGGATCATCGGTGTTTGGTCCATAGATATTAAGAAATGTTACTGGGTAGGTTGTAATATGACCATTTAATAAAACAAATCTCCCATTAGGATCAATTATTTTCGACGTAAGTATGAAAGTCACCCATTTTTATGAAATAAGATGGCTACACCCCTAGCTTGTGAAGTAAAGGGTGCATGATAAACCTGTGATATCCAGGTAGCTTTGAGTTTGTGTTGACTGTCTATACGGAGATGTGTTTCTTGTAAGAATAGAACGTCTGCTTTTCCTTACCTAATCGAAATTAATGACAGTAAGGAGTGAGAGACTGGGCTGGCCATAAAACACAGAAAACAAGCTTTCAGCTAACGGCATGCTAGTAAATTGAAGCTGCCAGGATGAACACACTTTTGAACTTGTCCATTGGTGCAGTTACATCTGACTGAGATCAACACATTATTTTGCATACTCAGAGTAAACAAAAATAATGTGTGGAACTTCAGCCTTGTTTTGGTGCAGATTTAGTGTTTTCTGAAGACTTGTTTTAACACAATTTGCTGAAAAACAAATTACAATTTGAGTTAAATTGACTAGAACGTATTGTGTCGAAGTGGTTTAGTAAAATATCGATATACAATTTCTATTGCAATATTGCACATCCATATCGCATATTGATGTTTTTGTTTTGTTTTTCTTATGATTATTTATTAATGATTATTTATTTATTTATTATTATTTTAAATCTGAAAACGTTAAATATCCCTAAAAGCGTTTTTTTCAAGCCTCTAGCCTCGATTATGTCCACTTTGATTTTTCCGAAAAATCGTCCCAAAAGCTTTAAAAATGAAACTTCAAAAGATAGTGAATCTTGAGTTCACTGCAGGCGTCAATAATGGAAATTATGCAGCAGACGAGGCACCCTCGAGTTAAGGTAGTTCGCTCAAGTGCACCTATAGCTATTGCACCATAGCGCTGAAGTCCCTTTGCGGTCATCCCATCTCCATTTCCCACTCTTTACTCATCAATAGGTCAAGTGGCTCCTCGGCAGTAAGCGATGTCCAAGCCCTATGAAGTGTCCCTCTCCAGAGATGCAGTGTATAGTTTTCACGGCGATAACCGACGCGGGCTGGCGGCTATGACCTGCCAAACAGACTGATGCTGGCTGCTGAATGTTTCATGCGCTATCATCCCTGCGATAAGGCGTAAATAGGATTCACAGGAGACAGAGGGGGTGGGTCGGTTGTTCGAGGGTGTTTGGTGATGTTCGGCGAGACCAGGGGGTCGGCGAGAGAATTCCAAGCAAGCTTGGGCTTTGCAGTGGGTTTGGCATTGATATGACAGTCCAAGTTCAGTTGCTATAGTTGTAATGCTCCTTTTTACAACCTTCTTTATGTCTGACCTATGTACTATCTGCATTTCATCTCACTCTCTTGGCATCAATTCAGCTGCATACATTTGCTGATTTCTTGGCACCAACTGACTTATTTTATTCTCAGAAATATTGCTGAATTGCTTTTGATTGTTTTCCATGTACGCATAAATGTTTCTCATTTCCTGAGAGGATAGGTCTGTTATCAACCGTAAACAAGGTGAAAACATCTGGGTGAAATGACCCTTTTTAGAAAAGCTATGCCATAGAATTTGGACGTATTCCTTACGTTTTAACAACTTCCTTGAATATAGCGTTACATATCGTGGTATTTTACAAAACCATTTCCACACGGAAGAGTCTATTAGATTTTTCATCAAATGGTCTCAAACAGATTTATAAAAACCAAGACCAAAATGGCAATGCATTTGGGAACTCATGACTAAAGCCTTCTGCCTTTTTACCATGTTACTGACTGTTTCAAAAGGATGGAAGATGGAAGACATTAGTGACTTGATAACGATATACGGTGCAGCTCTCTGGACCCTTTTGGCAGCCTACATACCTTCAACAGCTCGTGCGTTTCTAAACGTCATGTTGAAGATGAAAATCCCTTAGACCTGAAATAACACAGACTTCCTCTCGCAGAAGGCGCCACATGGGATCAGCGTCTTTGGCGTGATTGAAAGATTGGTGCCAGTGCGTTCTGCTGGCTTTGTTTAGATGGAAGTTTATAACTGATTCATTGTCGCGTGTTGTCATCGCTAACGGGGCCATCGGTCTTTCATACCACCTCAGTTTTCATTAAGAGTTTGCTAATACGCCATCTGATTTTCCCGTGTGTTGGTGAGGAGATGGAGCTAATGGCATAGAAAAGTTACTCCCTTGCACCCAAGCAGTAAGGCATCATGGTGTCAAGATCTCAGATGCCTTATAAAGTTAGGGGCTGAATTTCCACCACTATTGTAAAACAAGCTCCATTTTTAGCTTTAAGACCAAAAAAAAGTACACTTCCTTTAATGGCTGTGTAGGTTTTCAGTCGTACAGGAGTTTCTCATCTTCGATGAAAGTGTCGCTGACGAAGCCTTTTGAAGATGATTCAAGAACTGTCATCAAACATGTCCTTTAATGGAAGGCAGCAGTTCATTTTAAGAAAGCACTTTACCGTATTTAAGGCGAGACAAGGCAGGTGAAAACAATGATTATTCACACAGTGTTCATTGTTGAAATTCCTCGCTAGTTTTCTCCCTTAACATCTGAGTTTCACATTTAAAAAAAAGCATCTCTACTTTAGAAGCTGCCACAGACCCCAAACTTTACAGGCTTGGACTTTGTTTTTTTTTTTGCAGAGGGATTTTTGAATATCTATTTCCTAGCCTGATTTATACCGGTTTAAACCCCTAAAAAATTAGATAAAATTTGAATTTTTACAGATCCTCCCGACATTGATATGTCAAATTCAAACCATTCTTTTCACCTGCAGTGTCTCGCCTGATGACCTCAATAAAGTGACTCCTCCGAACCATTCGCCTAGCTGTTGTTTAAGTCAGTGTAAGTGCAGATGAGCGCCCGTGCTTTATCGCTGGAGAGACCACTTACCGTAATGGCGTGCCCAAGTTGCTTACAAGACAGTCTGGACTATTATCTCGTACCCACACAAACCTCCGGCTAGAACTGGGGCCGTCAAGCTGCTGCTGCCGCTGCCGCTGCTTCCTCCAGCTCAGCCAGCTTTAGGAAAACGCTCGCTAGAACTTGGACGCCTTCCCGGAACAATTAGCCAAACCCACATCATGTCTGTTTGATTAATACGCGGATGACAATGAGCTACTGCTATACCCTCTAGAGTCCTCCGATGTTACTACTGTATACTGTGGCTTTAGCTAATGTTGACCCATATATCAACAGAGAACGAGACTTTCTGACCTTAACTTACGAAAAAAACATCATACAGCAAGAACAGACTTTTAGAACGGTTCTTGCTGCTTTGTCCTACAGTGTGACTTTTCCCAACCTGTGAACAATATAACAGACAAAATGATTGGATTAGGCTTCAAAAAGCAATACCAGCAATTTGTATTCACCTTTTTTTGTGTGTGTGTTCAAGATGCAGTTGTGGAGTTGTCATTCCGCACCAACCGTTTTAAAACTTAACTTGGGTTGTTGCATAGTGACAAATTGGCAAGTGGTGCCAGCTGACAAATGAAGCTATTTTTGCGCATCTCTGCTAAGCCCACTTTAGCACCAGTTTACTTTGGCATGTGCAGCAATCTCAGCCCGGTCAAGCGCGACGCAATCTATACATATGTGACGGCGGGAGAGCGGTGGCGCATAAGTTATCAAAACTGGCAGCGCCGATAATTAGAAAAAGGCAATAGTGGAGGCGGCAATAGCAGTGAGCCTGATGGATTAGCGGAGACTGCTAACAGCGGCGTTTGAGAGATGTTTACATTGTGTTCACCGTGATCATTATTAAAGGTCCTTCTACAGTATATCATTTCCCTACAGTGGCCACTGACCTACTTGAGATTAGCATTTCAGAATAAAGATGTGTGGGACCAATACAAAGGTGATGTTAGATCAGAAATATATGCTAAAAGATTGTTAGTTTGCGGACGAAGCCTCTTGAGGTGAGAGGCAAATGTCCTAAACGCTAAAACAACCCAGTACAGATGGATTAAGGACCTTCATATACAATCTCATAGAAGGTATACACATTCACATAAATGAAAATAGAAATAGAGCCTTCAACATTGCAAATTGAGTGACACATCAATTGCAGACTTGCCACTCAATTTGCTCCTGTTGCCGTTATGTTGCTATGTTATGACATCACACGCATAACCTCTATAAATTATCTTTGAGTCAGGCTTTCACAACTATTCGAGACACCTTAGTGTAAATGTCTGAAAAATACCCCTATGGCGCAAGATGTTATGAAATGTAGTTACACAAAATGGCAGGTAACAACAAACAACAAATGCAACATAAGATGGTTGCAATCTCAGCAATCTTATACACAAATTTCCACTCACAATTTATAGTGACATGAGCCATTGACATAAACATGGTGTTTGACAACACTTGCTCGTAAATTAGTGTTGAAAACTTCATGGGAAAACGGATATTATTCTGTGCCGGGAACAATGCAGTGATACGGGAGATTGATGGCGGCGTTTAGCTCAGAAAGGCATGCGTTATTGTTTTCCGCAAGCATCAGTCAGTGTCTACCATCTGCCTCCCGTCTGACGAACTATCGAATCAGACCTAAAATAAACGTGTTCATCTTTTTACAACTAATTAAATTACGTTAAATGACAGACAATTTCATTTAAGTCAGTCTACTTACAAAGCCACTCTGCAGAACACAACACAATCACAATCACAGTTAATGGGCCTCTCCTCCTCACAAACATGGAGGATCGCGAACACTTTGACACAAGCCAGGGCGACCAAAACGACTAAAACGATTTCAAATTAACAGAGTTCGGCATCATTTGCCTTGTGACTGTGCGATCTAGTTTAGTTTAGTCTTTATTGAAGGGACAGTGCACAGAGACATTAATCTCAAAGACAGATATGTTCTGCACCAGATTATAGCTAAATAGCTAGTTTCCATCTGCAGTCCCTGGTTACATAGATAATATACAGTAACATTGTAGTCAAAGTACAGATAAAACAAGATATAATATATACAATAGCATGCAATGAATAAGCAATCAGAACAAGCCCTTTCGCTGACACTGACCCTCACGCACACACACATACACAGCATCACACCTTTGTGTTATAATGTGGCACCGCCCACTCTACAACCCAAAGGGACTGGAAAAAACATGCTAAAGTCATTAATACTGTGTGCCCTTTTCCATTTTTGTGAAAGTTTTGTGATTTAGCTGCTGCAGCTTTGCACTCCTCCGAACCTGGCCTTGAAAGTGGCAGATTAGCGCACCCTTTAAGCCCCCTATCTCTTCGACAGGCATTAGACTTTATAATACGGGGATATCGTCTCACGGAGGGGCCTAAAATGACCACAGCTTAGCCTTCCCGCATTAACCATTCTGGGGCTTTTTCATCATTCCGGATAATTAAGAAATTGAGTGGAGTCTGGGGCTGAGGAGTTGAAGGTTGGGTGATCCTGCCCCCCTCGCTTCCACAGGCGGTGATTAAATTGTATTAAGTGGTGGCGGTCTAAAAAAAAAAAAGAAGAAGAAAAAAACCGTGTCCTCAAGTAACATTAGAAAATTCAGAGAGTTTTTTTTTTATAATTAGTAAAAAATGTCCATCTGGGGATTAAACTGGATTCAATCATGGAGCTGTTGTGAATGCGCCAACGAACTTCTGGGTCTTAGTCCGGTTGTAACAAACTCAGTTTCAAATCATTTGATTTGCGAATGCAACTGGACCGGAGAGTGGAACAAACCCAGGAATAGCCAGACGCCGCAAGGCCGAGTAACTGTCCAAATCAGAACAAATGGCATGAAGAGTGATTGATAGTGGGTCAAGTGATTCACAGACAGTCAGTTGGAGATGATAGAAGTATGGTCACACAAAAATATATCTTTTTTGTTTTTTGTGCTTAACTTTGGCTGAATGGACCACTGAAAATGGACCACTGAATGGACCACAAACAGCACAGAAATTTCATAAAGTTTACTATGAGAAAATTAACCTTATGTTAGCAGTAAGCAGTTAAATCGGTAATTCCTGCCATACACGTCAACCCAGACACCAAAGGTTTATTGCTGGCTGGGCTGTGGTCTGTATCTCTGTCGTTTGGAGTCAGACACACAGGCAGATACGCCCGGTTCGTGCTCGTCTAGTGAAATGACATTGTCCGAGCTCCGCTGCCTCTTCTGCCGCTCCCTGTGATTTAATTGCAGAAGGTAATCCAAAGCAGAAATCCAAACAGCGCTAAAACCCTGCTCCGTGTTTGTGACTGATCAGGAAACTCTCCACTGACCAACAGAGGAGTCAGGCGTCTTGTCCTTTCTTTGGCTAATCCTCACCATGTCATTGAAGTTTTAGTCCAATTGTAAAACGATCGAACTAAACGCAAACCCACATTTTTGGTCCCCAATCAAACCGAGTCCACTTGACTTTCCTGTGTGGATGCATTCCAATCGAGTCAGAGTGAAATCGAACATTATTGTGTGTTTGCTCATGTGCAGCAGAGTCATTTATGCAGTTATTACCCACGCAGCAGTGTCTTATTTCATGTTAGATTTGGCGCCCTAATACTGTCTAGATACTGTCTAGATTACTAGACCTTGGAAGCTAAGCAGGGAAAGGCCTGGTCTGTACTTGAACGGGACCGACCAGGGAACACCCGGAAGCCTGGCCAATGTAGCGTGTGAGTGAGTGAGTGGTTGGTGGTGGTCGGAGGGGCCAATGGCGCAGACTGGTTTCCTCGCTTCTGTCAGTCTACCCCAGGGCAGCTTACCACCACCAAGTAACATGCCAACAAAATGACATATTTTATTTTTCAGCTTGCACCGGCAATTTAGCACCTGGCGTAATAAATGACCCTCTTAGTGTTACCATAGAAATCCACTATTGTCCTGGCACAAGGCAACAATGACCATTGATTAACAGCCAAAATGATACAAAGAAGTACAATTCCTTCATTTAACATTTTCCCTACTATTACCCTTCCCTCAATAGGCTGCTTCTTTGGTTCCTGGAGTATGACCTCACATTCTATCCTATACCTCAAAAATAAAAATAAAAGATAGTGACAAATTCAAATATTTCATCATGCTGTGCGTCCGTAACCCAAATTTCCAAACGCTCCCTTTTGTCTGCTCTCTGATGAAAGCGGCACAGGCTTAACAAAGCACTACAAAGGAATAAATTGCACTTGCTCCATTGTCATTTTTGAGCGGCCCCTTTGTGATTGGAATGAAGTTTTATGCTCCTGGTTCCATTTAGGCCAATTTGACTTTCTCAAGGTGTTTCTACAGGCACATTAACCTGCCCAGTCAGCGTGCATGCTTTTACTATTCTATACAAAGTGGTTGGTGGATCGATGTGGTTGACAGGTGGCTCGGAAATGCATGGCTTATCGGCATCAAAACAAACATGGCGGTTGACCCAAATAATAAGATGGCAGGAAAAACCTCACACATCAGTATTTTGTGTTCCAGCTATGGCCCAATAAACAGAAAGCTTCATTTGTAGAAACAAAATGACCAAAGTACTACCTTCACTCTCAAAACTGCGAGAGTGAAGGTCGTAACTTGACCATGTACTGTATGTTTTTGATGATTGATCAACATTATAACATGACTAAGTCGGTTTTGCAAGATATGTCGCATTTAAACCAACACCACCCTGTTACTTGCGAGTACTTGTTAAGTATATTTGGAGAAAAAGCGCATTTTAGTTTGGTTTGCATCTTTTTACTGTATTTTTCCGTCAACTGCTAAACCGATCATTTGTATAAACAGCGTTTCGAGACCCCAACAAAGCCAGGTGCGTCCTCCCCAATACCTGATTATCCTCCAGGCACTAACATCGCACTGTACTTTCATAAACATGTAGTCACGACTGTCATTTTTTCTTTCCTGATCATAAAAGCATATGCCGACTGCTTCTCTTGCGTCCCTGTCGGCTCACAAAAAAGAACAAGCTCCCAGCAGTTCCCGGATCAAGCTTTGTAACTTTAATCTCTAAACATTTCAGCAAGTTTACTTTTTCATTTAAAACTATTGCGCAAAACAAAAAAATTAGGATAATGTAGTGTCATGAAAGCGCCTAAGTCTAATAACCGTAGCCACAACTAAAATGTAAAGTGATAAACAATAGGAGGCTGTGTCCACACTGTTTCACACCTTTAAAAGTAGTGAGCATCCACGGTTACCAGATGAACTGCGGGAATAATGTCCTACAAAAAAAAAAAGGCAAATCTGACACAATGAAAGTTGGCTGTCCCAGACCCATCAGTTCAGCGGTATATGCTACCATTACTTTAACAATACTTGTTTTACGATACCGATAACGGAACAACGCTTTTTCCCGATGCTTGCGATAAATGATTTGTCATCTACAACAAAAGAATAGATCAGTAATGTTAATGTATCCCATTAAAGACTATTTATGTTAGGTGTTTGTAATTTATTAGAGCGATCTGAAACAACCAACTAACTTTCTGTTTTGATATCTTTCAAGTATCAAAACTTGTATTCCATGAAAAAATATTCTTCCCACACCAGTTTTTTTTTAACCTTTTTTACACTACCCTTGATACATTGTACCTACCTGTACCAAATTTAGCACAATGTAATGTGCTTTGTCACAAATACACAATGGAATAATGTGTATCATATTATGTATTATGTAGCTCTAAACTACACTAAAGAAAAACCTAAAATTCCGGTTGTACGTATAAAGATTGTTTTGATACCAAACTGGTATCTTTTATCTTTTATCCAGCCCTAATCACAATTGTGAGATATGCTTGGTTTGAAGATATATTTACTTTTCTGTTTGTGTGTGCTTCTAGCTCCATATGCACATTACCGGTCTCAAAGAATCAAGCGCAGTTTTATCATGCCATAGATTTTCATGAAAATGCGTCCATGTGTTTTAAAATTTCCACATATTTCTCTCTAAGTGCGTTAGGGCAGCTACTTTGTTTGCTTGCTAACCTATCTCGACTTGAGCTGTCCACCGTGAACCACATCGATTTACAATAGACCTCCACAATCTGCTCCGCGTTACCCGGCGAGTCGCGGATAAGATTAGCCTCTGCCTCCCCGGGCTAGCTCCTGTCTGCGAGGGCCGTGTCATGTGGTGTAACGCGACATGGCCTGCCCTGACCTCGGGCGGGCCTTGTCTTTCCGATGCTGTCTCAGGGTGCGTGGATGGTGTCAGCGAGGGTCGCTACGAATGTCGCAGAATCTTTCAGAGTTCGTCACAGTCACCGTGGCGGGAAAGGCGAGCCTGGAGCCACGAACACTCCTCAATGTCTAAACGCATTGTGTTCTATCGGAGCAAGTTTTTCAGTTTGGAGGTCTGTTGTTTGGCCATTGCTCAATTGTATTTTTATCGTCGTTTGGGACCATGTAGTAGTTCAAGGATGTAAGGTGGACTTTGAGCATTCCTATTCCTCTTTACTTGTCATTCTCTTCAATTCAATTCACGGCTTTTGAAAGAGGCAGGCCTGTAAACCTAAAATCCACAAATCTTTTCTTTCCGAATAGCTCGCCAAAAGGTGTTGTCACCTTGCATTGTCACCTTGCATTTCAGATGCATTTTTAGGGTGGCCAGATTTTCTCCCAGAAAACTTGGGACACTAGTTGGTAATTTGTTGCAAGGGACCTACATCTTAGATGTCTTTCCCATCGCTGAATGGTAAAATGGTTTGTTAACATGCAAATGAAGTGACATGCGCCAATCAAAATTGAAATTTTTGATTGGTGTATACTTTGTAATTGACCTTCAAATGGCACAAAGATATTGATTTTCGAACAAAGTGTGTCTCTTCGGGGATCACGTTGGCCAAAAAAAAAATGGGACAACTGGTACTGTGTAGAACTGGGACACAGATGGTTTTGCAGAAATCCATGGGGACATGGGACAAAGGCTTCAAAAGTGGGACTGTGTCGGGTAAACTGGGACGTCTGGTCACCCTGAACACATAATCCAAGACACGCCTCTGAAATAGAATAATCGCACATCGTGTCTTCAAAATTCACGTAGCTCTCTGCTGTTTTGTGACGTTCAATTTACAGTAACTCTCAGGGACCAGAAGGCCGGAGACCCCTTTACTTAAGGGTTTTGCCCAATTGTTTTTTTGTTTTTTTTCCAACCCTGACTGATTGAGCTACGTAACTAACCTTTGCTGCAGTCCAACTCATAACTTCATAAACTGTACGCATTTCTAACATCACGATTCTCCTCTAAGAATGACATCATGAGCTTTTCATTTCACAACTTTCAGGAAGCATAGCGGAGGTTCACCTTTCTTAGCCAGGATGAAGCTAGTTGTTTTTAGCATCATCAGCACTAGTTCCAGGATGTACTCCTGCAACAAAGTTCATAAAAGAGCTTGGAATTGTGTAGTCAAAACAGATTTCTGGGGTCCATGGCGCATAATAGTAGTGTAAAATACTGGAGTCTGTAGAAAGTGTGTCTATTGGACAAGATACCTACCAATAGTCATTTGTAAACACAGCTATTCAAACTTTTAGCGCTTTATGCAAACTGCTATACAATCAACACCTAAAACTCAAACAATAAACGGACCAATTTTCTTCTCCTTCCATCTACCAAGTGTTGTTGCACTTGGTAAGCCCAAACAGAGCCCTTAAACCAATTTGTGCCACGGGCAGATGAAGAAGTCATTTTGGATTTGACTGAAAGTGGCTAAAAGAAAGGGGGAGATTAGCCACGGGCCAATTACAGAGTTGGCTAAACTCCGTTTAACTGGAACAAATACAGAGAAGCACAGGCTGTGTTAGCATGTATTAGGGCGGACATTTTTAGAGCAAGGTAATTAAAAATGGGAAGAGAATAGATGGATGGTGAAATGAAGGGGTGGGAGACAGCAGTAGTTAATTGGGAAAATGCAGAAATGAGGTTGTTGAAATGGCATGTCAGTACTTCGTAGTAAAAGTGTATTTTCTGCGGTTTCTTGCATGTTGCTTACAATGTTGTTCACTTGTCCAAACCATACCTGAAGGTGCGTTTTTAGTAATCTTGTCATCTTCCACAGCAACTATTAGTATTTTGGTCAAATACAGGAAGAGTTGGAATATCAACGGTGAAGACATACGAATGTGTAAGAAATGTGCAAATGTCAGACAGTCGAAAGGGAGGGAGCAGATGGATAATTATCCCTGGGTGTCCGCTGTCCTTCCACCCTTCTTCTTGGCAATGAAAAACTCTTAAGCCGCAAGTTCCTATAAGCGTGATGGACAGGCAGATTAACCAATGGTCTGTCCAACATGGCGGCTTACCAGAGTCCATGAAACATGAAGAGTAGGAACAAAACTCGCCAAAAAGCAAACAGCATCATCTTCCGCCAGTGAACAGGCAAACCAACACTCCTTCTCACTAATCAAAATAACTCCACTCCCTTTTCCCTGTAAGTTCATCCGACCTAATGTGGTCTCAAGTTTTTCACCAATCAATACACGCTGGAAATGGCGTCGTCTCTATTCTCCGTTTACCACCGCGGCGTCAGTATCAGTGCCATGTGGAAGGGCAGGTCGTAAGGGGGGAGGGAAACGCAGATTAATGGTGATGTGAAGATGAGATGCCACAAAGAATTCATTGTGGCCGCTCTTAAATAAATGGGCCCGCGGCTGCCACTTCCGACCTGCCAAGGCAACCGGAGCAACGCAGCTAACAAGAAGTGTCTGAGCCAGGCAAAGCAAGCGTTTGTTTGGGCAGTCTGCACCGTCGGGACTGGGGAACAGCGATGACAATATGAAGGGGGGGGGGGGTCATATTGCAATCATATTGCATTTTTATTGATTGCAAGCTTGCAGGCTAGTCTTCTGTCAGTGACCTTGAAAGTTGTGAAACGTGCTGAGAAACTCATCCCCAAGCAACAAGGCCAACTGTGTGACATTTTGGAATAACTTTTGTGTGTGTGTTCAATAGGGCTGAACGATTAATTGCATTTGCAATTTTATCGCGATATGACACAACGCGATTTCGTAATCGCAGGGCACGCGATTTGGGAAGTGAATGGAGCAGCGAGATATGGCAGCAAAGTTTTATTTTTATTTTTTTTTTTTATATGGCAGCAAAGTCCGCTCCACCGCGTGCTTTTGTTTACGTCACAGTCTAGTTAAGGTGCGTGGTAGATTGTGGATGTACAGTGAAAATATCAGCGTTTATCATGCAGCCACCGCGAAGGACTATATTGCTTTCTTCTCCGTTAGCATTTCGTTAGCCGCAGCGCTCATCACGCCATTCTCTCGCTGCTACTACACGCTCTGATGATCACAGAAACTCCCTCACCTCCGGATTCACACGTCTCCGCCATAGAGATATAGCCAGGTGAGCCTGTGCTGCTTGTAAAGAGTAAAGATTCGTTTGTGGCTCAGTTTAGGAGGCTTATGTTTGGGAATGTTGTGGATAAAGAACTTATCTCAAAAGCATAATGACGGTTCATGACCATAAAGTATCCGCGGAGGCGATGTGCCATGTGCCTCTATTTACCTTTGCATCTACCGCATATGCGCTCCCATAGGAAGTACAGACGCTAGATATAAACACTAAACTGCTGTATGAAAAGTGTTGGAAACTACCATCCGAGGCAGGACTCTGTGTCATGTCTTCTTTTGCTGAGGAAATGTGCTGTTTAGCGCTGAAATGTCACTAAATGGCTGCAAGTCAAAGAGAAAGTAAAGTGTCTGTGTTTGGCACCTCATGTCTCCTTTCGTCAATGTTCTCTTTCTTCATATTGTCCAAAGTTACATCCCCAAAACCAAAATGCTGCTCCTAATTCCACTGTGTTTTGGCGTGTGCTTCATCTGGCCTCTCCGTGTCCATCAATAACGCGCATCTGAAGCAACTACGAGTCGCAGCTCAGACCTGTATTTGATTGGCCGAAATAATAAATAGTTTATTTTGTATTAATTGGGAGTTTGATTTCCTAAAACTTTTCCAACTAGTTAAAGCAGATGTTTTTTTTAAAATATCTATCTATATATAATTTATCTTTTATAGACTGTACTGTTAAGTTCAGACAGTTTTTAAAAAGTGCAGTCCACATGTTCACAAATTTTGAAAAGGTCAGGCAACAATTTTGTTTGCTTTATTTTGTTTGCAATTTTCACTTCAAATTAATCTAATATTGTTTGTTATGAAACAGACTGATTTATTGCTTGTGTTAGGTGAAAAATACATAAGAGGACCTTGCAACAATAATCGCATATTTAATCGCAATCGCAATATTGAAGAAAAAAATCGCAATTAGATTATTTTCCAAAATCGTTCAGCCCTAGTGTTCAATACATTTAAATTCTTGTTGTCACTGCTGTGTTATGCTTTTCAATTTGCCTAAGAACTCTAGTTCCTTATTCAGTCCTGGTTTAGTCCTGGGTTTACAACCCGTGTAGTCTAAGTCCTGGTTTAGTCCTGGCTCAGACCTGTGCCAGACCTCTGCCATCTCTAATAATTAGCCTACAAAAGTTAAGTAAGTTATAGCCTTGCTTCGGTTTAAGTTGGGGGTGGGCGCTTATAAGCTTTTGCTTCAGCCCACTCCTTTTGAGCAGAATTTTTAACTGCTCAAATAAACTAAACTAAACTAAACTAAACTAAGAAAGCAGCAGCATTTGGACTGAAGCGGCTAATTATCTGCGCACACGTTCATGTTGCTTTTATAGACCCACTGGGGGTCATATATGACGTCTGGAGAGAAAAAGTACCGAAACATGGTACCAAAAGAATTTCTGTTTTTCGATACCGCCCCCACTGAAGCTTGTCGGTCGGTACCAAGTAGGTAGCCCTATTCACGGGTACAAATAACTGTTTTCAGCCTGAATTTGAACACTGTCAGAGTTGAGGCCTGTCTCACATCCTCATGAAGACTGTTCCAGATTTGAGCTTTAGCCTCAGCATGTTTAGTCCTGACTCTGGGAACCACCAGGAGACCCCTCCCTGAAGTTCTCAGGGATCGAGATGGTTCAAACCATGAAAATACTTGTACACAAGCAGAGCTGTTTTAAATTTTATTCTCTGAGTGACAGGAAGCCAGTGCAGAGACCGGAGCACTGGACTAATATGGTCATATTTCCTGGTTCTTGTCAGGACTCGAGCAGCAGCGTTCTGGATGTACTGCAGCTGCATTACAGTTGTTTAACCTTCTGGGGATAAATGCATGGATAAGTCACTAAGTCTGAAACAGACCTGAAGACGTGTCTCTCCAGGTCCTTGGATCTTCACCAGTGGCTCATATCATTCAAATGAGTTGACCTTACAATGTTCAGCTCGATTTGGATGCACCACTTGGGCTCGAGCCTGCGAGTTCCAGTTTGAAAGTCAGGAAACCGTTTTCCTCTTGCCTCGCAACTGCTACAGTATTGTCATTGACAGTAAAGTGAACGCCATAATCATTACTCATGACTGAAAAACACTACAATTTGTCCAAAAGGCTTCCAGGCAAAAACGTCATGAAGTGTCATCTCACAAAACCCTACACACACTTAATATCGTTGGCTACTATCACAGTACAGTAGACGTTCATGAATTGAATTTGGCCTTTGTGGAGAGCTGTGGGCTTGGAGCCGTCCAGTCCATCCTTTATTATTACTTCCAAGAACGCTTACCGTGCACATCCGCGCTGCCTGCCTGCCCGGAAACGCTGCTTATTACGGCCTGCTCATTGAGTTTCCCAAATGCTCACTCAATGGATTAAGCAATCATCGTAGAAGGTGGAACTGCCTATTTGAATTGGAGCTAGGCCTTTTTTTTTTAGACTAAGACGCAGTGATACTCTTCTCAAAATAACTGCCAAGAGGAGTGTTTAGAGTCAAGACGACGTACAGTGTGCAGCTTAGGTAATGGTGTTTAGTCGAGGGCCATGGGAGATATTATTGAAAGCATAAAAGTCAAGTCTTCATCCTCAGTGCCAGAAAAACTACCAACTGTTTAGGGAAGCAAAATCGCAATTTGGTTACAATTATACAATCACAAAAACGGTCATGTTTTAAACCTGTAAAACTAACAGTGTAGAGTTCTTAAAACATGTTCTGAAATGTGAGTGATTATTGCGTTAGTATTATAAGCACTTCGTAGCCTCGCTCCGTTATATTTACGTTTATTATACTGGATTTCTCAAAATTAAAACCCCTCTGGACATGTTCAAATTATGCACAGTAAACCAAATCAGGATTTAAATAACTACTAACCGCACACTGGGACATTTTTCAGTTTTATACACAAGCTTTATGCACGACTTCTCCAACTCACTTGTAAGACGCAGATGTGCGAAGCGCCTTCTCTTCACCTAAATAACTGCTAACTAAAATGGATACTGAACTTTTACAAAACTATTTCAACAAACCATAAAATGTAAACAAGAACTGCTGAATTGTCAAAATTGGACTGAAATACAATATCAGTATCTTAAACCGGGCTAAAATTAAACAACATTTTGAAAATTGGAGAAAACTGAATTTGAGCCCAATATGAATTTTGGTTTTAGGCTGTGTTCGTGGACAAAGATTTTCAAAACAATCAGTGCTTCAAAATGTGGCAAAATCCTCTCTATTATTCTCTATTTTAGTCTCGAGTCTCTTTCTGAACTTGCAAGCCTATGTCAAGTAAGCAAACTGGCCCAAATTGAAATTAAGGTAAAGGTTTTTTGTTTTCAATTGTACATCCATATTCAAATCTCAATACACTATTATACACTACTTGACCCCCAGCACCTTACTTAATTCACTACTGTTTTTTTTTCATTTTACAGTGTAACCACAGCCATGACCGAGCCCTGCAGCTGTTCAGTCCGCACATGTGCTCACACATAAACACTTGCTGTCCTGCATCACAGTCACGCGTCGTCTCATTGTTGTGCCTCTTCCACAGTCAGCTCCAGCCGCCATTGTCCCGCGCCTAGGCTTTATCTGCTGCTCCCAATGTGTCAGCTCTGTTTGGGCGATTGTGTTGCTGTGTCAGGGAGGCTGCTGCATCATCTCCTCCTCCACCTCCCGCTTTCTCTGTCTTGCTGATGTCTCTTTCTCTCTCTTTCTTGTGCTCTTTCCCTCCCTCTCTTTTCTTTCCATGTTGATCTTTCTCTAACCATCTCTTTCTTTCTTCAGCTCTCTCAATCAAAAGTTTGTAACTTTGTTTTGTTTGTTGTTACAAACAAAACAACGGTTTGCTTAAAAATGTAATACATTTTTCTCCAATAAATCCTTAGAAATGATCTTTCTCTCAATTTTTCTTACTTAAATGTACATTATGAAACCTTGGCTGTATGGGTGGTTAGCATGGCACCTTTACTTTCCATGAAGACGGCCTTAACAATACTCCTGGATAATGTAATGTGTAACCATGGAGAGGGTCCGTCGGCAGTTAATACCTACCAGAAACTCTAAGCATAATTGATCCCTTAAGTGAAAGTGCAGATACAGGGGCAACACATTCACTTTATACAATTCTACATAAGTAAACTTACAAAGATATCCACTTTTATAAGTAATGGATGTATTTGCATGTATTACGTAAAAGAGATTTGTAGAGTTAAATGTGAAATGGAATGGAAGGTTATTCATATAGTGCTTTTTCACATGACATACGTCACCCAGAGTGCTTCACATAGTGAGATTTGTTCTTCATTTACTACAAACACAGTGGGGGTGAGCTACGTAGCTTCAGTTTCCCCCTGGGGTAGACTGACAGAAGTGTGATTGCACGCATCCCCATTGTGCATGTTTTTAGTGGTAAGGGAAACTGGAGTACCCAGAGGAAACCTACGCAGAAACTGGTAAAACATGCAAACTCCACACAGAAAGGCCCCGCTCAGGGATCAAACCTGGGACCTTCAAGCTTTGAATCACAAGTGCTAACCGCTGCGCCACCTGCACAATGTTTTAACAAAGAATTAGAATGTTCAAACCAGGTCTAACGCGACCGAAACGCGTCGGCATGTCCATTCAATAAAGCACTTTTACTAGGAATTGGAGTGCCTCGGATTTTTGTTCTCTTTTTGCCTATACGTACGTTTTGGATCCTGAAGAGCACCTGACCTCCTTCACTGACAATTCTACCCACTAAAGCGATCACTTTGTTCCCCTCAAAAAGACATTTTCACACATGTTGGAACATCTTGTGGACCCATCTGAGACAGCTCTAGTTTCAACTGTATGTGTAGCACGTCAAAGTTCAAAAGCTGCACCACTAGCAGAAGAGAGACATACATTGATGATTTACAGTTTCCATTTTGCCTCGTCAGAGTAGTAATCTAATAGTTATCTGATCGTCCTGTCATGCAGTGCATGCTAAAAAAAATAATAAGTCCTTTCTTTGCTAAAAAAAATAGGAATGAAAGCAAAAGTGGTTCTGCTCGAGGTCGGCCGCCTTCACACCACACTCGCTCCACTCCAGTGCACGAGAGGAGCCTCTCCGAGAGAGTTTTAGCCGGTCTGTTTATTTCAGCCTAAAGTGCTGCAGATTCGCACTGACCCAAAGTGGAGCGCTCCTTTAGGTTGACCTCAGCCAGCTGCTGGTTTAAACCACAATCGAAAACACTTTTACTTTAAATCCAGTTCAAACATGTTGTGCAAGTTTCAGATATCTGCTAGAAAATGTGAAGTAAAACCAAAACATTTTCATAAAGCATCACCTAAAATCTTTATTTTTCATTTTTTACATCATTACTTTCCACCACTGCTCCTCTCTTTAGTTTCTATCTATCTACCTATCTGTTTAAGTAAACCTCTTTCTTTCCTTCTTTGAATATCCCATTCTCTTAAAATCCTACGTGGACAAGTGTTCAAAATGTTGTTTTGCAGTAACACCCACAAAATGCTTCTTCCAGTGCAATTGTTATGTCAGTATCAAACAAATACATTCTCTCTCGCTGTCTCTACCTCTCACTCCTTCCTCTCACTCTGTCTCGCTGTCTCTCCCTTGATCTGAAGTACTTCCGCTGATGAACTTCTGCATTCTGCCTATTGTTTCACTATATGATGTGCGAATTCGAGCAACGGACAGCCGCTCGATTTCCCTGGGGATCAATAAAGTATCTATCGTTCTCTCTCGCTCACACTGGCTCACATTTCCTCATCACTCTGCCTGGCTCGGCGTGCGCTCCTCTTTGTCCTGCCTGGGCGAGCTCTCTGCCAAATGGAAGCATCTGGCCCTCTCCAGACTCTGCGCGCCGTACCCCGAGCGTAGTTACAACGCCGCCTCAGTGACGTCAATGAGAACGCACGCAGTAAGGCTTGTATTGTTGGAAAAGTTGAAGCCGTTTGTGTAATTTTTAAATTTCTTATACTAAAAAGTTGCAAGTTGTGTCTTCCGAAGTTTCCCAGAGAAACAAATCTCCCGGAACAAAAGGGGTGAAGGCTGCCACTCTGCCCACACGAGCACATTGTATTCCGAGCATATGCTGCAGTATTTGCGCGAGAGATTTGAGGATTAAAATCAAGCTTTACTCGGATGTTATTGGAACAGTGCTTTGGTAAAGGTGAGACACTGCAAGTCGATAAGGAAAAGGGGAAAAAAAATGTGCTGCAACTTTTCTTTCATTTGATATATTCATGTGTAAAATGACAAAAATGTCCCAATTTTTGACGCAACATAATCGGAATAATGGATAGAGCCAGATTGAATTCATGGGTTTGGTTTTGTTAAGGCTTTGTTAAGATGCAACGGCGAATTTTGGTGGTGAATGAATTCGTTTTTACTGGGAAAAGTCTGTTAAAAAGTCACATTTTTCCTCAGTTTGTGGGAGTCCAGTGTGAGGATGTGATAGGAATTGGACACCGACAAACCGAAGTTAAGTTAAGTTGGAGCCTGGAGATTCTGGTGCCTGCACGTGCTCCTCTAAGTGGGAAAGTCACCACAGTGGCCTTGGAAGTTACAACTTTCCATATAAATCTACAGAGCAACAGCGAATAAGTCAAATAATGGCTCATCTTGTGTAGATCCGGCAATGGCTTTGTTTCCAGGTGAAAGATGGCACATTGCCATTTTGCACAAAAAAGACCTTTGTTCACGGCTAAAAAGTTCTAAAGTGGTAGGCAAATGTTTGGGCTCAACATTTAGACAAGATTAATGCATTTTGAAGATCAGAAATACAAGTGAACATGCGGCACTGGCGGAAGGATGGGCCAAACACAGAGACAAATGTTCCTATGAGACGTTTGCAAATACAAATTAATTTGGCCCTCAGTAGAATATCCAAAATCCCATCGCTATTCCGACCCATCGCCGCAGAAATGTTTGAGGACAGCGCGATGTTAAACTTGTAAGTCATTGGCGTGATTTGAATGGATTCCTAATGTCCCTTTGCTCATTTGCATGGTCCTGACTCAGCCCGTCACTGTCCCACGCGCGCTAACGGCTGATTTGCTTTTTAATAACATCTCTGTGCCCGCGGCGCTTTGTTCCATCTCCCCGCACGTCCCTCTTGGCTTCCCGTTATAGCGGCGCTCCTCCCGGTCCCGCTCTCCGCTGCTGTCCACCGGGAGGCCTTGCTTTTAGACTGAGCCTGTGGTGTCACCGCGATATTGGCCCTGTCAAAGCGGGCTCGCCGGGCGCGTGAAGGACAGTAACGGACTACCAGGTGCTGGACGTGGAGTTTTAGGCGGATTTGGAGCATTTTGATGGGTTTCACTGGAAGTCAGAAGGTCAAATCCAAAGGTTGGCTCAGATTAGCAGCTGAGTCTTATATCAGGGTTGCAGATAGTCCAAATGAAACCTTTTTAATAACATTTGGATTCCTAAACACAAATGTTTCAGTACCGCGAATGCAAAAAATGTACATTTATAATTTCCATAGACTTGTATCCACTCCAGTAAACACAGCAATGAAGAAAACTGTGTGTAAAACGGACAGAATTGACAGCAAACTGCTTCTGAATGTGTTTTGGACCATATTTCCTTGTATTGTCAATAACTTTAAGGTGTGAAATTATCAAGCAACATCACTATGAAATTTAGATCCAATAAGTGTCTGCATCAAATGTAATACTTTTAAAATGACATTTAAAGCCTTGATTTTGGATCAATTGACTTTTAATGCTTTTAATGCCTTGCTGAAAAGTGTTAGCCTACCCCAGCACTGCAGGGGCTACATAGCTTGACACAACCAAGAGTGGGAATGAAATGAAATGTTGTGCCTTTTGAAGTAGGGATGGGCAGAGCGGTACTGTTGTATCAATATATCGATACTAAACTTTTTGAGTATCAATACTGGGGGTATGCAGGGTATACAGTATACCAATTAGCACATGTAAAATAGAAGGGGCGGCAGCAATTATAGACACAAAAGGACCATTTACTTAATTTTTCTGTATGAAAATACACAGCAGATGCAGAGTATTGAACTGAGTCATTAATACTTTGTGTTTGTAATTAATTCAACATTGGCATTGTTAAATAACCAGTTAAATTTACATATTAACCATATAAAATAACCAGTTGCAGAAATGTATATTGATATTCGATTCCCCTGACACTGCACATATATACTGCATTGATTTACCAGGCCGGCCAGTTGTTGTGAAACTTTGGCTTATTCATGCTAAGTCTTGTTAAACTGTAAACAGTTATGAAATGCAAGTTAAAGTTTTACGTTAGTTTGAAATTTAATTTTAAAGACAGAATTGACAGAATTGAGAGATTGGGCTAGTCAGGATTTCGTATTGGCCTGGACTCCCTCTGCACATAATAGAAGAGTGAATACAAGCTTTCACTTTCACCTATGTAATAGCAGGCTAGCAAATCCAAGGTGTCGCGATGAATGCCCATACAGCGTAGAACTGCTCAAGATGGGTCCAGTGACGGAATATGGGCTTAAAAATCTGAAGGACAGTTTTGTGGTCCCCCTACGATGCAATAAAATCCAGGAACGTTTCAGCAGTCAAAGAAGAGTCGATTTTGTCAGATATGTCTCCTTTAAAAATTCTTCCTTCAGTAGCTCATGGCTGTTTTGCATTTTCTCAACAGTTAGAACGTTTATTTGAACTTTTATTCAGTCAAAGGGGCATGCACAAAAGCTTTTTCGAGGCCTTCCGAGAAGGTTGCGCGAGGACACTTTCTTTTCTCCTCGCCCAAACATCTGTCCATGACCACTCCGCAGCCCGCCTACAAAAGCCCCGCCACTATTAATGATCTTTATTACCTCGCATTGACATTTGGCTGATGTCTTTTAATTAGGCAGATTGATCGTTTTTGGGCTGAGATGAATGCGGAACACCGGGTCGAGAGAGGGGAGCGTGAGAAACGGCTATTCGCTCGGTTATAACCGCTAACCTTTACCGCGGCGGCGCAAATGTGAACGGGGACCGGGGGCGGGTGAGCTCACATATATCACGGCTATTTAAGTTACGATTCAGTGGGTTTGCAGAAGGGAAGTTGGGCGGTTTATTTTTGAGCAACCGCAAAGCAAGCAAATCCCTCTGACATTAAAGCGGAGGTGTCGGGCTTTTTTCATGCATTTCAAACACCTCTTGATCACACTCTTATATTTGGTTGGTTGGAAATAATTTCTGAAATGTCATAATTAAAGTTTCTCTTGGCTTCACTCTCTGCTCAACACTTCATCAGTTTCCTCCATCAACCCAAAACATGCACAAAAGGCTGAATGGAGCATCATTAATCAGTGTTTGCTTTTACTCCTGTTCCATGGATGTAGTGTACTGTCGAACATCAGCGCTTTGCGTCAGAGGATGCTGCAGTATGCTCTCTACCGACCTTGTGAAGAATCCAAATATTCCATGCCGGTGATAAGAAACACAGGAAAATAACCAGTTCCACTGTCAATGAACTATTGTGAAGTAGATTGAATGGAGAAATCAAGAACCATCGGATTATGGATTGCTTTGTGACTTTTTAAATTGGTAATATCTTCAGCAATCAGGCCAAATGTATCGATAAACGATACCAATAGCAGCTAGTAGTTGTGTTGAATCTAGGCGAATATTTATCATAGGCTGCATACTTTTATTTTAAATTAATATATATAGGCACAAAAGAATGACATTATAAACCAACAAGTGAAAGGAACAGAAAAATTCCTTTGTATCCTTTTCATCTTTGACAAATAAATAGAACTCATAAAATGTTTTTTAGACGCAAATTAGAAGTTCATTCATTTCAATGGAAGTGACCTTCTGCTTCACCCATAGGGGGGTGCTAACCTTATCAGTGACTTTAAATCTGTATAAGTGAGCCAGCTTGCTACTCGTAACTTCGCCGTTGCAAAGGCCTTTGTGCTCTGAAGTGAAACGCTCACGACTCTGACAACCAGTTCACATGACGACTCGATTCAACATTCTTTTCCCATGTTTTACAGCCTAAATCACTTTATCTGCTCATAACGGCAGTCCCACTTCTTGCTTCGTCAATGGACATTTTGGCAGCTCTACCCAGCTCTGCTGTGGTGCTAACCTACCGCGCGTCATCCAAGCATCTGCTCATTTCTTTGTTTTGCATCGAGTACGAAGCCGCGGTGATTAGATTAGCGTTGTTTCCATACTGTCGGACACACTTAATCATTGCTTATCGGCGCCAGCTGGGGCCCGCTCCGTCAAAAACCTTGGATTGAGAAACTCTGTATCAACTTGTCACTCCAACACCTCGGCGCAGGAATTAAATTACAGTTTGCGGCCACATTCAAATAGCATTAGTGCCAATCCGAAATGCCGACATCAAAATGCTGCAAGCAATTAACGTGTAGGGGGGCCGACGCACAGAGTAATGTGATGTAGCGCTGCTTCTGTTCAAGGAATTATGTTCAAAAGACATAGCACAGTGCACTGCGTCTTTCTGGAGCTCTGGCGTCTCTCTGGAGCTCCTGCGTCTCTCCGGAGCTCCTGCGTCTCTCTCTGAAGCTCCGGCCTCTTGGTGGCTTCTGGACCACACAGTACACTCCATCTGATACTTTAACCTACGATCCTCTGCTCGACTTGATAAATGTAATTGCAATTACAATAATTAATTACAATAATTGTAGCATATTGAAGTTCTACTTGAAACTTTGTTAAGATCCAACAACACCAAACTTTTGATCGGGACTGTATCATTACTAGGGTACCAAAAATATTGTAGTTCTGTTTCAAAGTCCATGTGCATGATATGTCAACCTTAAACCAGTGCATCAGTCCATTTGTTGAGAGACATCACAACCTGATCCTTAAGTGCCATGAACACTTGCTGGGATGAGAAAGGATCCTTATCTTGGACACCAGAGCAACAGTTACCTCCTCAAACGCCATCACTGCATAGTTACAAAGACTACTTTTACTGCGTCTTCTACTTCTACTGCTGACTGCAAACTGAGTACGAACTGCATATCCAGTTGCTTCAAGAATTATTGTTTAACGATCACTGATCCCGCAGACATTTGCAGTTGGAATCTTCCGCAAACGATAATGCCATATTTGGATAGATGTAATGCTTCATACAAGGGGGCGTGGCCTAGCCGAGGGGGAAGAAAACCTCTCATGGGAATCACAAATGTTCACTATTTTCTGGCGGACTGTCGAGCCAAAATCAGGTCCATATTGATTTTTCTTCCACAGAAAATTGTTTAGTAGAAGCGATAAACTGCACTTGTTGCCAATGCTAGCATATGTAGCATGAAGCTAACAATAGATTCCTGGTTAGCATTGTCTGTTTCTGAATATTTATGGCCTGTTGAACCACTTTGCTCTTCTCCATGTCTTTGTATCGTTAGTAGACAAATATATTCAGAATTCAGCATTTACATTTTTTTTTTCAGACTTTTGTGCTCAAACAATTACTCACCACGCATGTACTATTTTCATACTTGAGTAATAATTTTGGTCATTACTTAATATACTTCTACGTCAAATTAATTTATGGAAGTTACGTGTTAGCAACTATTCTGAGCGTTTTCCAAGCTCTGTACCGCGTGAGTTCTCTCACATTTTGTCAGTCCTGCTCACCGAGGCGTGGCTCCTCCAACTCATCTGCAGCGTTTAATTTAGCTTTAATTAATGCGCCGACACTCCCCCGCACTCTGAGGATGACTTCCGCGCCAGCTGTTTGGAAACAGAGACACATTTCGGGGGACTTTGCGAAAGATTCTTAAGTCCTATAGCTGCGGCTCTAATCGTGTTGCATGACTCGATTTAAGTATCAATAATTGTTCCTAACCCTTGTTCCAGGTTTTCTCGCTCCTAATACACTGTAGGTGCCACACAGCGGTCGGCTTTCCACGAATGTCTGCTGGGAAAAAATCAACTGCAAGGGGGCAAAATTGATTTAATAAAAAATAAGTACAGTCACTACAGTCACACAGTCAAGGAAAGTTATGAAAAAGCTTAAAATAGACGTAGGTGAGCGCATCAACAGGTCCACCGTCAAATGTAGCCTAGGGGTGCTCGTCAAAGGAGGAGGCCAGAAAAATTCAACAAAAGTAGTGACGGATGACGATCTCCCTTCACATACAAGATAGTAGGCTATACATTGTCATCCGTCACTACTTTTACGAAAAAGCATGTTTGTTGCTGGGTTCAAACCGGCTTTTGGCAAGAAATAGCATTAGAGATGTATTCTGCAGGTGTTCACCATGCCAAGAACTCAGGAAGTCAGAGCTTATCATAATTTCAGGTCCAAAACATTTAAAATCTGGTTTATTGGTGTGTTTTATTTCACGTACTCCACCATCATCATAACGGATGAACTTTCTACCAAATACAGATACAGAGATATGGAGAGTGGCTCAACAGCCCATAAATACATAATCAACAGTAAATCCTAACATTAGCTTCATGCTACATACTAACAGCTAGCTTGGAGTGCCGGTTTGTCACTTCTATTGGACAATCAGCCTAATTTTCTTTTGCAAGAATAAGACAAAACATTCATAGTAACCAGGTTTTGACTCTACTTTATTTGTGTGTGCTCAATATGCTTATAAAACTTGAAATAGTATGGGGGAAAAGCCCATAGCTAGGCCACGCCCCCTAGTATAACCATCTATTAGAAGACTTACCTAAAGATTTTAAAGAATTTCTGGTTTAATTTGTATACAGTCATAGTAGTAGTAGTAGTAGTAGTAGTAATAGTAGTAGTAGTAGTAGTAGTAGTATTATATGTATATAGTCATTGTAAAAGTCAAAGTAGTAATAGTAGTAGTATAGAGTCATTGTAAAAGTCAAATGGTAAATGGTCTCAACTTATATAGCATTTACCATTTGTAATATTAGTAGTAGTAGTATATAGTCATTGTTAGGGGTGTAACAATGCACCGTGCCGCAAAAATCTGACGGTATGTACTGTTTAGATCCATACAGACTGTTGATCAGACTTCTATTCAGGTATGTTTTTGATGGGGGACAAAAGATCTTTTAACATTGTCTAAAGATCTTTTGTCCCCCATCAAAAACATACCTGGATAGGAGTTTTCTTTCATTCCCACTGACCTAGGGTAATTTTAGTAACATAAATATGTCTTTTCATAGTATTTTCTACAAAATACCAATTCTTTTTCATCACATTTTTGCTGTGGTATCCGCTGGCAACCTGGATGTTGAAAGATAGACTGAACAAAGCAGACTCTAAATTGTGCTCATTCATGGTCCTCTGGCCGCCTATTTCTGTCAACTCCCCAATCGCCGCCATGTTTTGCTTATGTAATGACTCCCGCCTCCACCCCCCCCCCCCCCACCCCATCGTGACTAAAACGCAATTATCATTTTGGCCGACAGCGGAATGCTCGCCCCGTGGCCACTCCTCACACTATTGACAATTTTTCCTCAACTCCAGGCGAAGCGACAGGAGAAAAGCGTCCCTCTCTCCCGGTCGTCCTAGTTTTGGAGAGGGGTGCCGGAAAAAAGAAGGGAGAGGGGAAGCGTCTCGGGGAGAGGGAACCGAGGAAGGAAGGAAGCGAGGAAGGAAAGAAAGAAGGAGGAGAAGGAGAAGTGTGAGTTTCTGTGAGGATGCGATAATGAGGGTGGCTAATTCGGAGAGAGGCGGTGAGAGGCAGAGATTAGCCGCCAGCGGAACGATGCCGGGGAGATTTTCTGCCGGGTTTAGGGCGGCTGTTTGGGTAAATATGGATTCGCAGGTCACGGAGAGGCAGAGACGGAAGGGGGTGGGAAAAGGAGGGTGGCAAACAGCAGAAAAAAAATATAGATAAAAATGTAATGTTATGGAGAAAGGAGGAGCCAGTATCAGGAACAGGGGAAGAATAGCAAATATTTTCTGATCCCAAGATGATTTTGAGGATAAGGATTGTATAACGGAGTGCTCCATCAGGAGTGCTTAAAGAAGTCTAAACAGTGATGGAAATAGAAATGTTCAAAAGTACAATGTTGTTGAAATAAGTAGATTTACCCTTGATTTGAAGGTAAGTTGGACAAATATTCTTAAAGGTGCATTATGCAACTTTTTATGGGAAAATACAGTTAATATTAGGAAGTATTTGACCTCCAGTACCAGTTGTTTTTTTGGGTTTCCGGTAGGTTTTCACTGTGTCCATGGAAACGCCTACATTCCACCTAGAAAATCTACCAGAAACCCTTAAAACACTGAAATAAAATTAGTCTTGGAAAGCAAAGACGCCAAGCCACTCATACAGCCACTGGATCACTGAAACTGAAACTGAAACCCAAATCTCTACAGTAAAATGTATCCCAGGACTGCTTTTAGAAACTTGCATTACGTTACAGCAGTACATATTTATGTAAAATTACATAGGTTGCTGAGTATTTCCAAAGTTCTTCGACATCATTTCTCTTCTAAAAGACTTTTACTAAAGCCATTTTGTTACCTTTTGTTGACTTCCTGGGACGTGTACTAAAAATGTGCAGCCCTGGCGTTGTCATGCTCTGTGATCCAAGGAACTGCTGCCGGGTCTTCGCGGACGGGCTTGTAGCCCGAGGAAGGTGTGCGTTTTGATCTACGGCCCGCTCCAGTCCCGCTGGAGGCTGGTATGGCCGATTCTCACGCCCTCTGCAAAAGTTCTTCTTTGAAATTGTTTGTTTGCAAGATAACAAGAAAGAAAGTCTTGTCTTGGAACGATTAGGACAAGATGAAAATCAATCTTATGCACTTGATGAATATGGGACAAATGAAAGGAAAAGCGCCATGTGAACAAGCAAAGCAAACATAATATGGAATATATCCACTCCACTCCCGCGTAGTCCACTCCCGTGTCTACGCAAGTTGTTGCCACGTGAGGCCAGAACACAACACCCCCCCCCCCCCGCCCCCCTTCGTCTGGCCCAGCGCGGCGGGGAGCGGCGGACATCTTTGACAGTCTGATCTTTTATTTACCACGGGAAAGGGGGCCGAGAGGCGCGAGATGTCGGAGATGCAAAAGCTCCCCCACGCTGCGCTTATTATTTTATTCAGTGGAGAACATTTTTGAGCGTTCATTTGCCAAGTTCCCCGCTGCTCTTTTGAAAAAAAAACCTCATCACTCTATCCCCCATATCTTTAAACTCTGAATCCTATGACCTTGATAGGACAATTTGAATACATATTTCTCTCTCTGTGGCTCTCATTGTGCCTTAACTGCGGCGCTTTCATCTTGTTTTTATCTGTCAGATCAGTGAAGTTCCACTCCAGCAAAGAAAAAAAAAAAGAAAAAAAATAACTTCTCTAAATATAAGTTAGAAAGTCTCCAAAATCCGCGAAGATCAGTGGATAAGGCTTGGCAGGCCTGGCTAATGGAATGCAGCGGGTGCCCTAGATCGGGATGTTCTCTCTCTCTCTGTGGCTGTCCTTGCACCACCACAGAGATACGAAGAAGTGGATGAAGAAGAAGAAGAGGCTCAGGGGTTGCATCATAAAGGGAATGTTTGCTCACTACATGCAGGTTGGATATTGAGAGGTGAGAGATTGATCTTAAAAATAGATACATTTTATGTGCACACAGCCTATAGCAGTGCTTCTCATGGTGTTGGGTCGTGGAACCATTTTCAGTTCTTTATATGATATAAATAATACTGGAATTTGCCAGTGGAAGTATTTTTTAACTTAAAGAGTGCATATTTTGTTTTTTTCCCAGGTATTTTACAATAATGTCAAGCACATCTTTATCGCTGTCTTACACTTTGTTGGTCAGAAAATGCAATATTGATCTAAAACGGCTGAAACGAAATATTCAGTTGTGTCACTTGCAAGTGATCTCACAGATCTCACTCAAGGATTAAGCTTAGCATGAGATCGAGACGTGAGAAAAGCATTTCCTGAATGTGTAGTATTTCTCAGTGATTCTCAAACTTTTCTACTGTATTTTACTCCTCTTTCCCGCCATCCTCCCGTATTAGTATTATCTTGTAAATCTCCCGTATTGTAACAAAATGAAAACAAAAACATTCCTCTTCCTCTCCAAACTCAGTTATTGCAAGTATCGTTGTCAAGTTTCCCATTTTGGCCGGGAAAGTAGCAGCAGTCACCAGAGAATGTCCCTCGTTTTCAAATCCAAAACTTGACAGGTATGACCCAATATGTGTGACCTTCCCAGTACCACCAGGCCTGGATCAAAATCCAGTCAGGACTAAATGGGGTCTGAAATACCGCTTAAATATGTCTCAAACCTTTTCCTGCAACACATCACTAATATGAACCTTCCTTTGCAAATATTATTGAACTACCTTTTCTGTTCCAACTATTATTTTATTAGAAATAATTCCAAGCTACCCTTGTTGGTAAACAAGGTAACAAAGCACGTAGGGAAGTCTGTATGGATGCAGGAGTGCTGTAGCATGAGGTCTTCCGATGCTTTCATCTCGCTCCGTCAGATGTGAGGAGCAGATAGAGATAGCATTAGCGACATTGGGTCAGGACTCCAATCTCCAGGCAGCGCAAAAACAATTCAGCGCTGACGTGCGGTGGATGGGACCGGGGCTGAGCAACTGCATCGCACGCACTCAGCAAGTCAACGGGAGATAAGCAAACAATGGAGGGGAAGAGTTCCATTTTTGAAGGTCGGCTTGGCGGTAAAAGTTTAGGATTGCAAGGCTAAACACTGATACTTTTTAGGTAGAGATTCAAAGGGGAATTTAAAATTCTTAAGGTGGTGAAAGTGTTTAGTGACTAGCATAGCCGTCTTATAGCAAAATGACCCTGAGTTTGAATCCAGGGCGAGATGGATCCTTTGGGCCAGATCTTCCGCCTGACGCAAGGACAGCGCAACTCTCAACGCGACTATAGACGTGTGTTATCTTGCATGTGGCGCAGCTTTTACGCTATGTGCCTGCGCCACTGGTGAGAGGGCGTGGTTTATTACAAGCAAGCCTTCACATTATTTTCCTCTTTACATCGTCATGCCTCTTCCTTTGAATCCATTTATCATATTTGTCAAATAGAAAACAAAAACGAAATTATATGGAATAGTCTTCTTGAATGTAATGAAATAAAATCACTCTAAATGGATTAATTTTCAAACCTTTAATCGAATGCTTAAATTGAAATATACACATTGAAAGCTCAGATTTAGGGCGTGATAATATCATTATGATTTATTCGTTTGCAACAGTTGGAGGTTTTCTCTCTTTCAGAAGTCAAGGCGTAGCTTCTTGCCTCACGGAGAAGTACAAGTGCTGCTTTAGCAATAACCTCAGGGTTGTGTCCCTGCTATAGAAATCACCGGTCTTTGTGAGAGAATCATGTAGAAGAAGAAAAAAATATGTGCACACAGCAGAGCTGAAACGTGACACCCGGGCAAAAGGCTCTAACCGGTTACGCAGCTAAACGTTAGGAACACTTAACCGGTTAATTGTTAACCAGGAACATCCCTGCTCATCACAGCAAACAAAGTAATCTGATTGGTTCCGTCTGACTTTGGCTCGAGGTGCAAGAAAAGGTAGTGTTGACCAGACTGGTCCAGAATGATAACCGTCTGTATACAGATCAGAGTAGAAGAGTTATTTTTAAGAAATTGTATTTCTAAAATGGGAATCTTTTGTAATTCGGAGGCTACCAGACAAACACTTTGTTTCCAAAGGCTTGACACATTTCCACATACGCTTGATGAGTTTTCGATCCTTTTTTCTGTTCTTATTTCTGAACATGCTGAACACAATCTGCAAACATTTTTGGTAAATAGAGGAACGTATAACGAGGGAATTCAAATCATTTTCTTCCATCGTTTTGAAATACCATCCAGGGTGAACGCTTTAGTTCGACAGTTACCGTACACAAGTCTGAAGTACAAGTAGGTCTCTGCCACTTTTGCCATGAAAAAGTTGGAAAGTCCTGTTCTACTAGTATTTTTCATTTCTACTTAGTTGTTGTTGGGCATATGGGTTTCTATCCCTCCTGTAAATCTGTAGCCACCATTTCTCCTTATTCCATTACAATCTGCTTTAATTAAAGGCAGTTCATGGGGCACTTGCATGACATCAGTATTTTGAAGATCGCACATAAAACGCTAAGAGCATAACAAAAGCTTTGAGCCATCACGTCGTTCCGCTGCTCTCATCTCCACACGATGACGTCCTGTCTCGCTAACGGCATCTGTTTTAATAATACAAGAGGAGGGAGTTACATTGACTTTACTTTATGGAGTATAATGGAGTCAAAATGGCCCCCGCCGGCTAAAGGGTTTCCCATGACGCCGTTCATTCATCAGCAGACCTGCGCTTCCCCAAGAACGCTAACGCACATGGGGAATATCAACTGTCCATTAATGGCACTTAGCGCGGAGGTATAAGAGAGCGAATGGGCTGGTGTCAAGTGCATTGGACACAAGAGATTGCGTCAGTGTTACTTTTTATGATGTTATTGTGCCTAAATGTTGAGACAATTAGTTGTGCTCATGACATCACTCCAAAAAGCCAAAACTGTCTCATAAATTTGCTTTTTGCACCTTGGCATTGATATTTTACATTTCTTTGTATGGAAACGACAATTCATCACCAAGGACTTGGTGATGAATACAAGGTTTGTATCTTGTTTGGTTGGAGCAGCTTCTGTAGCCACTAGTGGGAATTGTTTGTCTTACACAGACAATCTTCCAGCTTCCAGAAAGGCCTGGTTCTGTCAGGGATTTGAACCCAGAACCATCTTGCTGCAGGGCATAAGCCCTAACCACTCAACAACCGTACCATCGAAAACAGATTAGAACAAGTTCAATGGGCTCATAGACTGTCAAATGTGAAAGACACTTATCCTGCTTACCATATTTTCCGTATAAGACGCACCAACCAAAAAATGCGTAATGAAGAAGAAAAAAACGGTTGCTCGGGAGTATAAGATGCACCAGCCAAAGAATGCCTAATGAAGAAAACAACAGGCTGAAAAGGCGTACGGTATGCTAACGTAACACATTGATGGTTAGCTACATGAAGCATAAACAACAAACTAAATAGGTGTCTGGTATGTTAACGTCACATAAACAGTTTAGATAACTATAGCATAAAGAACATACCAAACTCTCATCTCAGTCCAAATCACTAAATCTATTGAAATCTTCATCCTCGGTGTCACTTCTGAACAATCTACAACTACTACCTGGGCACGGAGGCGTAACTGGACTGTTGACAAGCCTCTCCCGGCAGCACGTTTTTCAAGCTCTCATTTGCGAACTCGTTCCTCTTGCTGTGGCCATGTAGCTTTTAGCCTGTGATTAGCTTTTTCTGTTTTAATCATTGCGGTAAGAGTAACCTCTGCTTTTTGTCGGTCCCTCGCAAGTTTCTTGCTCACTCCAAACTTTCTCTCTGCTGCTCGATTAGCCTGCAGTGCCCTCTAGCGGTATGTGAAATTATATATTTGAATTAAAGCAAAAGAAATAAAATCACATATTAATTGCTCCGGAGTATAAGACCAAACTATGAAAAAATGTGCGACTTATAGTCCGGAAAATACGGTAATTGAGTCTCCCTCTAATCTTTTAAATTAGCAATGGTATTTAAAATATGAAATGATGTCCATGTAAAGAAAAGACAGTATGGAGTGAGATACTGCGCTGGCCAGGATTTGGAACTGGCCTTGAGTGCCCTTAGAGTGCAATATGAAATGGTGAAAACAGGCTTTCACTTTCAGCTAACTGCATGCTAGTAAAAGGATAGTACCAGAACGGTCCTGTGATGGATACTGGGCTTTAAACACAATCCAAATCCAGAAAATCCAGATCGCAGCGCACCAACAGTAGAAGAAGAAACGACCAAAGTGAACAGGATTATTCAAAACTACATTGAGTGAAGTAAAGTACTACCACAGGTTTTTATGACAAGGAAACAATAGCAAAACATGGCTATAAGTTCAAAAGAAGTCAATGTTGCACAATATGTCTCCTTCATTGTCCACAACTGACGTCTTCTGCTTGACAACATCCCTCACAATCCCTCACCAGTGCAAACATGCCACTCACTCTGACAGCCTCACCCATCCCTCGAATCAAAAACAGCTAAAAGTTGTTTAGCAAAACCCACATTTCGTGCCGCGCTGAAATATTTATATCTCGGTGTTGCTCGCCAAAGACATTGACAAAAGTGGGCTTATCTGCTCTGCCAGTTTCCACTTAGAATGAAGACAGCTCCACGCAAACATTGCAGCTGCTTAGGAATTTAGCGATCTGCAAATATTTTCTGACCCTTTGAAGCTGCCTTAACACTGAGGGTTGCCCCGTATCGTCATATGTATTTTGGAATAGATTATGCTTGTCCATATGCGTGACTTTATATTTCATTATTGTACTCTTCATGCATTAGTTGTTGTGTTGGTTTTGGCTTTACCCAAATTTAAAAGCTTCTGGAAAAACGCGTCAAAATAGCTAGGATGAAACGCAGCAAAAATGTGACAAAAGAGTGACAAGCACATGCAGGAAAAGCAACAATAATATAGAAAAAGGGACAAAAGCGCAACATAAAAGCCACAAAAACAACAACAAAGTTGTCTAAAGAGAGAGAAAAACGCGCCAGACAAGCAACAATAACACAACACAAAAGTGACATAAAAAGAGACGAGATCACAACAAGGCCACTCCAACAATGTGGCAAAGTTACAACCAGTTTCTTTCAAATGAGGCATTAAACTGTTGCTCTCCAGTCGAGAAGCTTTTCGATTTGGGTAAAGCCAAACTGGAGAGAATGTGCTTGGTTCTGGTGGGGGTCAAGAGGTTAAGCAGTTATTCCACCATTTTAAAGTAAAATGTAAGTAAACCGTGTCAGATCGATCCACAGCCGATTGCTTGTGGTTTGTCCGTATACGTGTGGCCGTAGTAATCACTCCAGAAGCTCTGGTTTCTAGGGCTGCACGTTTTCAAGTTTTTCATTAACCGTTAACCGAGGCCCTTTTAATACTCGGTTAACCATTAGTGTGTGCACTAACAAACCCCCACCCCCCGCGCGCGCCGCCCCCTCCGTTACGTTATACTGACAGACGCGAAAGGGGTTTTTCATTGTCAACACCTTTATTAAATGGCTGGAACACATTTAAAACTAAATTAATGTATAGAAATAAAATGCAGTGGTAATGACAGAGCAGTCAAAGTAGGTCACTGACTTGCGTTCACTTGGCCCTACTGTATTTGTATTTATTTTACCTGCAGTCATTTAACCCGCTTTTTTTTAAACATTGTGCAAAGAAACATTCACATTCAACAGTCATTCATGCGTACAACAACATACAACACTTATCTCTCCACCACGTTTTAACAATAACGAGAAAGGTGAGTTTTGTGCCTTTAGCTTACCTAGCTACCTCCTAAGTGGTGTCGGCTGTTGAGATGGTACAACAACGAAGTTGAAGTATATCCAAGCACTGCAATGCAATACTTGCATTTTGATCCGTCATTCTCGGGTGTTCTCCCATGCTGTGCTGTTTATGGCCCACTTCATATTGAAAAGTTAAACTAGCTAGCCATGCGCGATGATGGCGTCTCATGAACAAATGTTTGGGAGCGCTCTGGCGGTCTCTGGTGATGCAAAAATGTATTACAGGTATTTTAGATTGCACGGCAAATTATACACGCCAGTTAACCGAGCAAAATGCTTTTACTCGGTTACGCAATTTTTAACGGTTAACCATGGACACCCCTACTGGTTTCTTGACGAAAATGGCACAATTAACCCCCAATCTTTAACCCCCAACCCCCAAGCTCTTTGGATTTGAGATTTGTATTGTACCACAAAGCCACTCCCTTTTTATTGTATAAAAGAACTGAAAAAACACATATAAATTTGTCACAAAGGCATTTATTTGTTTGTATATTTGATCTTCTGAGCTTGTAACAATCTTGTTCTAGCAAATAATGTCTTCTTCTTGATCTGTTGTATTTTTATCATTACTTTATTAATTGATTTTGTACCGTTTATTATTTGATTTATTTGATTGTATTCCTGGTACTTACAGAGGTAATTACCAGGTACTTACAGTGGTATGGCTTGGTAACTCCGGTGCCATGCCATTAGTCCGACGTCTCATTATTCTGTTATTATTCCATTATGCCATTAGGGTTAGGGGGTGCCAATGGATGATTTCAGAATAATGAGACGTTGGCCTAATGGGCCGACCTCGTAGCTCCTAGGTAGTTACCTAAATGTGGCAATACCAGTTTTATTAACTGTATTTGTAAATAATCGTATTATATATAAGCTTTTTAAATATTGAAATGGTCAGCAGATGGCGCCACCGCTCTAATAGAGTTTAGGATAAAAGCCCCCCCTGGTCCACACGCACTTCCTCTGTCTTCTCACTGGCGTCTTCCGGCCTGGTTGGGCTGAGCCCAGGGTTGTGTGTGCTGTTCCATGGGTCCAGGTAGCTATTTGTTCGTTCGTTCATTCTTAATATTGGTGTAGCCGCTAACGCAGGTCTAATTTTAGCGTCGCGGGTGGTTGAGAGCCTCAACGCGCACCACTCCATGGCGTCCATTGCTTGCTCTCGGTGCATGGTGGCTCGGGGTCTGCTGGGGCCCTCCTGTGACGGAACTCGGGGGCTATCGAAGCACCGAGCCGGCCGAGAAGGGCTAGATGTGGGCGTGCGACGGTAGGCTCGGCCTTGCCTGGTGGTTAGCCTTTATTTCGCGTAACTGGTTCCCTAACTACCTTTTTTATTTACATTTAGGTGGACCTAACCACGCTGCTGTCTTGTTTCTCCTTGTCTTGCTTCCTCCCTGTTTTGTATAAACTGAAAAGCTAATGGAAAAACAACGTGAACTGTGAACCAACTGAAAGCTATGTTAACGCTGTGAAATGAAACGAAACGTGTGTCAACTAAAGTACAAAGAGAAACCAACGTGAAACATAGAAATAAACTAAACTATATGTACAAGGAACATGCTGCCTCTGTCCTTATGGGTCGAACCTGTGTGCCTTAAAGCACATTCATTTCCAGTCATACTGGATGGCGTTGTCAGGCTTTTCTTTATTTATTTTATATACCACTCGTCATGTCACATAAACATAACACTGTAAGTATTTGGTAATTATCTATGTAAGTACCAGGGATGTACTACAGTAACTACCTAGGAGTTACCGGGCCGTATTCTAAAGTGAAACCGTTCATTTTTCTAAACAATGCAATACATCATCACACATTTGCCACCAGACTTCAGACCAGTGTTTATTTCATTGACTACATTTTTTGGTCATAGTCAAAGTAATATTTAGGCTGGTTAAATATTGAACCTTCCTCGTGCCATACAGTATTTATGTTAACAGGGAATCTCCATTAGAACTGTATCTAACCCTCTTCATGGTTCGCACCAGTGAGTCAGTGTGTGGGTTTACGTGTGACAGCAGGCAGCATGTGGTGTGCGTCAAGGAGAGGGTGGGAGGCCGACGGGGGTCTGGTGCACAAGGTGCCAGTGGAGGTTCAGGTGCAGAAGGAGTTCATGTGGAGGGCGACAGGCGCTGATGTGCAGTGGCAGAGTTGTCGCAATCAGTTACTTTTCTCCCCTCTGTGGTTAGGTCGAGGGAGCTTTTTTCCTTTTGTTCCAAAGCATATGCTGCCAGTTGTCTTTGTGCAAAGAAGTGCAGAACTTTGTGACTTCTAATGCAAAAAAGAAGTAAAATCCCTTTCCCAGGAGCACCCATACAAGCTTTTGCAATACATTTGGACACCTAGAGCAATCAGTCATAATGCCGTTTCTATTTTCTGTGTACTGTTACACCCCTAATATTTATACAAAGACCAAGTCGTGCCATGTCAGATTTGTGCGCCCGTGTTTGGATTCAAGTGTCTTTCGCCAATGTTTTAAACTTTGCACTCACCAACAAAGGGCGCAAAACTCACGCGCACACACGCCTCGTTACAGACAAATCTATTCCCGCGCATAAATCTTTCAGCAACAACAGAAGCTCCGCATGTAAGCGGCGCGGTGAAAGCCCTGGCAGGCGGAGAACAGTGCCGAGTTTGATCGTGAAAACATAAGTGCGGCCGCTGTCAGCCGTGATGCATCGAGCTAGAATGCACTCCGTTTGAGATGATGAAGAGTTCGACCAAGTTGACAGCGGCGATACGTGAAAGAGAGATGGCTTTTCAGATGACATCAAGAAGAGGGACAGCTCCAAATGTGGTCCAAGGTCTGAGAGATGGATGAGCATGGAGAAAGTTTGCGTGGAGTTTGGGTCGAGCCAAACTTGTGGAGTGAGTGGTGTTTGGAAATACAAGGAAGTTATGGACTGAGTATGACAATGTTTTTCAGAAATACGGTGTATGAACATCCTTTTACCATCTTTCATGTTATATGGTATTGGCTCGAACATTGTGAGTTATGTTCACAGTCGTATATGTTATTCACTTGATTGTATTTTACATTGTGTTGATTTCTTTAACATTTCTTTCAATTACTCCGACTGAAAGTACTGTCACCTCGAAAAACACTCTTTCCTTTATTTCCAAACTTCCTCTCTTGTTAACCTTTCAATTAAATAAAAAGAGTTATTTTTCATTCCATTTTCCCATGACAAATTTTTATTCTATCCAATTAAGTTTAATCAAAAAAGTCTTTCCATCACGACAAAGTTTGTAATTAAAACACGTCCCATTTACATGAGAAAGAATTGTAATATTTTCAACTTTATCGACTGTCCAGACAATCTATTATTATTCTAATTCAATTTGAATGGAACTTTTTAAATGACTGTTTTTATAATAGGGAGGTGGAGGTTTTGAGACACCAGAACGGTTAACAAATGACTTGGCTAGCATGTGTAATAAGTTGTGGACATGAAGGTTGTAAGTGAATATACTCTCAGACCCACACAATAATTGGCGGTGTTAGTTTTGCGGTGTCAAACTAGGCCAATGGAGAGCACATGTACAGTAAATAGAGCAGAACCGACCTGTAAATAGCCATAGTGCGGCTCATAAATCCCACTTTCCCTGACCAGTCAGCTGGACCGTGGACACACTATATACGCTATAGGAGCCTGTGTGCTTGACTCCACCACCACTTATTACTAACGCTGTTCACACTGCTACAGCTTTGTGCAGTTATTAAGACATCATTATAAGTGTCTTACCGTCTTACGTGATGGTGTGTACTCCCACATGCATGTTTACGTCCGATCCCCAGGAGGTCCAGAATGTTCTCATTTCGAAATGTTCAGAAAAGGTGATGAACCGATGGAATCTTCTCTTATTCATAAAGGTGACATAAATATAGAAACATTAAACCCTTAGGAAGTCCGTCTTTTTTTGTGACTGAGGCTCCACAAGATGTATGTAATATGATACTGCATGTGAATGGGAAGGGATAAAGTTAAAGATATCAAATTGACACTTATAATGGGCATAAATATGAGGGAAAAGATGAGAGTTTTCTTTCATTGCAGAGTATGTTGGCACATAGAAATAAGATGCTGTATGCATAAAATACATCTAGTTTAGTTTAGTTTATTTATTTGTTTGAGCAGTTAACCTGCTCAAAGGGAGTGGGCTGAAGCCAAAGGCTTATAAGCGCCCACCCCAAAATAAAAATAATAACATTACATTTAATATTTACAAGGTAGCAAATCATAAACAAAGGAACATAGGGCAAAGTAACAATAAATGATGAACCAGAACAAAATAAAAACAACAGCAAAATAAAGAACAAAAGAATGTGCTATTTTTATGTTATAAAGGTGCATTAATACATATTATACTCTGAGATCTTGCTACTTCCCAGTTGTCATTACCATCCTCAATATAATTTAATTTGTGTTTAATTATCATTATTATTATATTTGTTTAATTGAGTTATTTGTGAAGTGTGATGTAAGCCCTGCATAGTGTGGTGCATTAAAAAGCCAGGGTGTAGAGCGGGCTAGTTGAAGAGGGCAGTAACTCCCCCTCAACAAACCCCCACCCAGCTGCCCTAACATCTATAATGGACAGAGTCAAGTTTAAATGTATGGCTTAATCTTGTTAATATAGTTACACAGACTTTGGATAATGGATCTTGTTTACTTTTGAATAAACTGGTTATTAGTGGGTGGGTCTGTCTGCTGGTGGACCTTATATGGAGATGTTGTTGCAACAATGTCAGAAAATGCAATAATTAAACACCTTACTGCAAAGATTAGGCAATATATTTGTTTCTAGGTGTTTCTTTATATGTTGAGATTAAACTGGTTTTGATTCCCCCCAATCACAGATGCAAATGCACAACTCAAATGTGTAAGACTCTCAATCCGAACTGACTCCATAACGCTCACTTTTAAGCCTGACCAAAAGGTTGCTGAGGATCTTGAGGAGGATCTTGAGAACGTATTACTTTTACTCCACTACATTTGAAAGAAGAATATGAATATTTCTTCTCCACTACAAAGTAAAAAAGTAAATTTGTCAATGTCTTATGTTCATTAAAGCCTTATCATGCACACTCCAGATCAGTAGGTGGCGCTATGCAAATGTACTGTCATATGCCATTGACTGTGCCGTGTTGTCGTACAGAGGGTGAATTCGGTTGCAATTTTCCTGTTTGTGAAGCCGCAAAGTTATTTTCCACACCACTTTTTGAACGGATTTGTTCTTTCTACTCAGAATACTTACGTTCTCTTTCCTCTGGTACGATCTGAAATGTACTGTTTTGCCTTCCAGACAAGCGTATGAAACAATGATCCAACAAACGCTTTAGTCACTCTCTTCCTATTCTATCTATTACCGCCTCTCGTCCCCATCTGCCAACGCGGTGCCGAAAAGCTCGTAATTCCGCCTCTGGTGACATTTGAGTGTGGCCATCATTGGAGCTAAATTACCTGGGAACCCCGCAGTTTTGGTTTGCTGTGTCCACATTTCCAGCTCAACACTTTGAGAGGTAATTAAAGTTTTTTGTCAAATTCCATATCACTGACAACGGGAAATATCAGGAGTTTGGTTACGGAGTCTGGTTTTGCAGACATTTTTTAGATGTTTTTTTTTTTTTCCAGATGTGGCCAGCGGGACATTGACAGTGGGGGGGGGGGAAATTATTCATATTTTCATTTTTATACCACATTCGGTGAATAAAACTCAGGGGAATGGGTGTAGTGATAAAACAGAGTTTTTCTGCCTTGTTACACAGGGACGAGAAATTGCCCAGACAAACTTTCACTCTTTGCAGTTCAACATTGGCACTGAACTGTACTATGGCTGCGGACACACTCTAATGTACTATAGGGATAATGCTAGATATAATCATGGCGGCAAAGCAAAGTGGCCATTTCATGAAGAATTAAAAGTTTCTCAACTGGAATCACATTGAGACCAGGGGTAATTGCAACAATATTGTTCTCTCGTCAAAAACATGCCTGTAGTTGTTTTTCGTGCTAGTTGCGTATCTTTGAGTAATCTATGAATCTCTGCTTGCGAGAAAAAACGACCATAAAATTGCCAAAATGGAACCTCCAAGAGCATATTTCTAAATATGCTCTTGAAGGTTGTCTCAACCTATCTGTATTGTCTCTTATTACTTTCGCCCACGCAGGGAGCACCAAACAGGGCAGTTCATCCTATCACAGCTCTGTCATGTGTTGGGTCACCTGCTCGCCCGCCCTGGTCTCCATGGCGACGCGGCGGGGGAGAGGACGGGCGGTGAGCACGGTGGCATTTATCCCCCACTGAGTCCGCTCACACCTGGCCCTCTGACATACAGTTCTCTTGTGTCACGCTTTGATCGTATATAAAAAAAACAATAATAATCAAAGTAATTACTCTACATTCTTTTTAAGCCATGACCATGAGGCCCCTTTTGGGCTCTGAACCACCAATACGTTCATTAAAACTGACGTAACGCAGTTCACAGCAATGGTAACGCCGAGACAACTTTTCATGAACTTGTAGTAGACAAACACTGATAAGAAATTTGTATTTAAAAGTTTAAAATTACATACCAAATTGGTCAGCCGCACTTCCATCCAAACGGAAAGTTTCAGGCATGTAAATGCGATCTTACAGTCCCCTTTACCTGTGTGACCTAATCACAGTGGCTTATCATTTGTTAGCATCTTTTGCAAAACACTTGGTAATACTGCTACTTCACGCCTCAAGATGTGGCTGTATTTTGTGCAGCATATGCCGAGGTTGGAGTATTTTCTGTTTCCTCTGATAAAAAAAAATTACATTAGCGGCGTTATCCAGAATGACAGCCGGGAGCGGGTTTGTCACATGACTCATAAAAAGCGCCTGAGAACACAAGCCTGAAGTCTCCAAACTCAAGTTCATGTTTAAAACAACCGCGTTTGACCATGGTACTTCACAAAATAAACATATAACAGCTATCAATGAGCACCTATATACCTCTACACTCACCACTGTAACGTCTTAATCATTTCTTTGACCGTGCATTCATTATATAACGCCTCCATGATGAATGCAGCGACACAATATCACTCCAGTGGGCTCCTGCAAAAGTGTTAATCTTTCATTCTGCTCATGCAAGAGTCGGCCTCACCTCATAAGACACGGGCCAAAGGTGAGCGCAAAGTAAATTACACATTTCATTATTCATTATCGGCTACAACAGAGGCATTTTAATACCGCTTTTCGACTGCGAATAAATACGTGATTAATGTGTTGTTGTTATTAGAGAGACTGGGTTTTTGGTTTTGATTTTCCCATAGTTTATTGCGTGAGAGAGATCAAGTGCAGGGGATTTATTTTCTCTCTTTTAGAAGAAGAATGGGTTTGGTAATATTTTCATTTCCTTGGTAATACTAATGAGAATTGTGAGTTTTTATCTCATGAATTGGGATATTCTGTCAAGTGAACTACTTTGAAAATAAGCATGTTAACATGACTATGCTCAGTAATGAATTCTCTAAACACAAGCGTTTTTTAAGGTTGGGAATCTTATTTGTATAGCGCTGTTTGCATGACACAAGATGTCACCTAAGACGTTTTTTCATTGGTAAACCACATTTCATTGGTAAACCACATTTGTCGTTTGGAGTAGACCGAAGTGTGGCTGCACATATTTGCGCCTACAAGGACCACATGCTCATATAGCTTCCAAGATATGGCAAGTTCAGGAATGTACAAGGTGATATGGGAAAAACCATCAAGTATGTATCTGACTGAAATCAACACCATTTTTTTGCCCAAACAGCCTAAAACAAAACACTCAGTAGCTTTAATGTGCATTCATTCAAATTTAGCCCTGCTGCACAGTGGCTAAGATGGTACAGCAAGTCGTACAGTACCCAAAAGGTTTGCGGATGGATGGTAGTTGGGTAGTTGTTGAATGGGGTCTGATGGCGTTTCGATGGCGGTTTGATGTTGGTCCAATGGCGTTGTTGTGCAATGTTCAGTTTTGGTCGTGAGTCTCCTAATTTAGTTCAATCTTAGGCCCTGTCCATACAAAGTCAAGGTGAGGACTAAACGCAAAGATATTTTATCAATCCAGTGTATCATCCATACAAGCCCGGCGTTTTGGGCGTCTGTAAACGAACATTTTCCAAACTAGGTTCCAGAGTAGAAAGATCTCAAAACGCCGTTTACGTAGCTGTTTTTACGGTGTCATCGCAACTTTTACTAAAACGATGACATCACAGCGCCAGAGTGGTGTCTGTTATCCATAATCTACTGACCTTAGTTTTACTCATGGATCTATTATGGTTTTACTCCACTCCTCTTTGCTCTACTGCAGTCCGCGAGCCACAGGTGACAAGTAGAAAAAAACACAGCCGTGTCAGTCTGTTTTTTTGGACTGACAGTCAAAGTCCGGTCACTGACAGGTTTTTCTGCTTTAGTCCCGTTACGTCTGAAGAATAAACTCATCTCCTCACCTCTTCTGTAGATCGTAAATCCTTCAGTTTCATTTTCACTGTTTACATTCCACAAAGGTTTACTGCTCATCCGCCCTCTACATCTTGTTCTATTATCTGTGTTAATAGACGCACAGGCCTGGTAAATGAATTGTGCCCTTTTCACAGACCTGAGTAAACCCATGTGCCATTTACTAAGCTGGCTTCGGGTTTACAAAGAAAGTTTCTCAAAATATAAGTGTTTTGTCTTCGTGTAGATAGAGCCTCAGAGTTAGTATTTTTGGGCACAGTGGCTAAGATGGTACAGCAAGTCGTCCAATAACCAAAAAGGTTGGTGGATGTATGGGGGTTGGATGGCAGTTTGTTTGCGGTTCAACGGCGATTCAATGGTGGTTCGATGTCGTCTGTCAGTCTTCCCCAGGGCAGCTGTGGCCACAGTATTAGCTTACAACCCCGGAGTATGGGCTACATATCAGTGTCAGTCTTGTTTTGACACAATTGTAAAATATCCAGCAAACCAATTGTATTAACTTTGAACAGATGTGTGTAATAAGCTTCCAAAATAAAAACCCAATGGAGAGAGACGGGCTGCAGATAAATGGATTAGCAGATTTAGTCGCGATTTGGCCCAGCGGTTTGCTTGAACAGTGCGTGTACACATTGCCGGATTCATTAACCAGGTGGATGGGAACGCCGGGTTCCGGGCTGTCAGGGGAGGGGCTCTGGATGGACAGGTAGCCAATGAAAGGACAACACGGCAGCGGAGGCCACGGACCACAGAGGAGATTGTGTCCACGCTATCCGTGTTTGCACAGTTTAGCGCGGGGTAAATATTAGCTCGCTAACGTTCGCCTCTGCTGGGCTGCAGCCTCGTGCGTGGCCCCCGCCGCGGGGACATGGGGCGGAGAGAGACAAAAAAAGGACAAGCAGGAATTTAATTAAGAGTTGGAAAGAGGGCAATCAGATAATCCCGCATGTAGCTTAAAATTCAATGAGACGTTTGTGATATGAGTTTAGACAGAGGCTGTTCTTTGGCCATGCCTAACCTATTTAAACTCCTCCATAAATGCCTTAATGTTCAATTTTCCTGAATAAGAAAATATGGTTTTAACATATCAGACATAGGAATCAGGGCAGAAACAACATCCGCGCCGCTATTGTGAGAAATTGAATCAAGTAATGATGCAAATCGCCCTTGAAAATCCTGCCCTGTTCTGGAAAATCATATCAGCAAACAAAAGTGACATTGTTTTGGAACGCAAAAAAGAAAATCACTTGATCAAATCTCATTGTCCTCGGAATTTCTCTCTCCGGCAGCGCACGCGTTCCTGCAGTGCGGGATTGCGGGTAATCAAATGAAAAAACAAAGGCAGTCTGCTGCGATTATCCGTCTAGTCCCATTACTGCCACAAACGCTCGAAATCGATGAATAGATTTCGGCCTCTGTCCTCACCTCCAGACGTCCTACTTTCGATTGTCCTCGCGCCGGACTTTGCCTTTTTTGTCTTTTACTTCACTCTGTAATGTCGGGCCTCATCCATTGTTCCATCGCTCCCCAGTGGGTCGTTTTGGTTTCGAGTGGAGAAGCCAGTGTTGGTTTGGGAGAGTTGTGGTTTTGTTTGAATGAAACACTGCCCGAGCAAGACAAGAAGTTTAACAAACTGTTTTGATCTGGAGTTGCTGCAGTTGGTCAGGTTGGTTCAGCAACACTGTGTGCACAAAGAGAGTCCAGATCGTAACCCCATGGTGATATTGCATAGAAATCATAAGAAATAAACAATATAAAGGTATTTAAGTTTCAGAGTAACTCATAATTTTCAAGAAACCAGATATTTTGAGCTTATTTTGTCTGCAGAATGTTGTGGTATTTGGTGCATAAAATATGAATTGAATGACTTGGGGCTTAATTGAGCATTTACTCATTAACTCACTGGTGTGGATTCGAGCCAGAAATATTGCCTTGAGTGAGCGGGCATGATGTTTGCAACTGACACTTTTATTTCTACCCGTCATCAAAAAGAAAAAAAGACAAATGTATTTCGTACAATTCTTTCATAAAACAGCATAGTTGCTGACTGTTGCGGGAAAAGTTTGGAAAACCCTGGTCTGTACTTACAAATACATGCAACTATTTTAACTGTTTCGAGACTTGGCTAAAGCGACTAAAATGTGTAATATCTATCACACTCTAGCCCGTGCCGCCTTAATCTTATCAATCTTTCTTATCTTTTCCTACTTCCACCCTCAATTGAAAATACATTTGCACAACATTGCGTGTTGAGTTGAAAGTGCAGCGTACACACATATTTCTCACATGCTTTTGTAATTTTGGATGTTTCTAAGCTTAGCTTTTTAGCTTTGACTTTGAGTAAAACTTAGACCCACGCCCCTTCCTGAATCGTTCTCTCTCTTCTTCTACTCTCTGTCTCTCTATCCGCCATCTTTATCAGGTCACCGCAGAAATAAGCCCGCACCATTTCTTTTTATACCCGACATCTCAAAAGAGCTACGCTCTGCGTGGGTCACTGCATCAATGCCATATTCTTTAGCATTGGCTGCCAAGGATGGACTTCATTTCCTTCAGGGTTAGCGCACATTCAAAGATGCTCCTGGGTAGATTTGAAAGAGATCTTCAGCCAAGTTTGTGATAGCTTATACTTGTCAAAAAGCAAATAGATAGGCCTCTGACCTCGCGTAACTGTTTTGACCTTTCTGCATAACGTACAGAGTTGTGGGTGTAAATAAGTCATGAATATTGGTGACTGAGACCGAATCATTATTACTCTGGATCAACTTTAAAATCCCTATGAGGTTTAATTATGAACAAAACCAGCCAACTTTGTAGTTTAGCATTCTACAAACTCTGCAGACATGTAAAGGGCTACGCTGTTACATGTGATTAGCATTTATACTCATTTCAGGCGCAAAAGCTTTAGAATTGTTTGTTTTGATACAAAATTTCAATAGTTGGCTTATTTTCACGAAAATATACTGGTTTAATTTTTTTAATAATCAAATTTTTTGCCACAACTGTTTTGTCTTCATCAATCCTTAGGACAAACTCTTATAACATACTGCTGTTTTTTGGCATAAAAGAATTTACTTTTTATTTCGCATGTTCATTATGATCAAGGCTTGTGACACAGTATCGATATCCAGAACTCAAAGTGTATCGGTCTGCCATTGATAGAGTTGGAAACAGGTCAGACTAACAAGGGAACATGGCCTGTCGGGGCACACCAAAATTATTCATTTTTCAATCTCTTCAGATGTTTGCTGGCGGACTGTACGCATATTCAGTCCACCCAAACAAAGTCAAGTTAATACTGAATGCTTTGATACTTTCTTAAGCTGCATGAGTGAGATCCGGCTCTCGAAGTTAGCCGCTAGCATGTAATATCAGGCATGTTAGCATTATGGTTAACTCTGTTATACTGTACAAACTTGGGCCACAGAAGCGCTCCTTTCCATGTATCTGTAACTTGATTTTACGAGAACATACTTGATGAAATAGCAGCTCCTCCCTATATTAGTTTTCCAGCACACGGCACACTGTTTTTGAGCTTTCTCAAAGAATCCATGTGTATCTTTCCCCAGGAGTTGAATAATTTCCCAAAATCACACAGCCCTAGTCCTCGTGATATTCACACCAATTGCAACTCCTGTCAGATTGCAGTTTTTTTACTACTTTCTTTGCAGACTTCGTCAATATCTCCCCCATCAACCTAAAAACATGCACAGTAGGCAAGTCCTCCAGCGATATAAGCAATACAAGAGTTCTCATCTCTCTCCTGCCAGTGTCTGTAGCTATATTTTACTTTTTTATTGCCCAGTATCCATAACACCGTGAAAAGTCTGCATGATCTGTTCCGTCCATCTCTGGGCAGCCAAAGTGAGCGATGTATATTACACTTCTATTTCTGACGTGCGCCGCCATAATCCGTTAATATCTCCTCACAGATTCGTCCTTTTTTTCTCTTTCTCGTAATGACAAGGTGCCGGCCGTGTTTGATGGATGCGGCAGGTTTATCGGCGGCGTATAGGGAGGTCTTTTTGCACAGCGGAGAAGCAAAATAGACGGACTGGGAGTTATGAATGGTATAAGAGAGCCCATTTGTGGGTAATGCAAGGCCCTGTTCTGCAGAGAGGGAGCACGTGACGATCTTTGAACAGTATGCTCAGGGCTCAGGTACATAAGTGAGCTATAGGCCGATGACTCTTCTGCGACTCTGGAGAGACGTTATGAAACAGGCTCAGGTACTTTATATGCACTGTCTAAAAATAGAGTTAATCTTCTCCTTTCTCATTTGCACATGCAGGTGAATAGCACAAGAAATTATGGCCTTGCTAATTTCCATGGTTTTATTTTGTTTCATTGGTTTTGGCATTGAGATATTGAAACAGCGCTGGTATTATCCTTCTCAACTCCCTACTCTATAGAAGTTTACACCAGAAAGTAGCACAATCTATGATGCACAAACTCAAATTCCTTTCACAATATTGGCAGCAGTCCTGAATGTTTGATTGATTGATTTTTTTATTTCAAGCTACACAACACACAACACAGGCACAAAAGCCAGAAAAAATATAATAAAAGAAAAAAATAATTAACATTCTAGCTCGAAAAGGAGTGGGAAGAAGACAAGCTTATTGACTCCCACCCCTGTTCATACACTTAAATAATAATGTGGTTGCTACAATAACACTGCTTAGTTCTTATTATCTTACAAAACAATTAACAATTAAGTTGGTTACATATTTACAGATGCAACAATGCAGTATATTAAGTCAACATTCATAGTACGTTACACTTTATAACAAGTGTATAGTTTTGTTTCCTATACCTATTTTATTACCATGTTGGTATTACTGTTATTCACCATCACCATTACAGCCCATATACTGTAGCATTACTCTGTATCAAAGTGCATGAATGATACATCATATACTCCACATTTATTCATGAAAGGTACAATAATCGCAGACTGATTGATGCTCATGATAACAAGATTAATTTTAATGATGTGTATTAAAGAGGAGTCGGGGCTCTTTTTTTTTTTTTCCTTTCCTGTGTCTGGACCTGCTGCCAGAGGGGAGCAGCCCCCGAGCAACAGAACCATCATTTGTTAAGTGTCCTATGCTATGCATTAAAAGAGACAAGATTTAGGAGTCTGCTGCCAGAAGAGGCTTTCCTCGAGCTGCCGGCCCCCACATGTCTGCCCTGTACTATGGGTTATGTTGAATGCGGAGTGCATGGATATGTGCATGTGTTACTTCTAAGAATTGAATTCCTTTATATTACCATCAGCATCAATACTAATACCGCTGTCTGAATCGATTAAGTTTGATTCTAAGAATAATATATAGATTGTTAGGTATCAATCCTAGACTGTTAAAATAATGGTGATAGTAACACAACAGCAATAGATGTTGTGCTCTAAACTGGCCCGCTTGCGCGTATGGCCTTTTTGCGCGACCATTATGGCATTGTTATCTGCCTGTATGGGAAAACGGTATGTCCACCCTTTGTACCGTTGTGCGCATACTTCATTGTCAACAATGCAATGACGTGATGGCCCCGTTGGTCATCACTTTGAAGGACACTATCCATCAAAGGTCTCCATGGTGCGGGAGATCGCGTTGTATGCATATTCCGACCCCGATAGACTTGTGCAGACGGAGGTGTGACGGATGGTTTATTGAATGTGTAAACACTGAGGCTTAGATCATGGCAGGCGGGGGGCGCGTATGTTTGGTGTGAGCTTTGGTAGGAACATGATACGTAACTAATTCCCCTCCACCAAAAACATTTTCACATGTGTACTCAAATTTTTAAACGCTCGAAAAAAACCTACTTCTGACAGACAATCATCAACACCAAATAAGCGAAGAAGAAGAAGAAGAGCGCATGGAGATTATTGTCAATTTGCTGAAGCTGCGCTGGACAGAAGGCCACTCTTCAGAGAGAAACTAGAATGATCATGTAAGATCAGCAGCAGCTCAGTCCACTCCCCGTACATGTGTGTTTAATGCGCCTCAATATAACAGCATTTATTATCAAATCATGAACTTTACTGAGATAAACTAATCCATAAACTTCCAAGTTTTTGCCCACTTTTTTTATTTCACAACAATCAGCCGTATATTTTCAGTTTTAAAGATTAATTTTGGAAGGATTACGGCGCAATTCACACAATCTTTCCTCTGATCTGATCTGATTGATGGTTTAAAACTTATTTTAAAAATAAAGCAATTAAAAGCAACATAAAACACCTTCGGTTACATGTAATCAATACACAGCCTTTCATACAGGTGCTCGTCAAATTAATTAGAATGTCATGGAAAAGTGAATTCACTTCTGTTATTCAACTTAAACTGTGAATGATAGACTCATTACATGCAAAGTGTATTATGGCTCAGCTTGTAAAAATCCCAAATTAAAAAACTCATAAAATTAGAATATTTTGAAAATGGACTGTAAGCTATAATCATCAAAATTATAACAAATAAAGGCTTGACGTGTCACTTTGCATGTAATGAATCTATATCATATATTAGTTTCACTGCTGCTTCAGTGCTGGTTGTATTTTGTTCCCTGATTTCACATGAGGCCGGTGCTTTAGCTTCGATATTTGTAGTGTCCCCTTCGTTGCATATTTTGAATTATATTTGCCTCGATCTGGAGGATAATGCTCTGGTATTGCACCAAAAAGGATCACTAACACATTCTTCTTCCCGTTATGACATGTGTTTAACTCCATAGATGATTGACGGAGCTCGCAACAGTTTATTAACTGGGCAGGGCTTTTCCAAAAGGTCAAATTGGGTCCTAATTTTGTATTTTTGGGGCAGTCTTGTTTTGAAGCAATTTGCTGAAATAACAAATTGTTTACCATTTTTATGTACTGTGTTTAAACATTCACAATTAAACAGTTTAAATCAACATTTCTCCCTTGGTCGGTGCGTCTCTACTTTATGCTTTGCGTTGATGTTGCTCTTGTGACATAGCAACATATAACCTGGAACAGACAGTCTTTGCCAGTCTGATCCAGTCATCACCGAGCTGTTATGTTGTTTTCTTTTTCACTGTGAAAAATACTCTCTTCCCCCTACCTCCCCCTGGCTGCCGCTCATTGGTATGTGCTCGCCGCGATCTTTCCGACAGTCACCTTGAGAGCGCTGGCCCCCATCTTCTCATCTTAATAGCACTTTATCTGCCTCCCCCTCCAAACCCCCCGCCCCCTACTCCCACAACTGTCTATTCTTTTAGCGACAGCGCACTGGTCATGGGCGATTTCTTCCCCTGCGCTCTCTGAAATGGAGAATCATGAGATCTCATTGGGAAATCAATAAGCTGGACAGATGTGCAGTGTGTGTGTGTGCGGAGGTCTTCCAGCTCCACATGAGTCATACAGGGCTGGATCGTTTGTCCCGCGCCAGATGGCGTTGTTCCACGGCACATATACGCTCTTTTAAAACATTGTGACATCATCCATTGGAATATTCAGGAGTGTGAGGGATTTCTTTGGCATAGTGCAAAAAATCTATACTCATGTAAATTGGTATTTGGTTAGTCGGGATAAAGATGTAAAGGTTACCAATAAACGCAATTAAAAGAGAGGGTTGTCTCATGATTGGGGGTCGAATCCCTGCAGGTGCACACTGTCGTTGGGCAAGACACTTCATCCTCCTGGCCTGCAGTGTCTGCGTACATTGGTCAATGAATGAGAGTCTGATTGGGTGAGTGGTTCCTTGCTGTAAAGCGCTTTGGATGAAGGCGCTATATAATGTGAGACCCTTTACCCTCAGGGGTCCCCGTACCTCTGGTTGGGAAACACGGATATAGGCCACTTGGCTCCATGCTCAAACTAATGAAGCAAATGTAGGACTCAAGCCTCACACATCCTAGTGTAAGTTTTCTAATGAAGATCACGAGCGTCTGTGTCTTAGGGCAAGTTTTTAGTCGCCCATCGTGGTTTATACGTAGTTGCTGGGAAAGGCGCTATATAAATAAAGCACTTCTTCTCTTCTTCACTCAGTTAGCATGAACGCCGCGGCAACACGGGCGCATCAAAGTTTTGAGCACTGCGTTCGTCAACAGTCCATGTGACTGTTGACGAACGCAGTCCTAAAAACGGTCCAACTTTATGCACTAAATCCGTTTCCATCTTTTTAAGTGAATGAAGGCTCTAAATGTGAAATGTGGTGCTTCCATCATTTCGTCCTTATGCAAAACTTAAAATTAAACGTAGGTACAGTCATCACGGTCTCTTCAGATAGACGTAGTACATTGTATATGCAACATTTTGACATCTCATCAAACATTTGTGGATCCATGCGGACATAGTCCACCCTGCCCTCCATCTTCCTCCGTAAATTCTTTCATATGACAATTTTTGACATTGGCTTGCGCTTCCCATATGCTGCCCGTTCCTATTGCGAAGAAAGAGGCTGTGTTGTGCAACGACCCTCCTTATGTAAGACTGCAGCTCAGTGCGGGATTAGCCCCTCTATACTCTGCTAATGTTACAGCTGCCACGACTTGTTAATGTCCACATAATACACGCGCTATGACCAGACAATTATCCCAATGCAAATGACTATTAAGTGAAAGGATAAGTTGATGAAGTGCTAGTCAGAAAGATCTCTCTCAAATAACTCTTTTGCATTTCACGATTGGTGGTTGAACTTAATAAAGGCTGATAAATGTGTTGGCTTCAGTGATTGGTTTACTGAAAGGAAAAACTTTGGAAGAGTATTGGTGAAGAGGTTTGTTTGTTTGTTTATTAAGATCCCCATTAGCCATCGCCTTGACAATGGCTAGTCTTCCTGGGGTCCAGATTATAAAATCACAATATAAAACAACATAAATACACAATTACAACATATTTCATCTGTTGAAGTGTGATAACAGAGTCTTTTTAAAAATATTTATGTCTGCAATGTTAGAAATGTCTTTAGGCAAAGAGTTCCAGGATTTCATTCCTCTGAACATAACAGCCTTCTGTCCAGTCTGAGTGTTACATGATGGAAGAGTAAAATGACCATTTACTGCATGTCTTGTGTTAAACTTATGTATGGAACAACTGAATACAAGTACATCATATAAAACCTTAGGGAGTTTTAACACAAGAATCTTTTGAAAGAAGCAGAGAAGGGCAAAATGTAGTCTATTCTTTACCAATGTCCAGCCTAAAGTTTGGTGCAACCTTTGAATATTTGTATATTTTGAGCACCTCAGTGCAAGACGTGCCGCCTTATTTTGCACTAATTGTAGCTTCTCAATGTCTTTTTCGGAGGCACTGGACCACACCATTGGGCAGTAATGTAAATGGGACAGAACAATAGTCTTAATCACTAGCGAAAGAAGATTTTGGCTTAAATAATTTGAACATCTTCTGATAAGGTTAAATACACAACATTGTTCTTGATAGACCACTGCAGAAATGTCTGGACAAACATTTCTGGAAAGTTCCGCAGTGCAGCTTCACAGAATATATATTACGGTAAGACTATCTACAGGCCGCTCTCGGAGGTCTCCCTGGACTCGACTCATAACCTGGCTGGCAGTAGAACAATCCCATGCGCATCTCCATGGAGATGTCGCCGCTTTGCTTTGATGGCAGACAAGCCTATGTTTATAGCCAAACAGTTTTAATTATTGTAGGTCATCTCCTGAATGCTTTATCTTTTTAAAATGCTGCAAAAAAGTACTTTCATCGTAGTAGTTACAAAGATTTGCTTGGAACGAATGTTTGATCTTGTAAGAATGTAAGATCTTGATCTTAGTTTGGGACTAAAGATAAAAGAATCTGTAAAAAGTCATATTTCGTTTTTGTTGTTGTTGTTTAAAGCTCAATAAATAAGGCAGGAACAGGATATAGGCAGGATAGTTAAAGAACTCTCTGAAAAAACTTAAAATATTGTGTTGAATGAGACAACGGTCCATAACATTTTGTAACGTCTTTGTATGAGTATAATCTGTGCCTTCTTTTGCCGCTGCCGTATCCCAGGAAAGAAAATTACCATTTTAGGATTACAGCATCATCTTGCTCACCTTTCGTGCTACACATGGACACCAAACATGTCAATATTTGTGAATGGATAAGCGCGGGAAACCAGCGGTGCAATAGAATTTCACAATATGAGTCTACAAAACAGGTTTGGCCTCTTTGATTTAAGTTCCTTCAACCTCCATTTTGGTGCGTTGTGTTTACTGAAGCGTGCAGATATCTAAAATGCGTAGAAATCAACTAAACATCCATTAGAAGTCTCGATCCCTCACAGCTTTCAGATCACCGGCGGTTGCGTTTAGCATATTGCTGTATCAACTCCGCTCAACAAGTCATCCAGAAACGCGGCTGACCGGCCGACAGAGAAAACTGCTGATTCCAATCCTTTTTCCCTGACACACTTCTTATTAATATTCCCATCGCCGCTGCAAATTTAAAGGATTCATCAACCGCTCGCACATTTCCCCGATAATCATCTATTTGTGCGGGGAGATGGAATAGATTTCGAATCTCATCCCGACGAGGTGCCGTCATCTTTCACACGGGCTCGCAGCTCGACTTCGCGCTTCTGTCTCACATTGTGTACGCCGTTTCTGCACGTCTGGACGATCGTCAGCGAAATCTCTGATATACTTTCAAAGTCTTAACAATATTTACTGGCTTTAGAGAGGAGGCAATTCGAATGTAGAAAAACGTTTCGGGAATATGTCTGGAAATAAACCACCACTCTCACTCGTGAATTCCTTTTGTCTCAGCTTGCTCTTAATTGCGTGCCGGAGCCGAAGCGCGGTGCAGCCGACCGCATCTCGCTCGTGTCTTCAAACGCGCCTTTGATCCCGCTGCACCTTCGGGCGGCCCGGGAGCATCATCAAGGTTCCTGTGTCCTTTTATGGCCACGCTTCCTGCTGCACTTGCTTCCCGATAACCTCTGCACAAACAGGGACTTCATTCTCATTCCCCTCCTCCCTGGGCCGCTCTCTGCAAAGTCAGGAATTTTTTCTGTCAAAGGGGTTATTGTCAAGAGGAGGTGGCAGCGTTTTTGCAAGTGTCAAAGGTGGTTGTTGGCTTAGATGTTTTGTATTTGGACTTACTGAAAGTCTGGTGCAGGGCCAGCCCCAGCCAATTTGGTGCCCCAGGCAAGATTTGGCATTGATAATAGGAAAATAAATCAGTAATTTAATTGTCATTCTTAATCAGTTAATTCCTGATCAGTGTTCTGTTGCACTGGCTTTTATACTTTTTCTCTAGCACGCGTTGGAAACCACACCTCTCCTACGAGAAAATGAATTAGTGGTTCCCAGACCTGGCCGTGGACCACAGAATGTTGAAAAAATAGCCCGCAGTTTGGTTTGGGTTCGCCTATGCTCAGGTTTGTATGGCAACCCTGTCCAAGTACTGTATGCTCAACGTACTCCTAAACCATTTTGTTCTCTGCCACCCCTATTTCCTAAAAAAGGCCATATGGGAAAAGGGACAGCGGTCATAGTTGCAAATTCTCTACTAACATTTAACAGCGCTGGATTGGAAGTGCTTGCAGGAATTTGCCAGCAATTCCAAAAACATTGATTTGTGTCTGAAATCTAATGGAGTCACTCTAATGCTGAGAACTTTCAGCTGTTCTATTCTGTGCCTATTACCAGAGTTTTTCTTATATTATCGAGCAACAGATTTGGCAGTCTTCTGGGCGAATAATTAGAGAGAAGTCGACACAGTGTACAAACAAGCTTTACGTGATCTATTGTTTTGTGTGGGCCATTGATGACAGGGAAGTTAACAGTTTGTGCACCATTTTGCATGAACCAACTTTTGGCAAGGTAGTCAATCTTGTAAAGTTAAAACAAGACAACTGGACTTACAGTTTTTAGCGCAAACCAACTATGACTACAGTGGTGAAAGCCTGCACGTATAAATGAATGCAGAGTTGTCAAAATGTTTAAACAGATTTTGGAAAAAAGGAATGTAAGTATGTTTTAAGTCATGGCTATTAGGCAGGCTATGAGATCAATTGCCAATTATCAAACGCACCTTTGTCTATGGTGATTTTTATCTCATGTTGTGAACTAAATGTCCTACTATTAGTCACGAAAACCATGGTTCGAATCAGCAGAATTACAGGAACACTTTAGGACTGGTGAGATGATTTTGGGGAACAGGCCAGCTCAATTACTGCTGACAACTAACTGCACAGTGTTTTTGTGCATTTAGTAACGACAGAATATCTTTTGTAGGAGCTGAACTCGAAGACATAAAACATTGACTACATCCACAAAAGATCCTTTTCTAATCAAATATTGTTCAAAAATCTGTGTAAATCTCTGTTAGTGAGCGCTTCTCCCATGTCGAGGTAATCCATCCTGCCTCACAGGCATATCAAGATGATTATTGCACAGGTTTGCCTTAAGCTGTCTACAATAAAAGGCCACTCTGACATGTTCAGTGTTGCACAGTGCCACAGATGTCGCAAGTTTTTGAGGGAGTGAGCAAATTAGCATGCGGACTGCAGGGATGTCCACCAGAGCGTGCCAAAAACAAAAGTGTTGTTCAGTGTATATAAACTCAAAATTAAGAGTTAACGGCGGCTTACTGACATCTCAGGATTTTTTATCCTGTTTTCAAACAGAAAATAAAGGTGTGCATGTATTAAAAAAACACTGCAAGCATTGTGTTGGTTTACAGCACCCTCTGAAGGCAGTATGTGAATTATGCATGTTTAGACTATTCTACGAGCCGCTATCTTCAGCTAATGGCATGCTAACACATCAACAGTGTAGTGATGAACATAGTTTGAGCTCGGAACTGCTCAGAACTGGTCTGGTGATTATTACTGCACAGCAAAGTCAAGGAATGCAAATTGTAGAGTAAGAGTTGAAGAAGAAATTACACAAGTCAACAGGGTTATCCAAACTAAAAGCTAAAAAGAAAAGGTTATTCTTCAATCAATCAATCAATACTTGAATTTAAATAAAGTACCCACTACAAAGCCTGCACACGGGTACCCACACCTCAAGTTGGAAACCCCTGCATTAGTCCACACTGTAAACCCGAACAAGTTCATTGAACTCAAAACTTTTGTGGAAACTTTATTACGACAAAAAATTTGAGTTAATGAATTAAATTTTTACTTTATATCCAATCTATATCTACAAGTTCAGTGCACTCATCCAACGTAGCTTTTTTGAGTTTAGTAGACTTATCCATATTACTTTTTTGACAATTTGAACTTAACATTTTAAAGTTCAACACACTCATTACATTAACGTTTTCCTGACTATTTCAACCTAAAATTTAAAGGTTTAGCAGACTCAATATAATACCTTTTTGCACCCATTTCCACCTAATTTTTTAAGTTTAGCAGACTCATTATATTAACTTTTGCATGTCTATTTCCACCTATAATTTATAAGTTTAGCAGACTCCACTTAGACAAAAATACTACCAATAATTAAATACAAAAAACATGTATTCAAAGAATACATACAATGACATTTATTAAAAATGTACTGCCTTACATTACATAACATTTCTACCATAACAATGCAATTTAAGCATACGGCATTAGCTATCAACGCTCTGTATAATATTTGTATCAGGAGAAAAGTGCATGAAATAACCTTAATAAACTTGTTAAAAAGGCACACTGCGAAACATTTTGGATCACTGTCGTCAGCAATACAAAACATGCTCTTAATGACCAACTCGACACTGTTAATGCTTCAAATATGTAGTCAGTAATCAAAGAATGGATTTGGATGAGAACCTAATCTATTCAAAACTCATATTTGGCTGCTTTTGTGAACATCACCATGGAGATAAGCTGGAGACATCCCTGCTCCCATTAATGGGTTTTTTTGTTGTTGAGATTTTTCAACAATATCAATATCTGTAATGAGATAAATGCATATTATTCTATTTATTGGATGAAATGCTACGCAGTGTGGCTTTAAGTGAACCCCTCAAACAAAAATCTGTAATAACTCAAACCCTTAAAACTTTAGAACTGTTGTGAATGTTTTTCAGTTGGCATAATTTTAATCGAAACAGAAAACAAGGTATGATAACCAAGTGGAAAGTGCTCATTTATCAAGGAGAGCAGACATTGTTTCAGAGCTGTGTTCATCTAGGCTGACCACAATCTTTAAGATGAAGTTAAACAGGGTAACGACTTTCTTTAGGTACTCAATAGAAGTTATGCATAATCCATTTCTATTGAAATATAACTGGAACCTCAAATTGAGGAACAATTCAAAGTATAACAAAAGAATAACATTGCAGACATAGCCATGCATAATCTCTATATTAATCACAAAGCAACAACAAAATCACTTCAGACATAGTTGGACATTCACTCACACTCATTGCAATGCTCCCTTCAGCAACTACCTATAAAGCTGAGGTTTCCTCTCGTCTGCCCTGTCTCACCAGCTAAGAGCAACATCTACGTTGAAGCGACATGAACCCAAGAACAAGAACGCCGCACAGTGCACGTGCGCAAACTGCGCATGTTTGTAGTGTGTCTTGCTGTAAATAGAAAACAAAATGCCTCAGTCCCCGTTCAAACACTGTGTGGTGTTCGTCTCTGACGTGTGAATTGGATTCTCAGTCCAGTCACCTTTTTAATTTTAAAGTTTAAAGTCCCGGAGAAGTTCATACATTTCCAGCTAGTTGATAAAACAGTGCGTAGCACGTATGGCAAAATCAGAACGAGGGAGTTTTGTGAGTTCGATAACAACAATAAAGCTCTCCTTCCATTTTGCAGCTTATTCAGTGACAAGCCAGTAACACTAGGCCAATCAAACCTCTCCTGGTGCGGCGACAGATGCCAGTTTGACGAATGCAATCGGCCAAAACTAGCTTCACCGACCTCCACAAACCGCTGTCTGTAGCCGATGGTGCTGTCCACACCAAACACACGTGTCCTGATGTCGGCCAGAACCTGCTTGACCACTCCAGACTGGATATTATAGCGTTGAAAAAACCTTTAGATGTTCCCAGGTGTGAAGAAATCAGGAGAAGCAATGAGAAGGGCAACGGGACGATCAGCCACATTTGTTTCACCATTTTGCTGCAAAATACAAATTGTGTAATTAATACTGGGGCAAGAAATTAGGCAATAAGTGAAGAAAATAAGGGACTAAATAAGGCAAGCAGATGAGAAAAGGACAGCAAAAAACACATACAATGCAAAGACCTTACTGTTCTGTCATTATCTTAGGTTAAAATACACTACACATGTATTCTCCAGATTTAGCTCCCAATTTGAGTTTGGACCCCCCCAGACTATTTTCATCTTCTGGCATTCCTTATGCATGTTAAGACTGTGTGTCTCTGCTCTTTATGTACATTTTAAATGGTAAAAAAAAAGGGGCAATATTTATAGAGTGCTTTTATTCCTACATTTGGCCTAAAGCCCTTTACATGCGTGAAGTGTCTTGCACAATGTGCAAGATTAAAACCACTGACCTTCAAGACGACCTGCTCAAACATCTGTGGCACTGTCACCATTGTTAATTGTAAAATGGTCATGCAATTTAAAAATGACAAGGGCTACCATTATTTAGGTAATACAGTTCAAAGCCCACTGTAGAATACTAAATTATAATATAAATCATTTGATTAATGTGTGCATTGAACAATATAAAAAAAACTGCTCAATTCAGGTCACTCACACTATCACCACTCCATGTGTGCAGTGCGGCCAGTTTAGAAGCTTTATAAAGATCCACTATGACTTTGCAAAAGGCTGTGTGTTGTGTTTTAGGCAGTGCTTAATTTAAATAAAATAACTAGTATATTATATTTGGCCAAATTACCCAGCTCTTAATCGTGAGCCTTTATACCTCCACAAACATGCTCTGAAATGCATGTGATTATTGTGCCAGTTAAACAGTTCATATTTCAGTGAATTTTCAGGGAAAATTCATTTTGTCGATGTATGAAGCCCCACCAAAATATTTACAAAGCACAAATATACTTACATTTCAGCATTCAAAGTAATCTGTATCGTCCTCCTTCAGGTAGATGCAAACTCCGCAAAGGCTTCCTTTTGCCATCTTCCTAATGACAAAAAAGTAAATATGAATCATAAAGAAAAACAACAGATCTGTAAGCTTTCCATGGTGTGCAATGTACATACTGTATACTTTTCTTAAACCTACAAAACTTCAAAATCTACTAGGCATAGTCTACCTAAGGAGGAGGAAAGGAGAGAAGTGAAGATGGACCAGGAACCAAAAAAGATAAGCGGATAAAACAGGGAACTATATTGTGAGGCTATCCGCTTAGAAAATCGACATGTTTAATTTTGTGTAACTAGACCTGGATCGTGTAATGTTTCATGTAACTGTATTTAAATATGGAAAACATTTAACAGCTTGGTAGCTTCTAATTTTACCCCAGTTTGGAGCTATACTTATGCTGGGAGAGGCTAAATGATAACATTTGCGTGACTGAGCACACACACACACACACACACACAAAGACCAAACAGGTACACATCAACTAGTCTAAACTAAGGTAAGAACATATCTCAGTATGTAAAAACGGTGGCCAATCCTTTAAGTAACGAGCGATGTATTTTGATATTTGAAGTGCCAAAGTAAGCTGGTAATAGTTACCTTTTCAAAACAGTACCTCATTACTTCAGGTCATCTCCTCTCTCAGGTTCAGGATTTCCCTGTCCCAGTGTGGCCAAAGCAGGTCCAAGGGCACTTTTGCCTGGGCAACAGAGAGAAGCCGACTGTATCTACAAATACATGAACATGTATTACAAGTATGATACATAACCAAACAGAAAGGACAAGAACATTTGTTACCTGTGATCGATCTGCAGGGCCATTGCATTAGGAGATCCTCTACCTCTATTCTCTTGCAGTCTTGAGTTCATATGAATGTAGATTCACTGGCCAGGTTTTACTCTTTTCATGCTAATGTTGACAACCACCACAGCACAGCCAGATATGGATATCGTGGTACATTAGTTTAAAATATTGTGCTTCGTGCTTTTTGAAGTTAAACCAAGCACTTCCTTGATCTGCAAGACATGGGGGAAATTAGCATGCAATATAAAAGAACAGCACTAACTCATTTCATGTCATTTGTTGTTCTCACCTAAAATCACACAAAGGCAATATGATGGCATAATATTTCAATATGATAGAAATAATTATTGATGCATTGTTAATTATTGTTAATTTACAGCATATTTTCTATGTCCTCAAAGTGCTCTTTTTTTTTTTTAACTGTAAATTAAACTAAATTAACGACTAAACAAAAACGTCTAAACCTGGACTAAACCCGGACTAAACAGAAGAATTGGTTTTGGCTCATTGCAGACAAGAATTTTGTATTTTTAGAAGATTTGGCTGCCCCCAGAATAACCTGATTGTCATTGTACCAATGAGCTCGTCCTGCAGACCGCTTCTCTCATCTCCTCCTTCCTAGTCTCTGTCATTCACTGCACCATTTAGGCACTTTCATACAACTATTATTACATTACACTTAGTCATGAGAAGAAGAGATATCGCAACGACCCAGTTCTGACAGACCGACTCCCCGTTTCGGCGCATGTTTCAACACACCGTCACCCGCAGCCGCCACGGCTCAAACCTGAAGCCGAGTCGGTACCTCCGCTAAACCTGCCGCTGGGCGCGGAGTGTACGAAACTCACAGCAACTGTATTCGTGCTCCGCGGTTCTTTACAATGAAGAGAAACGCGGGGCACGAATCTAGCTAGCCGTTCCGTTCCCTTCGCTGCTCGCCTGGGCCAGGGACCTTACAGCGGTTCATTACCGATGGGTTAAACAACCTCACAGCACAGCTTTAACGTTACATAATGTTAAATGAATTTACTTACCAAATTAGACCACGAGATGAGAAGGGCTGCTGCTTGGAGACCAGTGACGATGACGGTGTCTCCTTCCGTGGAGATAAGTTAGCCTTAAACTTGCTATGCTAGTTCTAAAGCACAGACCCTCCGAACACGGCTTCCTTTGACTCTAATTTAACCTTACCGTTATTATAGTCTGAAGAAAAACATCGCGTGGCCAATTATAAGCAAAAGAAACGTTTAAATGTTTTAAATTTCTGTTCTGGACGAGAGCGGGTCCTCTCCGCATGGGGCCGCCATCTTGTTTTTTCAAACTCAGTGCGTCAAAAGCAGACAATGTTTGGTGACGTCATGACGTTGAATGGACAAAAAACACAAATGTTTTGAAATGAAGTTTCTAACATTATCTTTATTCAACTTAAATCTCAATCAATCACATTTTGTACTCAAAAGATTAATATTCAGTCAACGAATTGTCTGTTTATGAGTCAGGTGCCTAAAACAATTATGAGTTTGTATGGCTGTTCGGGTTTACAGTGCACAGATGCTGTCGATTAAGCCTGGCTAAGCATTCGTTTAGAAGCAGCCATGTCTAAAGAGCACCCTGGCTCATTGTCACTTCCCAGTCACTCAGTTTATTTCAATGTTGCAGGCTTGAATGCTTCCAGATTTTTTTCCCCCCCCTTCCTGTTCTGTTCCCAGAGATAAGTTCGCTTAAGGGAAAGGCAAGGGCCATTAAAATATCATTACTGCTGCACTAAAACCATTTTTTTTTAAAGCATGGGTTCCCAGCGGCTTGCCCACGTAATGGGCTTGATCCATTCGTAACCCAAGGCACTAGCAAGAGCGGAACTCAAAATGCTACACGCTACAGCTAATCTCTGGGTAAATATCACTGAAATTTAGCCTGCCGACTTTCTGCTAATATTCAATCTTTTTTTTTTTTTTGGCCTTGCTGCTAAATTGAATGATATTTTGCAGGTGTTGTGATTAGGTCTTAGCTCTTGGGCTGTGAATGTAATGGAGATGATCCTGGCATTAGAAGCTGTAAACTCTGAGAGTTTGTGAAAGGAATACTGGCTAAGGGTAGGTTGGTCATTAAAATCTAATAGTGGCATTTGTGGGGGGATGGTTTAGAATCAGAGGCTATGTAAAGGCTCATTTATGCTCTCCCTTTGAAATGCATACGGATACGCATGTAGCTTTCTGTCCGTTCCTGCGTGATTCTGTTTATCCAGAGTCTTAGCAGCATAACACTACATGAACTAACTGCTCGGGACCACTACTGCACACAGCTCAACAAATGAAGCAGAACAAACGGCTAAACTTCCAGCAAGTGATTTGAACAATTTACAAAACAAAACCACCGCCGTATTACCTAATTTTCTTGACTGTACTTCAGTAAGTGTGGTGTAGAAAACATTGACGGTGGTGCCATATTGTTTTGGTTACTTTCGATGCTGGACATTACAAACGTGTGGAAGCATAAATGCAGTGACAGCAACTACTCTTGGAACGCATGGCTCTGTTCACATACAAAATGGGAGCATAAAAGAGCCATAAAAGTTAAGGCATGGGACTTCTAATGGGCTAGCACAGTACATTCCAGTGAACTGAAATAAGAATGTGTTTTTTCCCCCCAAAAAGTGTCAAAACAAGACATAAAATATGGGACTAAATAAGGCTAAAATAGATTTACATTTTTAAAAAGAAATCATGGCCAACTACATTTAAGCATGTTTTTAAGTTATCACGTGTATTTTTTTTAAGCCTTGGTTAGCAAAGAAAAATTGTAAACCTCAGTAAAATGGATGATCTCTGTGACCTCTGTTTGGCAATAATTTGCAGTCCTTATATGTATGAATGTAGTTAAAAGTTGTAAGGTCCGTGACGATTTGCTTGGACTACTTCATTGCAGAGTGGCCAATTGGTCATACGCAGACATGGCGATTACTCAAGGGGCAAGATGCCAGTCATATCACGCCGATCTTAGCCTTTCGACGCACACAACTGATACAGCGTGGCATGGTTGAGTCGTGGTTGCGTCCTATATCCCATGTCATCTTTCATGGGATATTATATGACTGTGACTGTGATGTCATAAACATAAAACCAATTTTCACAAAAATAAAACCAATAGAGAGTAGATTTCAACACAGGCAGACAATTAAAATTTCCTGAATGGATTTAATTAGTTGAGTTGTTCTGCCAGGACCGTATTATTATAAATGACTCATACAGTTTGATAAACGGAAACAACTTTCTGACTAACCAACACCTTGCGGAGCTTTAGTCACACACATTCCTGATAAAGTGACTTGGTTAGTCACTAAACGTCTGCTTTTATGAGTCAGGGAGGTCCACACCTTCGATTGGTTGGACTTTATATTTAATCTACCTGAACGTTAATAAGATCCCTGTGTTATTGAGTAAAGATGCCTGAGGTGCGAAGACATGGTCAATATCTTTGTTCACTCTCAAGAAGTATAGGCGTACACATGTATTATTTAAACCTCTGGCGCATGCCAAGCTTTACTAAATCAGGCCTTTAGTTTCCTATGCGGCAATAGCTGCAAAGTCAAAGCTCTCATTACTAACCTTGTAGAACATTTACATACACTTGGGCCCGGCTAATCACTCTGCTGACAGCATTCATATTCATATTTCGCAATCAATATGGAATATGGAGGGAGACGCACGAGAGGTCTTTCCAGGGCTCGTGGTGCCTTGGTCGAATTGATTAAATGCCTGGAAGCTAGTAGTGCTGTGCCATTTGAGATGTTGCAGCATGTTTGCAGAAAGGAACTACGTCGGAAGAGGCGAGCTCCGGGTGAGTTTATTTGCAAAAGGGACAACGCAGCGTACTGTTTGTAGATGTTGTAAATGCAGAATTGTCCATCGGTATAAGCCTGTTTAAAATAGATATGAATTTACTTGATTCATGGCATAGATTAAAATTTTAGTTGAGTCTTCTTTAATAAAATGTAATTTCAAGATGATGTCACTGTAGTCATGTGACATATCATTCTTAACAGTAAGAGACCAATTCTCTTATGGTGGGGAATATTTGTACTCATATAATCTTGTTTGATTTATTGGTTAATTTGGTCGGGGCAGTGCATGTTAACACCCTTCTCCCCTCACTATCCAGCTTCATGGATGTAGTAAATATTGGACATCAGCACTAGGATCAGAAGGTGCAAACACTTTCAATAGTTGCAGCAGGAGAGTTAATGATGACTCACACGTACAGCTCTCGTACCAGTACCCAAATACACTATATTGTATTGTATGATTCTAACTGAAGACACACAATGAATGAACACATGGGATTATGTAGGAAGCAAAAGCAGCTGAAATAACTCAAAATGTGTTTTATATTTTACATTCTTCAAAATTGCCACCCTTTATTCTTGGCATTTTCCCAATGAGTTTCATAAGGTCGTCCCTGAAATGGTTTTCAACAGTCTATGAAGTCAAAACCATTTCTGGTGAAGACATCATGAAGCTCACTGAGAAAATGTGCAAAGCAGTAAACAAAGCAAAAGATGGCTATTTTGAAGAATCTATTTAACCTTTTTTTAGTTTAAATCATAACATCATATGTGTTCATTCATGATGAATACCTTCAGTGAATACACTTCATGTGTGTTTTTGCTGACGAAACAGTATAACTAAAGCTTTCAGAAGTTGATACGTTCCTGCATTCCTAAAAAATGTTCCCTGTATTTACTTCTTCAGCCTCGCCACTATATTAATCAAGGCTGCTCGCTCTTTGCCATTTGAGTATGCTCAATTAATACCCTAATCGCGGTCGTCGCCGAGCAGTGCCACTCCACGCGGGAGCAGGGGTAGATGTAACCGCGCTCATTATCCTGTTCATTAACTAACTGTACACCCATTGCACTTATTTACTCTATTAGCTCTTTAAAGTTCCGTTAACATCTAGGTACCTTCTTCTCCTTCTCGGGAAATCTTTAATCAGCCTTGAATAGATGGATTTGGACTGCTGCGAGGTAGAGCCATATGGAAAAGCTCACCGCGAAATGAATGCGCATAGTAAGTGAGTTGGTGGAATCGATGGGGAGCGACACCAGGCTGTAAAAGGGGAAGGAGGCAGCGAGGACTCCGCAGCGGCACACTCCTGACCTGGGGTGACAACTGGGAAGTTTCTTGCCAAGGGCTGGAGGAAGAGAAAGTAGTATTTTTAGTGGTGTCCTGTTAGTGAAAGTCTGCTCAAGATCTAGTGGGTAAATCTGATTGGGTAATCAGATTTACCCACACTACGCTACAATATTCTACACTGACAAAATAGGCGTTGGCTATGTCTTGGCTGTAACTATGGAGCGTCTGGCAGTCCCACTTTGCAGAACATGTGCTTTGGGATGTGTTTTAGAAATGAATTGTGTGCAATGTGGTTCAATACAATTTCAGAACTCTGAATGAAAGTCTTGTTCAAGTGAAACGGTGTGTTTTCTAGAACTTGTGACTGATTTTGCGTTGCATTATGGGTAATATTTGCAATCACAACTTCTGGAATTGTCTGTTAGCGCATTTTCGTTCGCTGTCATCTTCTAAAAAAGGAATCAAATTATGTATCTTATATTTTATGATGCAGACTTTCACTGTTCCGACTCCCTACATTTGGTGGTTGTGTCTCCCCTCCTGCCTTTGGGGGATACTCAGCCACACTCTGCCCCGCTTTACAGTCTCCCGCCCAGCTCGGAGCCTCGAAGGCAGACCGGGATGGCTAACCGCTGCCCTTGGTGTGTGTGAGCTGTCCCTGGGAGACTACAGTAAAAAGCAGCCCTCACCCCAATCACATAAGCACTCTTTGCCCAATACAACTTTATCGTGTATGTATTGTCAACGTGAGAACATCCAGCCATGTCAATAGCCGAACGGTTAGCACCGGGGGCTAACTAGCCATTGTCCACCGGCACAAATGACGTCCTTCTATTCAAGTGTATGGGCTGGATATCTGCTTAAATACGGGGGAGATCCTGGCCTAGACCATGGGGGTATACTTAAAGATCCATAGGACATGGCAGTAGGAAAGAGAGGGACTAGGTTAGCCCCAAAACAGCAGTTATTTTTCAGTCAAGAGTTCCATCCAAGATGCAGCTACGCTTCAGAACACACTTTAAATCACTCGCCCCTGACGTCTCAATCAATCAATGGTTTTGTATAGCCTAATATCACAACAGGAGTTGCCTCACAGGGCTGCACCAAACATCAAGGCAATAAAACAGAACAGTGTCCATTGCATTCGGTCTGAATGCAGTATGCTATTACCAAGAAGTGCACTAAGGTCTTGTTTTTTTATCACAGCGCTGCTCAGTGGATGAAATTTTTGTTTTTATCATTGTATTGCACATAGGCGCTCATATCCTTGTATACCAATGGAATGATGATTCTTCCGCCAACTAGATTTTCACATTCACATTCCTTCATCAAGGCCGAGCGAGGGCTGACTGAGATGGTGTCACATGACCGTGCGCAGAAGTCGACAGGCAAATTCTATCAAGCTTCAACCATCTGCAAACTTCTAAACACTTCGGACTTCGTCAAAAATCCACCTGGATGAAGAATCATTTCTAAATCAATTGGAAGTTTGGCCAATTTTGCCTGATGACTGATTGTCGACATATGCGCACGGTCATATGGCACCATCTCCGTCAGTCTCTAAGCTGTTAGCTGGATCTTCATGTTTATATAAGCTGACAGAAGACTTGATGAGGAGCGACAGTCTCCTAGATATTTAGGCCCCGGAGAGGCGAGAGCAAACATGGTGAGAAGCTGAAACAACTTTTGGCTGCTCAGCGTTGTCGTGTGTGGCCATGAGACGGTGGAGTATTCTGCTGAAAGAGCTGATAGACAGTTGCGTAGACAATTAAAATGGACTGTATGGCATTTCTGTCTGGTTTGTCACTGGCTGCTTCCCCCTCCATCTGCACGCCATAATGCCATAAATGACTTTGACCTTTCCGGGGGACTGTGGACGGAGATACTATAGCTAACAGCAGAGTATAGGCGGTGGGGCTATAATAAACTAGAAGTGGTGGGCGGCTGCCGATGCCGTTAGATGACTGAGGGGAGGGGTCAGGAGAGATCCCGGGGTTGGCAAACGCTAAAGGTGACGCTGGCAGGAACACGGCGCGGCTTCATTAGCGAGCTTCTGATGTGCGCTAATGCTACAGAGAGTTTGATTTATGCATATGCCAAGGAGCAGAAGATAATGATGTAGCGAGGCTGGTTATGAGTAGATATTGCTCTGAACAAGATACATTTGCTTAACACAGCTATAATTGAAAAACTCTGTGCACCTATTACGACAGCAGTCAATGTAGAAAATCACTATATTCAGCGTAGTATTGAAAATGACAAAACGTGTTAACAGTACAAGTGTGTAAATAATTTAAAACTTTTTGTTTCTGCTGTTGTCAGGATTTCTATTTTTGAGCGCATAAACCTTGATACATGCGGAATCAGGGAAAAATTTGCATTTGCTCATAATCTTTTTTAAATTAGTTTTGCACGTTTTCATAGGGTTATGTCTCTTTTGCAAGTGTCTATCAGTGCAAACCCCGTAAATTGAGAGCGAAATCCTTTAAATATACTCCGGGTTGCCAAGTCTGCTATATTCCTTCAGAATTGGCGTCTTATTGAGTGTCCGCGGGTTTTGGCATTGCTGTTTTTCCATGTATAATATACTACTTAATTATTTTTAAAAACCTCTATTTCAATGGACTTACTGTATCCTCTGAACCACACTCATCAGTGCTGCCCTTTCCTGGGAGAGATAAAGGGGCTGTCTTGATCATCAGAGCTCAGCAACATTACAAAAAAAAAGAAGAAAAAAAAAACCTTTTCACTTTATTTGAAATCAATCTCTCATTCACAACTATACTTTGCGTTATCAGAGGGACAATCATAAGTTTAAGTCAGTATTCTAAAAGGTTCTTCTGATTTTAAATATTACTCCATGCCAATTAGCCTAGCTAAATGTTCAAAATAGTTAAGTGCAAGGAATTATCTGTGTACTGTACGTGTGCCTTCTGTAATGTAAACAGAGCACAGAAGGCATTAGCATTTAGACTCTCCCCTCTCCTCTATAGCTCCAAACGAGGTGAAGATAGAAGCTACCAAACTCTAACATGTTTTCCCTATTTAAATATGGTTACGTGAAGTGTTACACTACAAAGTATAATTACACAAAATTAAACAATGTGGATTTTCTAAGCAGATAAAAAGGGGAACTATATTGTAAGACGTAATAATACCAGGAGTAATTTGGCATCAGCGCAGTGATATCTTCACTTTTCTGTGTGGACGCCGAATTAGTCCTGATATTATTACGCCTTACAATATAGTTCCCCTTTTTATCCGCTTAGAAAATCCACATTGTTTAATTTCTGTAATTATACTTTGTAGTGTAACACTTCACGTAACCATATTTAAATAGGGAAAACATGGAAGAGTTTGGTAGCTTCTATCTTCACCTCGTTTGGAGCTATAGAGGAGAGGGGGAGAGGCTAAATGCTAACATCGTCTGTGCTGTGTTTACGTTACAGAAGGCACACGTGAAGACCAGACAGGTACAGATGAACTCGTCTAAGCTAAGGTAAGAACATATCTCAGTATGGAAAAACGGTGGCCTATTCCTTTAAGATCACGTAAACCACATCGACATGGGGTTTTACTGCCAATACCCTGCCTGTGGAGTACTTCCTTGTTAGCCACCATGCTAACATTTGTAACAATTCCTTCCCCTCTTCTTTCAGGAGCGGGGAAAGATCGGCGTGATCTTCAACGTGGGAACAGACGACATAATCATCGAGGAGAGCGCGGTGATGGTGAGCGACGGCAAGTACCACGTGGTGCGGTTCACGCGCAGTGGTGGCAACGCAACGCTACAGGTGGACAACCAGCCTGTTATAGAACGCTTCCCATCAGGTAGGAGCCAACGTTTGCTGTTTTATGAGTAATGTAACACGTTTACACTTTGAAGATAAGTGAGCACATAAAATTCATCAAAGGATCATGACAAAGAACATAGCTTGATTGAAATGTGAAGGCATAAAAATGTCTCGCTAATGTTAATACTAGCATGAATCACAAAATGGGCCTTTATGGATTTGAAAACGCATTACAGACTTTAAATATGAATTTGAATGTGCTTTACTTATCTGTCTAATGTGCTTTACCATTTTTATTGCTGGTTGTTCAAAGGAAGACATTTTACGGCTGGCCAGTGCTAAATGCCTTCTGTCAGACTCCGTTTTTCAATACAAAAGTTATTAAGCCGCTAATAGGTTTGGCTCTAGGGCTGCAAATGACTATTAAAATAATTTGTTTTTGCAACATAATTTTTGCCCTCGGTCCTCATAGTCCAGGATGCAGAGAAATGGCTAATCACATTTTGACTTTTAGCTTTCTCCGAGATGATTTAAAAGGAATGTTCCATCAACATTTGCAATAACAAATGCATACATTATTTCTTTGTACAATGTGAGGGGGGAGGAGGGGATCCTTTACTACCTTATTAGTGTTGGGCGTTAGAACTTAACTTGAGAACAGCAGCAGGCTACCTCGCCTTAAAGGCTCTTCGTTACATTTTACAAGGTAATTTGAAATAATGAGCATATGTGTTGGCGATGAATAAGGATAAATACCTTGATCCACTTTTATTATCTGTTTATTTCCATTTTATCTATTCTAATTTAATGGGCAATATAATACTTTCTATAGGCTACTACTAATAATACTGATGACTTGCACTTGTATTGTGCTTTACAAGCCTGTGTCAAGTTTTTCAAAGCACTAAACATAATTATTCACGCCACATTTGGTGGTGGTAAGTTACTACTGATTGACTGGTAAACTACTCATCTTTGCTGGATTCTGGGTTGTTAGAATTGAAACAGTAACAGCCCATACAGATGACTATTGTTTGAAAACCTTTTTGACTAAAGCCTTAGGGGCGTGTATTCTTTCAAGATAGGCTTTTCATATCACAATATGACAAAATCTATAACGTTACTGTTGCACGTTACTCCTGATCATATTTAAAAGGTTAGCGTTGCAACGAAACGAGCTCTTCGAAGCAAGCCTTTCTTTGATTGATTATCCAGTTGATCTTTTATGCCCCGAACTGACATAAAGAGCCTAGAAACCTCATCCTCCCCTGTCCCAGCCGTCCACGCTCCCAGTTTTGCTGTGGCGCTGAGGCGTCCCTCTCCAGTCATCTGTCAGAGTGGACCCGCTTCACCGAAGGGGGCATGCATCACCGCGGCGGAGGAAGCACCCCGTGACTTTGCGCCGCTTTCTCCTCTTATTATGATGGAAATGAAAGCCCCCTTTCACTGTAGCAGCCCTTCAAAATATCCAACAATAGCTCTGTCTGTTCTGAAAATAACAGCCTAGTCAACACTGCTGAAATTTGAAAGGCCTTTGTTTCATCCAGATAAATCGTTTTCATATGTTTGTGAGCGCTTTACGTATTGTCTCCCTGTTAGTCCAAATGACCTTTGTCTTATTTAGTTTGTGTAGGCTCTCAGTTTTCCAGTAGTTCATCATCGTAGTTGAAGATTGAAATGTTTGAGTTGAGGATGTTACAATACTTCAGCAAACGTCTTTTACTCTCAGTCTGATGATCGAGTTAAAGTCTTGCGATATAGGCCCTAAGCCAAGGTAGTACTCTTTTGTAGATATAGTAGTTAGAAAAAGTTTCACATTGTTTCCCTTCTGTTTTACACACGTTGCAAATCACCCCGGCCGCTTTAAGACCCTTCCCTCTCGCTTTGTCCTGTCTCAACCTGTGCGTTTTTTTGTTCAGATCTGGTTTAGTTATGGTTTAAAGAACCTAATTAAACCTCAATCTAGTGGTAGGCTGCTTGTTTGGCATTTATTTCGTACTTAACGTGAAGAAACAAAATGTTTAGATTTGTTAAAAACAAAAAAGAAAAGAACCCACTGCCTTGGTTTTATTTCACAATCTTTGTGTTCCATTTTCTTCCCCCGCAACCTCTATACTTGTTGTCTTTGCAAATTGCTTATTCCCTTTACGGAATTCCAGCGCAGTTATTTTGTTGTTGTTTGTACATTCACATGTCGATTGTTTACCCTCCAAAGGCCCATCGGCACATCTTTCAGTTTTGAGGAAGCCAGAAAAGACTGTCACAAAGCAAGGCCTTTGATTCATTTATGAGCGCTAGATACGCGCTCAGAACTATTTTTAGGAGGGTTGTGTGCTTTGAAGGCTGCGGAGTCTTGTTTTGATAGTTTGAGTCTGCGTCTTGGGGAAAGTAAGATGTCATGCATTAGCAAAAAAGAAAAAAAGACTGGAAGAGACAGGCATCAGGAAGAGAGACCGAAAGAGCAGGAAACAAATTAAGACGCAATGGTGTTGGAGAAAGGGGGTTCCAAATCCTGAGGCCAAAGGAGTTCATTTGGCCCTGACTGTAACCCAGTGGGCTGACAGTTGGACGAGCGTGACCACTGCACAAAGGCTTCTCCAGCACATCACAAAAATTCTCGATGACCTGAGAATGGCACAACGTCGACGTTTCCTCGCTCAAAATGTCAAGATGCGAGGACGAACATCAAGTTGACAGAAAACGTATGTCGGAGAGAGCCTTCCGTAGGTGTTTCAGGTGCCAAATGTGTCCGTCACCTCTTCTCTAAACATTGCAGGGTTTCCTAGTAAAAGTCTCTCCTCTTCCCCCGCGGGACTGTCCTGACCCACATCGGGCTGTCTCGTCGGGATGCCCTTGTGGCGGGTGAGCTCTGTCTGCTAGGTGCATGCGGTGGGATGTTGGGCGGCGCACCGGGATTTGACAGCGCCAAGAAACGCTTGAGGTCCTGGGAGAGGCAGCCAAGGATGGGGACATGAAAGAGAATGGAACCGGCTGTGATTCCGACGTGAAAACATGTTTGGATTTGAATGAATGTTGTATGTACTGCAGTAACACCTTTAAACTTGAGTTGTACAGTACGTCACAGAGGCGCAGCTGATGACATTTTCAGATCTTTATCACTCCGATTTGACTCATGTAACAGTACTGCACATTTATAAGTTCGGTTCCGAAGATGAATTCTTTAAAATTTAGAAATTACTGCTGTCAATCGATTAATATCATGAATATTATAGTTAACTCATGATTAATCGCACATGTTTATCTAAATGTCCCTTGAATGATCATTTCAATGGTTAATAACTTTTTTGGGTACCTGAAATATACGGCAAACTTTGGGTGTGGGCGGCCCAGGTTAGAAAGCGCCCTTTTTTGTTCCCCCTTACATTGTTGGCTTACAACATAAAGTGCATTCTTATCCATAGATGCCACTCATTGTTGGCTCTGTTTTGTTGAATGTCCAGTTTTATGGGGTAAACGTATATTTAGCATGTTTTTTTTCACAAGTTTACATGTAACCTGTAGCTCTTCTGCTTCATATGCGGCACAAAGGCAGTGCCCAAGCACATACAATGATAATAATGCAGCAGCAGAAGGCAAGGCCCAGCTACAATAAAACGACAGGGGTCAAGTTGGGTTGACAAATTGAGACTTTTTTTCGGGGCAAGTTGGGGCGGGTCAGAAACAAAGCTGACGGGCGTATCATTATGCCACAGCTTATAAAAGTTCACTAGGTCACGGAGAACGTTAATCTCGCGACAAAGAAAATGACCACGTTAAATTGATTTGCATTAACACAATATTTTTGACTGCACTTCTTGAAGTAAGTTTTTGATGTAAATGTTTTTCAAGGCACACTGGTTGAAAAGCTGTGTCCTAGTCGGTTTCTGTTTAGTGTACAAAAGAACCAGGACAGGTGATAGTTATATAGAACTATAAAAAGGTTGTAGATTTGTGAATGTCCCTAACAATAAAGCTCTAAATAAAAAATAAAGATAAAATAATAAAATAAAAATAACAATGGCACCAGGTACTGTTGCTAAAACCCTGTGCCTGTTTTTCCCCCCATTTTCAAACAATTTCATTTTCATTTATGGTAGGGTCATGTCCATAGAATGAATTATTATAATTTCTGTGGTTTCTCCATCATTGTTGATATTTGATGTTTAGTGGCCCCACAAAAAGCAGAAACGTCTCTGAATATAATTTAGCTCAAAGGCCTCTTTTATATGCTAATTCTTATTGTATCACGAAATCTCAAAAGACCTGTGTGTTAATGATTTCTAACTAAGCTTTGACTTCACTGAAATGTAATAAATAGAACATCATAACATGGGTAAAATCTCAATGGAAGCCATTTACTTTAGCACCAATGTAACGTTCACAAAAACCTTTCACTTGCATAGCGCCGTAAAGAAATCGACATAAATAATCATGTTGTGCCCCTGCCATGCTTTTTAAGGTGCGTTCAGACCAAACGTGCGTCCACGCCCCATCGGCCTCTAGTTGGACGCCAAACATTGCCGCTTCACACTCGCGAGAAACGCCTGTTTGCTGGAGGGTGAAGTTTTGCAAGCGTTTGCTACGCTTCATACGCGCGGACGGCTTTGCTTACATTTCGAAGCACGTCTACATAGGGTTAACATGGAAGTTGGTGGTGTGTCAGCGTTTGGTCTGTACGCACCTTTAGAGTTGGGTAAGGTCGAACTTGAGAAAATGTGCTTGGTTGATTATTATTATTATTATATGTATGTGTGTATATATGTGTGTATATGTATATGTATATGTATATATATATATTTTTTTTCTTTTTGTCCCTCTTTTAATCATGCCTGGACAGCAGGGGTGGGTCGGGGTTGCGGTGCGTGTGTGTGTGTGTGTGTTGTTGTTGTTGTTTTTTCTTGCATATTTTGTATTAATATTATTATTATTACTTCTTTCTTCTATATTCTGTTGCTGTTTCCTTTATTCTTTTCACTTTAAACTGTACATGCAAAAGTACTGTGCAGAACTGACCCATTATCACGAAGGGTGGAAAAAAAAAAAATGTGTTGTGCTGCATATGGAAATGATCTATAAACTGAAATGATGCACAAATCAATAAAAATTTGATCACAAAAAAAAGAAGAAAAAAAAAGAAAAGAAAATGTGCTTGGTTTGACCTCCTCAGGCCCCCTGAGGAGGTCAAACTCAACCAGCTCCCTTATTGCTACTGTCATATAATCTGTGTTGAAGAAAAAGTTTCCTTGTATTATTTCAAATAGGTTCTTTCTTCATATTTCCAGGCAGTACAGTCTTGACATATACTGCACCTCTGTATCATTTCAAGCTGCCACACGCTTCTTATAAATTACAGTCATAGCGTAGCCCTAATATGCTCATCCTTCAACATGGTCCATACCCAATCTCCCCTCTGAGCCTGTGGAGGCGCCATGTCCACGGCCGCCGCCACCTCGCTATGCCCTGGTCGGGGTGATGATGTGTGATGACAGCAAACATTGTTGCCACAGGTCAGCCTCATTCGAAAGAGAAGCAACACGTCCCCTGATGCGCCGCGTGGCCAAGTCTCTTTCTTTACGGCACTATGCAGGTGAAAAGTTTTTGTGAACGTTACATTGGTAAAAAAGGAAATGGTTTCCATTGAGATCTTACCCTTGTTTTTGGACCTCTCTTCTCCTATGGCATTGTGTAAAGTATGTTCTGATTACCCTTTGTGTGGGCCTGATGGCACCTGGCCTATCGTTGTGCTTGGGGAGAGTGTTATGTCCGGCGGCTGCTGCTCCATATTTTGAGGGTACTGGGCGTGGCTCTTCAGCTGCTCCTTATTTAAGAGGATTGGCTGTAAAGGGTAATCAGAACATACTTTACACAATGCCATAGGAGAAGAGAGGTCCAAAAACAAGCCGAAGGACCACCAGGAACCAGATGGCGTGGTGATCAAGCACAGGACAAACTGAAGGGTGCGGACTTCAGGCAGGACACAGACCAGACATAGTGATTGACCAAGACCACACCTGGACGCAGGGAGAGTGTAGGTGCAATGAGGAAAAGGCCAAACAAAATCCCCACAACCAGAACAGGGCTGATGTTTATACCTCGACAGCGATGGGCAAGCCCACCGATGTGCAGAAGTAACTCAAAGTGGGCCTGTACAAGGCGCAGCACCAGTCTATGATCAAATACAGAAGAGCAGTCCACTGGTGTCCTCACATGACATAAAAAAATAAAAAAATAAACAGACTGTACAACTGGCCTTACATCTCAGGGGTTCCCAAACATTTCAGGCCGCAACCCTCAAAATTGTCATGCGAACAATCTGGGACCTCCACTGTGCTAACTAATACAGATAATGTCAAGCACAAAAATATATATAAAATCTGGTTGAGTAATACATTCTTACATGTTTACTTTGTGATTCCTCCTCAATTGACAAAGTATGCGGTTTACAATTAGGAACTACAGTATATCAAATGCACTATCAGTATTTTTCACGATTTCACAGCAAAGTGCGCTTTTGACTCAACAGTGCAGTGCTTTGTGAATTTGGTCCATATAAAGACAATACAATAGTGTGCTGTGTTTAAGGAAGTGTGAGAAAAATTATTATAGTATTATAGATTTTGTCACCTACACTACAACTAAAAATGTAGCTATTTGACAGACCTTTGAAGAAAAAGGAAAATCATTAGAGGACTGAGAATAAAACTAATTTAAAACCTTTGGTCAGAAACAACACTGGCCTATAATGGATGGAAAGCAGGCAACGAGTGCCAGCTAATCCACAATGTCAGGTGTCCCCGGTGGGTCGTACGGCAACGGTTACTGGCTCTTCCGAGCTAGCCGCGGTCCAAAAACGGCAGAAGGCCCGGTGGAAACATCCCCGGGGGGCGAGCGTGGCGACCAGGGCACGGGCAAAGCAGCAGATGTTGGCGCCTCTGCCATACGGAGTGGAATTGAACCATTTTATTTCCCTCCAGTTGTTGGTCAGCGGACAGCACAACACACCTGAGGAAGCTAATTGTCAGCCGCTGAGGGGATTTACAGGGAATGGCTCTTCCGACAAGACGATCAAGGAAAGAATAAAAGTAAATTGTTTAGTAGAACTGAGGGGGGGAAAAGTGAAGCATTGGCATGTTTTTTGAGACTGCAGTTTGAGCAGTCTAATGACCAAAATGATTCCAGAAAAAGAGCATCTACTTTAAAGGGGACATGTCATGCAAAATATACCATGTCATAAATGTGAGTGATCCTGTTTACTTTGGGCGTTTGTAGTATTACTCACTGAAACTCCAATCTGTTACAGGTTTTTGTTGTGTAATTCCTTCGATGGCACACAATCGTGTCCCCGTTAAAGCCTAGAATCAATCACTGTTTGGTGCGTTTGAAAGATTGTATGCAATCGTTCCAATCATGATAGTTCCCACTAGCTGCGTTTCCATCACTGGATTTTAATGCGCATTTTGAAGTTTCACATTTGTAAGGAGTGATGGAAACACCAAATTTAGCATTTAAAACTCTTAATTTGCATCAAAAGTTTATCCACTCTCTTGAGGTGGTTTTTGATTTGTGCGCATAAGCGTAAATGCGCATTTTGGAAGATGGAAACAGTTTTTTCGCATAAAGTCAGACGTAGCGAATAAAAAGTACACGTGCCTGTTTGCGTAGCCGACCTGTGGACAGGAGTGGACAGAAGTGAAGAGGAAAAGTAATCCATCAGTAGCAGGTCGTCTCTTGTCCAAAAATATTTCCCAGATGCAGAGGTTCAAACATCGCTGTCTTTGCGGCAGCATTTCTGCTAACAACAGTGTTTATGCTAACAACTATGGACCAAGTTAGCCAACAAAAAACTTGCCCAGAGACGCCGCCTGATCTTCATTAGAAAACGTAGTAAACTCACTCTGGGATAGTTTTTGTTTTTGTTTGCATGCCTTTACAGGGCATGCAAGATTTCAGAGTAGCAGCAGCTAATTAGTTAAGATACTTTTTTGCTTAGCTTTAGTGTGTAGGTCGTCTAAATTAACATTTATTCATGGCATTACGAGTAAAAACAAGCAGCTAATTCCGACATGGTAAATTAATTTGGCCAAAAACTATACTGAAAAGCTCATATACTTACTCTGAAATCAAAAACATACAGTGCGCCCTCTGCTGGGTAAATGCTGCAATTGCGCCATGCAGCTGCCTGCTGTAACCAGGTAACCAAAGCCACGATTCGCAAAAACTCTTGGATAGGCATTTATTGTGCACATTTTAGACAGATGCGCATTTTCTCTGATGGAAACACAATTATAGTTGCCTTGTCATGTGATGAAGACCAACACGATCTTTAAGTTTGAAAACGTAAAATATATTCACATGTCCACTTAAAATCACATCATTTGGGGGAAAGTTCTTTTACCTATGTTTCATTAGGAAAAATACTAACTTTGTGTGAAGCTCAAAAGAACAACAACTTGATTTTGCTTAATATTAGCATTTAGAAACAAGCATTTCGTATCCACACTATTAATAACTGTCACCTCCACATTCCCCCACTTATTTCTACTTACCATCTGGCTCATTTGTCCCATGTCCTTCTAGCCTCCACTCCCCGTCTCCCTTTCTCTCTCTCACAAGCCACCATCTGCTTCAGCCGTACCCCCGCACAAGGCCGAGCCGAACCCACACCGCACCTGTACATGGCAACATAATCGCTACCTTGCGCTTAGCCGCCAACCCTTTCCCCTCCCCAGTTCGCGATCATCCCTGCACTCGCCTAATCGGCACATCATAAGCTCTTTGCGTGATTACAGTCATTTAGCACTGTAAAATTACGGCGCCCCTGGAAAAATCCATCAATTTCCCCGGCGCTTTATATCTCTCGTGGCATTTGGGCTCGATCGCGCTGCCCCCTAGAGCACCGAAGGATGATTATGCATTTCACAGCTATAGTTACACTGTCGCTAACGCTGCGGATAGGCGGTGATTAGCATATTTTGAAGCTTCACAATGCTGACATTATGGCCAGTGGGAGTATACACAGCCTCGAACGCCTTTTTGTTCGGTAGTCGCTTCAAATATTTGCAGGCACGGAATCTAAACGGATAGTTGGATGCTTAGGAAGAAAAGTTGGGCCATGTGCACCGTGCATCAAGGTAAATTTTGGCGCTGTTTGCAGGGTTGGATTTTTTTGTAACGGGGCCAGTGGAAAGTGAAGTGTTGTTCACAGTTGCGCTTTTGCGTTTAGCTTTTGACACACTGCACATTGCAATTCATTTTTCTGCTTTCATATATAAAACTTTTTACTCTGCTGCAGTCCCACGTGACTTGGAAGTTTGTGAAATATGCAAAAGCAGTTTATCCTTCCTGGCGAATCATTTTCTGTTCAATCAAAAAGTTTGTCCAGTTGAGTAGTTTCGGAGTTAACATGGGCTCTATGGGGCCACTAGTGGAAAAAAACTGAGGACTTTTTTTGGACTATTTTAAAACATGACCTACTATTGTCCACATGAGGTTACTGTTGAAATTCATTATTCACAATTACAAAAACATTTTACATGATGCGAAACGTTCTATCTATTTACACTTTTTTGTTCTCAGGGTTATTATCCAATCAGAAAACAGAATGAGCCCCACGCTAAGGGTTGCCAGATTACAAGGCTAAAGCCAGTTTTGGAAATGAACTTAAAGCAGGGGTGGGAAAACTAACTTCTACTAAATTTAGTTTTCCCACTAAACTAAAAACTAAATTCGGGGGGAAAACACTGATGTGAAAAAAAGGTAACGCAGAACTGCAGCTATTGCTTTTTCAAATGTGTTCAAGCAATTACAGTGTATTTGAGAATTGTGCTTGACCCCAATTCTAGCCATGGTCTGGCCCTCTTGGCAAGTTCAAAAAACAAATGTAGGCCCCCGCTTGCCCATTTCTGAGTTAAGGGGACTTTCTACAGCTTCCACGAACCAAATGCTTTTGTTGCCTTCCGTTTATAAAGCTCGGTGACTGAATTTGGGAGGTTCCTAGCTTTCAAATGAGGAATGGCATGCTCGAACATTTTATCAAACTTGTGCTCGCCTCCTCGTGTGCAGCTTAAGGCAACCCAAGTTCAGTTGCACAGTTGTGCCACTACACGAGCACATCCGACCAACATTTCCTTTAACTGGTTTATTCATTCAGACAAATACTGTCAGGGCTTGAGCAAAACTCACGAAAACTATTAACGATCTTGGCATGTTAATAATTTTCTGGTATAAATCCTTAATTATGCAAACTAGTAAATAAGCATGCATGGCTTATAGTGCACACATTAATTACCTTCATGCAGGATAGTGCTAAGACTGCACAGCTAAAAGTGATGAGCTAACGGGGAATGCGCCGGGGGTTTGCGAGCGCCTGTAAAGCGTCACCGTGGTGATGGATGAGCCCTCGCGTGTTACTGAATAATAAGCAGCTAACAAATTGGATTGTAAGCACAGCGGGGAGGATTACATGCATCCCTCCGAATATATAGCCCGCAACAGCCCATACGAAAAACACACGAGAGAGGGGGGGGGCTGCCGAGACTTCATAAACGACTCCGAAACATGCCACCACAAATGTAATCAGACGCTACAATGTTCATTTTGAGAAGACGACAAACAGTTTAATGCGCGCTATAAATCAAAACGGGCAGAAGAATGCAAAGGGGATCGGCGGCGGAGGAGGCGCAGTCGTCTGAGGCCGTTTTCTCCGCGCAGTGGCATTTACCGAGGCGATTCAGTGAAAGGGACGACCATTAGAGGCAGAGAATGCAAGACAAGTGCTACAATGGCCTGGGTATCTGCTCGAGGGCTGCTGCTTCAAGGTAACAATGAGCGAAGAAAGTCTCTTGTACGTTTATTTTTCTAAGCGTGAGGGAGCAATTGGCAAGAATAGACTTCCAATAAAGCTATAAAAGGTCACAGGTCCAGTGGCTTTGTGGCTCAGTGTGATAACTTTTACATTAACAAAACAGTACATCAAGTCAAGGTTAAAGGGACCTTTTTGTATGTTAAAGCAAGGTAGGGTCTTTCTGTGTTCAGTTTTCATGCTCTCCCCCGTGTCTGTGCAGGGACTGATGCTTTAGTCATGTTATTTTAGGTTTACTCTGTTTAGTTGCAGGATCTGGCAACCCCATGTGTGGGACTTTTTCTGCTCTCCAGCCGCATATTCGCCTTGAGATCCAACACACAAAAATGGCAAATGTTCTTGAAATTGTGAATAAATCAACATTACTTAGAAACAACTCTAGGTGTCCAAATGTACTCCATAAGTTAGTATAGGTGCTCGCTTGATAGAGTGGTCAAAACTGCAACAAAAGGAAAGCAGAACACCCAGGCACTCCAAAGAAATATGAGCAGCACGAGGAAATTAAATTAAAAGGATCCCCAAAAAATCTAAGAACAAAAGCATTTAATCAAATCATGTCATTCATTTTGTTTACTCTAAACATTTTGACTCCTAAATTGAAGAGTGCGATTGTATGTAGCCTATTATTTACCAAATGCTTGACTCGGAGCCCTGTTTAGCCCTGGTTTGCTCACTGCTCATCATGTTAGACAACAATCAGGAAACAGCCACGCCAGTTGCGTTCAACAGCCGCGTGTGCATATTTAATACAATCATTTTAATCTTTTCGGTTTTAAAACTTTAGCGAGACGTATTTCATGAAATTTAGAGGGCGTGTCTTTGCATTTACATATTCAAAGTATATATGATGTAAATGCCATGACAACGAGGGAAGATTCTTAATGTCATGTTGCATCTATTTTTGAGATGGGAAATCTACTTTGAAAAAGCAGCGGGCAAACAGTGTAGAAAAAACAACTTGAAACCGCCCTCCTTTTGGCCAACTCATCATAAAAGCACTCAAGACCTCCAGTTAGCACCCTGAAGCTTTATGGAACTAGACTAAAACAAGTGTATGGGTGTAGGAGTAAGGGGTGCACTCTGCACAAAAGCTGGCGGTCAGACAAATGGCCGCGGGTGTGTGCACCAGATTCCTCTTTAGGTCTGTGAAGCGAAGACATGTACGCGCGCCGCTGTCGGTGTGCCGCTCCGCTGGGCAGCAGATGAAAGATGAGAGCACAAAACATACCGCGGCTCCGCGTGGAGTGTCTTACTGTGGATAAGACATCTCCATCATCACAGAGTACAGCGCGCAGGCAGAGGAGAGAGGGGTTAGGTACAGGGGCAGCGCCAGGGGGGGCTAGGGGGTGTTCAAGCACCCCGTGAGATTGCCAAAGCACCCCCAAAGATTTTTGCCACTAAATCAAAGGAGCACTAGTTATCTCATCCCTCTGAACATCCCTCGGACGTTTAACATGAAAAGGAGTGAGTAGGACAGGTTTAATTCCAACTAAAGGACGGGTCTTTGTTCGAGGCCCAGTGTGATGTTAATGCGGCCGTGCGTCAGAGCGCACGCTCCGTGACAGCAGGAGACGGGCTGAGCCTGACTCCAGGGTCATTATTACAGTCGTTCACTAAATTTGATCAATGAGCTGAAGTTAGACTGATGTTATAAAGTCAGACACTGCTCCTCTGGCTCTGAACACAAATCAGAGGTTATTGTGCACTTTTGATACAGCGATGTGAGCACGGCTGAACCTAAAGCACAAGAACAGAGCGAGTCCTCCAGCAGCGAGACAAAGTCTGGACGAGGAAATTACGCACAACCGTGGAAAAAAGTTCACTTAAGTCATGAGCGTGTTGCCCTTCTCTCAAGTCATGGACCTCCGTCTGATAATAAGCTCAACTTTAACATTAACTGTGTAACAGCGTTCGAGGTAGAAGCGGCTCTAGGCTGCAGAGTGTGTGGGGAGATTATGACGTGAGAGCAGAGCCACACATTCACGAGGACCTGCTCCTCTGGACACACGTCCTCCCAGGGTCGACATAAAACAGTTTCACGGAGGCTCCTCAGCGCAGCTGGAGTTTATGGCAGGTCCAGAGCGTCCTCCTTCTCCACACAGCCCCTTTACCGCTCACGACGCCTTTGCAGCCCAAACACTGCTGTTCTGTTCTCTCAGATGCAGTTGTGAACAGAAAATTACGCATTTGCGGCTGCATGCGTGGTTATAATGTATTATGTTGTCTAATCACCCCAAAAATGTCATGTTTTGTGAGCACCCCCAAGAAAGACCTCAGCACCCCCTAAGCACCCCCTGGGACAAATGTCTGCCGCCGCCGCTGGTTAGGTAACTAAAGATTCCAATAAATGCTATGTTGACACTAATGATAACAGTCACAACAGCTACCCAATAAGAAAACGAATGTGATTCAGTAACTGTCTTGACCAAACTATTTCCATTCATTAAATTCACAGAAAATTTTAACAAAAACAGCAAAATGGCCCAAAACCAGATTTGAAAATACTATTTCATGACCAAAAGGGATCGTATGTTTTGTTTGAGGCTGTGGTGTAAAATATCTCAGTGATTTTGCAATACATTGTGGCTTTCCTATACCCAATCGTAGGCTTTAAATCAAATGCCCTTCCTGACCCTATCCTTCCATGCTTACGACTGCCACTGCCTTGTAACTCCATGCGGTCGGATTAATGACTGTAAGCCTCTGCCTCAAATGCCTCTAAGAAAACTTCTCTCATCACGGGGTCCAACTCTTCGCGGGACTTGACCAGTTTCCGACCGTGCGTCACAGACTCCACGCTGAACGTCTGAGTGATTATTTTTGGGGGCCCGTTAAAGCGCATGGCGTTTTAGGAAGGCCTTAGCCGGTGTAGTCAGCCTTCACTCTGCGTGATTCTGATCGGTGCGCTGCCGGTCAGTGGTATGCCAGGATTGGCTCCATCACAGCACGATGGTAGCCTCCAATTACTGCCCTGTGGATACACGCAAGATGGAACGCAAGATAGGAGGGATAATCTATAGAAGGGAAGTGTAGAATGCAGGGCCTTCTACGGATGTTGGCACTTGTGGCAAGAAAAATCGGAAAATTGAGTATTGAATAGTAAATAGAAAATCATCATTGTATGAACCTAGTAGTAGACCAGCATTTCCCAACCTGGAGTACGGGGAGTGCGAGCACTCATCTTGCTGGAATTATGCAAGGTGAAAACTTAATAGTATTCCAAAGGGAATTTAATGGTACTGATGTTTTGTTTTAGTCTTTTACAGTTGAATTTGAGATTATAAATGAAAGGCTCAAGGCAAGACAAACAAGGTTGGGAAAGTGTCTTACTTTTTAGTTAAAACTGTACTACCTCAATCAAACCGCGAAAGTCGTAGGTAGTTACTCAGCTGTCGTAGGTAGGTCAGCTGTTGCCTAAATGCGTTTCTAGCTCTCACAGACCCTCCCACACATCCCGATTGTTCACTCGAGTTACTTAGAAGCAGCCGGAGTTCACAGTGAGGACAGCGCACATGGTCTGTCTTTCTTTCACAAATGTGAAAGTTACAGTGTAGGTCTATGGTGCCAAATGAAGTTTACTATAAGAAAATAAATGGATTACCACAGCTTTAAACCGTTTATATTTCAGTCTTTTCTTGAAGGTTTAAACTGCAAGTCTAAGTGCAATTGCAACAGTCATTAGAAAGTTGAAAGTGTTGAAGGTCACACTCCATATTTCGTTAAACTGCCTTTGGCTTTCCACATTTTCACTGTGTCTTCATTTGGAGTGTCTGCAAGCGTCTTCAATGTTTATTTATTTCCGCACATTATTTCATAAAGTTTTATATTTTAACCAAGATCTTGATGGGTGCCAAGCTTGGCTCCACATCTGGAGATGGGTCCCTGAGCGCCGGCGCACACTGGCTAATCACTGCTCCTACAGGTTGCCCCAGCGGCATTGAGGATGGGTCAGACACAGAGAACTTTCCCTATGGGGATTAATAAAGTATACCTTAACCTTAACTTAAGCCTTCTCCAACGCATCCCAAAGATCGTCAGTGGTTATGTCTTATACTCTCTGGATCAATCTTTCAACTCGTCATCTTAGAAAATACAGAGAATATTCCAACAGTAATAAAGTCATTCCAGGTAAAGGTTGTGTCAGTAAAGTCAATCAATGTCAGACATAAAACCACGCAAGAGAGTTGGAAGGTACAGTCTTGAGCAAATTATAGCTGGACAGCAGCAAATTGCACCTAAACCAACCTCTATGGCGAAGTCTGCCAAATGAGGTTACACACAAAAAGCAAGTATACTACATTTTTCACTGTTTATGGGACAGCTGTCACACCAGTTCAACCCCAAACTAAATAATATGCTAATGTCATTATGTAACACAGGGCAAACGCGGACAGAATCTATCAAGACAAACACAAATGATAGCAACATATGTGCGTGCTTCATGTCAAAGGAGTCGGTGCAACAGCAGCACATTCACAGCCAGACTTTAATCCACAGAATAAGCATAAAAACACTATCCTCACTGTGCACTTGATCTTTTGTGGATCACTTACAGAACCTGATGTCTTTATCCTCTTTATCCAATGACTATCACTCGTCTGGTCGGTCATTAACGTTCATTTGGCAAAACTCAACTTCTAACTAATCTACTACAACAGGTCCTTGTTCCACCTGCACTGCGCCCATCGCTGCTTCATTTACATGACAAAAGTCGCAAATAAGCCATTAACACTTCTCTCTGGTGAAGCTACTTTAACCGTGCGGTTTGTTTTGGTTCACAGAGAAACACAGTTACAGTGAAACCAATGAGAAAGCTAGGGACAGTAAGAAGTGTGGAAAACTCGAGATTTTTCACAAACACACAGAAAATCGGGGCAAATACTGTATATAGCCAACGGCCGGGTTCTCCAGCAGGGTGGCACTGACTTTGCCACCACACTAACCCGCCACTGCATGGAAGACATCACTTGTTTTAGTGACAAGTTGTTTTTCAAGAGTTGGGGGTTCTCAGAGTCCACCATGACCGACTTGAAAGGTACAGCGGAACTTCCAAGCTGCAGGATTGATAAGTGCGGCGTAGATGAAAGATGTTTTAAAATCCTGCTAGATATTATCCCGCTGTGGGTCTCTTATTGAACAAAAGCAGCCAAGGAAGAAAAAAAACCTCTCACTTTCCAGTCGTCACATGAAAAAGCATCAAACAATCTAAAGCGAAAGAGGTGTCTACTGGTAAGAAAGACTAATTTGGCATCCTTTTGTTTACTGCTCCCTGGGGGTCCCTTTATAAGGAAGTCACTATTGTCAAAAAATACTTGTCAAGAGTTACTTAAGCAATGCAATTACATGGCGGCTGTTGTTGTTGATAGGACGGGGAATAGGTGTTTGATGTTTGTGAAGTCTTTGTCTGTTCCTACAAGGAATTAAAGCCGATATGGCTAGACTTCGCTTTTGTCAAGTTAATTTGTGAAGCTCGTCCGAGGAGGGAAGAACAAGGGGAGTTCTAAAGCTATAGAAAACAAAAGGAAACGTACAAGCAAAATCCACGATCAAACGCAGGAATTTGTAATCCGTTGGGCAGTTTGTGAGGCAGCCAAAGACGGGGCTTGTTTGAACGATGAGACCTATAGTAACAAAATAAAGAATTCTGTCAGTAAAGGGGGGGAAGGTCGTAAAAATTCATTGAAAATAAGTAACATGGGCAAAAAGAAAATGATCACTAGCCCAGTAGAGGAAACATATGTTATGACAAACTATCAATAGAGTTTCTACAAAGTCATTCTAATACTTCCTGCCCACCTGTGGCTATGGATTAACAAAAATATTAAGTTCAGATCAATTTTCAAGGCAATTTTAACCATAAAGTAGAACTTCTTTGAACAGAATAGCAAGAGTCTATTTTTCAGTATGAACAGTTCAGTTCATTTTGAGCTTATAAGCCATACTGCGGAACATCCCAAGTTATTTGTGTTTCTGATGCTTCTCCATCGTGTCAGATCTAAAGAAAGATGTCCAATACTTGATTAATGAATAAATGTTTGTGTTGGGTACTTATTGGGTGAGACGTTACATAGTCTGGCTTAAAGTGTCCAAGTTTCTACATCTTGCCAACCCGCTCCGCCTTATTTTCTCTCCCACTTCCACTCACTTCAAAAAAGAGCCCGTGGACACGAGAGCTATCCATCTGAAAGTTCCCTAATGAAAAGTGGAGTAGGACTGAGAGATGATTCTGAGAGGAAAGGGAGCATGAGAGAGAGAAAGAGCGAGCGATGGCCCGCAGCCAGTGGTCTCCATGTGATCCCACTCTGCTGGATGGATATCCGATGTGGGTGTCCTCCTCACAAGGGCATCCGGCGGCCCGCTGAGCTACATGATCTACAGGAGTGGGGGTAAGGGGTCTGGGGAGTCTGCCCTGTTATGTCTCCTCGCACATAGGCCCAGATAAACCAGTGTGGGGAGTGATACGGGATTATGTCTGCGCTACAGTCTTCAGACGGGGAAACAGAGTCCTCGCCACCAGCGACAGTCAGACAGGGGCCTTTTGCTATGCCAGCTGTAATACATACCAACCTTTCGCTGTTTCAGGATACACACATACCGTTTGTGGGCAGGCCATACCTCCTTGAATTTCAATTGGTTCTGGAGATTGTGACCTTCCCGAATTCACTGAGCCTCAATTAATTGAGGCCTGCACTGACACAGACTTGGCCTTGACGGGGACATGTTTAGGCATTTTAGTCGTGACATATTTCAAGTATTTAGAGTTTTTATTAGAGAAGTCCCAATCCAGTTTTTGAGCATCTGATCCGATTTGTAACACTTCATGTTAGCCAATACTGATCCGATAAAATCCTTTACAGTCATTATGTTTAGAGCCTGTAACAGACATAAGCTCAATAAGGAGCACGCGGCTAATCATTATGTATAAAGTGCGTACCATCACCGCGGTTGGAATTGATTCTGAGTTTCTCTGTAAAAGCTAAATGAAGCACTGCAAGGAATATGAAAATGAAGCTTTTCTCTGACATTATTATGTTTTTACCGTCTGCAGAGCGTTCTCAGTAAGTTAAGCTACTGCCGTTAGCGGTTGTAGCTTATCAATAGCAGCGCTGCGGTAAACCGGCAGACCAGAGCCACTACAGATTCTCGAGAGTCTTTAGGTGGATCTAACCCAATCCAATCATTGAATCTGATCCCATGCGCTACTAATACTGAATATCGAATCAGGACATCCCTAATTTTTATAGTTCACATTGGGAGAAACTGATTTAATATAAAAATAAAGATCCTACATACTTTGTACTAGTCTTCTACTAGCTACAGACAATGTTATTTCAGTCTCCGCTACTTTGTTCAACTAAGTTTAATGTATTTATTCATTTTTTAAAACCTAATATTCATTCCTCTCATTCTTCATGTTATCGGAGCGCATTGAGTTATTTGGTTATCTGCTTTATGGAAGAATGTCATAACATCTCCACATCCTTTCTCGCCATACGTAATTTACTGTTTTTAAACCAGATTGCGCTCCATCCGTCTCCATATATTGCGCTCGGGACCAGCGTGGGCTTGATAATGGCTCAGACGGAGAGGAGACTGCAGCTGTTTGGTCTATACCCGCTCCATTCAGATGCAGAGCAGCGTCGGTTCCACTGGTTCTCTCAGAATGACTTATTTCTCCAAGGACCTCGACGCTAACGCATGCAAACAAACAAGTTGCTAGCATGGGAAATTCTGCGTTATTAGATTGTGTCATTTTAGGATTTGTGTTTTCTTTAACGACCGAGGAAAAATGAGAAACGTGGATTTGATTTGAAAAGTTGCTCAGTGTCGTTACGAAGTGACTTTGGAGCATGGGCAGTTCAGTTCAGTTCAAAAGGTCAGGGTGGACAAAACTCTCCTTCAGTCATCTGGAAGTTATTGCAACTCCGGAAGAGGAAAAGTTGTGGACAAGCTGCAAATAGAGTCGCTATAAAGTTAAGAAAGTTGACTGAAGAAAGTTGGGCTGGATTGTATGGATAAAGCACCAAATTTGTGCTATGTAAGACTATCCCTGACCCAAACCCACACGAAAACGTCTCAAAAACCGGCCCAAACATACAGACATATGACGATATTGTGCTCCTCCGCCTCTTCAGCTCTCTCTCACTGAAAACACAGCTCTGAATGCTTTGTATTTTGGGGTTTTGTCCTTTGAAAAAGTGAATTGTATGATGAAATAATAAGCTAATTGAAACAGCAGCTTCACGATTGCTTCTTTTCCCCTCTCTGCTGAAAAGAATTACCTAGCAATTCTTACTCTAACCACTGGGGGCGCTACATGTGATGCAGTACAAACAGCAAAACTTCTAAAAAGTGATTAGAACAATTTGCAAACTGCTTTCACCCAATGGCCGCTGGCTGCTCTGCTTTGCAACGACGACACTGGAGGCCGCCATTGCTGTAGTACCGCTATATAGCCGCTAGTCCCCCATTGGAATCCATTGCACTTTAGACGCATTAAAAACAACTTTAATGCCCGGTGCCTCATTTTTTGGAACTGTCTACAGCTAGACATTCCTCCTGTGATTATGCTGGGTTAGACACAATCAGAGGCACCGGGCTGGTTATCGTAGGACACATTTTAGAAATCTCGTACCGAATGAGGGTCTGACTGTTAGCATTGGAGCTGCGCGAGCTACACGTCACGCAAGGGCCGAGTCTACAGTGAAGATCCTACACTTATGCCCTTATTAGGAACATGCTTCGTCAGAGCTGGGGAGAGGAGTCTGTAAATCCGCCATGATTTCCCCCTCGAACGTGGTCAACGTGGTAAACGGGGAGGAGTGAGGAGGAGTTGTCTATTATTTGTACAGTCTATGCTTTCACCCCATTTCTTCATAATTGCAGTGTTAGAAAAAAATACATTGTGGAAAGTGCCATATTTGTTTGGGTTCCTGCCCTTCTTCACCCGTTATGGTACATTTTCTGACAGACCTACCAGCGCCCTCTGGAGGCAACTTACTAACACAGCCGTACGTTAGCCAGATTTGTGACCCCAAATTCAGAAGTCCTCAAACTCTGCATCCCATCCATCAATGAAGCTAGGGCACTAATACTTTACAATATACATTTCACCAATACTTTTTCATTGTAACCTCACGGCTTTCGCTACAGAACAAGTTTTGAGCAACCCAAAACCTGGAAATATGAGGTCGCCCCAAAATCCGCCTCGCCAAAACAAACTAAAGGATTAGGAGGAGAGCGTGCTGAAAGTCTAGTGAGATTTGGAAAAACGCTGGCTGCCGGCTACCTTCCGGAAAGTAGGGCATGTATAGTCTTAGGTAGAAGGGGGAGAGAGAGAGTGATGCGGAGGGGAAATGAGTGCGCTTGAGTGGTGGCGGACCGTAATGCACCGTGACAGCAGGGGAGAGTCGGGACACAATGCCAGGAGGGGTTCAGGGGAACGACGGGAGGACAAACAAAGAGAAAAGACATGGCACAATGCAGTTTGTGTAATGGAATCAGCAGGTGCAGTGCCCGTCTTCCGCCACTAGAGGGTGAGGATATGTTGGTGTTTAGAAAAGATAGAGGAAGTAGAACAAGAGAGAAGCAACAGAATGGTCAAAATTGGGGGACATTTACCGGGATCCTTGCTTTTCTCTTGTGCGGCCAACGTAACTACAATTATTACTTCCAAGTTCTTTAATGAAAAATAGATTCAACAGATTGTTGTCGTCGTTTTTTTTTTTTTAGAGGAAATGAAGCATTGCTGCATAATTTGAGATTAGGTTTCGTATTTAGGCTTTCCCCTGGCCTGAATTACTCCCTTATCAAACCCGTCGTTGGTAGTTGAGTCAAATCTCTCAGCTGTTGCCTAAACCATTTCTAGCTCTCACAGACCCTCCCACACATCGCGATTGTTCACTCGAGTTATTTCACTTTTTAAGCTGTTTTACCTGAAGCTAGTTCCAGCTCAATTGTTTATCGTTACTATGGAAACAGCTGCAGCGGAGTGACATGGAATGTGATTTGACTGTTGCCGGACTAGGTGTTGTATATCAATTTGAGTATTCACCCAGACCATGGTATAAAATAATTAAATTCACACATCTTTATAGAGTGTAAAGTTTTGTTTGTTTGTTTGTATACTGTATTGTCCCCGTAGGGAAATTTGTCCTCTGCATTTGACCCATCCTTTGATGCCACTGAGGCCCATCTCCATGTGGAGCCAGGCTGATCACCTGGCTAGAGGATTCACCTGTTATACATGTTTTTAGTGGTAGGGTAAACCGGAGTGCCCGGAGGAAAACTCCACACAGAAAGACTCCGTCCTGGTGGGAAAATGTGGACATTTGTTGTTTTGGTTCTTATCACTGTCAATTGTCGTATCAGAAAGCTCACAGAACCCAATGCTTTATGTTGCCAGATCCAAAAGCTAAAACCAGCAGATATCAAGCCTAAATAATATAACAGATTTTGCCTTTATATTTGTAGATACATTTTAAAACTGTAAGTGCATAAGTGTCATATCTTGGTAATGGCACTTCATTGCAATATCTTTCGAAATAGTTATGTATGAATTATTCCAGTGCCATTTCCCTTTTGTTTGTCCTTTATTTACGACTAGAAAGTCTTTGTTCCGCAGTGTTAGTTAGTTATCAAATCCACTGGGGTAACTCTGTACATAGAAGAAAGCAGAGCACACAACATGCTTTTCAAATCAACCTCCATCTACATTTCGAATCACGTTTCGTTTTCCATGCTTCCCTGCCATGCCAGCTGCTAATCCTTGCACTCCCACTCTCGCTAACTCTCTCATACATACCTACATGGCAAGATGTTCTGAAACACTATGGAGAACATGTGGCTAATTGGCGAGAGCGCCGTAATGGAAAGTTCACCCCAGTTGAGCTGTTGCGTAACGGAAGTAATTTAATTAATTTAAAGTCATGAGCTTTTGATTTAACCTACAAATTCTTTGCTCAGTTTCAAGCGACGCCATCTGTGTTTTCATACTATGGGTGGAAGAATATACAAAATCACTATGTTTTCTGACGGGAATTGAACTTGCTGCCCTCCAATCCTACGACAGAAACTTCTGCCACTACATCACTCTCGATCACAGCAAGAGGGTTCTGGGTTTGATCGACAAAAATAATATTTGTTGCAGACTAAAATTAAATCAAAAGTTGTTTATGAGATTAAAAAATAAATCATCATTCTTTATTCAGACTCTAGGTCCATAGCATAAAAAAAAGAGTCCATAGCAAAGACAAAATCTCTAAGTGGCACTTTCCTTTTTAAATATCAAATAAGTTGAGTCATAATTGATCAATCCCCGTAGGGGATAATAAAGTTCTACCACCACAACTATTATGTTTTTTTCTTTTTTTTTAATGGGAAAACAATAGGCAGTTATGCTCCAGACCTAAAAAGAAAAAGGTCTGGATCCAGTAATGCATTAATTTTTCACCAAGATTTTGTATCAATGAGCACATTCCAAATATTCTCAATAGGGTTAAGATCTGGACTCTGTGGCAACCAATATGATGCCCCATGCTCCCTGAACCACTCTTTCACAATGTGAGCCCAGTGAATCCTGGGATTGTCATCTTGGACTCTTCCTGTGCCAGGGCGGCATGGTAGCTCAGCGGTTAGCACTTGTGCTTCACAGCTAAAAAGGTCCCTGGTTCGATTTCCACCTGTGGAGTTGGAATGTTCTCCTCCTGTCTGCATAGGCTTCCTCCGGGTACTCTGGTTTCCCCTACCACTAAAAACATGTACCATTAGCCTGGCTCCACATCTGGAGATGTATAACTTCACTTACTTAATTTATCAGGGAAGAACTCCACTGACTCATTCTTTGGGTATATAGTGTTGCTGAACCCAGATTTGACCAAAAATTGTAGCTTAGAAGCATTCTTTTGGGCACCTCAGGGTTGATGTTTACATTTGAAAATTTGAAATAATGTCTGTGTACAGGAAGAAGTGAGAAACACATTTTCACTTTGAGCAAAAGGCATGCTAGCAAGGCTATACATAGATTCCCGTCATGGATTTTGGCCTTTAGAAATGTGGACAACAGTTTTGTGTGTCTTGTGATGCAGTAAAACCCATGAAATTCAGATCGGCAGACTTCAGTAGTAGAAGAAATGGCCAAAGAGAACAGGAGTACTCCAAACCGCGTTAATAGAGCAAAAGCGTACTACTCCAGATGTATTTTGACAATGTTATGTACATATACGTATGTACATTCTCTATACATTTTCAGTGCAGCCCTGCAGATGTTGGTGTTTCTCATACATAGCCTTGCGCCTGCGTCACATGATTAATGAGAGCCTTCGCAGACTTCCTCTCTCCTCCTTCACTGATGCGCTGCAGTAGCTCAGGCTTTAAGGCGTGGGTAGAGGGCCCTCTGGGGAATACGCTGAAGTACTGCTGAGCGGAGAGCTGCGCTATTTTCGATCGCTGCGGCGGCATACCAGCTACTTAGGTAAACAGCATAGGTAACCTCCAGCTGAATGGTTTGAAGTGTACATAACATGCACGAATGAACCTGCTTTAGGGAACCTCAGCGCTGATGTTACGTTTTACAATTTTAAATAATGAGAGCGTACGGAAATGACGCTTATTTAGAATGTCATATGTTGCTTGGAGCGCCCTCTGGTGACAACAGAATGAATAAGAATCAGCTCTAGTCTCTTTCAATGACACCGACCAAATAGAGTATTTTAGTTTTGGGACACAGTGTTTGTCGTAGGTCGTGTTTAAAACAATAAAATGCTCACATCTTAAATAAATGTGCTATCTTGTGTGTTAATTCATATTATTTTCTCCCTGTACACGTTTGACAGAAGGTAGAATGCTGTCATCTCCTCATGTTGTGACAGAGGTGCTGGTGATAATCTTAGCAGCACTTACAAACACGCGCCGGCACATGGGCTTATCAGATGCGGGCATGAGCCAACCGCCGACAGTCTTCCTTTGAACAACCATTTTCTCTGAACGTGTTTTGATGTGAATAATCTCTGCTGTATCTGAAATGATCTGTTCAGTGTTCTCATGATAATGTGCTTGCTGCTTCTGTGTGATGAGCCTAATGAAGCTAATGGATATGTTCTGACCTTGCTAAAAACAACACATGTAATCCTATCTAAAGCTACCATAAATCTGTTTAACAAAAGCATACTAAAATCATTTAAACTCAAGGTAACTAGTCTGTCTAACCAGCAAACCTCTTCAAGTTCTTCCTAACTAAGCTAACTAAAGCTGAAAGAACATAACTTGCTAAATGTGCCATGTTGCCTTTCTAACCTCTAACCTTTCAACTTCCAGATTGTAACCTCTCTTAATCTCTCTCCAAATTTCTTAAAGGGAACTTTGATAATGAGCGCCTGGCTATTGCTAGACAAAGAATTCCATACCGACTCGGTCGGGTAGTTGACGAGTGGCTACTCGACAAAGGTAAAAAAAAAAACTTTTAACTCACTTATAACCTAACCGCCTAACCTGCGCTAACCACTCTGCCGGAGGTGCACTTCCAACACTCAATGGGCCAAAGCCATTACATTTATAAACTAACTAGCTTGAGTACTTCATCAGTACTATAACTCTCTTTTCCTCATTGTTCCACACGTGCACTGGCCAATTCAGTAATTCATTAGCTCGGCCTGTAAACACCGGTGCACATGTAAGTAATACTGTGGATTAACCCACGCCGACTGAAGCATGTTCAGTGGGGCTGCACCTCCTCAGAGATAACCTCTAATAACCAACATAAAAATAACCCCAACACTCGCTCACTGCTTCTGTGTCTGTGTTTGGCAGAGGATCTCCCTGGAAGTCACTAAAAGTTAAAGGGACTGTGCATTAGACGTGATCCTACCTAAGTCCTCCGTGGACTCTGATGATGTGGTCCCATCGCAGTGCTCACTCTTTAACCCTTTGAGTGCCAAATGTCCCACGCTGTGCTGTGTTTGTGCTGCTGAAGGTGGTTGATTCTGCACATTAGACTGGAATCTACAAAAGAAAAAAGTTTAAATTTAATATTAAATCGAGGTGACTATAGCTACAATGGAAGGGAACAATGCTAGACAGGATGTAGAGGGAGAACACATTTAACAGATACAAAGCTTTGTGAGGTAACTGCTCTGCTCTTGTAAAGTGCATCAGAATTAAAAGTCTGCCAAGATAAAAAAGTGAAATAAAACACGACGATCAATAAGAGATGACGTCCCCATTTACCAAATGATTTGCACAGCCTTCATAGCTGTAAAGAGAATGAGACCAAATGTAATATTCTCTTTCTTGCGTTCCCCTCACTGAGAGCAGGAAACACTGCTGTCACTGCGTCCTCAATGCTTTGATCAGACTCAGGAACTTCTATTTGTTCTTCAGATTGAATGTAGCGCTTACATGTCAACAGAAGGACACTTTAACAGACGTCTCAAGCTGCGAACACTCTAGGCAGGTGTAAAGGGGCCCCACGTGCACTAGGGGCCCCAAAGATGAACAAAATAGAAATCGATTTCTTTTTAGTTATGCAGCTGTTCTTTTTATTTGGGTGATACACTGTGGGTGGATATGCGTGGGGGGAAAGAATAAGAGATGCCAATATTAACAAACAACAACATAGGTTGCCGACATGAATGTCTCATGGAAACAAAACCTAGATTTTTAATAGAGCCGGATTCTGTTTCACTTTGCTGACAGAGAATTATTGATAATTTAGATAGTCTGTATACAACATTTATTACTGAATCTGTAAATATTTAAAATTTACCCTGTTCGGGAGGGGTGCTTCAAAGCTCAATAAATCAGGCTGAAAAATTTATATCAACAAGCCTTTCTGAATAAAAATAACAACAACCAAATATAATCAAGTAAGAGTGGAAAATCTAGTGTTTATCGGTTCTCCTTTAAGTGGAGATAAAATAAACATGCATTTTGAGAAAACTACATTCATTGTTACAGTTTCTAAAAAGTGAAGTTAGTAGTAATACAGGCTCACGATTGAAATCTTGCAGCAGGACACCTTGCCCTGGACACTAATTGGTACAGTATTTAGCTACATTTTGCTCAAAGGGTTAAAGGCTGTGCTGAGTTAGCCCATAAAGTTGTGTATAACTCGAGAATCTAACCACCTAACAGCAAATCAAACTCTTCTAACCACTGAGGGCCTCTCTTTTCACCATTGGGCGCTTCGCCATCGCTTCTATCGCGACGGTGTGAAATCCAGAGAGGCTCCCAGTTATAACCTTGTTATAAACATTTTCCATAAATTGTGGACCCAGATGGCGGTATTTGGAAGAACTTGCGCAATTTCTATGGACAAAACCATTTTAAACAAACGCTAACAACCTTCTAACCTCGACTTAAGCAACCACAAAAAAATTCTCTCCTGACAATGTTTTCTAACAAAGAACTCAGAGGGTTAAAACGAAATAACCAAAACTGGCATAAATTCCAATCTAAACTCAATTAATGTCTTCATAAAGTCCCTTTAACGTTTATTGTTTTCACTAATGATGGTGTTGAGCTATGTGATGCTATATGTTTTGTGTGAGTGAATGGATTGCATGGGTCATGTTGGTGGTCCATGTCATTGTATAGTTTGGTTAACCCCAGAAGAACTGCACGAGCAGCTCATTGGGTCTCCCGCCCCCTGGTGGTACTTCACGGAACGCACTTCACACAAAGGACACAAATACACATGATCAAAACCATGATGACCACGAGAAGAAGTACCTTTGGTCTTCCCATCGACACAAATACCCATGTGCAGTAATGGCAGCTCATTTATTCCAGTCTAGATGCTCGCAGGAGGTTGAGATTTATATTACAGTGGAAAGAACAGTGGCTCAATGACAGGAATCTCAAGTGGCTCCTGTATAAATCCTTCATGAAGAGGATGGACATTTAGCATAGCATATGCTGCAGCTAAAAGGCGATTGCTTACAAACTGCTGCTGTACAATAATACAGTTGAACAATATAATTCAAATCAATATTGTTACTATGGTATAGCGGGAACTGCGTATGATTAATTTCTGTATTTGCTAAAATTAACATTTACATCCAAGTAGAATACAAGAAGAAGCCTGGCCTGAACTTGATCAACCTAATAGCTAATAACAAGACTTGGAAAACCAAAAGGAAGCGACAATCCATGTGTTTCAAGTGATGTAAAATTAAAAACATTGATGCACTATCTTTTGAATGGTCATTTCTGAAAATGGCGCAAGAAAAAGTAATCTATGAAAGAAAAGAAAGAACCAAACAGGAAAGGGAGATCCAACAACAACCAGATTTTCAAAGTACACAGTATAACCTCTATATTTCCACTCTAGGAGTTTGTTATCACTTTAGGCCACAGAAACAATCACACACCGATTAAGCTATCCTTGCACTCATTCACGTAACTTTTCTCTGCCCCACAGTCCCTTGCACGCAGGAGGAAGAAAACACTTGTAAAAATGAAGGGGCCTAGCTTCAGATCTCTTCTGTGACAGGAGTTTGCAGCTCGTCTGCGCCTAAATAATTAATTACTATTTCATTAGGAGTTTTATTTCACAAACCGGTTGCCTCATGGACCTGCAGCCTAGCGGAGAACTCCGAGACGGACTGAAGCGGAGGTAGTGGCCGTTGATGTCGTTAAAAATGTGGAATCTTATACGACTTTATTGCAGCAATACGTTAAAAATAAGTCTAGTTTCTAACATTAATCTAAATAATTAATGGTAGAATACATTTTTAGAATCATTTTGTGGACCCATGCCCAGGGGGATCCCAACCCCTAATTTGGGAACTCCAAAGGGACAAGCCTTTATTACAGCCGGAGTTATCAATCTAAAATCTTTAAAAATGGGTTGCTGGGTTCCAATTTTTCTTTGCCATCATTGCCTTCTTCATATTGGAAAGTAAAGTGCTTGAAACCCATGAGCCGAAAACTACCCCCCGTAGCACCTCATACCACATTTTGAAAATCATGGCCTGTAGAAGTGTAAGTCTGTCTGGGCATCGTTTGCATAAGGTTTTGCTCACAATTTTTTCCCCTCTGTGTGTGAAATATTTGTCCGAAGAAAAAGTAGAACTCATCTTTTATTTCACGCTTTCCTTGCAGCCCAGCAAACAAGTCCCCCGAACTTAACCGTCCCTATTTTGCCAAGTTCCCGCCGCTATCTCCTCCCCATCTTCCTTGACATTATCGGCTCTTCAACATGCCCACTTTAAAAAGATCTGCAATCCGAGATACAGCCAAATCCTATTCATCTGCCGTCTCCTCCACTTCTGCCGCACTTCGTCTTGAAGAACCTCCAGGGCTCTTGACTTCACGCTGAATTTGGGTCCCTCCGCTCCATTGTCAAACAAAATTAATTCATATTGTTCCCCCCTATAACTTCACAGGAGCCAAGGCAAACGCAAAATAGTCCTAATTACCGCAGAGAGCTTTGTGCCGCGCAGATAACTTGGGAACACTTTGTAATCAACTTTGTCAGCAGCCCGGCCCGGCTTACATTATGCACGAGCAATGCCGCAATGTCTTCCTGTGTGCGTTTAATGCATTAAAGAGGAACAAATGGAAATGTAGGGAGGGACTTTTTGGTAGTAGTCGCAAGGCGAGGATATACACAAAAGGCAAAAGTTCTCAAAGCACTGAATGCAATCAGGGGCTGGTTCCCTGGGTTGAGAAAAATATATCAAATGGGCAGAAGCACAATGCGAGTTTTTGAAAACACATACATTTTCTGTCTTGCGGAATCTAAGCAGATTCAGTACAGTACAGTCGGATACTTTCTGTTGAAATTTCACCAAAAAACAACCATCTCATGCAGTCAAATGGTCTTCCCTCACCTTTCTCAAACCTTTCACTCAATTAAAGTATTAGCAGATGCTATATCAGAATCAGAAAACATAATCACCACATCAGAGGATAGCAAATTTGCACAATTTGTAACACGACTATCAACATTAACAGCAAAGAGTGCAGATAAGATGTCATACAGTATGCAAAACTAAAAATGAATGTTTTCAGCTTGCACAACATTGTCAGGGTAAACGGTTAAAAGGCCTTTATTGTAGCATGGCCATTTTTATTAAAATTGTGCCTATGTGGTTGAGCCTTTGTGGGCCTTCGTTAGGGCAAGCTGCTACTGCACAGGCAAAGTTTTAATCAAATGGCCATTCTTACAATAAAGATCTTCAGCCATGTATCTTCTTTGAGTGCCTCAGTTTTGTGTCCTTTGAAGCTATTTGCTGATTCTTGCACTGAAGAGCTCAAAAGCGACATCTTTTGAAAGAACCAGTATATCCAAGTAGCACTCCTGCATGTTTTAGTAATCTTACTCATACTTTTAAAAGTTGCAATATGATGAAAAGTTCAGTCTGTTTAATACAAATGTAGTAGTATTCCACCCAAAATATCTATTTTGACATATAAGATGGACTTTGAAGATCTAGGTTCAATAGATTCAAGAATCCCCAATATAACTTTTGGAAACACTGTTAACATTCAGTCACTTTCCAAGTATTACTTTAAATCCCATTTGAGATATAAGCATATTTTATTAAATGAAGTGTGGCATTAGCATGTTTTAATAGATGAAAGAAATGTTCTAAAACTTTGTAATCTGCACCTTCTGCTGCTTCACTCCAATTCAAAAACCTTATCAAGATCAAGCTTAAACATATGACCAGCCATCTTCACAAAGTCAGCAGTCTGCATTACCTCCTCTCCCTACCCTTTTTCTCAGGTACATTACTGTATTTCCTCTTCAGTCTGAACTGTGTCACTTCTCCTGTTCCCTTTATACCACCGCTGTCCCACCCCTCCCCTCTCCGGTAGCTCCCCGTCTCCGTAAGTTTGACATTCTATCCTCTCAACCCTGTCTGTCAGCCTCTCTCTCCTCTCTCATCACTCACTACCCCCATTCTCTCTGCACACGGCCAGCCGACTCTTTTTATCTTGGATATTTCACTTGTGTTCATAAGTCAACCGACAGGGGTGCCCAGTATCGCTACGGGACTTCGCACAGTCATCCACCGAGCAAAATTTAAAGTGTAGTGAGAGTTAGAACAGGTCTGACAAAAAAAAGATGAAGACATATTTGAAAGGGCTTTAGAAACACGGGATGTAGACTGAAGCGATGTGTGCAATGGGATTTTCAGGACTTTATGTGCTGGAGAACTTTAACTGAATTTCTAAACCTTTCCAAAGTGGCTCCTCAAAGGCTTTCAACATACGCATGTTGAGTCCAATTTGATTATGTTTGCGTTTATTGCACACCTGATTTGTTAATCTATTGTTTAAATTTTAGAAATTCCTGACATTAATCAAGATTTAAAAGACAAGTACTATAATGCTATTAATGTCATATATTATAAAAGCGATAGACCTTTGTTTAGCTTTTGAGAAAGGTTAACTCCAAATGTTTATTAGCTCTGTTAAATGGTGATCAGTAGACAGTTTTTTACTAGGTGACCTCATAATCACCTTTTTCTAGTTAAAAGCGTTTGAACACAAAAACCAAGTTGGAATGACGACATCTTTCTGTAAGATGAGATGGACCCAAACCCACATGAATGCAGCAATAGCCTGCAGATGGGCTTCATTTATGTGACTTTCTCCTGGACGCCATTTTGAGGAATTATCAGCATTCCTTTTAATTGCCAAGGCTTCGGTCATCATATTTCTCAGCTAATTACATATTGCATTTCTTTATTCAACATAAGGTATAATAGATTACAGTTTACTATTCCTGTAACTTATTTTACAAATAATAGTTTTCCAGCCGGGACAAACGGCACAAGGTTGGTCGCTTGCAAAACGGCAGCTTGTGTTCAACATACATCAGATAGAGCTTTGTATTGATTATCTGCCATCATGGAGGAGATTCTGCAGAGTCTTGTTCTTGCGCGGATTACAAACATAAAAATAGCCATGTTCTCCAGTGCCGCGGCGAACTGCACCGACATCCAGGGGTCGTAGCATATCCCTGATTCTGTGAGCAGATCGAACAGAGAGGCCCCAGTGACGCCAAGCACCAAATTCAGACTACAAACCCCTGGGTGATCGGGCTTGAGAATTCACTCCACTCACCATTTTGTACTGACACGGCTTTTGTACAAGTGCTCCTGGCTGCAGGGGATTGCACCATGTTCCCAGGCAGTTGGATAAAGTCACAGAAGTCAAATCCACTGTAGAATACAGTACAATATGGGTGGCACCTTCAACTCTGATTATGTATTCAGTGATATATTTTACAACCAAACATTATGTTTTATAATAATTATGCATAACAATACATAGTGCTTTTCTGGACACTCAAAGACGCTTTACATTGCATTATTCATTCACTCCATACTTGGTGGTGGTAAGCTACTATTGTAGCCACAGCTGCCCTGGGGTAGATTGGTTGCCTCGTTTCCGTCAGTCTACGCCATCGGCCCCTCCGACCACCACCAACCACTCACTCCCTCACTACATTCACCCAGGCTTCCTGGTGTTACCAAATGGTCTCCCATCTGACCAGACCCTTCCCTGCTTAGCTTCCAAAGTCTGACGGGATCAGGCATAGCAAAGGTGGTATGTGTTTAAACTTCTTAGCATATAAGAAACGGACTGAAAATGCAGGATTGCTCAAACATTGCTCAAACATGCAATAACAGGTAAATAAAACCCGATTAAAAAATAAAAATAAAAAAAAGATTTTTTTCTGCTAATCCAATAGTAATTGGCAGAAAATTACTATTACGTACAGTATGTCCAAGTACTTCTCTCCTCTCTTTACTCTTCTTAATCAGATTGTAGGCAGGCTAGGACCGACACTGCACAACAGGAAACATGAACATAGGAAGTTAGCTGGAGCTAGCATTGTATTGTTGTGCAACACAGACTACGTTTACATGCCGCCAATATTCGGTGCTTTCTATCATTAATATCATGCTTTTCACCCATGGATCTATTGTAATAATGCTTAAAGTAATCACTTTTCTCATCGCTCCAAAAGTGTGGTGCTGTGCTGTGTCTGGTTTCACCTTCAGTTTATTGACGGGTGGCAGCCAAAAGCATAGGTGCATACTGCCACCTACTGTACCGTGTGTCTCGGGATGCTAGCTCTGCCTAGAGCTATAATATACAATGTTATGTATAGCTCTGTTTTTATTTTTTTTAACAGGTATCCAATTACAGTAAGAATAAAGGTGCAACAGAAATAACTATGAACATACAAACATGCTTCTTGTGTATTTCCGGAAGGCCAGGCGGCGCATACATGTACATACATGTACTTCATACGTGTTCATACATGTACAAAAGACCAAGATTCCTTGTGGATAGAAAATGTGCAGAACACAGATCAATGTTCCTTTCCATGGAAATACAGTGGTCCCTCGCTATAACGCGGTTCACCTTTCGCGACCTCGCTGATATTTTTTTGTACAATTTTGCACGCTTTTTACAGCGTATGAACGCCATACGTGCATTGTGTTCTGTGTCCTGATTGGCTAGTCATAGAGTGAGCCATCCTCTTGCTGCAAAGAGGATCTCTGTTAGCATCTTGCACACATCAGTGCACACTGCAGAGTCACAAGCGGGTCCGATTCCGCTATTTACAGGAACTTCTCTGCACTTTTCCGCGGAAATAAACACCGCTAGTATGTGGCGCTCACCTTAGCTAAACACACGCCTTCTGAAGCCTGAAACTGATATGATAAAACTTTGATCGTAGCTACGATTGTCTCTTAGTTTGAACAATCGCACGACAGCAGCTCACGATTTTACCATCCCCACGTTGTGCAATGTGACATCTAAATATCTTATAAAATACAAACAAACAAAAATTGCACAGTGTACACCAGGCATAAGGGAAAACCCATGGGATTTAGTGAGAAAAGTGTATAAAGTGTGTGGTGAGGGGTTTTACAGCCTTAAAACATATATAATAATTGTAAAAATAAAGTTGAACACCTTGCGGATTTCGCCTATTGTGGGTTATTTATATAACATAACCCCGTGATGACCAAGGGACCACTGTATTCCCATACCCATTTATGACCAAATATTCAGGTTAGAATATGAGCATATTTGGGTTCTTGCCTGTGTCTACATGGCCATGCGCAATCGGGTTATTGCTAATATTCCTGTTATGAAAGGATTTTTGACTGCATTTAAACATAGTCACAAAGCCAAATATTCCCTTTTTTCCCCAGGGATACTGGGCCCACATTATAGAATGTGTACATTAAATAAGCTTTTTCTCTGAAATATATTATTAGCTTTATGTAAAGAATATAGCTGGTTGCATTGGCATTCCACAATTGCTCTCTTTATTCATTCATGCCTGTCTTCATAAGCAGCTATTACCCCTCTCTCTCTTTATTGTCTCATCATCTCCTCTGTGAATCCCTCTGCCGATTAAACACCTATCACCTCTGGGCAACGGCAGCAAAACCAGCTTCTCTTCAATTCAACCAATTTCGCCCCATTCGCCCCCACCCCTCCTTATTACTGTGCAATAACACTGCCCGCTGCACACGGCTTGCTAGACGTAAACATTACCTTCTTGGCATCCTGGAGGTCATCTCACTGACGTTTTTCATAAGTTTTGATATGCCACATTAAGTGCTATGATTGCTTGTCATGTGCACGCTCCTTTCCGTAGCGGGGACGGCTGGCATACCAGAATTGGCTCTAGACTCATGTGCCAGTTCTGATTTGACCTAGCAGGGCTTGAGACGATAACTTCATCAGACCTAGTTAGTAGTTTCCCATCATGCATCAGGAGGGCACCTTTGGACCAAACAAAATGCTTGAAGGGAAACCGTTACTCATTAACGTGATAGATTCCATTGTGAGCTATTATGGCAAGACATGGCAGGTGAAAACAGATTTTTCACAAGAGTGTTCAGCTTTTACATCTTCATTTTAATGTCGAGGTAAAAAAACAAAACAAAAAACTAACTTTTGAGTTGCATATTCTTGTTATTTTGACGAATTACATCTAGAGACTTTGGCCTGAAATCACAATTGTTCGCCCCATTCTGCCATTTCCTGCGCTTATCCGTTCACAAAACCGAACCTGCCCGAAACATTTGTTGCGCTCCCAACTTCCTAAATGAGGCTACGTCATCCACATTTCATCATTGTCTTTATATTTCTATTGAAAAAGTTCCAATTGTACATATGTCACAAAACGTTTAAGCTTGTTTTCTCAGTTTTTTTTTATTACGCTCCTTTAGCAACTAGAGACACCACAATACTTTTGAAGGTTTTCCTCAATCACAGAAAAAAAACAAGGACAAGTTACAATTTCTACAGGGTTTTTTTTTCACTAAAAACTAGCGTAGATATTTAAAATCCCCTCTGAAATCCTTGTAACAACCTATTATTTTAAATATCTTATAACCTGACATTTGTTCCGAAATGACACAACACAGTTCATTCATTCGTTTGTCTGTGCACACAAAACAAACTTTATTACAAATGAAGTGTGCATGGACTGGAATGAAATGGTTTGAATAAATAGCGGAAGGCAATTTGAGTGCTGAAAGAATGGGGTGAAGATGTATGGACTGATAACGTGCATAATGCGCTCTCTTCCCTGCGCATATTAGGACGTTTGCATTGTTTTTACATTCTTTTTGAACGTTTTTCCTTGTCACCATCAGCATCAGAGGCAGGCTAGCGCTCTCTGCTGGTATTTTCTTTAACTACATTTGAACTAATTGGTACATTCAGACACATTATTTGAAGTTAGATAACAAAATAGCATGCGAATGTGTCCAAAAGTAGCTCTTAATTTGCTTTGATAGTAGGGCACTGTGTTAGAACAGATTGTTAAAAATCATTGTACAGCTACACATAAAATTATTACCAAAAAATGCCTTAATTAGGTCACCTCTAATCTGTATTTCACACAACTGTTCTCCATGGCGATCACCCAGGGCACTGTGAATAGTGTATGTTTTCCCTCTCTGACTGTCTTCGTATGCACACCATGTCTATCATCCATTTTCCATGTGAGTCATTGCGAACCAAATGGGATCATTGAGGCCAGCACTGTGGCACTTGAAGGCACATATTTAGTCCAACTACAACCAGAAAAGTTCTGTGATACTCTTTTAATTTGGTCATTTATTTGATTGTTTTATAAAAAAAAATTAAGTCCATCTGGAGCGTCTCCCACATGGATAGAGCACAGACCTGCTCTTTTGGCAGATAATTTAAATGATATAAGACTCTCTTAAAGTGTGTTAATGAAAGTCCAGATGTTTTTAGTCCCTAGTTTAGAGTTACGAAAATCGCCAGATAATTGTTGACAGAAATATCTGGAGAGGTCTCATTCATTAAGCTTTAGCCTAATTTTACTCATAAAATTATGAACAAAAGTAACTGCTCTGAGTGTTCATTAATGTGCACTGTCCTCTCCAAATAAAGCAAAGTAAGTAAAGTACTAAAACACGTTTATGAGTTTATGGTAATGAGACGAGACTAGAATGGGAGAAAGTGGTTTGTCAGACTGTTCGCAAACAGAGCCTGTGCATGGAGCATGAGAACACATTTGCTACACATGACACACTCGTGGACTCACATGCAGCAGGCTCTGCCCCTCTCTCCCTCTATGGGAGAGAGGGGCAGTCGCACTCAGCTCTATGGTCTGAGTGCGACTGACCGCCTTCAAACAGGGACTTTCTCAAGACAGTTTTTTCTCCCCGATTAAATACTGTAGCGTATGAACACAGAAAGCATGTTAATGCAATAAAGATCAGAGTATAAGGAGAACGGCCGCTTTGGGAAATGTCATGTTCACAATGACACTTTTGTGGTATAATCAGACTCAGTCACAAGCTCAGTACTACTTAGCCTATCAAACTTAATTTGTTGAAATACTAATACTTAAGGCGAGACTTGGCAGGTGAAAGTACTGATTTTTCACGCAGTGGTCGAAGTGGAGATTTTTAGCTAGTTTACTCCCTTAATATCTTAGTTTTCATGTCGGAGTATAAAAATGACAAAACTTACCCCGTACAATGCTTATTTTATGATGTGAGGCAGAGATATCCCAGAAGTAGCAACTGCATCGCTTTCCGTCTTTCCCACGGGTATTCATTCACAACTATTGACAGATTTTACATCCACGTGTCCTAAGAAGGGGGCCCGTGATGACGCCATCACCCAAATATGGTATTTGTCCTTCTGGGAGCCACCAGATACAGAGGAGCAAAGAAAGGTGCACACTCGGTGAAAAACTTCAGGGCCGGTTTGCTCTAAATCAGGTTTTTCCTCCACTCATGCAACCGGTGAGCCCTTATAGTCGCTCATACAGACTCCAAACCTTCCAGCCTTAACCAGATTTTTAAGAGCTTTTCAAAGGGATTTTAAAATATTTAATTCCAAGCCTGATTTATGTAGCTTTGAACCCAAAAAAACAAGGTGGAATTTCAGTTTTTACAGATTTTTTCACATATGATTAGTTTATTCAAAAAGATATCCAAAATCCCCTCTGAAAAAGTCTTTGTTACAATATGTCAATACAATAAAACCATACATTTTAATCTGGATCTATCTACTATTTATATTTTGTTGCTGCTAATATTTTCATGCACAAAATGCCTTATTTTTTACATGAAAACAGAAAAATGACAGAAAAATTGCATTATATCTCTACATTTTTATTTCCTATTTATCTGCAGTGTCTCGCCTTAATTGTGTTATATAATGAAACAGACTAAAACCTTTTGAGTTTTCGTCTGACTAAAATGTGACAAACTCTCAGATTTAGAAATGACTAAAATGTGACTCAAACTGAAAGCCTTTTTTTTCGTTCAAAAGACTAAGACTAAAACTAAGAGGGCTGCCAAAAACAACGCTGGGTTCAAGCGAGGGATGCACCGATCCGATACTGCTATCAGATATCGGAGCCGATACTGGACAAAATACGATATCATGCTATTGGCTACAAATATCTGATAGTTAACCAATACCAGTTTTGGCTCTCAACGGCTTAAAAATAAAACTTTTACCACCTAAATCTAAGTGAATATGGGCATGCTGCATATCATTTTAAAGCTAAGAATCAGGAGAATCCAATCGCTGTTAGTTAGTTTTAGCCTCCGCGCAAAAGGATCGCCGCGCAAAAAGCGGGTGCATGCTAATGCCAACAAAAACTAATCGAGGCTGGGTCAGAGACTATGATAGAAATATCTAAAGAAGCCTAATAAAATAACTGATTTACATATTTGTAATGATCAGATCACTTCATGTGGGTTGGTTATATTAATGTAACCTAAAGCCTGTCATATACCCAATGATAATTAGTGTAGAAGAATCCAATGACCCTTGTTTAATGTTTATTCATTAGTTTATCAATAGATATAATTGATCTGTACCATCATGACAATAAAGCATGACTTTATTGATCTTAAAATTGAGAAAAGAGAATTAAATTTTTCACTCAGAAAACCACTTTTAAGAAAGTCTCTTGGTATCGGTAAATATCTGCAGATACTCCAACCCCAGTATCGGTATCGGTAGCAAAAAAGCTGGATTGGTGCATCTCTAGTTCAAGCACTCGTCATAAGGCCGACTATCAAAACAATTTATCAGGTGGAATCTTTGACCAATGCCCACAACAACCCACTGCAAAATGCTCCTGTGACCCATTTTTGGGTCCTGGTCCACCAGCTGGGAATCACTGCCCTTGTAAATGTGAGGCGGCCCGCTTTGTGCTACAAAACTACACTGAGAAATTTAGTGACAAGAAAAATACATGGACGTAATTGCTATCCCTACGCAATGTATTTGTCACCGCCATTTCAGCGCTGATACCAATGAGGTTTTCCGTTTTCTCTGTAACAAGCATTCTCCTTTCTAATATCTCCATAGTTTTATGTATTAGCCTTTTTAATGAGCATATTTCAATACCACCAGATTGTGTCAGCGTATACGATAGGCATTTAGGGCTGGGGGTAAACTCTAATGATCCGATGATGGGAAGACATCTGTGACTTAATGTGACACAAATAGATTTTGAATCATTAAGCGAGGAAAAGCCAAACAGGGAACATACGCGACGCCCACATGCAGTATATGACCATTACCTGCCTCTACAGTGTAAACACGTCTTAACTTGAGTGGGCGGAAAGTTTTGTTTTGTAATTGAAAACTACAGATTGTGAAAGTTGTCAGAATAATGTAAAAGTGAGTAGTTAAAGAGGAGCTAAACAAAAACAAATGAACAATTCAAATATCTAGAATAAAGTAAGTTTAGTTTTAGTTTTTTAGTTTATTGTTTATTGAAACAGGGACAGTGTACAAAACCATTAGTCTTTACAAAAGAAGAGGTGATTTGTACCAGATTTAGCGAAGTAGCTATTTTCCAAAAAACATTACAATTATAATGTATAAATCTAATCTACAATAAAATCACTATATAAAATACATTATATGCTTTTCTAAAAGTGTACAATCCCTACAATTTACAATACATTAATCAATGCTGACACGATTGATGATCTAAAATATACTTAATAATTTCGAGTAAAACTATTAAGATCTACAGACAATTTCAGACTGTCTGGAAGCTCACTCCACTATTGCAATGCTAAACTAAATGCTATTTTGTTCCATTTATTCTGTTACGCGGTGTGGCTCTAAATAGTAATGAGTGGGGACACTTTAACTTGATTAAACCATAAATAGTGTATACCGCAACAACAAGTGCATCAAACAAACTCAATGTGGGTTACCCTGAAGCCTTATATCAGTGGTACGTTTTACTGAACTGAAACGCCACACTTAATTGAAAGCTCAGAGCTGGTAGAATTCTGTCAAACAACTTTAACTAATGGAGACTTTCGACTGATCTTTAGTCGTTGGATCTGGCAACCCAAAGTGTAGGGATTCTTCCACATTTCTGACCATTTCTGATAATTGACTCAAGAAGCAAAACAAAAGAAGGGACCTTCCAGTTCCACTTATATGTCCTACAATCACTATAGTTTCAATAATCTTACATAATGTACTTTTATTAGATTCATTCATCTTACTATCAAATAAAAATGTGCATGCTTTATTAAAGAAAATACTATTGGTTTCCAACTGACCAAAGTGGCTCTTTTGAAGGTTGCCGAGTCCTGCACTACAACATTGTGTAAAATGCACTTCTCAATCAGCATAAGTTGTATTGCCGTTGTAAGAAGAAGTTTTCACAAACAAGGAATTGTCTGTGCGCAAATTGAAACTAATAATAATGAAAATAACTGAAAAATCTTTGAACTTTAGTTTGGTGTAAAACCTTTCTATATTCTACATACAAGATACTCAATTCTGGCAGTAGGATTATTATCTTTGTTTTCTGTTATTATCATTACATGGGATGCTTCCCTGCCATCAAAAGCCTTCTTTCCATTTGATTACAAGAAAGGGTACTATAATGAAACATGCCAACCTGAGTCTGTTATAATAGTGAACAGGGATTCCGCCCATCGAAACACGCATGGCTCGGAATCACATGACTGCGGTATCCTTTTCACAAACGTGCGCCTCTCTTCCCCTACGCCCATCGATTAATCCATAAAAAAGCTCTTTGGCCCCTTGTCCTTTCTCCTCTAAGTAATTACCTCATCGAGTGTTTTTTAACCACTCACCCGCGAACACTATCACCCAATAGACTGAACAGTGGCGTAGGTCACTTCATACAAGCGCTTTAAAAGATCCCATATTATGTCTCACTGACCTTCTTTGAGCCTTTGACACACGCTGTTGCCATGTCCTTCCCTTGGAGCTGAAAACGAGCTGGAAAGTCCTCGGCCTGCGCCCCTTCCCTCCCCTTGTTTTGATCATTTTATCTCCCAAACTGCCTTCACTACTAAGCGTCTTTTGCTAATAAACAACTGTGACACACTAGCTCTGTCCAATGTTGCTTCTAAAGGGTGCCGGAACTGCTCAAGGTGTTTTTAAAGCCACACTACATGATCAATTGAAACGTGCACTTTTTGTTAATTATAGGAGATTTTATTGACAAAAAAAATCACTTAACTTGGACTCCAATTGGCATTAAATACATTTTTTGGAAAATATTAACATTGCTCAACTGTTTTAACTGCATACGTTCATCAAATATGTAAGAATTATGGTCCAAAGCACATCAACAGCAATTTGGGCAGAAATATAAATATACTATACTATTTGGATATTAAAATTGCATTGAAAAGCATTTAATTTGACTTGATATCTATCAAATAAAAGGCTCTTTTAAAATGCTTTAAATCAGGGGTTTCCAAACTGTGTTACGCGTACCCTCGGGGGTACGCAAAGAAATTTTGGAGGAAAAAAAAAGTTTAGCACAATCTGATCGATATTGACGCCGCACAGGAAACGCACTTATACAGGCGAAAGAGTCTTATAATTCAGACGTGGATGAGCTTGTTCTGGACCTAACTGTGTCCACTCCAGAACCGAACCTCAAGAGCCGCTTTGGACCTGAGTGCCTAAAACTCCGCGGAGGCCGAGAGCGCGGCTGAGGCTACGTCGGCCCTCTCTACAACAGCAGCGCCAGCGTTCGATGGAGTTGCATTTTCTGTAATATCTGTCAGGAGCTTGTGCGCGTGCCATCAGACTGACGGTGACTTCGATTTGCAACAGGAGTTTTCCTCTCATTCTGATCTGAGGAGCGAGGGGTGAAGGAGAAGTGTCTGTGGCTGTCCCTCCTCTGCCGTTAAACCCGTGGCTTTGTATCTGACACATACATTTAAATTTACGAGCTGATGTGCGGTGGCACGTGCAAAGATTGTAATGTCCTGCGTATACATTATCTTCGCTTTAACAAAAGCTTAAACCAGCACATTTGAATCTGCACCTGTGGTTTGACAGTACGACTGAGGGGGCGGGGCCAGAGCACAGAGTCCAAACCAGAGTCTGATCTTCAGAATGAGCTGGTCCACTGGGACAAAGCAAAACACTCACACAAAAAATGAAAATGCCAATTTTTTATATTTTATATATTTTTATATATTTACATATTCTTAATGGCCTATCACCCAGACGAGCAAAAAATTACGGAATGTGGAAAACCTGCTTGAGTTCACTGTAATACTGAGGAAATAAACATAATATTACATGTGATATTCCCAGTGCTTTCAATCACGTCAAACTAGGGGTACGCGACTCATCACCTAAAGCTTCAGGGGTACACAGCTCCAAAAAGTTTGGGAACCACTGCTTTAAATCGATAACTCTGTCTGTGTCTAGTGGAACATTCAGAACACATTTGGACAGAAATATTCAGAAACCCGGGTAGAAAAAGAAGTGAGAAGGTATTTTATTAATCATGAAACATCAGCTACAAAAGAAAATGTCACACTCTCGATTTATTGGAATGTATTTCTATATACCAACTTTGCCTGGTGACTGTGAGCAATCTCTTTACACTTGCGCACTGTTACGTGTCACCGGCCAACTTTGACGGATTAAGCCTAGGTCATAACCGGTCGTACGACTTAAAGGCCGTGCAATATTTGCCATTTCCCAAATCACTGCGTTTTTTGTTCGTGAAGAACAAAACATAAGTCAAACGTCGGACATGCAGCTGTCACTTCATTCGTACGGCCAACGCACGTAAGTTGTAAGACCAGCCTGCAACAAACGTACTGACTGTGGGTTCCATGTGGGCTTCATATGAAGTTTGCAAGAACTGCGCACTAGGGCTGAAAAAACTATTTTAGTAATCGATTAATCGTTTTCTGGTTCACACAGACTCAAATAGAGCAAAAAGGACATGAAAATGTAGTATTTTAGTTTTTTATAGTTAGGGTCTGTAGTGTTTTGTACATTGTAAATGTCATGAATATCTGTCTGTGTGTCATCCAATCAGAAATCAGAGTCTCCAACAAACATTTACTTTAAGTTTACTCCATCAACATGTCCTCAAGCTGCGCCACTTTAGCTTTATGTGATAAAAAAAAAATTTCCTACACCATTCAAAGCCAAGCGATTAATCGATTAATCGTAAAAAATAATCGATAGATTAGTCGATTACAAAATAATCATTCGTTGCAGCCCTACTGCGCACGATCTGTACATTGTGTGTACCAACGAAAAAAGTTGTGTACAAAACATCCGAAAGACATACGCTGGCCGTACAGACGACGCACGCAGACGTACAGCGTTCTTGCAACCTGAAAAAAACAAAAGCGCCCATAGAGTTTGTTCGACATGACAGAAGAATGAAGAACCTCTGCGGCGTGTCTGTGGCTTCAAAATAAGCACGTCACACGCGCGCTCTCGGTGCGTTTTCTTGTTTTTTTGTGCACGTAGACCGGCCGTAGGAGCCTGTACGACCGGTTGTGATCTAGGCTTTAGTTACTCCAATGACGTAAAAAAAAAACTATGACCTAGAATATTTCACCTGAATATAATTTCTTCCATGCACGTTTGATTAAAGGGGGAGTATTATGTAAAATCGACTTTTTCAAGCTTTATATCATGTTATTATGTCATTCCCTCATTAAACACATGCCTGGAGTGTTGCCTTGGCTCATTCACATATTTTTGAGTAATCAGTAAAAACTTAGACGGCAGCCATTTTAGGTGTAGCTATGCCTCAGTCCTCCTAGGAACGCCCCCACCTCCTGGAGACGCCTCTGGACCTTTTGTCACCAGCCAAGCCACCAACCACTGCTCCTCAGCTCAGCAGAGCCCCCTCCCCGCACAGTAGTGTTGTTTAAATGCCACAGTAGGTGCTGAAGGGGGCGTGTCGGAAAGCTTCTTAAAGAGACAGAGGCCTATTTCAAGACGTTCAGTACAGCCATTTTGAGAGAGCAATTTTATTCAAGGCAGTTATTTTAATTTACTGCATATACAGACCAACAGAAGGTTACGTCATCATTGTAGTATGCTATAGACTGGTGCTATGTGATTGAAAAAGCATAATACCCCCTCTTTAAGTTATAAAAAGCATTAAGTGCCATTGATAATAATAGAGTAACCTGTAGGGGTTTTCAAAATGAACGAAAATGCACCCCTTTATTGCTAAATGTAGAAGCACCAGCCAAGAAAATACAGCTAACATCATGCTAACACTAGGGCTGGGTATTACCACCAAAATGTGTACTACATTTAAGTTTGTATTATGCTGAATATGCTCTGCAGTTTAAGCCTTTCATTTGACCAGTTAGTGTGCAGTTTTGATAAAACCTGGGGCCAAACAAGCAAATGAAACAGATTTAGGAAACAATTTGATACAATGTGTATTGTCCAGTACTCCGTAACAATATTGGCGCTACAATCTATTGAGCACAGCCCTAGCGAACAGGACTGAGCTTAACGGACATCCCTGCCATCGCCCAAATCCATCTTTCTAACCGCCTTACTTACTGAATTAAACATCTTCCCTCCAGAATCTCATTTTCTCCTCCAAATCCGTTCCTCTCTCTCTGTCCCTCTGTCTCTCGCACGCCGAAAGCTAAAGTACTTTATCATGTTCCCGCTCAGGTGTTGTGGAGGTCAATGACGCAGCCCCTCGCATTGTTCTAATGTATTCCGTCTCGGGTTCAAAATGAGTTGCGTTTTAGGCGGAGAAAGTGGCACATGCTTCATCCCGCACAATGCCACACGCCACAGTGCAATCTCCCTACGGTGTTAGCAGGGGAGCGCTTGAGATGAGAGAATAGAAAGTAGGGCTATCCCGCATTATAGATGGGCACATTTTAGGTAGTGTTTGGCATTAGTTTTAGATGAACACAGAGGACAAGGGACACAAGATTGATTAGTAAAGTTATTACAGGACAAGCCTTTTGTGGTTTGACAAATGGCAATGCTCTTGTTAATGTTCTCTACCCACGCACTGACATTCAGCATGTGGTCAATATGTGACTGGGAAAAGCCATTCGGCTTATTCCTTGGGTGACCAACATTGAGGGACAGGCTTGAGAAATTAAACTTGAATAACATGAACACGATTATTGAAGTGTCTCTTGCTATTTCAGCCTAAACCACACACAGCAATTGGTCACAACACCCAGCCTAATGCTGTGGTGCATTTCACCACAGTATTATAAAGTAGGACATAATCGGTGGGCAGTGCAATCAAAAGAAGTGGTCATCATATTGGTTCTGTACTGTTGTTTTGACATTTCTTTGTTCTTATTAAGTTGCCATGTTTGTTTTGATATACCTTGACTGTTTCTGTGATTGTTTATTCTATCTGTCAGTCATATCCATCTGAGCTTGGTTAGATAAGACAAGGCCTCAGACAGCAGTCTTGGTATTAAAAAGGAAAAGTCTGTCTTCTGACAGAAATAGTAAAAACAATTATCAGTTTGTTTATTTACATGGACTCGCTGTCATTGATTTGATACGCTTCCTCAGGTTCTGCTCTTTTTATAATCTTCCATATATCCTCTTTGGAGTCTCTTTAACACAACAGCCTATAACTAATGCATTAACATTTGCAAGCAGTATAGGCTATGTTTTGTCTTATTCCATAGATACAGTTGGCATCTTTGGAAACACTTGCAAACTCTCACACCCACTATCCTTTGTGGGGGGACCTGCTGCTTCACATCTACTTAAACAAAATACAGAATTTCAGATGTACATTTTTCCCAAATAAAGAGAAGGAGAAGCAAAGAAGATTAAAGAAGATTAGAGAGAAGATTAGGCAAGGCAAGTTTATTTGTAGAGCACAATTCATACACAAGGCAATACAAAGTGCTTCACAGTTGCATACAATTACAAGAAAACAGATAAAATCAATCAATAAAACATCAACATAAAGTTAATCAATTACAGTAAAAGGCAAGAGTGCAGATAAAATACTTTCAGTTTTCATATGCACGGGTAAAAAGAGCTGTTTTCAGCCTGGATTTGAACATTGTCAGAGTTGAGATTAGTGAGTGGAACAAAGTGGTCTCTCAGCCCAGAGAATGCTAATGATGATGCTAATGTCAGTTGCATGCCACATGCGAGTCTGTTTTGGGTTGTTGTGTTACATTTAGGACATTTAGTTTAATTTTCATCAACATTCCTAAATACCTAATATTGACATGAATATGCTTAGAAATGAGTTTTAAAAAATTGTGATTCACAGAGGACCAAATGGGCCGATTCCCCCAATGCCAGACCACATTGCCAACTGGATCTATAACTGCCATCGTCAACGTCACATATTGCATGTTTTGGAATACTATATCCTCAGAAACCTTATGTACATGCTTTAAACCCATCTCCAAGCCCGACTATGATTAATCCCCATGTCTCATCTTCTCTCTCCTCCGCCCGTCACCACCCACCACCAGGTCGCCAGCTGACGATCTTCAACAGCCAGGCGTTCATCAAGATCGGCGGGGGCAGCGAGAAGGGCCGACATTTCCAGGGCCAGATCTCAGGCCTGTACTACAACGGGCTGCAGGTGTTGAAGCTGGCGGCCGAGGGCGACCCCAACGTGCAGACCCAAGGCAACCTACGCCTGGTCGGGGATGTGCCCTCGGTACTGACCACGGACACCACCTCCACCACCCCGCTCGCCGACATGTCCACCACTATCATGGAGACCACCACCACCATGGCCACCACCACCACCCGCAAGCAGCGCTCGCCCACCATGAGGGACAGCGTCACACAGGTGAGACAGACATAGGAATCACAGAAACGCCGTTAGCTACCCGAGCCTGTTCCTACAAGTGCATTCTTCTGTAAGCCAAGGGTTTACCAGACCTGATTGAATGAGTCTCGTGTCCCCATACAAATATGTGCCCTACAGTGGGTTGCATAAGTATCGGCCCCCCTTTAACTTTTCGACATTTTGCCATGCTATGGACCATAAACATAAATTTAATTGAAATGTTATGTGAAAGACACACACTAAGTGACACACAATCGTGAAGTGAAATGATTTTGAATTTCTTTTTATAAATAAAAAACTGAAAAGTGGGATGTGCCCAAGTACCGGCCTCCCTTTCCTTTTAGTGCAACCAATTGCCTTCAGAAGTTGAGTGAAGATTTCTGAATGATCACATGTTGACCTAATGACTAAATAGAGTCTACCTGTGTGTAATCTAATGCCAGTTCAAATACAGCTGAGAGGTCAGAGGTCTGTTAAGAGACTATTGGGAGCAGACAGCATCATGAAGCCCAAGAACACACCAGACAGGTCTGAGATAAAGTTATTGAAAAATATAGGTGTGAGGGGAGGAGGGGTCTGGGTCGGTGATTGACAGGCCTGAGTCATCTGACTTATTTACTTCAACTCGTAAACAAAGTCCGAGCATGGAGTTCCAGCAACTACATAGTAGTACAGTACAATAAACAATATACACTAAAATTACACACGATATTGAACTCTAAAACCAATACTAACAAATGTCCTAAACTAAATTCAGCTAACTAATCTAGCAATAAAAGCATTACTACAATTACTACAACTACAATATTCAACAACAACGCTATGACACTACACAATTATTTATAATACAAAAAGCTATGCTAAAAAATCTACCCATATGCTATAACTAATCGCAAACCTGACAATTGATGAAAATACTCTCTCGCTATTCCTTCTCCAACTCGCTACGGGGGTGTGAGCGAGACTGGGCCGCTTTTATAGCCCAGAGCACCAGGGCAACTGACGTCAGGCTTCACGCCTGTGCAAATAGGGGCGCCAAATTCAAAAATCAAATGCAGTAAACACCGATCGCCTGTAGGCATAAAGTTACATACATACATAAAGTTGATCTTTCAACTAATTTGCACTAAAGTGCCAAAATTATGACCAGGATATGTAAACAACACTATTGGACACTCATTTATACAGTTTATCAGCAAAAAAAAGTGCATTTGAGGATGAGTTTTCCTTTAACAACGCGATAACAAAAACACACATAACATTTCCCAAAGCTAAATATTGAATGGATTTGCGGTGTGCTGATCAGCAGCCAATCCTGCTCCAAACGTACATCCTCTACTTGAACGTTTCAAGCCAGAGAGATCCCAGATTGGTATAGCACTGTAACTACGAGTCCGGAATAAAGTTGAATTGAATTGAATTGTAATATCAGGAAGAAATCTCCCCTTAGCCTCACGTTAATATCGGTTTTTCTTCTATTTGACAGTGAAGCAGAGGCTGCGCACTCTGCGTTTATTTTGAATAAACTCTACAAAAGCTAGTAAATGATGTAATAAAACTGTGAATTTAAAGTAATAACAAGAGAGCTTTAGAAAGGGATAAAAAATACCACACAGTCACTGAAGACTTGATACTATGTCCTAAAGCAGTGCACAGAAACACACACCTCCCTCCCAAGGCATCCGAGCGGAGGAAGAGGGTTGTGATTTATGGTCCGATATGCTAATGGCACTAGCAAAACCGTAGGAGAGGAGCGGTGCTGTGTGCTGGGAGATAGAGGAGGCGGGTCACAGACTCACTGGTCTAATAAAAACACTAATAACATGCCTGGAATCTGTAGAGATATCATCACGGCCGAACTGTGCACTACGTTTGGGGCAACTTCATCAATAGCATGTCGCATCGTGTTACTGTATACATGAACATGCCGCTCTAAAGAACATTGTTCAAGACTTAAAATGTTCAAGAACAAATACAAGTCTCTTCTGAATCTTTTTTATTTTTATTTTTTTTAAATTTCTTTATTTGAATTGGGACAGTGCACATTAATCAACATGTGTTTTTTCAACATGTAAATGTGCCGGAGTTAGCCATATAGGCTAATTTTCATCCGTAGTCCCATGGCAGGTTGATGTCAAGAGAGGTAGAATAGGACATACAACAGGCACAAACATACAGCAAAACACTATCACAGAGACATAAAAAGACAGTGAATGAAGAATAACAACATATAGTTAAAAATGCAAGAAATAGGTAAATTTTTTCAACTAAAAATCAGAAAGGGACAATACACACAACACCACAATCTTCCACACAGCAAGACATGTATCACACAGCAAGACATAGAATCCTGTCTAAATCTTTTGAATTCAAGTCCAATATGTCTGTGTGCTCTATTGCAACAAAACAATGGAGAACAGAAAACATTCGTTGATATTTTTTCCCCGGGTTGGATTAGTTTAGTTTATTTATTTATTTGACAGGGACATGTACAGGAGCATTAATCAGCATATGAAAAGATGCTTTGTACCAGACTTTAGCTCTTAGAGCCAATTTCCATCTGCAGTCCCCATATGATAATATGTTTCTTATGAGTTTTGAAATCCTATATTCCTCTGAATACATTTTAAAGCCACACTGCTGAACACTCAAGGTCATGTATTACATGCTAGGAATGCATAGTATAAGGAAAACTATGGTCATACCGCCTTTGCTCTGCCCAATCCCGTCAGATCTTGGAAGCTAAGCAGGGAAGGGCCTGGTTAGTACTTGGATGGGAGACCGTTTGGTAACACCAGGAAGCCTAGCAAATGTAATGAGTGAGTGAGTGGTAGGTGGTGGTCGGAGGGGCCGATGGCGCAGACTGGTTGCCTCGCTTCCGTCAGTCTACCCCAGGGCAGCTGTGGCTACAACAGTAGCTTACCACCACCAAGTATGGAGTGAATGAATAATGAGCTGTGAAGCGCTCTGGGTATCTTGAAAAGCGCTATACAAATCCAAGAGATTATTATTATTATTAAAACACTGAAGACCAGATAGCCTTCCAATTCTAAAAGGTGTAGTGACTGATAAGTAGTAAAATTTCTTTGTAATTTCATGACCAACGAAACATGCAATTTTATGATCTCTCGAAACACTACATGCCTAGAAAGGCTTGTTTAAGTCGAGCTGCTTTTGTGAAGCTGGGCCTTTAACAGATGTCCACTTTGTCAATTCATTTTTACTGTTTGAAAGAAATCTGAAAGAAGATGCCAATCATCACAGTCCATTGATACTGAATTCTACCAGAGGCTCTAAAAACGATCACAACTTGATCCAGCTTTTTTAGGGAAATGTTATTTTGGCCAAACGATAGCAAAATGGTTTTGATCAGACTGGTCTGTGTATTTACTGACAAGGGAATGTGACTAGTATACTCCCTTGGGCTACTGTATTCATATTGTTGGCCTGAGAAAAGAACATATGCTTGTGTTTACAGAAGCGATGACAGCTGTAATAAATGGAGGGAAATTATTGTTTGGCTTGAGCAGTGGTGTGGAGCGTAGTGAGAAACAACTCCTGGTATCAACTCGGACATCTTGTTTAAAAATTAAGTTTAACAATTAAGTCTGTAAAAGGAAGCCCAGACAGTACACTGCGGAAGTTTGTTGTGATAGGGAGCACTGAAGAGGGATGAGGGGCTTAGGGACGGAGCACTTGTTGAACCAGGAAGAAAGTCCAAGGGAATTTCTGAATGAGCTGTGTTGGATCAACATCGTATTTTCTAACCAACATAGTGTAAGAAAATGATTAAGATGTGTTTGAAATATTACTAATGGGCAGCAGAAACCAAATGGACTATTTTGTGTTTACATGTTAAAGACCCTCATGTCAAAAACACTTCTGGAAATCTATTTACTGATTCCAATGCTTATTTACTGCACATAAATAAAATGTTCTTGCCTGCTCTGCTTTTATGCCGGTTTCTGTGCTCATTCAGTTAGATGTGTAAAATTAGAGCAGAAATAAGACCTTAATCCATTCAGTCGTGAACTTCACATGCCAATATTCATGCCCTTTATATTCAAAACTGTCATGAATTTGTAATGTCAAAATCTTCTATCGACTGGCAGCGTTTCCGTTCTATGGCAAACGCATTATAAATAGATGCTCTAATTAATTTCACCCACTCAGACTCAGCAGAGGCAGGGCACGTGTTACTGGAGCGAAGGCGGAAACCCCCGAATTTCAATTTGTGCAAGTGCTCAGAGCTACCTCACCGTGGCTCGGCCCTGCTTTGATCACCGCCGAATAATGCGTTTGATGCTTAGAATAAAAGATGTAGCGTTTGATGTGCTGAGAGAGAGTCTACCACTGCCGCTGCTGCTGTGGTAGTGAAGTGTGGGAGTCATCAACTTGTCTCTGTGACCCAAATGGGATGGCGCTGTGTGGGGAAACTCTATACAGACTGTGCAGTATGCCTAAATCTAAGGGTGAATGTACAGAAAACGTTTGACCTGGGGCAAGTGGAGTTCAGGTTTTGACTAAGCACTCAAAAGCAGAAATCTGCGACTTGGCCTGGCCTGAGCTTTGCATCGGCAAATTAGATTAGTCAACTACTCTGTCAACTAGTCTGTCATGCTATTTATGATTGCAAAGCCTGTAAGCACTTCCAGACTTTGCAATCATAAATAGAATTTTGAATCGTACGTACTGTGTTAAATAAGGGCCAATATGACATACAGTAGTGGTAGTATTATGGTTCAATATTAAAAGAAACTACAATATTTTTGTATTGTTTCACTGTTTGCCCTCTTGAGATTCCAAACCAGGAGTGGGACCCCCAACTTCCCAAAACTTTACAGGGGGTACCCAGAACCGCAAAAAAAGAGTGATTCAAATAATATAAGATAGTCATTTATTGATATATATATATATATATATATATATATATATATATATATATATATATATATATATATATATATGTGCTTTAAATCATTAAAAGCTCTTGATCCTTTGAGTTCCTCAGGGGTCTGTTTTTGACCTGCTACTTTTCATATACAATTTTATGATCTCTTTAGCATTAAAGGGGCTGTGTGGACTTTAGCAGTTTTGTGCTCGCAATTGCCCCCTCAGGCCAAACGCGTAACTGCAGCCTCCATGATATGCTCGTGCATGAGGCGCTCAGGCTTTACGAGCACCAGAAATAACAGTCCCGTCCTGTTCAATTTACAGATTTGTAGGCATGACTTCAACTGAGGTAAGAAACGTTACTGTTTTGTAAGATATTTAGACCAAATCAGTTTGAGTGAATGTTTTCCAAGATAAAATACTTGAGCAAATGCAGCAAAGTGAATCGAGTGAAGAAGTAATACATATAAACGAATAATTGACGTTTGAAGGAGGAAAAAAAACAAACTCATATACTTTGTATGCATAAACATAGGCCTAATTGAAATAATAAAATAATTCCACCGGTTGATATGCTACTAGGAAAAGCCAAAATCGTCTCTTCAATTCCCTGTGCCAAAGTTAGCGTAGCTAACTCATAAACTATATTGTAAACGGCACATGTTCACTTTTTGTAGTCGTTTCACTGCTTATAAATCCGTGAACAGTCATGCTTATTTTGCGGCCAAGAAAAGCTAACATTAGCGACATTATTTTTGACATTGTAAATACAGCCCCATTACCACTGTTACTACTCAAATGTTTTGTAGGTACAGCACAATTACTTTTATTACTGACACTACTAGTCTGCTACTAATACTACACAACTTCCCTGTAGGTATAAAACTATTAGATCAACTCTTTTGGTAACTTCCAAATATTCCCCCAAATATGATTATTTTATGGCGTGTTTCAGTGAAGTTTGTACAACATGCACGGACAGCCGGACACCGTTGTTTTGAAAACATCAACTACACTTTTCCCCCGCGTATTTAGTCATAATTTCTTACCTTTCAAGCAAAAATAAGCTGCGGGTCTTTTGAGAGATTCTCTTTTCCGATGTTTATTCCGGTTCTTTGCCTACGCTGATCAGACTCGACTTTCGCCTTTTTTGTCACACTCGAATCAACTCTTCGTTTCTTTTTGTTATTTGGGGTCTGGGCTGGAGTTTCGATGGTGCTTGAAGCCGGTCTCCTCTTATTCTCCGCTAAATCCATCCCTCCGAAGTTACCACTCGCGCTGCAGCGTCAGTATAGAGGAGATACAGCTAACGCTACAGCTGAGCGTGAACGCGCATTACGCATTACGCAGTTTGCTTGTTCGACCCGAGCATAAACTATTTAAGTGACTTTACAGACATATAGAGGCAATCGCGGTGAAAAGGCCAGGGCTCATTCTACTCACCAGGGCATTGCTGGAGCATGTATGAGAAAGAAATTTTTAATTTGTATACATTTATTTGTGGTTAAACTTATGTATAGTCCCTTTAACAGTTAAAATTTCAGGAAGTTGTTTATTGATTGTTTATTTTGATTTAACCTTATTTTAACCAATTAACATCAACATTTCCCTCGTCTTTTCTTGTTGCAGAACGCAGACGATCTGTTAGTAGCATCAGCAGAATGTCCCAGTGACGACGAGGACTTAGAGGAGTGTGAGCCTGGAAATGGTGAGTTCGCTCAGGGCCTTCTGTCCCCATTAATGAAAAGAACACCAAATTTACAGATTAGTTTTAGAGCCAAATTTATTTACCACTAAAAGGAATTAAATTTTATGCGACTTCAGACCCTTTTGATGCAGTTGCTTGGTTGCACAGTTTAGCACTCGCTTCTACAAAAATACCATTGGACTGGCTTTTTTTTTTGGACAAAATATAGTGATTTATTGATATTTCCAACACACACAAAAAACCTTCAGCCTAAAATAGCTAGTAGGCTCTCGAGCTTCTAGCGTGTTCATATCTAGGCAACAGTCTGTGCCCATGGCTCTACTTCTAAGAGTGTGGACACACGATAAAGCGATGGTACTGACACCAGAGATCAAGTTCAAATGCTGTAATCCCTTAAGTGGGTTTCGCACTAACCAAGGCCCAGCCGCTTGGAAACTGTCAAGAACCACATTCAGAACACCAGAGCACAAATGCTATAAAGTCAGACTACCATGAACGATTATCAGTGATCCGCGGTCTCAAAATTGCAGAAACATTTACAATTTTGCAGGCAGCACAGTGGGTGGTTGGTTATTACGTTCACCATACTGCAAAGTGGTACAGGGTTCAATTTTGGGATAATGTGGAGATTTCTTTGCCTGGATGGGTGTTCGCATTTTCTTTCGTGGGAAAAATACATTGAAATTACAAAATGCAAACAATGTAAACATTTCGTTTATATTGTTGTTCTTTTTTTATTTGATTAAGAGTTCAAGCGGAAATGTTGGACGGTATAAAGGACAATGTTGAGGCATGATACAGTATTTGCCTGATTTTCATTACTTCCTATTAATAGGCAGTCAAATGATATAGCCCTTCATAAAGTGTATTAAAGTGGCTTTCAACACAACCCTAAGCTTGTATATATATTTTGTGTGGTGCTTGAGGGTTTGACCTGATGTATATTGGCTAACTTGCATCAAGCGGAGTAACGATTTTGGACTAATTTCCACAACAGTCCACACTATAGCAATGATTCTGCTCCAAATTAAAAAAAATAATAATAATCTGTAGAAATAACATTTTCCATGACACTTTATTGCTCAATTTATCATTTTTAGCTACATTAAATTTCCTAGCAGTCATAAAAGATTGCCTTCAACCACCATTCAGGCCAATAGACTTATTATAATGCTGTGATGATCCTTGCTTTTCTTACCATTCTGATTCTCACCTTTATCTGTGCATATGGGGCTTAGCGTGACAGCAATCCGCTTATATGTGCGCTTTTTTTTTTTTTACCTGCACCGCAAAGAAGAGGGAGCGGAGCACTCTCCCTCCTCTCTGTAGGTGGCTGCGGCTGAAAATAGAGACTCAATTCTGCTTCTTATCACACACACAAAAAACTGCAGAAATATCTTCTTTTTTTTTCCCGGATGCAATGCCCGGGCCTAATCTCCCGGGAGGTTGAACATCGCTACGTGCCCACACAAACATATAGGGTATAAGATTGCAGGCTCACCTTTACTAGACTGACACTTGTGGGTGGAAGCCAGCAGCAAAACAAACTCTTGGCTATCGTGGCCTTCCAGAGAATTGCAGTGAAGACAGGAGGGGACAGGGTGAGACGGATAAAGGCAGGGGAGAAAGCCGGAGAATGAAGAAATAGCATTTGTCCGGTTAGCATGTAAAGCTATCCATCAGTTGCTAACGCGAGATGGATTTTTTTTTCTCTTGGAGGCGACCAGGCGAGATATTGGAACAGCCTCTTACAAGAGGAAAAATGTTGCAGACTAAGAGTTGTGCAGGGTACATATGGCAAGAGCCTTGTACACCATTCTTTATCCGAGGTCTCCTTCCCTCCCAAATGATGCAAGTAAACATTGTTCAATCCAATGTTTACTTAAGCTAAAGTACTAAGTAAACTTGAAGATCATCAACAGGCACAAATGGCGGAGCGGGTTAGATACTTACGTAGTAACTTTATCTTTGTAACACTAGAGTTGCAATTAAAATTAAACTCAATGAAAGACAATACTTAGGTCAAATTGTTGAACATTGATTATTAACAAAGATAGGATGTAGATGATAAATATTGAACCAAATATATAGTTTGTCCGTCATTTATTGGCCGATAAGTCGATATAGTAATTATCATGACAGTCAACGTAGCAGTTTGAGAAACTTGTCAACACTCTTGCACTATAGTAAATTTGCTACCCTAAGCCTACTTTGTAAACACTGGATTTTGTGTAGGTAAACAGACCACATACATGATCTAAATATAGCACTTAATCACTTATGCAGGAGTAATGAGAGTAAATCTACGCAATTAACTTCTGAGGTGGTGAAAGCTATACACGAGCCCGTAACATGCGTGTAATCAATCCACATGAAGAATCTGGATGTGCGCAAGTTGTTGCGATAACTAGAAAAGGGTTAACAATACATATTTGTATTTGGAACTGTCCAATTACATATTCAAGATTAGTTCAAACTTACACTCATTTTACTCAGGCTAAGCAATCACAATGAGGCCATGCATGTCATTGCCAGTTCAGTCACGTCTTTGGCATTGTGAGTCACGCCGAGTGCGCTTGGAGAGTTAGGCGCTGGAGGAGGCAGAGAAAGCAGCGGCTTGAGGGGAGGAATTTTGGGGTGAGCGAGCGCTCCCGTCCCGTCTCTCCCCGCCGGACTAATTAAACTTTGACTCCATTTGGAAGCTTAATTACATCAGCCAATTAGCGGCGCGCGCCGGCCCATCCAAGGCTCATAATGAACGGTGGAGGCGACCTGGATTCAAACATGAAACACGCAAGGAACGCGTGCGAAGTGGTCAAACGTTCTTATAGAAGTTAGTGTCGCAGCGGAACACCAGGATGACTGGGGATTTTGGTTAAGAATGCGCTGTCGATGGAAGATGAGTCTGCTTTAAATAATCAAGTACAAAGTTTCATAAGAAAAGTGACACGTCACTGTGTATGATGCAAGAAGAAACGGTTCGAACCAAAGAATAACATAAAGCAATATTTAGACAGTAAACTTGCCATTACATACTAGGTCTTTAATATGGATAATGTTCTTATAACCAGCCAACACAAGTTATGTCTTTCATACTTTCTCAGAAGTGTAGCGTGATGTTTCTCTGACATCTGATCAGCTGATTTAAGCCATTTTTAGCACTGCCTTCTTGCTTTCAGTAGCAGGATAACAGCGGCACCTGCAGTCCGACGTCTTCAGAACTGTGTCCTAGGTGTGAGAACGAAGGTTTAAGGAAGAACATCTGAAAAGCAAACATCAAAAACATGCACATGAGCCACCAGACGACAAGCAGAACAAGAACAGCTAAAGTCTGCCATATCAGGGCACTGCATGTCATCGGCATAGAGAGCAACAAGTGAAGAGAATAATACTCACAAACATTTGTGTGGGGGAAAAAGAGACCGTTTAGTGGCATCTGCAGACAATCATGAGCAATCGCAGCCCGGGAAAGCAGCTTTGATACTACAATTAACCTGGAGGGGATTCAAATGTGCATCTAAAGTCATCCCTGTAAACTGGAGAGATAATGTGGATATTAGGTATGCGTTTGGAAAGTCATAGAACTACCAATTTAAAATGAACAAGCACATTTTTTGTTTGAAAACGGTAGACATGAGGTACAAGCCCTTTAATGATGGTTTACATTCTTTCTTTCTTTTCGCCACTGCATATTACCAAAAGCCAAATGAGATCCATGTTGAACAACACGTGAAAAGAAAAGTCGTCACGCGTTACACTTCTTTAACCCGTCTCGCCAGTACTTCTCATTCTCAGGATGCGGTCAGCACTATACAAGGTTTTTTTTTCCTTTTCCTAACCTGGCCGAGATCAGAGCTTCGAGCTTCCTTAATTATTCATCACAGTCTTTTCTATAGGGATAACCTGTACATGTTTAAAGTCGGAGCAGGCAAAGAAGCCAGTGTGATGGCATCCAACGGTTACAAGAGTTTGCTTCTGTAGGGCGTTAAAGTGTTGGAAATGTAAAGAACTTTTGCTTACACAACAGTTCTTAATCCGTCATCTGTATTGAGTTTTAGTGTTTGTGTTTATGAGCGGTAATCAGGAGGCTGGATATAGTATACTCATCTAGTAAAGAGGGGTTGACATTATTTGTTCCACCCATATTTATTCTGAAAAGTTTCTCTCAACTCTGCTATCCACATTACACTCACCCAGTATCTACTCGTGAACCCAGTACAGACGACGGCTTGACAACTTTTGTCAACAAAATAAATCACTTTAGACTTGTGCGCTCTTAACCGGTAGAGATGAGCAGTAAACAAATTAATCTCAATATTTAAATCAAATAATTATTTTTACTTTTAGTAAACGTCCCACTGACATTAAAAACATACCACCAGACACAGAACATTACAATACAAAAACCAACATACAAAAATCACTGTTAAACCTATCCCTAAAGTGCTAAAGTTACTAATAACAGTGTATCTCAACTAGTGGGTTGTGAGCCTTTCACCAGAAACCACTTCTTTAAAAAATAACTACTTAAATTACTGTTTTTTTTAATTCTTTTAATCATGATTTCAGTTTTTTAGGCTTATTAAAGGTTTATTAAACAATGACTTAGTATTTTACAGTATGTATAAAAAACTCAATTCTGTTTTGGGTGGCAGCATGTGATTCTCTGGTGATGGTGGGCTCAGACACCAGTTGAGAACCAAGGACAATCAGGGCTGAATATATTGCTCACCTCTAGACCAGAGGTTCCCAGATTTGCGGAGAGTAGCTGCTCTACTCTTTGGAAACATCTTGAAAGTGACGGGCAGGTGACATGGAGTAGTCGACATTTCTAGTCAGAAGATGATGTTCTCTGCGCCATGAAGTCAGTAAGGCACCCCAACCCTCCCACCCCCTCAAAATACATGCATTTAGGCGTTTGGAAACCTCTTCACGCCCGTTTTTCTGGCATCACGTTATTCTTATTCAGCTCGCAAGCCGCTCCGATATTATGACGGCGCGCGCTGGTGGATTTTCCATCTGCCGCCTAATCAAAGCTGAATTGTAGAGCGCTCCTAACTCCAAGCGGCCTTTTTTGGTGGGGAAGGACTAAATATTTGAAATGGACGTGGGCCAAGCAACGTGACAGGCACAGAAATGACGTTTGTTGCTCACCGTCGAGTAAATACACGTGAGGGTCACAGGGGATCTCGAAATGCACTTGAGCGTAGAGAAGAGAAAAATATTACCGTAGCGTGTTTGCACCATTTGGCTGTCGGGTCGGCCGATAAAGCCAAATGTTTGTGCTTTGAATGATTCGCTTTTGAGATGATACACATGTCTCGGCTACTTGAAAGATTTTGTCGATCATGTCATCAAAAATACAAAATCCATAATAAAATCCAAAATGAAGTCGCGGAATTGACCAAAAATCACGGCATTTTGGAAGTTGGGAACAGCCTGTCAGGTCGTCAGCTATTGCTTGGATATTCGGCAAGCAAGGCTTTCAAAAGGAAATTTGAAATAATTAGGTTATGTTTATCCTAGACACTGTGAAAGATACCAACTCCAGCCACAAGGAGTCAGCGCAAGAAAATCAAAGAACAATTTTGAACTATTTGGGTTCTGTTGCAAATCAAAGTCTGTTCAGTGAGAGGTATATAAAGAGCTTTCCTTGGGTATTTCTACATCCTGTTTTAAAGCAACGTTACATCATTTAGAAACAGTGGATAACAAATCTACCTCCTGCATTCATCCCTGTGGTTCTTGACAGTTGCCAAACCAAAATAGACCAAAACTGGATTAAACTACAGTATGTCTCAACTGGGCATAAACCACATCTAAACAAGAAAAACACTTTACTTAAATGCACTAACTAAAGGAACTAGGATTTTTACCCCACACTCACGCACCGACAAACCCAGCTGTCTCCTTGTTGCGATGTTCCAAACGACTGTGTATCCTCCATCCATCCCCGTGGTTCTTGACAGTTTCCGAACTCAAACCTCATACCGGTACCTGCCCCGTTAGCCTGCGGGCGCTAACTGTCCAATCAAGCGCTGCACGCAGAGAAAAGAGGGCGCAGTCGACAGCCGCGGGCGCTGCCAATTGGAGCCGCTGATTGGGCCCAAAGTGCAGAGCCGAGCGCTGGGTGGAGGTCGGCCAACAGTGGGCTGATGAACAAGGTGAAAGTGCTTCGGTCTGGGCTGGAGGGCTGCGCTTCATTTTCACTGCGGACCACGAGTGATCCAGATATATGCTACCGTTGGATCTTTATTGGAATCATTTGAAAAGATGCTATATCTAAGTAGAATGTTTAGCACTGGCTACTGGCCAAATCAGCACTCATTTATGAGAACCGATCATTGGGGCGACTTACTGATTTGTGCCACAAAAATAGTCCCTCAGTGAGTATTGGACTGATCCATCCTTACAAGAACTAGTATAGTATGTTATTATTTTACACATTAACATTGCGAAATTACCAGTTAAAGGTATATCATATTGACAAACACATTGATACTTTAAAATAAAAAGTTTTAGTTCTAAATATTGAATATGAAATGACCTGGATCAGTGTTGGTGGTAAAAATAAATAGTGGTATCATTAGTCGAGTCATAGTCTTGACATCATAACTGAAAAGCTACAGACCGACTGGACAGCAAGTCCAACCAGTTCACTATTTACTGCCCACTTAGTTAAAACCCCAGTTTTGCTCAGGGCAGTTTTACATTTGTATTCTAAATAGCAGACTGTCATTCATACAAATATAAATATTGAAATGTTATGCCGTGGGCAGCAGGCGGATGGATAATGACCAGCAACGTGTTACAAACAATGCGTAGGATGTCCACCCTGACCTGAGAAGGCCGTTGCGTTCATAATAGTCTCTTGGCGAATGGCTACCATTGATTAGAATTTAAAATGAAAGAATATACTATTAAAAAAATTAAAAATAAGCCAATCGTTTTTAATGCAGATCAGTTAAGTATTTGTATGCATATTGTATTTGCATCAAATGAAACACAAAAAACACCTACTCTTAGTAATACGGAAGTATCCTTGTAATCTTTAAACACTTTATTTGAGGGTCACTCTGAATTGGATTTGGTACAGATCCGGTTTAGATCTAGTTGTACTTGCAGAGCCAAAATGCGTCATAGCCATTATTCAAAGAGCCAAATAAAACCTTAGGCAGTGGTTAAGTTTGAATACCACTGCTCTGTACAGTGGGGACCAGAAAAGGATGAGGCGTGAAATTCACAGTGTCTGTTTTTTTAGCGACACTGGTACATTTCCAAATTCCATTGACAGATAATAAAAGGCACACAAAAAATACGATGATTGAAGGTAGCCAGAACCCGGTGTACATCACGCCCATTAGCCTCAATCTCTACCTAAAATCATAAACAAAAGACAGTGTCGCTAATTTTATCATCCTCTTTGTATAGTTAGAAGGCACTTGGGACTTGCTTTGCTTCCAACTGGAGAAAAAATATCTGTCTCATTTGCGATGTAAGCCGCGTATATCCTCCGTGCACGGCATTGTAAACAGAAGTAAGCCCTGTGTAATGAGTGGGCTGTACACCAGAAGCAGGTAGAAAGCTTGAAATTGCATTTGAGGCGTCGCGCGCACACACAGACAGATGGCAAAGGCGAGATAGTGCCGCCTTATCCCTCAGCTGTGCATAGACTCCCTCTGCATCTGAAACTCACTCAGAAGGAAAAAAACAAAAAAAACATTTGTGACAGGTTATTTCACCATATTAAAACGATTTTCACTAGACTACTCTTGTGTCCAACTGTCCTTGTTTCTTAATAGTGCCACCACTCATGTGTCCTCTCAGGCAAGGTGAACCGCAGCCCTCCGACACAGACAAAAGCTCAAAATGAAGGGAAAAAAGAATAACCCGGCCATTGCCATAGAAACCAGCCCGTTCCAACAAAAGCGACTGAAATGATGAGTTATTCCGGTTGAAGTACTTTTTTCCTTTACAGCTTTCAGACTCTGCTTCTTTTCCAAGACGTGTGTTATTGAACTGTGTCTAATGTTTGATGGCTTTGTATTCAGCTTCTTACAAAGTCTTTTCTCTGGGTAACAATGTATATACGGGTGCTGAATATTCCCCACAGTGTCCCCCTTTAATTTATCCATCATAACCGACCTCTCCCAAGGTCAGGCCACACTGATTTACCTCATCAATCCAAGCCATGAGCCAAAGTCATGATTTTATTGAATATACCAAAGACAGTTCCACTTGGCAGGATGGTAGAGATTGGGCCAGTAGGCTATGCCCTGAAGTGCTCTTTACAAATTCTAACCTAAGTATTAAGGGTTCTGATCGCAGTACGGTCAACTGAAAGATACAGGATTTAGAACAACATGTGTTGAGCTATGAGAACCCGCGTTGCATTCCAGGCAATTGGTAACCGGGAAATTTGGAACGCCACTCAAACTTGTAATTATTGCTCACCGAAGAGTCGTCCAAATTATGATGAACTACAACAAAAGCGACCACTGAAGTGCAAAAGTGCAAACTATAAAACCTAGTTGTTGTTTTTTAATGCTGCAATTTAGCATGTTTTGAAGTATAACATTTGTATAGCATTAGCAAAGTTGTTTACATGGGCTTATTCAGTTGGACCGCTCTAATGTCCAATGCAAAATGTCCCAGTTACCAGGTGTCTTGAATGCAGCATACATGTTTGTATTCATCACACAAACAAACGTGTCAGTGAAGAGACATTAGGCAGACTGGAGGTACTTTTGGTAGATGTTATTTGAGCATGTCATACTGACCCAACCTCTGCCATTCTCCTCTGTTTCTGTGACTGTAACCCTTAACACTGAAGCGCAGCAATGCTAACATGTCTTCTATTTTCTGCATTACTGTGTTGACTTGCCACTAACACTTTGTCCCCTAACAACCTTTGAACTGTTTATAATTGTGCATACTTTAAATTTGATTTGAAGATTTACAAAAAAAAAATTGGGGACATTTTCCAACAATGCTAACACTTTAGCTAATGGGATTGCTTTTAATTTCATCACAAATGTAATGGGAACTCAGAGAGTAGGTGTGTTGTTACAAAGGGGAATGTTTATCCTATCCAAGAACAATCTTACACAGCTTTCTTTTTTGTAATTTTTTTTTTCATGCAAAAATCATGCGGCCAATTTGTTGATGTAAGTGACCTGAACCTCGTGGTTTGCTATCTTATTTAAACAGCACAATGTGAGCGCTAGCGTAGTCAGCACAGGCCAGTTAGACATTGAACTGTGTAGTTAAATGTTACTTTATGTATTATGATGATGAAGTAAAATAACTAACTGTAGATTAGGCGTCAGAACAGTCAGAGGCGCAGCATAGAATAGCACTGAACTCTTGTTTACTATAGTTTAACTAGTGTAACTAACTTAAGTTTTAGTGCTGTTCTAATACTGGTGTTCTTATTCACTTAACCTGTGAGGCTCTACACAAGGCTGGTTTCTGACGCTCTTTTCCCTTGTCTGTTTCTTGTCCTAGGAGGTGATTTAGTGTTGCCCATTATAACCGTGGACTCCTTAGACCCCCCCTCCATCGCCACTCGCTACCCAGTTATCCCCCGCCCCCCACCACTTACCGCCCCTTCCTCACGCTGCTCGAAACCACCAAAGAGTCCCTCCCTTTACCCAACGGCCGGCCCCCCTGCCCCATGGACCAGGAGGACTGCGAGGAGCCCATGGAGGTCTCGGCGTACGGCTCGGGGGAGATGACCGAGTCGGATGACGAAGATTATTACAAAAACGGCATGGTCACCGACAGGACGGTCCTCCCCCCGCCTCCCGCCGCCGATGGGGGCGTAGTAGCGCAGAACCCCCGCGATCGCCACTCCTCCCGCTTACCCAATTCCAAAACCCCGCCCCAGGCGTCCACCCCGACCGCCCTGCCCGATCAGCTAAGCCCACGCCTCAAACCCAACGCCAATAACATCCCTGCGGGTAAAATGAACACCCGCGATCAGGTTCTGCTACCCCCGGCGCACCCGTCCTCCGACCCGGGACATCGTAGAATCCCGGGAATCACTCACCCCCCGAATTTCCCCCATGTCCCCACTCCAGATCCCACATCCCCAGAAAGAGGCCTGCCGGGTGCGGTGGAAGTCCAGCAGTCCAGCAGCACGACGGGAATGGTGGTCGGCATCGTAGCGGCCGCGGCGCTGTGCATCCTCATCTTGCTCTACGCCATGTACAAGTATCGCAATCGGGACGAGGGCTCTTACCAGGTGGACCAGAGTCGTAACTACATCAGCAATTCGGCCACGCAGAGCAATGGGGCGCTGGTCAAGGAGAAACAGCCCAGCACTGCCAAAACGGTCACGAAGAACAAGAAGAACAAGGACAAAGAGTACTACGTGTGAGAGGGGAGCGTAGCGAAAGCACCGGGAGACGAGAAGAGACGAGAGAGACACTGAAAGATCAGCAAGTACGATTGTCCAAGTAACTCCAAATGGGCACGAAATAAAATTCAAACAGTTTCAATTTAGCAGCTGAAGCTTAACCGCAGTCGAAAGCCAAATCCATCCACTTAGCCAATGCAAGAAAGTGCAGCGTCTCTTCCACCTCAGTGAGAAGTAATAACTGCCTTCGGAAAAGTGATGATCCAGTTTTTAGAGCCATTTCCTTTGAGTAAATCGAAGGATCAGATTCCCAAAGATCAGTTCCGAAACTTCACTTGCTTCTGCACTGTAATAAAAAAGCATCACACGCAGAGCGGAAATTTCTGTGTTTAGTGGGTTCAGCATGAAGTAAGTCGCACAGATAGGAACTTAGGGGCTTTGAAAACTGCAAGTGCAGTGCAACAGCCAATGCAGAGGCTTTTACAGGATAGCACATGGAAAAGAAACATTACAAAAGACAACATAATAATAGGGTTAATTTGGAATATTTTATGACTATATTGATGAAAATCATAAAAGTCAGAAGAACCAGATTACGGGAAAGAAAATCACTTCTGTTCAGTTGTAAAGCTAACTCAAACTGATCAGACAAGACAACTTCCTCTTCATAGTGTTGCAAGTGTAAGAACAAATTTGACCAATCCAACGCAGCCATAAACATAATCAGACATTGATCATGAAGAACACATTCAATCTCTTTGTTGAAGCCATAACAATATTATTTTACACAATGCTAACCCTAGCGTCAAACGTTTTTAAGAATATAGTGAATTTGTTCTACTGAAGTCAGTGAAAGTATTATTTAAAAAGCAACTTGCATGAAATGTTACATGTTATCTAAATTCTACATTACTTGAAAGCAATTGATTACTCAACTGGTGCAAACAGAAGTTAATTACAATTTTGTCTTACCAAAAACAATGATATGACAGACCCATTCTGTGCCAACTCCAACCGGATGTGCTGTTTACGTGAGACTATTAATATCTTGAGTACTGTGTGCCACCTTTGTCAGTATTCCACAACGGAAAAAAAAAACGACATAGATGAATTGAAAGCTTGACGTCTTGGTGTACAATCCACATTACTGCCAATCTCATAGACTACTTGCATCCACGTACCTCTCCGCGCCTTGTCCGTTATGTCTCTTCTCGTTTCCGGTGCCACGCTGCAACCCAAGAACTCTGCCGCGTTTCAAGCATGTAGTATTCATTTACGGGATAAAAAAAACAATTTTTTGTTTTCTTTCTGTGGAGTTTTTCGGGGGTTGGGAAATTAAAGACGATCGATCATAACAACCTTACAAACGTAGCAACTTATGTGACACCGCTCCAGAATTTTGCGGATGCTAACGTTAGCCGCCAAAAAATACACACAAGAAAAAAACTGAGGCCAAAAAAAACCCACCCCTCCTTCTTCGTTCCAGCAAGATCCGTGTCATGTGATTCTGGGGCTTTAAGGGACTGTCTTACAAATACTAATCCAACTGAAAAACATACAAACCTCCAGCAGACTTTGTTCTATATAAGTATAAATATATGTATAGACGTTGCAGAAATCTATGGACCTATAAATTGTGAGCGTGGAGTCGAGTGTTCACGAAATGAGTGAGCAAGAGAAGACGGACTATAGAATTTTGTTTCCGAACATTTACAGTAATTCCCCGTAATCTCCCAGAACCGTGTCATAAAAATTGCGGTGTTTCACAAAAGTACCGCGAGCAGATCCCTTGGCGGTTTGCTCTTTTTTTGTACCTTGACATGAGGACGCTCTACGGGAAAAATCGTCAAAAAACGGCCCCCTTGGTTTGGAGTTCCACAGTTCCACGGAAAGAGACAGACTTTTGCCTGTACGGACTTACGTAAAGCAGCCAACGGGCAAAACGAGAAAAAAAAAGACGGAAGAGCACACGACGTGAACGGCAAGCGAACTCTAGTATTGCGAATTTTGTCAACGCTTATAAAAAAGCAAACTGTACCATGAAAAGAAGAAAAACCCCGAAAAAAGTTTGTGAAATGTCTAAATATTTGACTCTCATACCATTACTAAGAGAAGTGTGTTTCCCTACGCTCATCCCTGTTGCGGAGAGAGAAAAAAATGACTTGGAAATTTGTGTCTTTTCTTTGGCAAAATTTGAAAGATGTGATTCGGGTTTGAACCACGCAGAGCAGAGATACCCCTTATCTGTTGGCTTCGATTTGATTTTTTCCCCCCTCCACTTTTATTTTCCCCAGATTGTACGTTTCCATACTATGTGCTTTCTTTCCTTAACTGTATTTTTTAAGTCAATCAGTCGCCATCTTCTCATTCTTCTGCCTCTTTTTCGCTCCATTCCAGAACCTTCTCCTCCCAGTATCTTCCTGTTCTTTCTAAATGTTATTGTAAAGTGTTCCAGTGAGATGACTCTATTATGTGTACATTAACAGAGGGAATACACTTGGTTATATACTTCTTACTCACCGTGCCGTGTGGTCTTTTGGTCTCCTTTCTTTTTACGATGAAATGTATTGGTTGATTAGGTCTTACGTAGCCAAAACCAATATCTTTGAAAATTTGTGCAACCTTCACCAAGACAAACTAGAGCTGCAAATCTGCACTGGAGTAGGCTACTGACACCAAAACAGCACTTGCTATCTAGCTAGCCAGCTACAGCAGCTACCATAGTTGTACCATTAGCATTACAACTAATGCTACACACTTTCCAACACATTTATTCATAGTTAGTGGGGGGGGGGGAATCCTATCAGGTTTCCAAATTCTCATTCAGAAAACAACTTCTGCTAGCAACTTTAGCTAACACAACAAAATACTACAATCTGCACTGACCTAAAATGATCAACTAAACCAACAATAAAACAGTCTACTACTTGATCCTGTACAAGCAACTACCACCAGTTCAGCTAGGTATACTGTTAGCACTGCAACTGATGCTAACGCTACACATTTGCCATTTTCATGGCTAACATTTGAGTACATATGCCATCCAGGTTCCTCCTTCCTGAATCAGAAAGTTACATTTTTACTCTTGTAAACTCAACTTGCAAGAATGAAAAAGTGAAGACGCCAAGATGTGGCGAAGAGTGCCACATCTGGGACCTCAATGTTGAAGAAAGATGGAATTGATAAAAGGGTTCAGGGCCGCGCAGGTTCAGGTAACTTTAGCCAAAGGTAGAATTGGTTTGCAGTTGTAATTGTAGTAGTTGGAAGTTTTCCACAGTAGGTAACATTTTCATGGAGTCATCTGTACTGGGTTCATCCAAAAAGTTCAACTGTTCTGGTTGCAAACTGGGCTTTCAATCTTTCCAGGTGTTTTGACTGATATGATAACGCTAATGGCAACTTCTAAAACACCCAGTACAGATGAAAACCTTTAGCTCATCATATTCTGTAAATATAAACACTCACTAAAGCCAACATACTTGTTAGAACATGCATAATAGAAGCAGAAACAGTTTTCATGATTGATTTTTCATGTTGTTCTTGCAATTTCATCGGAGCCCACACACAACACTTAAAGGAAGTGGTTTTTGAATAGAGAATACATTACAAAAAGCCAAAAGCCATTATGAATACATTTTGTGAATACAGTTTAAAGGTATAAATGTGGTCGTACAGCTCAAGTGCAAGTCCTCCAAAGTCATCCAATCAGCAACAGCGCGGAGCATCTGATTTTCACCTCTGTCCGTTAAAGGTAAGTGCACTGACATGGCAATTCACATTCAAATCATTAGGCAGACAGGACACTTAGGGAATATGTTATGCATTAGTGGCTTTACAAGAGGCACACTTTACTGTGATTGGAGATGTCTACAGCCATGAACAACCTGGATTTCCTCGGCAAGACAATGTTTACAGAACCGTTAAAAACATGGAAGCTAAATTAATTTAACTGATCGACTGCAAAATCTTCAATGTACATTTAATTATGATGAGATTGTACATTACAATTGTACAATTATACAATACATGTCTCATGTATGATCATCATCATTGCCAGATAAATGGTTAAATGCATTGTCCCATCTGCAGCACTTTGCTGTCAGTCTGATGCAGAGACAGACTTATGGTGCGTACAGACCAAACGCTGACACGCCACCAACTTCCATGTTAACCCTATGTAGACGTGCTTCGACGCGCGTCGAAATGTAAGCAAAGATGTCCGCGCATATGAAGCGTTGCAAATGCGAGCAGATGAGGATAAACGCGCGTCAAAACTAGGGAGAACAGCGCGGTACAGCGCAGCGATGCCGCGCCCACTGCTTCATGCACTCAAGTAATCACAATCTACACGTGCGTTCATTTACGCCTTGTTAACCAATCAAGGACTGGGCTCAAATAGTGAGCACAAGCGTCACCTGTTACCTGCAGCAGTGGCGCAAAAAGGGCATGCGCATTATATGCCTTTCATAGGGGCGCTAACAGTCTATATGTGTCGGTCGTGAACGATCCAGCTCTTTTGAACGAGTCTTTACAGTGAACGATATGAACAGGTTCGCGGTGGTGAAGTGTTTTTTTATTCCTCTTTGGGGAGGGCGTCACTTTAGTTGTGCTTATTTTGCGAAACAAAAGTCACTGCTGGAGTGGGGCAGAGAGGAGTGCAGAGGTACTCCACCGTTGCTGCTGCAGCCCCACGAGGAGCTCAAAGTGAGCATAAGGCAACAAGTTTGAGAAATAAAAGTCCTAATGAAATAATAACACGGTTACAGAGGAGATCACGTTGAAGCTTGCGTTGTTTTCTCCCCTCTTGCGCGAGGGAGAGAGAGGGAGAGGAGGAAAAGTTACGTGAATGAAGCAACAGAAGCTTTTAATCGGGCCGTGTGATTGTTTTTTTGTGATAACAAACTCCATAGAGGGAAATATCGATGTTATATTGTGTGAAATAGTGACATTTTCGTTCAAATAAAGTCAATTCAGAGGGTATTTATTTTCTTTAAAAAAAAAAAAGAAACAACCATCAAAGAGCCATGTGTGTGTGTTTGTGTGTGGGAGGGGGGGTAGTTGCGGTAGTTGCGCCCCTGGCCTGTGTTACGACCCTGGCTCAAGGGTCGCAGCAAGAAGAGAGGCGCAGGACGCAGCAAAAGAGTTAAGCTCTAACATAGAGCATTTATTTACATACAGTACAACGTAGCATAATGTGCAAGCGAAGCCGTGGTGGAGAGGGCCAGAGGAGCAGACCCGGAGCGGGAAAGGGGCGGTCCTTTTATGGGCGGCCTACCGGATTCACCGGGCCCTGGCACAGCCGCTGCGGGTCACCTCAGAATAAAACAAAACATTAATACAAAACCAGACGGCACCAAGCTAGGGGCCGTCACACCTGCAGCATGGAGGAGAAGTTGATCATCGTGGTTTGCGCTCGGTGACACGCCTCCTAATTATGACGCTTGCAAAACTTCACGCACCAGCAGACAGGCGTTTCTCGCGAGTGTGAAGCGGCAATGTTTGGCGTCCAACTAGAGGCTGACGGAGCGTGGACGCACGTTCGGTCTGAACGCACCTTTAGTGGCCGTATTCACTATGGAGCTGAACAATCCTGCCCACTTCCAGTGCCAGAAGAAAAAATACAATTGAAAATCTCCATAAAAAAGTTCAAATAGGAAGAGTTTGAAGGCACGACCGAGGCTAGCAGCTATGTGTTACTATAGGCTATTTACGTACTGTTTGGCGTCTCTTCGCTAGGAATGGAAATTAATAAGTTTTTATCGATATCAACGTCATTGAGAATTTCTCTTATCACTTATTGTGTCACAAGTTTCATGTTGCAATTACACAATTAGCATGTCAGAATTGACACAATATATATATATATTTTTATCGAGCCGGTTCTTTATCAATTCCAATTAATTTAAAAAGTAGTATAGATTATATAATATGTGCATGCTTCTTGCATCTTTTATTTAAAGTGATAGTCTGGAAGTCTAAATGTTTAACAAATTTTATAAAATATGCAAAATCACCACCTGGTCTTGCATTTTGATGTAAAATAAGTAATAATAGTTTTGTAAAGTCCCTCCTTGCCGGCTCTCAGCAACTACTCAGAGTTTAGTCTCCTCTCGCGTTGACCAATGAACCAGCTTGTCAGGTCCAATCAGGAGGAGGGGGAGGAGCTTGATCGCTTACTTTTGAAAATTCTGTTCCTGCTCTCCTCATTTTGCAAACTAAGAAGGGATTTGTAGTTTCTCCTCTCACTTTGCAAACTTACAGACTATCACTTTGAACAAAGGGATAATAAATGGACCCATTTTGACATAAACTTCCTACAAAGCTCCCGCGCCTGCAAATTAATATTAGGAGGCTGCGGCACAAAGCGGCATCGAAGAGGCGTCGTTATGGTTCTGATGGATTGCTCAAGTAGAACTGGTTCTCTATTCTCATCCCTACTTTTTGCTTAGGTTAGAAAAGACGGCCTGGTAGCATCAATAAAACACAGCATCATTTTAAGTTTTAGGCAATGACTTTGAGCATCACATCAGTTGGACTAACCCAAAAAACTACAAAACCTATATACTGTATATACTGGCTTTATCTTCAGTAAACAAAGACCACCAGAGGCCCTTCATATTGGAAGAGTTTATTGTTCATCGGCTGTTCAAGAATTTGAAAAAGTCATTGAACTCACCGATTTGCTCATGAGCTCTGTGCACACGAGCAACACGTGTTCAAATTCTACGGAGATTTCCCTATGAGAAATTAACAGTGTCTCGCACCTATCAAGAAATAGTGAGTTACTAATGCACAGTCACTAGAAACATGTTAGAAACATTACGTTGGCTATAAAGACTTCATTGGAGAAAGCACCCTAGAGGTATTTTCTGGAGGCATATGTACTGTAATTCAAATTTATACAACAGGAAATACCAAGGCTTAAGTGTCCTTGTCCTTTACAAAGCTGTTTTATGTGTAATCCTCTCTGAGAACAGTGCAACGCTCCTTTCCTCTGGGACTGAATCAGCACATACACTCTCTCCCGCTGTCTGCAAATCTAGCACAACACTTTGTCAAGGTAGACTCCATTTTGTGCCGAGTTTACCGCTCATTTCATCATCCAATCTCCCCCGTCCCACCGCGAGCTATAGAGCTCAGAAATCGCATTCCTCTGATCGCGGCAACATCTCAAATACTTCCAGCCAGACTCTGAAAGCAACCTCGTTTATTTCACGCACACGCCTCGCTCTGAATGTTTGCTTGTTCTTTTGGGGTCCATTCGAGAGAGACTGAGCACAATTTAGTGTGTTTGAGAGGAGCCTGTCTGGGAGACATTACAAGGTGCATTCTCTCCAAATAATAGCTTAAAGATACAGTAAAGTATGGGTGCGAAACCAGTAACAATGTTACTAATGTTATAGTGAATCTTGGGCTGGATCAGAAGTTATAGATTTGACTCATTTACTTGTCAGATTTGGGGCCCTAACATGCAACATCAAATGTTAAATTAAGTGCAACATGCCCACAAAATAGCCTATGTTATGGTTCAACTATTTAGCACCTGCTTGGATAAATGACCCCCAAAGAGACTGGACAAACACAACTGTGTTAAAGTAATAAAGACACACTGAACATTTACAGAATACAAATGGCTAGGGATGGGCTTCGAGGAACTGCACCGGAGCCTGTTTCGTTAACACCTGGTCACGTGACTAAAGTGTCAAATGTCTCGAAAAGTGCTCAACAAGTTGTGCATCAATCAAAGCGGCTCATTGGCTCAGAGCGTTTCAGTGTGTTGCCTTGACAGCTTTGAGCGGCGACGTGCTAAACCACAGAGAAGTAAATGTGCTGCATTTCCCATTTAACTACATTCATATGGTTTCTGCGCCGGGCCGTGGGAAACGTAAAAATAGTTGGCTAAATGAATAAAATAATAAAGATCATACATTGATGTATGTCCTGCCCTGTTGTGATAAATCCGTGGTCCTTGGAACAGCAGAGCCTCAGGTGACTGAGTCGGCCCCGCCCCCACAGGAGCTCTAGCCTGGCTAACGCCAGACTAAAATCACAAGTGATATTTAGTCTGGGGACCACCAATTCATTTTCTTGTAGGAGAGGTGTGGTTCACGATTGTCCATAGCCGTTTATTGGGCGCTACGAATGTCTCTCATGCGCTTGCATGCTAAACTATTTAGAACACGTTCTAAAGCTTGATCGAAAGATGGCATCGCGTCTGCTGCTGTCATGTTGGATCCGTAAATGTTTTTTTATCCCTAAACAAACTACAAGCTTCCGTATGTCAAATAGCGCATCATGGTCTTACCGTCCCTCCTCAGTCTGTGATTGGTCCCCAAATCCATGCAAAAAATTTCGGCCAGGGTCCCCAGGCTGTTGTGAAGTTCGAAAAGATTCGAGTGCACACAGCAGTCTGGCGTTAGCCAGGCTATTGGAGCTCTGCGGACCACACCCAGTTTACAAAAGAAAAAGCCTTTATTATTATTATTATTATTATTATTATTATTATTAATCCGATAATTCAAACATCAATATCAGATTGCACACATGGATTCATTGTGTTTGTGCTTTACTTATGTTAATGAGTGGCAATAATAATGCTTTTCCACAAGAGGTCAGCGTTTGTCACTACGAATGGCCACTCAATAGGTAACTTGGTTCAAAATGCATAGATTCACAATTCAGCAAGTTCGACCAAATTCAATAAGTTTGATGGTTCAATATATCTCACACAAGCGCTGTCGAGTGAGTCCTGTGCAAATTCAAATACAAAACGCATCGCAAACAATCCAACGGCCCAAAATGTGCGGAGGGAGCGAGTGTGAGAGGGGTACGGATGGGACGATAACCGGTTTCAAGGTATACCACGGGATCAAAATGCTACGGTATCACTACCATGAGGATTCCCTCTCTGACGGTATTAAAAATGCATGTTTTATATGCCATTTTTGCCCAAAAAAAGTTGCGCTCCGTGCAAACCCCCGCTCTCCCCTTCTGCTCCGCTGCTTCTCACCTGACCCCGCATCGCATAGGCAGATAACATGATTATTCTTTACCCTCTAGGCGTCACTGCAGGATAAGGGTTAGACATAGGTGGGAACCTTTACCTGATGCAGTTTGCTAGTCGGTCAATTATTAGACAAGCACAAGTTTGTTGACGCTTGATGCGACACTTTTTGTATACTATTAGGATTATTTTTTAAATATGAAATTGAATGCGCAGACTACTTTAGTAAGAAATCAAGCAGCAAATTATAATGGCAAGCCTGCCTTTGGAGGTTTTGGGAAGACATCGAACAAACAGTGATTAGAGCATCAGCGAACATGCTCCGTCTGTGACTAAAGTGATTAAGGTAAAAATATCCCTTTGTTTAAAGTGTTATTTTGGATAATAAGTCATACTAGTACACTTTATTGATCCTTAGCAACATGTAAAGTCATAACCAATTACAAATGTACCATAAACAAGCCCTGTTTGTTAAATGCGAACCCTGTTTTTACTTTTTAAATATAAAACACGCAATTTCACGGTATACCGTGATATCGCGGTATTTTTTTGTCAAGGTTATCATACCGTGGAAATCTCATACCGTCCCATCCATAGAGAGGGGTAAGGGAGTTTGTGAGAGGGGCTGAGGGGTAGCGAGATGGGACAGGGATGGAAAAAGGGGGACGGCTGCAAAGCCTCCTACCTGCACGACCAGAGCAGATGGATGGGTTTCCAGGAGAGTTCTGGGCTGAGTTGAGCTTCAAGCACGTTTCTTTAAAGTAGTCAGTCTATATCTCGCCACTGAACTGGGTCTATATAGAAACAGAACTAATATAAATCCATGTGCATACAATAAAAGTAAGTAAAGTTTATTTATAAAGCGCACAGATAAAATGACAAAGTGCTGTACAAGTGAATAGGTAAAAACAAACAATATAATAATGATGTTAAATTAAAGTGACACTAGTGAAAACCCATCAAACCAAAAGCTTTCTTAAATACGTTTTCAGATCCTTTTTAAAAGAGTCAACCGTGTGGGCCAGACGCAGAGACAGGGGACTGCTCCCCTCGGGTCTTATAACCAGTCTTAGGGACTACAAGCAGGTTCTGGCCAGAGGACCGAAGAGTGCGGCCAGAGGAGTACAGGCTCAAAAGGTCCTGAAACTGTGGGACCTGACCGCTTAAAGAGTACCTAAACAGGTGTGCCAAAGCTTTTCCCCACCCACAAACAAAAGTCGAAAATTGCCGCGAAAGAGGCGGTCTCTGAAGTTTGGGGGTGACATGCGGGGGGGTGAGTGTGTTGGCGGTGTGTGTGCGGTGTGTGGGCCTTAATTGACCTCGACATTTGCATTGGCACAATCACAGCAGACAGATTACGTGGGAGGGACTTGGTTATAAACCACAGGTACAGGGGCAGGACAATGGCAGCACCTGATGACGATGTGTGGAGCTGGTGCGGCTTATGACGTTCTGTGGAGGCCGTGGACACGTCTCCAGTCAATCAGGAAATTCTAATTTAGTAGCAGAGTTTACCCTGAAGGGGGAGCAACTCATTCATCATCAGGCCAAAGTTAGGATTTGACACATGTTTGCGCTATAATGTCAGAATAATGTCAGGGACCAGTAGACAACATTATGAGACACCCATTGAGACAGTTTATCAGTAAAAAAAAACTTGATTTGGTGTTTAGTTGCTCTTTAAGGCTCTGAAAGCCTAAAATCTTAAAAATCAATCCTGAATTTTACAGGGAGCCGAGGGAGAGCCGACAAGACGGGAGTCATATGTGACCTTCGAGGGGCAATTTGCAGTTTGTTCAGAGCAGGCTTATTCAGACAGGTAAAAACAGAGTTTCAATAGTCAAGTCTTGTTGATATGAAAGCGTCTCCAAAGACATGGCCTGGTTAAACACAACCCCCAGGTTTCTGAAGCTGGATTTGACAGAGGAGACAAGAGAGCCAAGGTGCTGTTTGATCAGCGGGATCTTGTGGTCTTGAGCAAAGATCAGTGTTTCAGTCTTGTTTGAATTTATCTGCAAGTAGTTAGTGGCCAGCCAGTCTTTGATGGAGGACACACACTCTAAGAACAATGATAAACAATGGAACTCAGCATCATTAAAAGAACAATACAGCCGGCATAGAAATGATACAATACATCCTGGAAACAACCCATAATTTGACCAAGTGGCAAAATGTACAGTAAAAACAAAATAGGACCTAAAACTGACCCTTGGGCCATTAAAAAACATAGCACACATAATAAACGCACATGCACCTTCAAATGCGTAATGTGCTGCTCAGAACTGCATCGGAGCGAACAGAACACCAGCGTTTGGGGCTGCAAAGCCGTCATAGAAGCCGTAGAAGTGCTGTGTGCTGGTGGCTCTCGCCGAGCGTGTGCTCTGATGCACGGCTGCATTAACATCACAATGGGCCTCGGACACTTTAGTTGGAATTAAACCTGTCCTACTCACTCCTTTTCATGTTAAACGTCCGAGAAATGTTTCTAGAGATAGTGCTCCTTTGATTTAGTGGCCAAAATCTTTAGCAACATGCTATAAACACTCGCTGGCTCCTTTTGACGTGGCCCAGCACCTGTGTTCAGCTCCTATCCTCCTGGGAACTGGACAAAAAAAAAGCTTTATGTATTGTCATTTTTTGGCTTACAGTAAAGTGCATATGACAGGTTTGAATGCTTTTGAAAATATGACTTGTTATATGGATAACATCAGTTGCATAATTATCATTTTATTTCAGTGAAGCAGCAATTTTAATGAAGAAATGTTGGGTAGAAAAGTTATTTTTATTTGGATTTTTAAGCTGCTGACAGGAAGTGACATAGAAGACGGTAGCATTCCATAGCAGTTTGACTCACTCATTTCCCATTGACATAACATGGTCGCATGGCAACAGTTTAAAATTGTTTGCCTTCATCTATGTCACTTCCTGTCGGTGTTCAATAAGAAAGTGAAACTATAAACACCACAAAAATGGCCAAAATAAAGAAAGTTGAGTAAAACTTTAGAAAAAATTTGAATGGTGTCTAATATGTGATATCAATATCATAATCATCAGTATCATTTACAAGAGGTAATATATTAAAGTAGGTTACATTAAGATCTGATTTCAAGTTAAAATCACCTCCTATAGTGATTTGGAGTTTCTTTATTAAATACATGTACATGAATGTGAAGTGACACTGACCCTCACAGTGCCATTCCATTAGTCCGACGTCTCATTATTCAGAACATTTACCATTGAGCAGAGGTGCCATTAGTCTGAAATCTCTCTAACCCAGTTGTGTTGTGGATTAGAGAGCCATATACAACCACTGGCCCTAACCTTAAGATCAGTGGACTCTTGTCTAAACCTAATTATTTATTTATTTATTTATTTGAGCACTAAGTCTGTTCAAAGGGAGTGGGCAGAAGCAAAAAGCTTATAAGCACCCACCCCAAAATTATATTTTTCAACCCCTACTCAATGGGACATTTTTGGAATAATACAATTCTGATGTCCATTACAAAGGATATGGAAGGAAATGTTTCAAAAGGGCCTAAATGTAAAAATATTGGTAAACATTTTTTTATTTAAAAGTTAAAAAAAAAGTTTAATGTTGATGTGGTTCTTTATCTGATTTTGTAAAAACTAGCCTCTCAGTAACTGTGGGTCCATAAAATTTGACTGATGAAAATTCAGCCATTTTGAAGGAAAGTCCCAAACGCTGTGTTAGTGCAGTTAGAGCTTTCTAATATATCATTAGAATCTCTGGATGTCCTCTGATAGAAATGCAAGCCTGACTTACAGACTCCAGACCAGTGTCCACTACAGAGGATGGAGGTTATAATCCGATACATGCATTTAGTTTAACCACTTTATATTGCAAAATAACCAAACAAACAAGTTGGACAAACCTGCAGCAAACTTTCCCCAGGAGCAGGGTTGCCAGATTCTCAAAACCAATATATCTTACCAAGCTTCCAAAACTATCGTATTTCAGCACAAACTACACTATAAATATGTCAATAGCGCTGTAGCACCTGCGCAAAATGTGGCTCATATCATCACCACCACAAACTACAACATAGGCTCACGCACTGTCCCATTTATTACATTACGCACACGCATGACAACACAGGCACTCACCTAAGAGATGAACTCCACCTCCTCGTCGGAGTCTTCACTTCTGTAGGCACTTCTGATGCAGACGTTCGTGTACAAGTTTGCTAAAGTTATTGAGCGCAGCAACATAGCTTTTGTAGGTTTGAAATCCGAACATCCCCCTCCATTCTTCAGACACTGATGCCTGGATAAGCTTGTTAAGGGTTGCACTAATCAGTCGATTGCTGGATTTGGTTTTATCAGATTGGAGAACACACACACTCACATGAGGCGTTAGAATGAGGAAAAATAAATTAGCTAAGCCATAATAAAGAAGCGGGCAAATTACCAACTCGTGAGAGGTGAGACGGGGTTACGTCTTGCTAACCAATCAACTGCCATGACTGCAGCCAAGGCAGGAGGACAATGTGATAGTGGAACTGTAAAACTGATCCAGGGACAGTCTCTCCTTCTGGCAGCAGATATTACACCTACGTGAATACGGAGGCTAAGTCTGACTCCAGATCAGAGCGAAAGCAAAGCGCTGTTGAGAGGGGACAGTGCATTTACCCAGACTTTATCTGGCGCTCTGAAATTATCGTACATTTAGGGCTTTTTTGAATTATTGATCGTACATCGTACAGGGGTTAAAATGATCGTACAAATACGATAGTTATCGCACATCTGGCAACCCTGCCCAGGAGAGTCGTCTTCTTCTGAGTTTAATGGCAGTTGGCTACATTTCAATGTGGATTACCGCCACCTACTGGTTATATTAAGTTATAGCCGCAGACTGTTAATGATCAGTGAAGGAAACATACAGAGCACCACTGACTCCAGGCATGTTTTTGATGAGGCTCTGTATAACATGGTTAAAAGTATATGTTAAAAGTACGATATAGTAGTATTTTTAAAATGTTATAGAGCTGTTTTTGTGGCTTTATTCCCCTGTCCAACATCAAATTAAAAAGGAACTTCGACTTCTAAAAATACTAAAATGCTCACAGTGTAAGCGAGTGTAGTAACGCTTTAGTGTATTTTTATGTCATTATAGCAAATAACTGGCTGATGTGAAACCACTTTGAACTGTCTGCTGATACCTCTTTGCAGGGTGCAGACTCGGAGTATGGACTTGAGGAGTTCACGAGTGTGGACTCGGCTTTTTCAGCGTTTGGAACAAGTGAACTTGATGACATCACAGGAAGTAGCTCATGAACATGGGGCTGTGAGCTTTTATAACATTAAATCACCTCATATGAAATTAAAAGGGTGAGACACTGCAGGCGAAGTGGACAGATGTTTTTAAAGACGTCAATTACAAACCTTTGCAGAAAACAAAATAAAATGTGTACATTTTAGTCAATTTCACATTATGTATTTATACATAAATAAGGCATTATGTGTAAAGTAATTAAAAATATATATCTTATGTGCAAACTGAAATAATAAAAAATAGGTCAAATATAATTTTTTTTTTTAAACTGAAACTTTCTGAAGTTCCCATACAAAGATTTGTCTGCAGTGCCCCCTTAATAAAACAATGTCAAAATTAAATGCATTTGTCCTCAATAACCTGTTCATGACATACGACTTTAAATTCATCTATTGCTGATTGTTGTGAGAAAATGAAAGTATGACCAAAGTTGTTTAAACACTTCTGCTCAGAAACCCAGTAAAACTGTCTTGAGCAGGAGACACTTCTCTGGGGATGAAATGGGTCATATAGCCATGTTTATTTACATGAGCATGATCAGCTGTTGAGCAGCTGAAGCGCGGCTCGGTGCGCCCGGAGCGGTGCGCCCGGAGGAGGGGCCCGCCGCAGGCGGAGGCTCGCGGTGATCCACGTGGTCTAAGCGACACGGATTGTGGGAAATATAGCTGGCGGAGAACGCACAAGCCTCCTCTGATGCATGCTCGGTAAAACGGGCGGAGCAAGTTCTCATCCGGGGATTTACAGCGAACTTGCTGAGAAGCAAACTTTGAATTGGAACAGGACTTGGGCCGTGCGTGATGACGTTTCACGAGTCCACAAGCCACAAGTCTGTACAAGTACACAGATTGAGAAACGGTCAGGGCACAGGTGGAACATGTCAGGGCGGGGCAGGCAATGAACACATCGGGGAAGTAAAGCAAAATCACAAGGACAGAACACACGTCAAAATAAAACAGGACTAGACCAGAGACAAGTCAAAGAAACGAGGGAACGGAAAAAAAAAAGAATCACGACACACAAGTTACAGCCGAAACCAGTAAATTGGTAAGAGGTCTAACGCCAAACCGGATGTGCATCAGCGTCCGCCATGATAAGAATCCTCCGAATAGTGCTGTCAGTTAGGAAGGAGTTAGTCAAAGGAGCCTCAATGCTAACTATCATTGCTACTTTAGCACAGGGACCTCTGGTGTTAACTAACCAGTGATTAGGAGCCATGTGCCATCCAAACTTTATACACGTGACAAAATACATGTTGTCGTCACCACAGCACAGTCACATGTCACTGTTTTAAAGAGCCGCCTCAGTAGATGGCCTCAATGAAGACAGTTTGTGCTTTTGCTTTCATTTAGAGGAAACTTAAGCCACATGGATCATTTGCAGACATTGTGGCTTCATATCATTATTGTGGTTCATGTTTGAGCCATTAAAGTCCGTGACTGCAGTATATTTTGTAGTCCAATACTCTGGGTGATGTAGCTTTATGAAACAGCTGTTGAGATAAAATAACGCTAAAGGGAAATGTGATGGATCATTTGTATTTTTCTTTTTTTTCTTCTCCTTAAGTGTCTTTATTTTGACACTATGTTGTTGCATACGCAATACAGTAGCAGTACAGTAACCTTAAAGAAGAAGAAGTAAAGAAACAGCTGTTGGTGATGTCACTTCCCCTGTGTTTTCCGCCCTGAGTAAGGACGGTGGAATTGGGCAAATGCTGCTGAAGCTCTAGTTCACTAACTGCATAGAGATCTAACAGTTGACCCCATGAAAGGTTAAGGATCAGGACATAGAGGCTATAATTTGATGGTTTCAGACGCAGCCACAGAGGGCCAACAAACACTTTGGGCACCCCTACACTGGTGACTAGACTACAGAGCCTGCGGTTCATTTTATGGCCCGGTCTCCTCTCTAAAATATGTACAAGGAATGAGCAGGACGGACTCTAAAGAAGAGGAGACATTCATAAATGATTACAGATTCCCCCATAAAAACTTGAGCTGATTATTGTTGTTTGGGCCAAGTTTGAAGCAGATCCGAGACGTTAGTTGATTCGACATGACTCCTACTTCTCACTGGATTTGTCAGCCAATCAGGGAATGCACAAAAAGCGAAATGCAAAAGTCCTTTACCAAGTACCTCCGAGTGACCTCTCCAGCCTTTTTAATCCAGCTTTGTATACTGCAGTGAATCCGTCCCAACTTCTGCCTGGAACGCTGGCCTTGGAGGACCTCGGCTCACCGTCGTGTCTCTCCACAGCGCGCTGGTGACGCCCGCTAATGACATTATCCACGGCCGTGCTTCTTTTAAAACATGCCAGAGAGCCGCGCCAGCCTAAGTCAGCAGAAAAACAAGAGCAGGCCGCAGAATTCAAGAGCTTTAGGTTTCACCTCGTGCCACTTTCTGCTGCTACTTTGTCGGCCCCGTCACATCCTGAGAGCTGTGACTATAGACCAACGCTAGCTGCCCTTTCTGGGGTGAAATTGAACCATTTTCTCGATTTATGGGTGATTCACATGTTTCAGTGCTTCCTGAAGAGTTCATTTGCGGAGGCAGATACTGTATCTCCGTTTAGAATTTCTGTGAAACAAAGGTTGTGTGAATTTGATTAAGAACACGTGACTTTACATTTTATGGCACCGAAAAACACTGCTCTGCAAATAGAGATTTACAAGCATACGTTAGGGTTTGGGTGTTTTCAATGGCACTTTACTGTTTTTGCAAATGAGCTCTTCTATTGTACAATGACACAAAAGCACTCCCTTTCTTACTTTCAGTCACATGACTTTGTTGTTTTGGCCGCCATCTTGGAGACCTCTGGCTCTCCTCAAATTATGCATCTCCACTGACAAAGGTCAAGATGCTACATGCAAAAATAGCAGGTCGTGCAGATGAGCAGAGAATACTTCAGATTGTAATCCTTATAAAAAGAGTTCATAATTATATGGAGAGTTATTGATGCCAATTAAAAGCCCTGAATACATTTGTGGACATTAGCTACAGCTGCTGAGCTACAGTTGTACACATCTCTCTCTCCAGGAGAAGCCCTGAACCACACTTTAAACATCCAGCCTTAGATACATGTGACCGAGGTCAGAGCTGAGCTGGAACAAGGGCTGGGTTTAAAAAAAATTTGATTAATCGAAATCGAATCGATTTTCTTTGAACAGGCAGATATCGATTCATAAACACTAAAATCAATTCTAAGGTTGTGTATTTCAATCGGCAATAACTTCTGACCTAGCAGTTATTGCCAATTGGACGAACTAAACGCAAATTAAAAGAGAGGTTTGCTGAACACAGGTATGCCATTAGAACCCAAAACGTGGACTATCCAATGGCAAAACGTTTTAAACAGTGGTCACTTAAGCCTCAACAGTCTCAAAGTAATAGTCCTGGAGGTGGTCCCCAATGACCGGAGGGGGAGAAACAGATTCAAAAGACTCCTACAGAGGGAGACAGGGGGCCACTAGCCCCCTGGCCTAAATGAGGAGATAGATTTCTCCCCCTTCCTTTGACTATGATCTCCTTGGTGACTATTGGTTCTTTTTGTGGGTGTTCCATCAGCCCCTTGTTTGTTTTTTTCGAGTCCTGATGTGTTTATGGTGTTCAGCGTACATACTGTCATTCTCACGGGTTATTTCCACCACAGTGCTCATGCAGTTTCTATATTTGCAGTCATACGATACTTCGAAATATTTTTCTATTTTTCAGCTAATAAACAGCAACAATGTGTCGTACCACAACTACGCAGATGACACTCAGATCTACGTGTCACTGACGGCAGGTGAACATGGGCCTGTAGATACACTCTGTCACTGCATCGAACAGATCAGTTTGTGGATGCAAAACAACTTTCTCCAACTAAACTCAGACAAAACTGAGATCATTGTCTTTGGCCCACAGACACAAAGACAAAGTGTTATCAGTCACCTTGAGTCTCTCGCTCTAAAACCAAAAAATCAGGTTAGAAATCTAGGAGTAATCATGGACTCAGACCTGAACTTAAACAGCCACATCAAAGCAATAACATCATCAGCTTTTTACCATCTGAAGAACATTGCTAAGATCAGAGGAATAGTGTCAAAACCAGACTTAGAGAGACTCATCCATGCATTTGTCTCTAGCAGGTTAGACTACTGTAACGGCCTGCTCACTGGCCTTTCTAAACGAGCTGTTAGAGCTGCAGAACATCCAGAACGCTGCTGCTCGAGTCCTGACAAGACCCAGGAAATACGACCACATTAGTCCAGTGCTCCGGTCTCTGCACTGGCTTCCTGTCACTCAGAGAATAGAATTTAAAACAGCTCTGCTTGTGTACAAGTCTTTTCATGGTTTAGCACCAAAGTACATCTCTGACATGTTAGAGCCGTATGAACCATCTCGGGCCCTGAGAACTTCAGGGAGGGGTCTCCTGGTGGTTCCCAGAGTCAATAATAAACACGGTGAGGCTGCGTTTCAGTTTCATGCAGCTAAAATCTGGAACAGTCTTCATGAGGATGTGAGACAGGCCTCAACTCTGACAATGTTCAAATCCAGGCTGAAAACAGCTCTTTTTACCCGTGCAGATGAAAACTGAAAGTATTTTATCTGCACTCTTGCCTTTTACTGTAATTGATTAACTTTGTGTTGTTGTTTTATTGATTGATTTTAACTGTTTTCTTGTAATTTTTCTGCAACTGTGAAGCACTTTGAATTGCCTCGTGTATGAATTGTGCTCTACAAATAAACTTGCCTTGCCTTGCCTTGCCTTCTACATGTCAATGTTTTCTGCATGTTTTTTCTACATGTGTACTTTCACTACATGCTTATTTACATAAGTGATCACTTCATGTCTGTGCTTGTATATATACAAAAATGTATATATACATATTTGGGGGGTCTTGTTTTCTTGTGGGTCACGTGATACCCCATTAAGTATTTAGCGCACCTGTAAGTAATTCATTCACAAAATTGCCCTGAAGAAGACTCATCTGTCCTAACGCGTTTGCGTTTTTTAAAATTACTTTGTCCATGTTTTAAATAAAGGACTTCTACTCTTTGATCACTACGGAGTGCCTCCTCACCTTTTTTGGCTGCATTCTACAGTCACAGCCAGTCATTTTTCTGTTTTCATGCATTGCCGGCTTCTTGGAGGAGCACCCATAGTTCACAAGTCTTTTACACTCGTGGGACCCGAAGCAGCACTCATTTTCTACTTTCAACTTCTGACCTAATTTGGGATAGAGCGGTCCGTTCTTCATTTGGAGTGCTAGCCCGTCCCTGTGGGAGCAAAGTTACAGCGTGGCAAAACCTAGTAAAATACATCCCAACAAAGATTTAGTGGTTTAGTTCCGTAAATCTTGCCAGACTTCAGTCTGATGTTTATGATGGCAGCCAAGTCCAGCCTGATTGGCTGTGCCAGTGCGTCATTACACACATGGCCACATGGGGGGGTGTTCAATTCTATTTATATTTACACTAATTTACCGAGTTTCTACTATTTGCAGCATTAGTTCTTTGAGAAAGTCGACCATATAAGATAAAATTGTCTTTATTTATCTCACAATGGAGAAATTCACTTGTTACATTGGCTCCAATATCCAAGTAAAATTGGAGCCTGTGATATCTTAACTGAATCGAAAAAAATCTAACTGAATCGTGAATCGAATCGGGCCCTCGTGAAGAGAATTGAATCAAATCGAGTTGGGAAATCAGAATCAGATTTTCCCTCAGAGGGTTTATAGATGTGAGCTGCACATGTGTTTATTGTGTTGAGGCTAAAAGCTAACAGCGGTAGGATGCTAACGTCTTGAGCAGCTTCAAGACTGATTCAGACTGAAGCTCTGTTGACATGACAAACTGTATCATTCAGAGAAAGGTTTTCTGTTTCCTCTGCGGTGTGTTCCTTTAGTCCGAGCAGTGGAAGCAGATCTTTGGTAAAATCCTGCTGTAGCTGGACTGACAGCGCTGGTACATCTTTGCCTTGTAAACATGTTGGTTAGTTTACATAAACATGTGCTCTCTGAGGCCGTCTTTGTGCTGTTATCTTCTTGAGCAATGATTACGATCACAAACAAAATTCTACTGTCAATCAGTTGTTCTTCATATTGTTATATGTCGTAGGCAGATAACAATATAACATAACAATATGTAACTACTTATAACAACATAGCATTGTTACATGTTGTAGCGCAGCAGAATTCCACTTCAGTCTTTGAAATGACCTTAACTAACCACACTAACACAGGCAGGTCATGCAGGCAACAAATAATAATACTTAGACCAAATAAAAAACAAAAAAATCTACAAGCAACACATATTTGGTGTTTCACAGCCTGTCCCCTGCAGGCTCTATTCCCAACTCTCCTCAGGCTGGTGTGACTTGTTGCTCTCCTCGCCGGCTGCCCGTGTGACTAACCGTTGGCGAGTGCTGGGGTAAATATTTGCATTGCTCTGAAGCTGCTTCGCCATATGCCGGACAGTCCGCCTGAACACACACCGCTCGCCAGGGGGTGGTGGTCTCTGGGGCGCGTGTCTGATCCGAGGCTTCACAGGCCATCAGCCAGGACTCCACAGGATAGGGGGGTAAGCCAACACACCGGTGGGGGTCATTGGTCTGGGTGTTGCATTCCCTCACAGTTGATGAGTGTGTCCATGTGGATCGCTCATTTATTCACCCACGCTCAGACACCAGTCAATGGATGTGTGGAAAGCCTCATAAATGACCTGGATTAAAAGAGGACACAGTTTATTACAGCTGTTGTGGAATTCCAGTAACACTAGAGCTTCGTGAAAGTGAGATTTGATCTTTCTAAAACCTTTTCTATTAGTGAAGTTTATGACCAAGCGGCTCTTTTGAATGAATGAATGAATAGTTTTATAAGCGGATTCGGCATTTCACCGAGCGCAAAGCATGCTGGTCCAGGTTAAAGGTCAGGACTACCCAGACTGTGTACATGACTGAGTGTGACACAGATATTGACTATTTTGAACGTTGAAAATCGATGTTTTAAAAGAATCTTGAAAGAAACGGGGACACAGTGTTACTGGGGAGAGAAAAAAGAACTTGTGGCCCTTGCTAAACCAATAAATAAATAAAAAGAACAGTTTGTATTCTCGAAGACGGCATGTACGTCACAGTCACTGATTACTATGACAACGGACAGCGCCATTTTAGCGTGTTTCCCGTTGCCTGACATAGCAATGGATAAATCAAGAATGACCCTACATTTGGCATGGAAAACAACATGACAAATGGCCGAAATCAGGTATGACACTGTGCAGTCTGACATAGCAACACGTAGCAACCAGTTAAGCGTGGTTTTAGCACAACAGAAAGCAACAGGCCGCAGCAGCGTCACTTGTAACTTCATGTTTTGAGAGGAATTTCCATTTAAGCAGTGATAAAAATGAGAAAATGACAGTATTACCTCCTGAGCGGCAGGAACAGATCAGATCCACATCAGGACACGGTTTTCTTTCAGCCACAAGCTAAACTTTTCTAAACACACTGCGCTCTGACAAAGCAAAAGCACTTCACATGTCAAAGATCTTTACACAGTACGAGCACTCACTATGTCACTAATAAATTACCGAAACTTTACCAAAAATGTCTAATACAGAGTGAGCACTCACTCTTCCACAAACAAATCTTTGATTTCCTCCGGTGCAGCTGGAGTAAACTTAATAACAACAGTACGTGAGCTCAGGCTCTGGGTCTGCCGCTAAAGGTAAATAGCCTATATCTTTCTTGTTGTCACTGCTGTGTTGTGCTTTTCTCTTGGTCTAAAAGCTCTAGTTTCTTATTCAGTCATGGTTCAGTCTGATTTGTAACCGGTGTAGTCTACGTCCCGGTTTAGTCCTCAGACCTGCCGCAGACCGCGGCTGTGCCTAAGCTAAAATTGGCACCGCTTTCCCTGCCAGATGTTGGGTATTTCATGATTGATCCATGGCTATGTCAGGCAACTGGAAACCACGCTAAAATGGCGCTGTCCGTTGTCATAGTAATCAGTGACTGTGACGTACGCCGTCTTCGAGAATTAAGTAAATAGACGTATTGGTTACAAATAGCATTACTAGTTAGCTATATGTGAAACTTACACATTTAATCCATTTGTCACGACGTTCTGGATCTTTTCTTTTAGTAGGAAATTTGATGAGTGCGTGTGGCGGCTCGCATAAAACGCTGTGAGGTTCCTTTATTGCACTCGTGAATAGGGCAAAACTCTTCCATACACTGATTAAGCACATGAGGACAGTCGCACTGCAATGGAGAATGAATATGATATATCGCCATAAAACCACTTTAAGTGCCATAATAGTCACTAAATAGCCGGTTGTTCCACTATGATAGTATGGTTTTAATGGGCTTTGTTGATACCGTGGGTAGTTGTGAACTTTGACCGGAACATTACCACGCATGCGTACTGATAATGCTGATTTGGCTTACTGTGTCTTGTATACACACTGTATGCCCGAACCAAATGGGCTTATAAAACACCAATAACAACAACAAAGTGCCAGATGCCAGACAGTAGGCACAATATACAGTACATGAACTTATTTAAAGGAATAGGCCACCGTTTTTACTAGGGGTGTTTAAAAATATCGATTCGCCGATATATCGCGATATTACGTCGCGCGATTCTCGTATCGATACAAAAAGCGCCCGTATCGATATTTAAACATCTATTTTTGGGGAAATATTCATTGCAGCATCTCTCTTTGGTCCTGCACTTTTACTCCCGCCCGCTAGATGGCAGCGCACCGCGCAGCCCGCTTGAGTAACACTAGAATTTAGTGAGAGTTAGAGAAACACAGGGAGAGTTTAGCATGGAAAAGAATGAGCTATGAGACGCTACGGGGCTCTTTTAAAACTCTACATTTGGCTTTGGCTTTTACAGCAAAGACAGAGACCTGGATTATTACGAGAGCCACCAGCTTTGTGCATATTGCTGAGTGCGTCGCCGCTGCGTTTGGAGAGGATTTATCTTCGTAGCATGGATTTCTTCGTAGCATTTTATTACGGAATTAAACAAAGCCGAGGGGAAACTAAATACAGCAGGCTCATGTTAAACCTGTGTCTCGCCACTGCAGTACTATGACACAAGTTTAAAAAGAGCCTGCTGTATGTAGTTTCCCCTCTGCTTCAGTTGTGTGCTACTCCTGCGCGTGATGCCCGTGTCATTATGTCCCTGATCTACGAGTGACACCCGTTGTGGAGTAGACACGATTTTAAATGCCCCGTCTGAGTTATTGTATATTTTAATGGATGAAACCCATAATAGTTACTGATCGCCAAGGACTCCCAACTATAGAAATACTAGAAAACGTGCATCCCCAGTAATTGGTTTCATTACTAGGTTTCCAAGAAATCTGTTTTCCGTTCAAAGGTACATAATCACCATAAACACCACAGTCACAAGCACATTAGTGAAAAGCATTTATATCATAAGATAGATAGATCAAATGTATTTGATACAAATCTAAGGTGGACTAGTTTACTGAATAGTTGTTTCCAAAGTAGTAAAAAAAATAATCGCAATAATCGTCTAATTCTTCAATATCGGGATATATCGTATCGTATCGTATCGTGACCCTTGTATCGGGATACGTATCGTATCGCCTGAGACTAGGCGATACACACCCCTAGTTTTTACATACTGAGATATGTTCTTACCTGAGCTTATAGACGAATTGATGCTTAACTGTCTGGTCTTTGTGCGTGTGTGACGTGACGAGTGGTATATAAAATAAATAAAAGACTGACAACGCCATCCAGTGTAAACTGGAAAAAATGTGCTTTAAGGCACACAGGTTCGACCCATAAGGACAGAGGCAGCATGTTCCTTTAACACAGTTTAATACAATTACTTAAAATACAGTTACTAAAAACTGGTATTGCCACACGTGCGCTCAGTCACGCAAATGTTGTTAGCATTTAGCCTCTCTCAGCAAAGGTATAGCTCCAAACCGGGGTGAAGTTAAAAACTACCAAGCTGTTCCACATTCTCCCTATTAAAATACAGTTACGTGACTGCGCGGACATCGAAGTGCTCCTAAGGTGTTATTACGCCTTACAATATAGTTCCCCTTTTATCTGTTTAGAAAATCGACATGTTTAATTTTGTGTAACTAGACTTGGATTGTGTAAAGGCTCACGTAACTGTATTTAAATAGGGAAAACGTGGATCAGCTTGGTAGTTTCTAACTTCACCCCAGTTTGGAGCTATACCTTTGCTGGGAAAGGCTAAATGCTAACAACATTTGCGTGACTGAGCGCACGCACAAACCCCAGACAGGTGCACATCAAGTCGTCTAAGCTAAGGTAAGAACATATCTCAGTATGTAAAAACGGTGGGAGCACCCTGAAGTAAGACCTCAGCACCCCCTAAGCCTCTCCTGGGACAAATGTCTGGCACCGCCGCTGCGTAACTGCGTAAATGCGACCAAAAGAAAAGCACATGTTCACCCCTCACAACCCCTCTCCCTCGCCCATTCCCGGCCGCGGAGTCTGGCTGAAGGAAAATGGCTGCCGTACATAACATCGCCATTGGCCATGGGTGTTTCTCCACCCCACGTACTTCCCACTTAAATGCGCTAAATCTGGGGTGGCAAGATCACAAAGTGCGCTCCTACTAAGCGCAAAATGTTACGCTATAGTCTCGCGTTTTGAAACACAAGATTGGGCCCATAGTCTTTTATGGAACAAATTAGTGTGTGTTCTGTTTTCTGGTTCTAGATGACAAATATTTTAGTATAGTTATTGAAAAAGGTATAGTTAAGGTATCAGTAATCGTTAAAGTATCATTAAAGTATTTTTGTCTGATTAAAACAGCCGTTGCGCGTTTGTGTCAAATTCTCCTACATTTAAAATCGGTACCGGAGTTGCTAATACTCTTTGTATCCTTGTGTTTTTGTGGCAAAAACGACATAGTGGACACTTGTCTCCGCTCTTCTGATCGATGCTTCGTAAACTTCCTTCCTTGTTTACCACATGCCGCTTACACCATATCCGGCTTTTCTCTGATCGGTAAACAGTCATGGCCATCGGGAATTGGAAGAAATCACCCCCTGGTCCCAGACTACGCGTTTGTAAAGAATAGGGCCCTTCCACTGTGTTCTGTAGACTTTCACGAGCTGGTTGGAAATTCATCTCTTTATGTTCTTCACTGCTCTATACAGCCTTGCTCCGAGGCACAATCCCGCCATCCAAACCTCCCACTGTACAGCCGGTCGCCATGGCAACTGGGCTAAAACATCACTCGCACACTCCGCTGTCTCTCCTCCTGCCCCCCCATTTTAGGCCTTTTCCCGGGGCCGGTCGGGGGACAGCACGCAGGGGACCATCCATCATCTGCCCATGCCTCTGCCCCCAGGTGTGGACTGTACTCACTGACAACAAACTCAGGAACACATCACAGGCGAGCGGCAGGTACAGCGCAGGGGGCGACGGGGGGAAACCGGTGTCAGAAAAGGGGTTTGCACTTTGAAGAACTGGCGGAGGTAACGCCGAACCCCGGACTACACGTCAAAAGTAGTCACGGGATTTTCGACTGAATCACCTGGATCGGCCTGAATGATTTAGAACCAGATCAAATCAGAAGTTGAAAGGAGCTGTATCATGCAATTTTAGCCATTCCAAAGTAAAGTATAGGCATTTATATGATATATTGTACCTCTATCACTATGGAGTACTCATTTTTGAGAGAAATATAAGTATTTTGGGGGGTATTTTCCCTACCCGGAAGACAAGACGCTTTGATTCAGTTAACTCCGCCCCTCTCTCCGCTCATTCCACATTTGCAGTATTATAAATATAAATATCGCTGCAAAAAGTGAAGTTACTTCACATAATGCAGTTATAAGGAGTTGACTTGTGCAACATTTTCATAAATGGCTAACACACACGCTAACACACACGCTAACAAACACACACGCTAACAAACACACACGCTAACACGCGTTTTGATTGACTCACCGCTCAGTCTGGCTTCCCCATCGGGTTATGAGATCGCGTTGGTTATAAAAGTTAATCCACTTTGATTCTGGTCAAGGTTCACCAAGCATCCATCAGGTTGGTTGATATAGTAGCTAGCTGAATCCCAGAAAGAAATTCCAACTTCTGGCGAGTGCACTCTTCTTTAGGAAGGTTGAATAGTCCTGTTCCTCTCGTAGCCAAACGCACATCCGTGACATTATCGTTGGGTAAGAAAAAAGAACAGGTGGTGTCCAGAGTAGCTTAGAAAGAGCTCAGTCTTCAAAACAACACTTCTGCTCGGATCCATGGATCCTCCGGCCGTGGGTGCGTTTGTTTAGGCTCCTGGGACAGCACAGACGCGTCGGAGAGTTCTTTTTTTTTTTAATTATTATTTCTCTCTTACAACAAAAATAATGAAAAAGCTGTTTTATAAATTAAAATCAGGCCGTAAGGCATTACATTACAAACGTAGCACTTCCGTTCCTTTGTGACGACACAACTGAACAGCTCAGTGGTTTACCAGGAGAGGGCGGAGCAGCTGCTCAGAGAGCAGGATTCAGGAGGATTACTTCGAACTGCGTGAATGAAGCCAAAAACCGCTCTGGGGTGTTTTTGATAAGGAAATGGCATAACAACATGACTAAAAGCTCCAAAAAGTTGATTTTGCATGATATAGCTCCTTTGAAAGGTTTCAAAAATAGGCCTGAATAATGTCTGAACCAGAAACTGAAGTGCATTATTAAAGGAAGTCTACGATCTCTGGCCTGAGCCTCCGCGGTGTGACAGAAAAACATCGTCTCAAGAGGGCTTTGCTGCTGAGGGTGTAAAGAAATTGAATTCAGATCACGTAGAGCAGACAAGTGCCAGTGAGAAGCTTCAAAAACATTCTGTAAACAAACCACCTCGCTTACATTCCCCACATGTGTGTAGCCTTTTTATGTCCACATCAGCACAGGCATATTTACCGAGCGATACGAGGCCCCCCATTTTCCTATTTTGTTAGCCAAGCTGCTCCCATCCTCGCTCTCCCGTTCGCGTATTTGACTTGGAAATCCGGGCTCTATTTGTGTCATGCCCAAGAGGTGCTGTCAATTAGTGTGAACGCCGTGACGCGCCGCCAGAGAGAGCGAAAGAAAAACACAATCAATGATGTGGGACACGAGAGGAGAGAAGACCCGAATGTTGACGTTGAGCCAAAAAGATGCACCTTCAGATGTGCTAAAACGTTGCTTTCCCTGCTCTCCCTGCCGGGGCCTTAGCGGGGCATTCAAAAGCATCATAACTGTTACGTTGTGCTAAAATTAAGGCTGTTCTGTTTTGCTCGAAAGTTTCCTCTGTTTACTGGAAAGGATGCAAACGTTTAGATACTGTAAATGCTTAGACTTTATTATGTGTGAATCCAACAGCAGCACTATTGGGTCAATCTAAAGAGCCAGATGATCAGTATGACCTCTGCACAATTCCAAAAGTATGTAGGATCATTTCAGAGCACCAGAAAAAAGTCTTGTTACAGTTTTTCTCAACCGCACATTCCTCAAAATTTCTCAAAAGACATTTGCAAAAGAAGCTCACTTTTCACAATTCCTAGAATAGATTTCATCTTGTCAAAACCAGATATGATCATTCTTCACAAGACAAAGTGTTCTCATGTACACAACAGTAAAAAAAAAAACTGTTGTCCAACACTAGTTTAGCACAAGGAGTGTTTGGATTCACACTTCACACATATGAAAGAATGGGGTAATCTTCCTAAAACTTGCACCTTTTTTTAAGGCCTATTTTGGAACAGACAGAGGCATGTCTTGCTACATACGACAAGTAAAATGACTGTTGGTACAAATGGACAGTGTGCACTCTAGTAGTTTACAGTATGTTGTAGTGTGTTACTACAGAAGACACCATTTCTTGCTTATGGTTTTTGTACAATATAACTATATATATATATTCGCAGAGTGAAAAGATGACAGCAACAAACTGAAGACTGAGTTGTATTTACCACAGTGTTGGGGAGAATACTCTGAAATTGTACTTTGTTCTAGAATAACATCCATCCATCCATTTTCTTCCGCTTTACCCCGGGCCGGGTCACGGAGGCAGCAGTCTCAGCAGAGATGCCCAGACCTCCCGATCCACGCACACCTCCTCCAGCTGTTCTGGGGGACCCCGAGGCGACACCAGGCCAGCTCGGAGACATAGTCCCACCAGCGTGTCCTGGGCCTTCCACGAGCCCTCCTCCCAATAGGACATGCCTGGAACACCTCCCGAGGGAGGCGGCCAGGAGGCAGGGGCGTGCTGGGACCCAATTTCGGCCCGGGAATTATAGCTCCGTAATAGTGCGTTGGTCTTAAGTACCGGAGGTCTCTGAATCAAATACCACATTGAACATTTTCTAACAATTTCACATGGGCCGCTGCACACACAGTCTGAGCCTGAAACAAACCCTCAATCAGCTAGTTATGAAGATAAAAACATTTATTTGGCCACTTTTCTACCTTTCACTGCCTTTTTCTCTGGATTGGACTGCACCAACTTGAACTAAAGCGGAGGGGTGTTCCACTTAAAACACCCTTAAACACTCCTCTGAGTTAGTTCAATATCAAATGGTATCTCCCTGCCACAAGAATGAAAAGTTTGATGCAAATATTTTCATCAGTCATTATTTTGATAGATTTCCATGACAATTACACTTGTGTTACTTCATTTATATCTGGAACAGCAGCTCATGCTCCTGCTGCAGCCCAGTTAAAGCAGTTAGGCCTGGAATAGCACAACTGTGAGTCTATTATTATTTCATTATTTTATTCTGATGACCCAGCCCAGAAGCACCGGAACTGAGCGGCCCACCGGGAAACGTCCCGACTCTCGCTATGGCCAGCACGCCTCTGCCAGGAGGCATCCGGAACAGATGCCCTAGCCCTATAGAAGAACAGCTCAACATATAATTTCAAATAAGTTGTCTGATGTTTATCCATTGTAATCGTACACTGTAAACTGTAAGAGGAGTTTATTCTTTTCTCTGATGTTGAGGTGCCTGAGAAGCAGAAACGTGTTCACCAACTAATGTAACCAAGCGGTGGCTGACACAGTGGCCGTTCCTCAATCTGTGTACTTGTGCGGACTTGTGTGCTCGTGGACTCGTGAAACGTCATCACGTGCGGCCCAAGTCCTGTTCCAATTCAAAGTCCGCTTCTCAGCAAGTTCGCTGTAAATCCCCGGATGAGAACTTGCTCCGCCCGTTTTACCGAGGATGCATCAGAGGAGACTTGTGCGTTCTCCGCCAGCGATATTTTGCTTTGAGCACATGGATCACCGCGGTGCCATGCCATTGGTCCGACAACCCATTAGTCTGACGTCTCATTATTCAGAACATTTACCATTGAGCAGAGGTGCCATTAGTCTGACATCTCTAACCCAGTTGTGTTGTGGATTAGAGACAACCACTGGCCCTAACCTTAAAGGTCAGGGGACTCTTGCCTGAACCTTTATTTTATTTTTCAACCCCTACTTAATGGGACATTTTTGGAATAATGAGACGTCGGACTAATGGGTTGTTGGAATAATGAGCCGACCCTGATCACCGCGAGCCTGTTTCATCCCCAGAGAAGTGCCTCCAGCTTAAGATAGTTTTTACTGGGTTTTCTGAGCAGAAGTGTTGAAACAACTTTGGTCATGCTTTCATTTTCTCACAACGATCAGCAATAAATTCATTTAAAGTCGTATCATCATGAACAGTGTGTTGTTGCATTGTCGGGCTGCTGCAGCTGGGATTGGCTGGGATCGTTGTGCTGACTGTTGCCATCAGGTTGTTATACATTGCCCTGCTACTGGCTCCAACCACATTAATGAAAATATGATATTAACAGGGGTGGGAATGTATAAGTTATACTTCCTCCCACTCCTTTTCGTGTTTATGTACAGTATTATGTATATATGAAAGTATGTTAATAATTATGTCATGAATACATGTTAAAATGTTGCAAAAGCTGCACGTTAATGTAAAAAATAGTCATGTGTAAAATATGTATTGTACATTGAACTCAGAACAATCAATCAATCAAGTATTCTATTACATGTTGACATTGTTTTATTTAGAGGGGCACTGCAGACAAATCTTTATATGGGAACGTCATATTTTAAAGTTTAAACTGTTGCAACCTGGCTCAGTATTGAGGGGTAAGTAAATATACAATATAACGGCAGTTCTGACTACGCAGTTACCAGTACAGCTTAACTCTCATGACCAAGTCTAATCAAATAGTTGACAGGAATGACAGGACTAATGCATACCAAAGGGCTCTACACTGCACACAAACCAGACTAATAATGGTCAAAACAGCACAAATATAAGTGACATGTCTTTCTATGAAAAGAACAAATACATATAGGTTAGCCTGACAGCAGGAACATGAACAAAAAAGTTACAAGTGTCAAATGAGTAGACAGTGTACCTTGCGTTTGCATCCTCACCCCAAGGCTCTGAAAGCACATGCCGGGCGCATGTCAGTGCTGACTGTAAACACTAGCCGGCATCAGAGCTACACTGCTCCTGAATGCAATGAAAACAGTAGTCTACAGTATATACATTCAACATATTAAATCAGAAGAGCAGGACATCTTACCACAGGGCACCAGGACAGCAACACAAAAGGCGCTCACCTGCCACACAGCTGAGCTGCATTTAGAGCAAACTAGTGGCTAACCAGGAAGTGTAATAATAGAGCTGCAGCCATACGGAAACACATGGGGACAACATTCAACCTGTCACACTAACAAACGAGAGATACTGCCTGATCTGAGGCTCCTCTGTTCTCGGGCTGTGATGTGTTAGACTTTATTCCCAGCACATAGACATTCTTTGGAATGATATAACATAAAATATCAGTACAGCGATACTCAAAAGAATGTTTTTAACCCTCTGGCAAACTGTTGCCCTCAGGCAACAAACCACCCTTTTTGCACTGACACTGGCACTTTAAGCTTTTTTATTGTTTTTGAAAGTGACCAGACATGTTTATGTCCAATAAAATCGGGGCTGAAGTGGGCGGGGCATTTGTCTGGGAGTGGAGCCGTCCTTTCAGGAAGCACACTGCCCGAAAAAAGGTCAGATAAATATCACTTTTCTATAGGTTTAAATTGGAATAACTAACTAAAATAGTTATGTGAATGTGCATGGATATGTCAAGAGGCATATTACATATTTTTGGTTTGTATTTATACACTAAAACAGTGCTTTGAGGTTTGTTGCCTCAAGGCAACATCATGCATACGGAGCACTTTTGTTGGGTCAGTGTAATGCTAATGGGTGGGGATGAGCTGGAATGGATAATCAGCACCATACTTTCTACCTACTATTATGTTGTATATACTATTGCTTGTAGGAAATGGACATAATAATGTTTAATGGATTCAAGAATGAGCAAGAATGAGCAAGTTAGGGGCATTCCATCCAACAGTGAGGACAGTGAGGACAGTGACCCCATCACATGACTTTATGGAGCCCCATCCAAGGCAACGCACAATCAGCACGGCGGGCGAAGTATAAAAGACGGAAGCGAGTTGGCATGAGGGAGAAGGAAGGCTGGACGGACAACAGGAGTTCGGACATGATGGAGGCACGGACGAAGGCCAGAGGCGCAGGAGGACTGGGGCGAGGCGCTGTGGCAGAGATACAGGCGGCGCGATGGAGGGCCGCGTCACAGGGCAGAGCTGTGTAGACAGAACAGCAGGATAGGCTGTGTGACTGCGGGCAGAGCATGTGTAGAGCATGCTACGGGTATGGGGACCACTGGGGGTACTTGAGCCCTTAGCAGGGGTACTTGGAATTATTTAAGATGAAAAAAGGTGAAACTGTGTAGAATTTCAATGTGAATTGCAAAGGAAAGTTAGTTTTAATTATGTTCTTCAGTACAAGATTTGATTTTGAGAGTAGTTTAGCTTCATGTTGAACACAAATCACACAAGTCCCAATGAGGACCCCCAGCGACCTGGAGAAGAAGGCTGATGGGACGCGCCACGGAAAGACAGAACATTTACTGCATGCACCTAGTTATTTTAGTCATTTTTAGCCTTTCCATTTTAAATTGTATGCTTTTATCATGTTTTATGCCCACTCCTTATTGGCTCTCTTCACCATAGTACAGATTTTTTCACTCGGGCACGCCATGGGCATGTGTGCATGTCTGTGTCTGAATGGGTGGAGAAGAGAAGTATAATGACCCATTCAAAGAGCAAGCCTGATGAAATAAATGAGGAGGATAATGAGGATGTGCCCTCTGAACCAGAGGATTTATTTATTTATTTTAGCAGTTGAAATTCTGCTCAAAAGGAGTGGGCCGAAGCAAACGCTTATGAGCGCCCACCCCTGAAATCAATGACGAGGATGACGATGACTTACTCCGGTGGAGAACACCCCATAATGATGACTTCCCCAACTATCCTGAATGGCAGGGCGGATGACGGCTCTACAGAAGAGAATGGCCTGAGGAAATTGAAAGAAAAGATGCTGCACACGTTCAAGGCCCAAACGTAGCAGAAAGCCTGGGAAGAACCTGGAACTCAGTCACTGAGGAGCACGTGGAGAAGTGTAGAAAGAGGACTCGCTGAAGAGGGCTAAGCCTCAATATCCAAACGACTGAGTAGTTGGCGGGAAATGATTATGCAAGGTTGTTGAGGGACCCGTCCTGTGGGATCTCATTTAGATCACCATTTGAGATGGAGATGTGCAGTCTACTGTTGGCAAGGTGTCTTCAAACATAAAAGAGCTAGTGATGGTTTGGATGTAAACTTCGTCATATCGAGGTGATCTCTACAGAAACGAGAAGGTGGAGAGGAGAAAGAACACTTGGAAAATGTAAAGTGCCAGGTAAAATGAAATGAAATAAAAAGATTAAAATGTCTTCAGAGTTGATTTAGTCGTAATTTATTCTGCTAGGAGAGTGTGACCACTGTTCAAAGCCTTCTCCAGCACATCCCAAAGATTCTAAATGGACTCTGTGGTGGCCTGATCCACTCTTTCACAATCCTGGCATTGTCATCTTGGAATATGTCTGCGTCATCAGGGACGAAGAAATCCACTGATGGAATAACCTGGTAATTCAGGATGTTCAGGTCATCCCATTCTTTAGGCACATAGTGGGACTGTCAATGAAGTGCAAGAATTCACAAACCTCAGGTATAATGCTTGTCAGTTTAAACATGCCTTGGATGCCGCCCCAACTTCTCTGAAGATTTTCAGGAGAATATGTATTATATATGTTTATATAAAGGGCCCTCAACAAATATTAGCAGCCTTGATAAATAACGCTCCAGAATTGTGTAATATTTACAAAAGTAGGCACGGCAAGGCAACTTTATTTATACCGCGCATTTCGTACACAAGGCAACTCAATGCACCTAAGTATTTACACATTTCTTATCTTAATAACAATGTCCCATTTGTGTAGTTTGTTGAGATCTGGAATTTTGTCGCCTCGGGCCTTTATCTTATTATACGGCTCTTCACAATGCACTCCATTGACTTGAATGTGATTTTCCAACGTTCTACCGGTATTAGAATTATTTTCTGATAGAAGACCTCTGAAAAAAATAATGACCGCTGCCAATGGCAACGGAGTTTGTGCTTGTAATACAGGTCTTTCATATCACTCCGCAAGTAGTAGTAGCGGACACTATCTCTGTCCCTGTCGCATCGCTCGAGAAGTTAACGGGAATCCGACTTTCAACTTACCCAGAGATTCACCACCATTCCTCCTCTCCAACTGCACCTTCAACTAAGTAGCTAGGCTAGCAATAAGTAACTAGCCTTGCTGCTACTAGCCTAGCCACACTGCCTGGAATCAACAATCGTTGCCAAGCAACGTGCAAACTATTGGGAACTATTAGCCGCAGAAATCATTAAATAAACCTTTCGGTCCTTCATAAAAGTGTATCAAGTTTATTTGTATGTGTTCAGCTGGCAAATAGCCGTATAATAAGTGGGATAATGTATAGAACGCTGGTCATTATCGGGAAAATAAGTACCTTCAGGGTGAAACAAGAACTCTCCACTTCGCGTCAGGGTCCGGTTCGCCCTGTCGGTACTTATTTTCCCGATAATGACCAGCGTCCTATACATTATCCCTTACTTGTTAGATCATGCTATTATTTATTGATTTGGCTTTTTTTCTTGACTGTGCTCGGGCCTTTTCCATTTTTGTTCGCAAGGACATTATTTAAACTTATAATATGAAAGCTGCACTGCCCAAAAGCAGGTTTACGAACCACAGTTATAATACGCCCATTTGAGTGATTGATGAACCGTAATAAACCGCAATTTATAATCATAGTATCTCTGTTTTATAAAATGTGCCACCGCCGGCGAATGACTATAGACGTCCACATCCAGCAAGATACTGTAGGTCCGAAACTGAAGTCTCTATCCACTCCATAACCCCCCCGATTTATTATCTCCTAAAGCGGATAAATGGACTTCCTGGATTTCATTTGGATAAGAAACGAGGCGGGAACAGGAATCACCATCCGTCATCATTCCCCCAGCGCTCCGGGACGGCTCTTAGGAACACCATTTATTAGGCCTAACACCAGCGCGTATACCCTCACCGCCTCTTAAAACGTCCACGGTGCACGGCTTCACTGGTCATGAATCAGGACGCGCACTTTGTGGATCCCCCAGGACAGAGTTCTGAGGGAGAAAAATGATCATTGGAGTGGGCCTCTACAGGAGACTGGTAATGATATAAGGCAGTAGAGGCGGCGACGTACAGCTCATTGAACAGGTTTAAGAGGACGAGGATTACGGCGTCCTCCTGTGCGTCGTCATTCTCAGCGCACTGGTTCCGACAAGCGCAGGAACATGATTATTCTGTAAATAAAAACAACGGTGTGAGGAATAATGTTGAATAAAGAGAAGCAGGAAAGAAATGTAATTGACTTATCATTTTCAATGTGTCTTTAGGGGACGTTTCTGTAGTCGCAGTAAAAACAGAGGCATAAATACATTTAAAATTGTGATTTCTATTCAATCTGACATGTATTAATCAATGCTCATAAAATGGGTCACATTTCAGTTCTCACGCTGGGCCCGATTCTTTATCAGACGATACACTGTGGTCACAGCTGGAACATGCAACACAGGAGAGAGGGATAGAAGGCAAGGCAGGTATGGAGTATTCACTGACCTATTTAAAAAGGAAAGTTAGGCTACTATAGCTGATGTAACCTGTGCACAGCCATGTAGCAAACGTGCAGCCGTGCGCGGTCAGGAACAAACACCGGGAGAGTGGGATCCATCAGGACAAAAGGGCGCACTTTTTTTTTTCCAAGGATAATATAATATAAAATAAAATATATGATAGGAATAGGACGACCCTAATCCTAATGGTCCGTTCACACAACGCGTCAAAATCGTCACGTTTTTATTTAAAATACATGGGGGACATGCCTAAGGGAGCGTCGAGAGATCCCGCAGTGCATCCAGCGCCTCCTGTGCGGCCGACGCTAGAGTTGGGAAATGTTTAACATTATGGAGGATTTTCGCGAGCGTCAACCAATCAGGAGCTTTCCCCAACAGTGACGTGCGTTGGAGCTGAGCCAATGCTGGCAGATCCTATGCCGGCCTGCAGATGTTAACAGTCAGAGTCATGGAGGATTAGCTTCATTGTGTTGTGAACCGGAGCTACAGCAGCTCCGGGACTTTTACAAAGACACACATCAGTGATTCTTTGACCTAAACACCCAGGATTAAAAGCGGCGACAAGAAAACTGAATCTGCGCTGGGAATGTGTTTTGGCCTTGATGATGCCTGTAGCATTCCCAAAGCTAATGCTACAAGCTAAACTCAGATCATGTGAAAACGAGAAATATGCACGAATAAAGTCAATGAAACCACCATCGACATAAAGCAACCGTTGAACAATGATCACACACTGTTGATTTTTAAGTTTAAAAAAAGCATCCTGATGCTCGGTGACATTGTGACAAGCGTCTGACTTCAATAAGCGCAAGCATACAACTAGGGGCTTTGGGCACGTTTTAGACGCCTGAAAAGCGTGCGGCCCTGACACAGCAAAACCCTGATTGGGTGATATATGTATACTGTATACCAACTATTCTAGGAAAAACAAAATTGACAGCACAGGTGAACAGCTCTCATGGTGTGCTCTTTAATTCATGTGAGGCTGTTTACACTTTTATAGACATCATCTTCTCTGTAACTATCAAATACGCTTGAATGCTGCACAAAACTTATATTTTAAAAAGATAAATGAAGTTGGAGTAGGACCCAGGACTCCACCTTAAAATCATGAATAGGTTGTATTTTACTTATTGTCCCTAAAGTCACTCGTAGGCACACATACTATTTTGAAACACATAAAAATGTTGGTTTGATGAAGGCTGTCTTTTGACCTTTTGAGTAGATTCACTCATTACATGACGATTACTCATGATTGAAACACGTCCTAGCATGTTTTTGATGAGGGGACATAGGGCTGGGCAAAAAATCGATTTTATCGATTTATCGATTTTGTAGCTAAAAACGATTTTTATTTTGCAAACTCGAGTTTTTTTTCCACCACAGTTTTTTTGGACTTTTTCGCGTTTCGTCCTTGTGGGTTACCGTAGCGCAGTGTGAGCCATGCCCCCTCCCCCGCCTAACACCGTCAAAACAACAACATGCGCGATGGAAAGTGATTACAGAATGATCTGAATGAAGTATGTCCCTTGAGTTGCTCATATTTGCGAAGAAAGGGCTCAGGATTTGCGTCTTGGATGAACTCTGACAAGTTGAACCACTGCCTTACTAGCTAGCTAGCTTTCCTAACTTTTAGCCTGACGCTAACAACACGGTGAGGAAAACCACAATGCAAACGCGGTTTAAGGCTAATAATATCCTTCTCATCTGGAGCGCTCACGTAAAGTCTCAGGACAAACTCATACGTACTTCTCTCTCTCCTTCTCTCTGTCCCTCCTGCGTGTGTGTGTATCTGTGCACCTGCCCCGATCGGGAGAGAGACGTGCAGACGCGAGAAACAGGGAAATAGTGGATCCTTTGAAAACTATGAAAACTACAATAAATTTGACTCATGTTGCAGAAGCAAGTGTGACCTATGATAAACTTCTCTGCGTTGTGTTGTGCTTATGGTGCTCTGAACCACGGAGAGGAGGCAAGGCTGCAATCGGGGAAGAGCAACGCTCAAACCCCATTTATTTACCCTGGCAGAGGGAAATAAAAGTTTTGGCGTTAGCCTAATATCATGTGCCCAACGAGGCCTTTCTCTCATGAGTACGGGAACAGAGAGAACATAAATGTACAACAACATACCTGGCAGAGGGAAATAAAAGTTTTGGCGTTAGCCTAATATCATGTGCCCAACGAGGCCTAGAAACACGGGGGGGGAAACAACACGTAAGTACAAAATAATAACACATAAGTACAAAATTACTAACATGGATGATACGAGAACATTGTAGTAACATAAAAGACAAACCAAAATTACACAGATGCTAATCTAATAACACGATGCTTCCAGATACAAAACTCGCTAACCTTTCTCTCATGAGTACGGGAACAGAGAAAGAGCTAGCGCGGAGTTGACCAGTTATATCGACCAAACCGGAAGTGCCAACGTTGGAGACAGACTACCAAAACAAAAGACATACGTGGACTACACCCACTGCCAGGTACATTAACATCACAATAAGACAACAAGTAGGTAATCCTATTACCAGAATTTAACCAGCTTTACACTCTGTTACACACACCCCCCCAAAATTCTGAGTAATAGGGGGTGTTTTTAAACCAAAATTACAGAAAGAGGAGAAAAAAAAATACCAGAGTAACCCCCAAAACCGGAATAATCCATCCCAAAGGATCGCACAGAGTAGAGCCCTACTCTACGCGGGTATGAAGAGTGCCGTTTACACCCCTCGTACTGCGGTGATACTCATGAAGGAAAAAAAAAAATTTTTTTACACCTCTTCCTCTCAATGGAAGTCACAAAACCTCCTTAACACAAAACCAATGGGAGCTGGTAAGCCTTCCCTTGCGTGAACATACTATTTACAAAAGAGATAACGAATCTCACAGGCATTGAGGGTCCCCCTAACTCCACATTTTGTTCATTCATTTCACAAATTAACCGAGCGGGGGGGTTGACTAATCTGCCTGCTCTGGTACGCACAGGTAACAGTTGCGCGTCAGCTACTGCGTCACACGTCACCACGTTTGCAGAGGCGAGTTCCGAATGGTTCTCAGGTGTGGTGTGGTCACCCACGCTAATTGGCAATTGAGAGAGCGCGCCATCAGATTCAGCACAGATAGAAGCGCTATCACACGGACTCAACGCCACAGAATCCACATCAGACTCAGCAAACGGATCAGACACGGTCTCCTCGTCGACTAGACTCGCTTCTACACTCTGGTGAGAACCATTTTCAGTGTTCAAAAGCCAATTAATCGTCCTAGTCTCACTGTCCTGTGTCTCAACAGGGATTTCTGGTCCGTCGTTCGCTAATGAGGAGCAATTAGACGCACATGGGCTCTCTACATTCGACGAGAGGAAACTGACAGGGAGTAGAAGATTTCTATGTACCGTTTTGACTTTCTGAGTGTCAGGGTCTTTGATAGAATAGACATTTACGCCCGGTCTCACGGAGACAACTTCAAACACCGTCGAAACCCATTTGTCCGCAACTTTCCGCTTCCCTCTCTCTCCTCGATTGGCGAGTAAAACTTGGTCACCCACGACGAGGGCCGCGCCTTTTGCCTTACGATTGTAGTTTTCCGTCTGACGGGCCTGAGCTGTCCTACTGTTCTGGAGCGCAATGCGCGATGCCTCAGCTAAATCCCGCCTCAAAGCTGCAATAAACTCATGGTGGTCAACGACAGGTGTACCCTCGAGCACATGCTGGAAAACGATATCGACAGGCAACCGTGGGACCCTCCCAAACATAAGATAAAAGGGCGCAAATCCCGTAGTTTCATGTTCAGTGCAATTGTAACAAAAAGTCAGCATCTGCAACATCTGGGGCCATCTCGCTTTCGACTGTGGGGGAAGGGCACGGATCATGTTCCCCAGAGTCCTGTTGAACCGTTCTGTAATGCCATTCCCCATAGGATGATATGGCGTCGTGTGCGACTTCTGGACCCCAGACAGCGCCAAAAGTTCTTTCATGAGGCTGCTCTCGAAATTTGCACCTTGGTCCGAGTGGATGCGCTTTGGGAAACCATACACGCAGAAAAAGTCACTCCACAGCCGACGTGCGACTTGTTTAGCCGACTGATTCTTGCAGGGAAATGCGTGTGCCATTTTTGAAAAATGGTCAGTAACGACCAGGACATCGACACATTTTTTGTCCGTTTGTTCAGCAGTCCAGAAGTCGATGCAAACCAACTCCATCGGTTCTGAGGTTTGGATACTTTCCAAAGGAGCACGTCCGTGTGGTTCAGGTGTTTTACCCACGATGCATCTAAAGCACTTCCTGACGTGATTGATGACGTCCCTTTCCATCCCTATCCAGAAAAACCTTTGCCTGGCCAGGGAAAGCGTCCGCGCTTGGCCCTGGTGACCCGCTGAATCGTGGAGCCCAGTGAGGACTTGTTGTTTCAAAGCGCTCGGGACAACGAACTGATGGAGTGTCACATTCATTTTATTGTCTCTTTTCGACCGGAACAACAACCCGTCTTTGATGGACAACTTTGCCCAATGTTTGAGGAGGTTCTTAACACCACCTGGTTCACGTGCGCGCTCACGCTTGGTGGGTCTTTTACGCCTTTGCACGTAATAAAAGACTCGACTCAGGGTGCCGTCCTGTTCTTGCATGGACACAAGCTGGCTCAGCGGGAGCGAAGCACTGTCGGTGATACACGCCAGTTGCGGGACATCAGCACAAGTAACACGCAACGGACTGGTACCCCCTTCACTCTGTGCGCTTAACACCGCTTGGACTTCGTCGAGGGACAGAGATGGCTGTGGGAAAAGCGAATTGGCGGAATCCCCGGACTCGTCTACACGTTGGCAGTTATTTGTGCACCTAAACGCGTCTTGGACTCTCTGGTCCGCTAACTCACTAACTTGGGCGAGCATGTGAGAGTACGGTTCAGACACTAGACGGTGGGCTACGCAGGACTTAACAAATGGCTCCCTACTGAGCGCGTCAGCAACCACATTCTTAGGGCCCGGGACATAGTTAAGATCGAAGCTATACGCCGCTAACTTCGCCACCCACCTCTGTTCGCAAGCGTCAAGTTTGGGCTTAGTCAATATATACGTCAGTGGGTTATTGTCAGTCCAAACAGAGAAGGTCCGTCCCTTTAACCAATGGCCAAATTTGTCGCATACAGCCCACTTGAGAGCTAAAAACTCCAGGCGGTGAGCTGGATAATTCAACTGGGCTTGAGACAAAGTTTTACTGGCAAAAGCCACAGGTCTGGCGATCTTACTACCAGGTGGCAATTGCGAAAGAACAGCGCCTATCCCGTCGAAAGAAGCGTCTACAGCGAGGATAAAAGGGGCCTCGAAATCTGGATGAGCCAACGTCACACTGTGTATCAAATCATGTTTGAGGGTCTCGAAAGCTACCCTACAGTCGTCAGTCCAGTCAGCGGGGGTCAGTCTCACTAAACCTTTCTTGAACTTAGGCTTGGGAGGTCTGCCCTTTTTCTTGGAAGTGGAGGGTTCTGACACGAGACTAAACAGGGGCCTAGCCTTGGCTGAACAACCTTCAATAAAGTGGTGGTAATACAGGGCCATGCCTAAAAAGGACCTAATCTTTTTAGCGCAGGGGGTTTTACCGTCTGCCTCCATGAGGTCTGTTTCCCTAATGTCCCCGATGGCCTGGACTTTACTGGGGTCGGTTTTCATGCCTTCTTCGCAGACGATGTGGCCCAAAAACTTTACAGAGCGCCGGAGGAAGTGACATTTCTTGGGGGAAAGCTTAAGATTGTTTGCAGCTAACCGCGAAAATACCATCTCCAAACGCTCTAGCGCAATCTGTTCGGACGGCGCAAACACCATCAAATCGTCCAGGTAACACAACAGGCTGGTGAAGTTTTTATCACCGAAGACCGACATCATCATGCGCATGAACGTCGCGGGGCTGTTGGTCAGTCCTTGGGGCATCCTGTTATACTCGTGCAGCCCGAACGGGGAGGGGAATGCAGTGTAACGTTTGTCGTCCTCGTGTAGCGGAACGTTGTAAAACCCCGAGGTGAGATCCATGGTGGAAAAAAACACATTGCCCCCAAGCGCCGCTAGCGCATCGGTCTGGTGGGGTAACGGGTGTGCATCTTTAATAGTTCTCGCATTCAGCCACCGAAAGTCATTACAGATGCGCAAATCGCCATTGGGTTTCACGACGAGGACTAGCGGAGACGCATACTCGCTCTGGGACTTCTTGATGATCCCGACTTCCTCCATCTCATTCAAAGCTGTCCTCAATTTCTCATAGTGACACGGAGGGACACGCCGGTATGGTAGTCTGAACGGCTTGTCATCCATCAACCGTATCCTGTGCACAAAGTCTTTCGCCTCTCCACAATCCATCTTATGCCTGGAGAACGTGGAGTCGTATCGCTCGACCAGGTTGAGTAGCTTGTTTTTCCACTCCAAGGACACCTCACACGACGTGATGTCAACTTCTGAGAGTCCCATGTCGATAAGAGCCTTTTTAATCTCGTCCTCAGTTTTCAAACATGGGGTCTCCGTCGCGCGCTGGATATTTGACTGAACTCGCTGTGGCTCCGGTAGATCTTGCACTGACGCACTGGGCGAGACATCCGCTAGCTTGGCATTTTTCTTCAGTGTGAGTGCTTTCTCCGTCGGGTTCACTATTTTAACGGGAATCCACCCGTCTCCATACAGAGTGGTGACGACTCTCCCCACCAAGATCTGCGCTGGTCTCGTTTTAGATCGAGTGGGCTCCACGATGACAGAGCTCCCCACTGCCGAGGCGTCCACGGATGGTAATTTAGCCCACACCAAATGTTCAGTCAGGGGCTGCAGCGTGACACTCCTTTTTAGTTTTGCAGTCCCAAAATCCAGCGATGACGTGTCCGTACGATGCACTGTATGGGACAACAGTGATAGCAGCTGGGGTAACTCATTACCGGAAGCGCCCATCTTACTTGAGTCTATTTCTCCATCTTCGATCCGCCTCATGAGCCATTTCAAGACGTTACTCCCCAGGATCATGCTGTCAGACTGGCCGGGCACCACTAAGACCGGGACGACGACTCTGATACCGTACACTAAAACAGAGAGGTCGTACAAAGCAGTGGGCATTACCTGTTGACCTCCGCAGCCCACGATGACATACTCATCCGCACGCTTCCTGTCAATCTCCGGATAATCCCTCTTCATCATCGAATCAATCTCACCGTTAATAGTGCACGCCATAGATCCACTGTCCACTAAGGCCTTGATGACATGGCCATTGTCCATGATAACGTCCGTGTGGAATAACGAGTCAGTTTCTGAAAGTCTTTGTAATACTTGTACAACTGGTGTCTTGCCCAGCGGCACTTTGTCGCTGTAAGCTGCACGCCCGGGACCAAGATGTACCGCACTGTCCATTGTGGGAGGTGACGAATTCCCATCTACGCTGTTCTCCCCTATGCGCAGACTTACTAGTTTCCCTTGAGGCCCGGAGGGAGAAGTGTCAACGCCCTGGGGACACGCATTGCTAATGTGGCCCTGTTCATGGCACCGAAAACACAGTTTATGCTTCCAACAATGTGTGTACGCGGTGTGGGACACATCTCTACAGATCGCGCAAGGCATGCTGTTTAAACTGCTAGCACTGGGAAACCGCGTGTCTCGACGTGGCCTATGCGTTACCTGGGCGCCATCTTGGGACTGCGACAAAACCTTTTTCAACATGGCGGCCAGCTCCTCGAATGCGGAGTGGTCGGGCATGTTAGCAGTGGGGGCTACGATAGCGGGAATATCACTTTTATTCACAGAAACCATATTCAACACCCCTGTCTTTCTAGAGCTATTTTCTAAGTGGTACTCGTCCAGCACCTCCTGAACCTCACGAGCCGTCCACTTATCAATGGTCTTAGACCGGAATGTGTAAGACAGCTCTTTGTTTGGGCAATGTCTTATGAACAACCGCGTGACATCCTCCCCTGGAACCTCGGAGAATTTCCCCAACCCCGCAAGGCAGCTAATAGCAGTGTCCGCAGCATTATTTAACCGTAACCAAAAATCATACGGGTCCTCATTAGCTGTGGGCCGGATGGAATAAAAGTCAGCCAGAGGAACCGAGGAGCACAAACCCGCACCAAAATGTTTACGCAGGAGACCGAAAATGGCCTCGGGCCCTTGCGTGGAATCCAGCCCGCCATTTTTTATACCCAGCTTAGCGACATTTCTGGCTTTGCCCCTCAAATGTACAAGTATTTCCTCCGTTCTGCATTCAACGGGAATATTGCTTTTCCTTAGATAAACCTTCATCAAATCCTCCCACTCGTCGATGGCTAGGACCTCGGAGCCATCCCCCCTGTACACCGGTGGCTCTTTGGCCCTTTCTCGACAAAAGTGACATTTGACAGGTTTAAGCTGTGACTGTTCATGGAATCATTCGCCTGTGGAGGCGTAGCAGGAGCCCTGGGAGACTCGGCGGATGAGCTAGACGAGTTTAACCTAGACACAATATTATCCGCCAACATGTGACCCATCTGTTGCATCATGTCATTCATTTGGCTCATACCCCCCACAGTTTCATCACCAAACACATGTCCCGTGCTGCACTTAGGCAGCTCAAAACTCACATTGTTCATAGCACGAGGCATAGCTCTGCCCCGAGCCACACTACTACCCACATCACTCAAGGGAAAAGGAAGAGGAGACACCAAGGCTCCGCGCCCCCTGCCGGTCACGACAGGTGTGTGCAGCTCCTCCGAGTCCATCTCCGCGGCGTGAAGAAGACGTAGATGTGGACGATGCAGTTTCCCGCCCCGGTGGTCCGAGCACGAACAGCCCCTCGTGTGGCGATGGCGGCTCCCAGCGGCGAGGCGGCGGTGGCACAGGAGAACCGTCCTGTAGCCCAATCTCGAGAACCCGTGGACCCAGCAACGTCTGGTCCGGTTCGAACGGAGTCACGGCACCAGTGTGACCTATGATAAACTTCTCTGCGTTGTGTTGTGCTTATGGTGCTCTGAACCACGGAGAGGAGGCAAGGCTGCAATCGGGGAAGAGCAACGCTCAAACCCCATTTATTTACCCTGGCAGAGGGAAATAAAAGTTTTGGCGTTAGCCTAATATCATGTGCCCAACGAGGCCTTTCTCTCATGAGTACGGGAACAGAGAGAACATAAATGTACAACAACATACCTGGCAGAGGGAAATAAAAGTTTTGGCGTTAGCCTAATATCATGTGCCCAACGAGGCCTAGAAACACGGGGGGGAAACAACACGTAAGTACAAAATAATAACACATAAGTACAAAATTACTAACATGGATGATACGAGAACATTGTAGTAACATAAAAGACAAACCAAAATTACACAGATGCTAATCTAATAACACGATGCTTCCAGATACAAAACTCGCTAACCTTTCTCTCATGAGTACGGGAACAGAGAAAGAGCTAGCGCGGAGTTGACCAGTTATATCGACCAAACCGGAAGTGCCAACGTTGGAGACAGACTACCAAAACAAAAGACATACGTGGACTACACCCACTGCCAGGTACATTAACATCACAATAAGACAACAAGTAGGTAATCCTATTACCAGAATTTAACCAGCTTTACACTCTGTTACACAAGCACATGCCCCAAACGCGTTAATTAACTTAATACCCACAACTCTCTATCCCCAGCCTGACAATAAAACACAAGTAAACTGCACAGAGGCAGGTGAACTTACAGGAGCATTTTACTGTGATGGAGATGAAATAATATTGCTACAATTATCTGCACCTTCATCTTATCTTCTGTGTTCTTCCAGGTGAAGGTAGAGATTTAAGTGAATTTAGATGAATAAAGAGAATAAAATAGCTGTATAATGAATTTACCCCATTGTATAAAAGGCTTTGTTTTTGAAGTATTTTGTCAGGTGTCATATCACCCTGCCCTAATGCCAGAGGCTCATTTACTTTTTATTTTAGGATTGTTTACGCATTTTAACTCTTGAGGACAATAACAGCAATAAAGTGGCACTTTTGACAATATATCTGATCTGCAGTCATTTTTAAGTGCATTGAAGAAAAAAAAATCGAAAATTGAATCGAAACTCGAATTTTTCTTTTAAAAATCTGAGATTTTCTTTTCAGGCAAAATCGCCCAGCCCTAAGGGGACATCATAACATGTGTAAAAGCACAAAAAAAGTTGATTCACGGGAAACATGGAGAGTAAAAGAGTCACAAAACCTGTTCTGTTTATTCCTGGAGGCAACAAACTTCACCGACAACGAAGTCGGTAAAATCCCAAAATAAACCAGCAGCATTTTGACTGAACTCTCTCCTGCCCCTGCGCTTCCCCCAATGGACTTATTATAGAGACTACGTTCCATAAATATTGTAAATATGCCCAAGTTTCTGCCAAGGAACCAAGAATCTCCAGCAATTCAACCTGCAAAGTTATCACGCGGAGGAAATGTCCAACCATCTCTCGTTTTAGTTTTCTCTAGAGGATAACAGCAATGGTGGAGAACACTTTTGTTGTTTGGATGTGTGCCATGCTGTAACAGAGAGCATTAGGTGGGCATTCGAACAAGCCGAAACTAAAGAGTGCACTTTGGAGATTAAAAGAACACAACTGTTTAACTGTTTAAGTGCCGTTTTTGATGGGTCATATGCTGTTGTTAAAAAAGACACACGTCAGGTGAAAATGTAACCCACGTGTTCTAATCAGCCCCCGGGTTCCGCACCAATGAACCCCAACAACATAACCCGGAGTGACCCCGTGTCACTTCCTGCTTCCTGGTGCTCTCCTGCTGTGCCCACTGTGGCTGTCATGCGTGCTCCCCGTTCAGCATAAACTCCGTCTACAACTCATCTGCTGCTTCTACTCTGCTTTCTAGCAAGCAGTTACTCCTCCACTCAGCGGTGAGTCGTTTTGTTTGTTTTATACCGCCGTATATCGGGCCGAATGCGTAGTCTTAACGCTACATAGTTTGTTGACATTCAGCGCTCCCATAAGGCTATAAGCTACGTTAGCTACCGCTTACGAGGGGTCCCGACCGACCGGTTTCCGCTCATATTAAACTAATAGCGATGCGGTCCGAGTTATTAATCCAGCCGAATTAAAGGCCAAACCTTTAGCATCTAAAGGACACTTTAGTTTATGTAATTTGCACCCGTTTTGGTGTTTAGGTTCGTTACACTGAACATTAGCTTCGGCGGCCATGATGGTTTTGAACCGTGATTTTTCAGACTTAAAGTAGCTACTATTTGAATTATTATTGAACCTGTTGCGCAACTATAATTGACATGTAATGAAGTTTCTTCAATTGGCTTTACTGCTAGTTCACTTTGATTTAAGAAAGCTCCTCCTAATTAAAGGGGTGCCTTTTCCTCCTAATTAAAGGGGTGCTATGTTTTATGTTTATGTACAACGATAGTAAAAGTACTACTTTTACTTGTTATTAGAACGATAATGTAATCTACTACAATTTAAGAACAATTGTAACTTTGTTTGTTCCTCGTCTTTAGCATCATTATTGCTGGACTGTTATGGTTTGAATGTCATTCATTTGGGTTTTTTCCGACCATGTGCAGGTCAGGTTTTTTGCCCACCCTCCTTTCCATGGCAACCACTCCACCCATGAGTTCGATGGCGAGCTAAGCAACCTCCAATCACCTATTCCTGGTAGGAGATCGAACTATTTTCGTTCTTCCCTTTTCTGGACTCTGACTTTTGAACCTATTGCTGGATTATTTTTTGTGTTCTCTAACCCCCGATGAACTCTGATACTCTGGACTAATTTTTCCTTTACCTGAACTCTGATGAACTCTGAGCCGATTTCTGAACTTTCTTTTTTGTTTGTACTATGAACTCTGAACCGATTCCGAGGTCTTGAGTTGGAAGACCTCACCTTTTCATTGTGGTTGCCTGCGATTGATTGTTTTGTTCCCTACTATAACTAATATCTCTCTCTATCTATCTATATATATATATATATATATCTCAACACAGTTATTGATGATATATATACTGTATATTCCATCTATTATTGCATAACTCATTAATAATATTGAAATCATCATAATATATATATCTTTTACTTAAAACGTCATTTGTGTCTGTCTTCGTTCGCATACTTTATGGCTCCCCTCCGAATCTATCTTCTGGCTATCTAACCACACCCACAGTCAGTCCGCCTAGCCTAGACGTGTTACAAAAACATTGACTTTTCATGCACTGGTTATTGGTCAATTGGTGAACAAATACAGTATTGGTTTCACTGGTAACAGTTAAGGCACTGAACAGAATGAGCCCTACAGGAAGCCAGACAGAAATGTGGCTTCTAATCTGTGCCAATGGCCTCCTGTTTTGCTCATTCATATACAATCCTATACGCTGTGGCCACACCCTTTACGAGAGCTGAAGGGGATCAGTTTACAGAAACTTTTTAAAACGGAAGACTTTACACCTCCCATACACTGCTTAGAAGCCTGGAGTTTCTTTATTTTTAAAAATTGCTGTAACCCATGTGACAACGCTGTGCTGGGTGTCATATTTTTAACCATGCTGTTTTTTGTGCTGAAGAATTAAAAGCCTAAAAGGTGCATACACAACTGCGCCTGCTGTATCTACACACAGGCGAGTATCTGTAGTCCATCTGTAGTCCACACAGAATGCATCACGGATCCTCCCTCAAATGGAGTAATTCATGTAAATGGGGAGGAGTGAGCAATGACAGTCTATCAATATCAAGTCTTTGGGTCAAACTGGAAGGTGGCTTTGGTTGGATGGTCTGGAGGAAGGCGAGGGACATAACCAAAACCAGACGCGGCGCTGCGCAGCCAAGCGGCACGTGTCAGCTCTAAGCACTTTGTTGGAGACCCCGACGTTGTATATGTCAACACCTACAGTAATAATGTTACAGTTGACAGTCTCTATTCTCTATTTGCCATGCGAGCGTTCGTCCTTTCGTGCGAAACACTCCAGGCCCGATGCAAACTCGGGTAAATCCACTCCTCCAAAGTCGCAGCTAACAAGACAACTCCAGGCGACGCGTGATTTATAGGCCTCTCCCCTCCTCATCCATTTAACTGATACCTTAAAACGCCAAAGTGGGTACATGCCGCTTATAATAGGATAAGTACAGTACGGGCAGCGTGCATTTATGAATATATCATCATAAACAACAGATTATCTACAGTACAGTGTGGTGTGTGGGAGGAAACGAGATGTTAGTGTGCCCTTGGAAACTTTGCTGCGTACGTTAAAGGTTCGCAATGAGCTTTTAACTTGGAAAGAATGTACATAATAAAGTCGTGGAGCGGTGTTTAGCGGGTGGCGATCATACTGAGAGAGGTCTTGTGGCTCATCATTCCAATGTGTAATTTGTGAGGCACTTATCGATGGCATTGATTTCGTGATCAATCCATGATTAATTAAACGTTCTTTTGATCAATCCTGAGTTGAAGCTTTCACTGTGAGACATGAAATACTCAAATGCACTGTCAGAATATAGAATGAAAGAGTGAAAAAGAATAATTAAAAGGCACATTGCGTAACATCTCGGATTATACTTTTGCCAGTGATACAACATGCTCCTAATGAAAGGCTACACAGAGAAAATGTTAGTTTTGCTGAGACCTTGCCATCAGTACTACAACCGCGTCAGATAAACAGAAAACTCCAACACTGTGCGGCCGAGTAGCTGACATCTCCATGGTGTGTTAAGTGTTACTGACTTTGTGGATATAATACAGAAAACATTCACTTCCGCTTCCCCCTTCACTGGGCATGATCAGGGGAGGATCCGCTAATCAGACTGCCGTGTGCTCATGACGTGGAGTTCACAAAATCAAAATTCCATACTTTTTAGCCATGAGGGAGCGGTACTAGCCTGGCCTTAGCCATCCGTAAACTCCGGTCAATTATCTTTTCCCTACATGTACGTCTGGGTTTGATCTCAGTGGCTGCGTTTCATCGGTTGAATTTCAACCTACCATTCAGCGAGCGGGGGAGGCGGGAGTTGTAGGTGACGTCAAGCATTTGCGCCACATTTGCTGGTTGTAGTTCAACAATGGCGGCGGATACGAAAGTAAAGGAAGCTCTTCAACCTGTTCTGGCTCGGCTCCCAAATATCCAGAAATTATAACTGAAGCCTTCGAATGCGCAAGGAATGCCCCCCAGAGTTATGATAGCTTTCTTCACTGAACTCAGGCGCATTACATACGGATCCAATCGTTTCAAAGGAGTTCACCCCTCCCACCTGTTAACGGAGCTCAATTGTGAAAATCCAGACCCTCTGTATGAAACAAAATGAGACCAGGCTAGGGCGGTACACACACAGATTTAGACAAGTTTAGCCTATGTAAGTGTAAAATATACACTGAAATGATGACAAAATAAGTGGAAACAGCAGATAATCCTCTAAAATCATCAGATATATAGTTTATCAACAGAAAAATGTTTTGGTTTGGCCTCTTGAAATTCTAATGAACAGTGGACCTACTTTTTACACATTCCACCACATTATGTTTTGCAATGTAAGTGAAGAGAACGAGAGAAACTTATGCAGAGAAGTGCATCATGGTAGTAGTCAGATGACGACCTCCAGCCCCTCGTCACTCTCCCAGTGCGTGCGCAAGTATTGCACTGTTATTGATGGATGATGTACTGTGTCTGGCTTCTGGTTTCCACTGAAAGGATTGAACCTGTTTTGGGGACTTTCTGTTCCCACTCTACACCTCTGTGACTTAGTTAAAGGAACAGGCCACCGTTTTTCCATACTGAGATATGTTCTTACCTGAGCTTAGACGAGTTGATGCGTACCTGTCTGGTCTTGGTGCGTGCGCTCAGTCACGCAAAAAGACCAAAGATGTTATTAGCATTTGGCCTCTCCCAGCATATTGCTATAGCTCCAAACGGGGGTGAAGTTAGAAGCGACCAAGCTCTTCCACGGGCACGCATAAAGACCAGACAGGTACGTATCAACTCGTCTAAGCTCAGGTAAGAACATATCTCAGTATGGAAAAACGGTGGCCTGTTCCTTTAAATGCAGAAATGACATGCGGCTATCATTCAGTGTTTTGGATTCTGTATTGTATTGTATGTTTACAACGACCTATTGTTTTTCTAACGGACTCCTACAATACAAATGACTTAGAGATTTTTCAGTCTGATTTTGAATAGGTGCTTAACAACTTGTCTGAATCTAGCAGCCTCAGTGCAATATAATATATGGCTTTAAGGGGAGACGCTGCAAAACACATTTTTCCACTCATGTCAGTCGTCTAACAAAAGTCCTATTCACCTGCAGCGTCTCACCTGAAGTACAAAAGTATGTGGTCAAAATGGAAACGAAATCAAATTGTAGCGTAAAGAAGTCATGTGTACCGCCGCCTTACTGTATCCATCCTCCACTTTCTACGGTAGTTAGCCGTAAACAACACCCCCCTCGCCCGTAAAACGCGTGTAAATTGGGCACAGGCATGTTGGACAGCCGCTGCATGTTCTCTCTCAGACCTTTCAGGCGTCCGGGCTCTTATCTCTCCCTGCAGAACGCACTCTCCCTCCTCTGCTCTCTCGCTTGTTTACCGTCGTTTCGGGATTGTTTGCAAGTAGCTGGCCCTTTTGAAGCCCCAGACATGTTCCTTTTGAAGCCGTGTCGCTGTAAAATCAAAGACGAGGACACCGCTTTTTCTGGCACAATGGCGACGTCAATGGAAAGGCGGCGTCGCAACATGGAAGAAATTATGCAGCGTTTGACCCGAGAGGAGGCCGGTGTTGCTGTCTTCCTAGGCTATATATTTATTTTTGAATCATATTTTCCTTTGAGTGTCATTGACTTTTTCGAGCATGTAAAGAAGATGTTTTGTTGACGCAGGGGTGTAGCACCAAATCCTGGGCCCTGGGTACAAACTATCTTGGGCCAATTGAAATTGCTAGTTTTAGATAGAACATAATGATTATTAGCATACCACATTAAACAGCTGCACCAGGTACACAGGATTTTGTGCAGGGAATAACAAATTTGTGACTTTAAAATATCCATTAAAATGCTATTCTACAAAAAATAATGATACTATGTTCCCTCTGTGGCCCACAGGCATGAACAAAAAACTCAAGGGCTTCAGCCTGATTTAGTCTCTCACCTCAAATTCTTGTTTTAAAAAGTTACCCTGGAATAGGTTAAATGGCACGAGCCCTTTTCACTGGAACCACGTTGACTCGTCTTCAAAGTTGCACATTTATAATGCAGTCTCCAAATGCGCGCGGCTAATTAGGATAATTAATTCGGTGACAATAGCGTGAGCGACCTGTGGCTTTTGTCGCTGTATTGACCTGATTGCAGTCAATTACAATAAATATAAGGAAAGAGAAACTTTAGAGGTTAAAACGAGGAGAGAAGGAGCTCTGTCTGTGGCTCTTTCTCTGACTCTGCACCTTCCACTTCTCAGCAGGCAGAGGCAGGGACTCGCCTCACCTCATGTTTAACTGTCATTTATGACAAGAAAGTTGCATGAATGTGTAACACCTACGAGGGTAGTACAGGCAAAGGGCTGTATAGTATGTACTAGCATACAACACAGTAGTAAGGTTATCTTCTATGGACCAGATCAGAAACCTAGACTCGGCTACAGGAGGAGTGAAATAAACCTTAAATAAATAAGAGACCACAGACCAGGGAGTAAAGTTAACTGCCGGCTTATTATTTAAACAAATGGACAGAGGACAAGGACATACATTAAACATTAAACGTTGAGAAATCCATTTTTGTTTAACCTTTTAGTTTACTTTTAAAAGATTTAATTTCTTTTAAGTTCTATCAATATAGGTTTATTGTAGTAGTAGGTTGCAACCTTTAGTTCTTTTAAATTTCAGTTCAAGTTATTTTTTACTTGAGTTAACTCTTTGTTTTGAAGTTTAGTTCTATTCTGTTTCAAGTTATTTTATAATAATAGGTACCTTTTAAGTTTAACCATACCCATTTGTTTTGTTGTTTACAACCAAACAGTAACAATAATACTGTTATAATACAGTACTTGTGTATGGTCAATAAAATAAAAATATTCAAAACTTCACAAAACTCAAAATATTCAGCAAAAGACTGAACAATCTGTAAACCACAGAAAAGTGTTTTGATTCCGAATGTACTAATCCTTTGCTCTTATGAATTAGCAGTCCAATGGTGTTATCCTGAATCCACTAGTTTCGGTGGAAAGTGGATAGATCCTACCAGTTCAGATGTAAACCATGCAACGTCCAGTAGATGGCAAATCCTGGCTCACGCACAGTTCACACTAGTGATGTGAAGTTCGATTCATTTTACTGACTCGAGTTAAAGTGAATCACTCACCAAAGTGAATCGGGTGTTTTGAGTCGTTTGATTCAGTGATTCAGTTGTTCAGAAAAAACCATACATGAACACAAAATAATGCTAAAATGGCAATTTACAATCAAAACATTTATTAAAATTTGATAAATGGTAACAATAACAAATATGTAAACTAATTTGACAAAATATAAACTCTTTAAATTTAACAATTCAACAGTAAAATTGTGAACAAAGCAGCAACAACATTCCAAGCGAGGGGCTGTCACAATACAAGAAATACAATAACACGAAATAGAAATGTGATGGATGGTTTGGATTTTTTATTGTTCTGTATAAAAGGCTGGCATGCATGCAGGCCCTTTTAAGGGGCGGAGTCTAGCCCACCGGAGCGCGCCACACGGAAAGTGAGTGAAACAAGGAGAGATGAGAAAGGAGCGGAAAGGAGACGGAGTTGACACCCTTTACTAAAGGGCCTTTAGTGTTTAAGTACTGTAAGTTTCAGTTTGCAAGTTTGTCAGTGTACTTTGATGTTTGTGCGTGAATTACAAGTAAGTGTTTAATGTCATGAGCCGAGTTTCTAGTGAAATGTATACGGTTTCATTGTTTGTTGGTGCCATGCCCTGTTCACGTGAACAATTAATGAAGAGCAACCTACACGGTTTTATATAGAGTAACGATGAATATACTGTAGTGTTTTTATTTGTATAGAGACTAATATCCTATTTTTTCTGTTTTATAGAACCACACTAAAGTTATTCAAGTCTGCACCAAGTCTAAACCGTACTAAATCAATCAAGACTCCTTTTGGAGTTGTTGCATACGCAATACAGTAGGTGGGCCATATTTTCTTATTTGGAAAATTAAATCGCAGCGTGAGGGAAGAAATTCACGGTGTTTTTCGTAGGGGCAAGACGCAAGTTATAAATTGTAATTATAAATTGGCATTGAGGAAAACAAGCTGCTGGACTTTGCGCGAGGTGAGCCTGTTTCTTCTGTCAGTCAGGATTTGCCCTGTTTTTGAATAGATGCGCTCTGACGGGACTGATGTCGCCACAACGCAGAGTCTGGTTTTCATTACATCACATGCATTTTTGAACACAGTGGCTCGAGATCTCCACCACTCCAGAGGGTCGTTGGTTCTGAGAAGGAGATGCTCAGAGAGGTACCCTTTGATCTCAAGCATGGCCTCTGTTAACGGGTTTTGCACTTGCGAACCTGGCCGAAAAGTGGCAACACGCTCCTCAAAATCTGCCCACAGCATTGACTCATTGGTTGCCGGTCTGACATCTGAGCCAGCCTCCTCTCTCTCTGCATTGGATGCTGCAGTGGTTTTTCTTATGGAACGAGATATTGCCCCCACAGTTCTTGTCACAGCCTCCTCAGCATGTCTTTCATGGACAAACGCATGCTTTTTGAATCTTGGGTCAAGGAGAGTAGCATCTGCTAGGGGGCCGACCTGTTCAATCCCTCCTAGACGCCTGGTAATTTCTGCCATCAGGATTCCAACCATTTCTTTTACAGGTTTGGATTCCGTTGATGGTGTGCTGTAGCCCTCTGGAGGCCCCTTGCCATTAAAATGGCTTTAGAACCAGTCACAAATCTGTAGTAAAAAAAAACAAAGTTTGTATTATATTTTTAACATAATATCATACATCTATTTATGCATATTTATTTATTGGTTCACATGGCTGTCACAATTTGTATATTTTCAAAATGTTTATTCAAATAATAAGTACTGTGTGTGTGTGTGTGTGTGTCATGTATTTATTTATTTATTTTGCATTTATTGCCATTAATGCTATTACATACTTCTCTGCACTTAGCTCCACTGTAACTTCTTCAAAGGGCTGCAGGACATCACAGGCCTCCTTGATTATCTCCCAGTCCGCCTGTGACAGCACTTGAAGTTGGGGATTAATCAAGGCCAGTGTGGAGATGAGGGGCTCCTTGACCTCTGTGATCCGCTTCAGCATGTAATAGGTAGAATTCCACCTTGTAGCCACGTCTTGCTTCAGGATAAGTTGAGGCTGGCCCATCTGCTGCTGCGTCTCCCTCAGTTTTGCTGTGGCCACTGTACTTCTGCGTGTGAACTCGGTTATGGATTTCACCTTTTTAATGATCTCCTGCATCTCAGGCTGCTGTGTTGCACTTCGAACTATAAGGTTTACAATGTGTGCAAAACAGCTCACGTGGTTCCAGCGCAAAATATCCTTTACAGCTTTTTTAATGTTGGCTGCGCTGTCACTGACACAAGCCACTATTTTATTTGTAATGTGCCAATCATTTGCAACGCGTTGTAATTGCTCTGCCAGATATGCTGATGTGTGACTGTCTGTGAGCTCGAAACAGTCCAACAGGTTTGACTGCAGTTTGAATTCACTTGTTACAAAGTGACATGTCACAGTCATGTAGCCTGTTGTGGTGCAGCTAGAGGTCCAGCAGTGGTGAGACACAAAGCAGAGGCCATCTGTACCTTCTCCAGGAGGTCGGCTCTCATCTTTTCATATAGTGAAGGTAAGAACTGTTTGGTCAGTGTTGTGCGACTTGGAATTACATATGCAGGATTAAGTTCATGAGTGTACTCACGAAATCCCCTGTCATTCACAATAGAAAACGGCTGAAAATCTACGGATATCATTTTGATGAGAGCTTGGTCGATTCTGCTCTGCTGTAATGGCATTATGGGCCTTGACACAAATGCACCCATGTGGGTTTGCTTCTGTTGGCTCCTTTGCAGTCCTTGTCCTGTTTGCAGGTGAGACCTTTGGTATGTCATAGTTGCTGCTGAGCTGGATGATGGCGTGCCAGAAGATGGGGTGGCTATTGCTGGAGGTGCTGCTGCTGCTGCTGTGCCTGTCGCTGAAATAGATGGCGCAGGGTCTGTTGGAGGACGACAATAATTTATTTTACTTGAAAAAGTACTGCAATGTTCATTAAAGTAAAATTACATTCTATCTATTCATATTTTATTTATTCAACGTGTGTTTATGCATAACATACAGTTTGTTGGGTAGAGTAGCTAAAATATTTACTCAAGAGTAACGTTACTTAGAAATAATTTTACCTAAATTAAAAGGTAGTGATCCAAATACATACGCAAGTAAAAAAGTACTGAATTATATATAACTACTCAAGTACAGTTTATTCAAAAACTTACTCAAGTACTTATACCCACCTCTGATATTATCTATTATTGCCCAATGCCTAATATGTAGTCTAATCATAGCATACATAGTATATCTTTTTGCAGTCAGCAAATGTCGGCCTACTACAACGGACTATTATAATATTAGAAAGTGTTTGCTTAGTTATTGCATTTTACACTTCAATAATTACAGTCTCTTACAATTTTTGCCGTAACTTACCAATAGTAGCCGTTGCATTTTGGTGGCGCTGTAACGCAACTATGGGGTGTTTGCTGGCTAAATGCCGTCTCATATTTGATGTGGTCCCTCCTTGAAATGATAAAACAACCTTGCAGAGTTGACATTTTGCTCGTGATGGGCCTGTTATTTCAAAGTGCATCCAAATATCGCTTCTTCTGCGGCTACTATCCATTTTCTATAAAAATATTTAAAACTTTCCGCCAAAAATGTGGTGTTACATAAATGTATTCCGTGTTAAAACCTACATTCCTGGTTAAAAAAAAAAAAAAAAAAAAAAGGTCATAACAATTATATTATATAAATAATAAATACAAACAACTTTGATATTTTTCACACATTCATTTTTTATTGATGACAATCATTGTAACGTCAATAATGTTCGAGGCGGAACTCCTGTTGTCCGACGAGAGAAACACAGCTGAACAAATAACTTAATAAATAGCCAATTATATTTTTCTTTCTGGATCAATCTACCTCACATAATACATGTAGAGGGTTATTATTTTTTGTCAGATGGGGCAAAATAAACCACTTTTTTCAACCCAGTTAGAGAACGAGAGTTACGAGACGAGTCGGTGTCCTGTTGTTTCGACTCGCTTGATGCTGAGTGAGTGAGTGAGTCAGATCAGATGAACGATTCGTTCAGAGCTGAACGACTCAAAGGGGAGCGGAAAGGGGCTGATCCAGTCAGATCAGATGAAAGATTCGTTCAGAGCTGAACGACTCGAAGGGGAGCGGGAAGGGGCTGATCCAGAACCACAGTGAGTCGTTCACTGCTCGTACGGCTCGTAGAGCGGGCGCGGGCAGGCAGGAAGGAGGACGTTACGGTGAAGTAGATGGTTGTAAACAATAAGCTTTTGGTTTCTGTGCTCAAACGAGCTACAGTACACACACACACGCGTAATATTAGAGTGTCATTCATTGTGGCTAGTAGAAAACGCAGTCTGGGGGTCGCAGTTTAGAAAGTGGTGGGCGGACGAGTTAGTGAACGAGTTAATGGAGGCGGGGAATCACGACTCCCGAGTCAGTAAAGTGAATCTCGAGTTTTGAACGATTCGTTCACGAATCGCACATCACTAGTTCACACAAGGTCCAATGGGTGGCTCGCCATCATGGATCCAGCACGAGTCAAATCTTCAAATCCAGCGTGTCTAATCGACAATTCTTCGTCCCAACCTAAGTTGGCCTAACGTAAACAATATAAAATAAGTAAAGATACTTGAAACAAAACGCTAGGTAAGTCTAAAACTAAAAAAATGTACATTTCCAGTCCTAAACCGCGCTTGTTAAAATGGCGCCGACATGGCGGACAAGAAAGTCAATGCTTGGATTGGCTTAAAATGTACCAAACATTTACCCTTTTCGTATAAAACAACTTACATTCACTACCTTAGCTTTCAGTTTTCATAAAACAACAATTACTTTGTACAAATATAGTTTACAGAAAAGAAAATACATGGTTTCCACTCACCAAGTCCCGTTAATCCAAGTACACAAACCTCAGAGACCACGACTTGGTTGGAAAACCATCAATACCTTTGTAAAAGTTTGAAAATAACTCTTAGACAACTTTAAACTTGTTGCTTTACAAAAAATAAATATATTTCTTAAACTCACCGAGTCCTGTTGCTTGGCAAGGCACCAGGACAGGTCGGAAAACAAAAATACCTTCTTCGAAGTACAAAAATGACTTTTAGATTGGTTTAGACTTGTTTTCTGCGCTTGTTTCTCTGCTATTTTCACTGCAGTACTTTGCGTGTTTTTCTGCATCTACTTCGTTTAGCATTGGGGAACTTTTTCAGCAATACGATTGGCTGTTTGGTGCAGGGGCGTCACACAACGTGCCCTTCAAAATAAAAGTCTACATGGGTTTTAACCATTTTAAAATGTAAATAATAATGATTTTGCACGTTTTTAACTCAAGTAATATACAATAGAATGAAATATAACTTTTTAGATGTTTTTAGATGCATTTCACCATATGAACTTATTTATTGGCTTTTTACATTCAAAGTATTGAATGCTGTTTTTATTAACATGCTTTTAATCTGGTAGCTCTGTTAACCTCTGGGTTACAAATGGGCTAGTGTTAAATAAAAGCACTTAAGAGTGTGGCAAGACTAAGTCCAATAAAAGAAAGCTGCAGACCCGGAGCCGAGACAGATCCATGAAGGTGAGGCGGATCTGCCGTGATAGTGCGCCCTCTGCTGGTAGGAGCAGATGCACAATGGTATTATTTGTTAATATTTAATGTTTTACAATTATTGTTAGAGTTAGTTTACAATCGTTATGATTAGGGGTTGGTTAAGATTATAGGGTTAAGGTTAGGTTAGGTTAGGCTCATTAGGTTTAGGATTAAGTTAGGGTTAGGTTAAGATTTGGATCGTTTAAGAACATAAATAACAAGCAATTTGTCTTTATTAATCTTTATTAATCAACAGATAAGAAAATCATAAGAATTTCGTTTGTTTTCATGAAAAACTTTTAATAACTCAGCCTACTAACTCCTCATGTGTGTGAAGTAGATCAACATAATCCATCAACATCAACCTTCCTAAAAGCTGATCGGTCTAGATCCGCCTTATCCAGCAGAGGGCGCACTATCACGGTGGATTCGCTTCACGGCAGATCTGTCTCAGCTCCGGGTCTGCAGCTTTCCCCTACTCCCCCAGTCCGACGCCCATGAGTTGACGTTTCCTCATCAAAATGGAAAGAATCGGCAAGAAGTCTATTGGAGGGACTTTCTAGTCAAGCTCGGACAATCACACGAGCCAAATAGGCAATCAGGCGCCAGCCAGGGAAGAAAATCTGGTGAATTCAGATTAAAATTATTATTATTTGTGTAATCCAGGAATTTGTCATGTAAAGTGTTATATTGTACGAGATGTTGTATCACTGTATCCGGAATGTAAATTCATTTTGAATATGGGGGTAGGTACTTACAAGCTTTCTTGCTTCAGCCTACTCCGTTTGAGTTTTTGTTACTTTTTTGTTTATTTATTTTCTGCACTGCTACAATGTTAATGTAAATCACTCAAATAAATTCCAAATCAAATCAAAAACCAGCTACTAAAAAAGACTCCCGCGGCCCCGGGGGAGCAGCCAGAGGATATTTGTGCACCTGGACGATACGTTTCACCTTGGAAGAGGAATTGTAAGTTTGATCGGTCTCTTTTTCCACATAAATGCACTGTTTACAAGTATTTCTTTGTGCACAAAGTTTGCATGAAACCTCGTTTAGTTGTGGTCCTGTGAGTGCTCCGCAGCATAAACAAGCCGTACACAAAATTGTACTCAATGCATGTCACAGTTAAAGGGACTAAATGGACTTTAAATATTTAAAAAATATGTATTTTCTACCCCATACTTGCTCCAGTAATGTCCTAATGTGTAGAATGAGCCCAGACCTACTCACCACAACTGCCGTTAAAAGCCTGCACTCCTAACTTCACGGGGGTGAAGTTAGAAGCGACCAAGCTCTTCCAGGTTTCCCTTATTTAAATACAGTTGCGTGAGTAGTTACACGATCCAAGTATTGTAAAATGAATAGCAAAATGAAACATGCCAATTTTCTAAGCAGATAAAAAGGGGAACTATATTGTAAGGCGTAATAATACCATAAGAGTACTTCGACATCCGTGCAGTTAAGTGCCGTTCCGTATTTAAATAGGGAAAACATGGAAGAGCTTGGTCGCTTCTAACTTCACCCTGTGTGGCCCCATAGAGGAGAGGAGGAGAGGCTAAATGCTAACAACATCTTTATGCGTGACTGAGCGCACACACAAAGACCAGACAGGTGCGCATCAACTCGTCTAAGCTCAGGTAAGAACATATCTCAGTTTGTAAAAACGGTGGCCTGTTCTTTTAAACAAGAACAACGTAGGCTAGTGAATACGTGCAGAAGCTGTTCAGTGGTCTACAGAGCATGTTAATAAAAGGCTCGTAAAGGCAGGTTTCTCTGCTGTAAAGTCAGAGCAGCAAAGCACCTCAACAGTTCTCCGGGACTTGTCAATCAAGCCCTGCCACATTAGTGTGTACCAGTGGCGTAGCCAGAAAAAAGACAGTGGGTGTGCACCAGCAAACACTGGGTGTGCCAAATTTATTCTCAACAAATAGAACTTTTTTTTCTTACTGTGTACATATAATGCCCTCTGGGAAATGTTGCCAGTTTCATAATTTGCTTAAAGCAGAGTGGCAAGGGCTCCCCTACAGGCCTGCAGGCAAAACTAATAAATTCCGACTTACATATTCAAAATCACTGGCTGACATTAACTTGTATAATCAAACACATTCTCAACTTCTGAAATACATCATAATAACTTTAAACACATGTTTTTAACGCGATTTAAATGAGTTAACACTTTTCACATGTATTTCCTGTCATATTTATAAGTAAACCTGTTTATCTTATCCTATTTATTTCTTACTCACACTATCATGTATTATTTAAGCATCTGAACTTCCCACCTTCTTATTGCAGCTTCACAAGGCAAGGCGGCGTGGCTTGGCCTTGAATAGGTTTATTATTTCGTCAGAGTCCAGTTTGTCTGCAAGCTCTTTTTTGAACATGAGCAATGATATGCTATTAAGTCTCTCAGTGAGCATTGTAGCTACTGCTGGTTTTAATCCTGTTCACCACTGAAAAAAGGCGCTCCATGGAGCAACTTGTAACAGGCAGTAAAACAGTAAAATAATGTATTAACGAACTCTGTTTCATTGCTAGCAACACTCTAGCTAGGCTACTAACACTTTTATCGCTCCTGCAGTGCTCGCTGTGCGGGAGGGTCACAGTCAGGTCATTAGGTTGGTTGCCAGGTGCAGGTGTCACAAGTTCACAACCCCCTTCGCCTGATTACACTTTTTTATTGATTGATCGAGTTAACATGCCCAGTGCAGGTGTCGCAACGCATCGCCTGGTGGCAATTTTTACAAATTGATCGACTGGTTATCAAACATGTTAGGAAAAGCTACATATATGTAAAAAAAAAAAATGCATTCAGTTTTGGCACACCCGTGGCTACGCCAATGGTGTGTACAAACTTTAAAAATCTACTGCACATCAACCAGCGTGGTTACAAACAAGATACTCTTCTCAGTGTTATCACAGGAGGGAACTCTATCTTTAGACACAATACTATTCTTCCGAGCCAGGCTTTTGAGTTGTTTTTGGCAGGTGTAAAGTCCCCATAGGATTCCATATTGTCCTTGCACGTTTCTTTGTAGCTGCCGTGAGGGGAGTATGACCTTGGAGTAAATCCTAGTACTACCCACCTCTGTGCATAACTAGTCATGACTTACTCTGCATTTTTGAGCACAGTTTGAGTTCGCATAGACCACTGAAACTGATGCTGAAGTAATGACAGAGAAATCTGCATTAAACTAAAAAAATGCCCATTGTGTTGAAAATCCTGCAGACACAATACATCAACCACAGCAAATAGAGAAGTGTCCCATAAATCTCTGTAGTCGTCGCAGCTGCAGTAAGCATGCCCAGTAGAGTCCTCCCTGGAGAAGGCAGTGCAGGTGGAAGCAGTGGGGCTCCTACAACTGATAAATCACGACGCAGCGCTTTTATTTCTATACATACCCTTTGTTTCTCTGTATTCTACAATGGTAAACATGAATGAATTGGGGAGGGGGGGAATAAATGTAGAGGTATTAAACTTTTCCTGTACATTACTGATATGAATATGAGAAAACAAACATTGAGCAAAGAAACTGTCTCTGTGTTCAGTGACAAAATCTAAATAATGTATAGGGTCAGGCTTAAATGGATGGTCTTATTTTAGTTTTAGTATATATTAGTTACAAAAAAAGATTTAAAAAAGGGGATTTCGGATCTTGATTAGATTTTTGAATAAGCTACTGTAATTATAAGTGGGGGGGGGGAATCTGTAAATATTCCAATTTTGCCTTGTTTTGGGAGTTCATAGCTCAATAAATCAGGCTAGAAATGAGTAATTAAAAAATCCCACAAAAAATATTGTTAAGTCCAAGACTGTAAAGTGTGGAGTCTGTGGGAGCTACTGAAGTGGAGCTGTAGAATTAAAACTTAATTTGGAGAAAATGGACCTAAAGTTTGGAATCGGCTGCACATGCGCCTGTATTTAGAGCTCAACAGTCCCACCCACTTCCGGTCACGTATCTGGATCCGACATGTATTAAGAGGTTAAAAGCAGGAGGTCGGCTAATTACTCAACTCATGGATGTAAAACACACAAGGTTTGATTAAAGATTTGTCTAGAACGTTATAAACTGAAGGGGAAAAAAGTGTTGGAAAAGGCGGATATCTTAGCTGTAAACTCAAAGCGCCTCCACAGTTCTCCGGGACTTGTCAATCAAAGCCCTGCCTCATTAATACACACAAACTTTAAAAATATAATCAGGTGGTTACAAACAAGATACTCTTGGAAGTGTTATCACAGGAGGGAACTCTATCTTTAGAAACAATAATATTCTTTGGAGCCAGGCTTTTGAGTTGTTTTTGGCAGGTGTAAAGTCCCCATAGGATTCTATATCGTCCTCCCACGCTTTTTTGTCGCCGCACATAGCCGCGAGTGGAGGAGTTATTTGCCGTGTTTTCAAGTAGTGAGTGTTTTCTTTCTTGAAAAATATCCGCGCAATGGTCTGTAGTTAGCACAGAGCAGATTATCAATCAATCAATCAATCAATCAAATTACAACAGCCACAGGGCGCTTCCCAGTATAAAAACAAGAATCACAAAGCATCAATGAATAAAAACACAAATACACATAAAAAGTCAAGTCAATGGCTACGTATCGAAAGCTTGTCTGAATAGATGTGTCTTCAACTGTGATTAAAAAAACACTTAATTCAGTGATGCTTCGTAGGTGAGCTGGGAGTGCGTCCAACAGCCTTGGGCCTTGGAAGGCAAATGACCAGCCTCCAAAGTTTTTATATTTGAACTTGGAAGTGTGTTCAGAGGAGCGCAGAGTCCTGACTGGTTGGTAGACCGTTACTAATTCAGCGAGGTTCAGACCATTGATGGCCTTGAACACAAACATCAGGACCTTAAACTCTACCCTAGACGGGTACTGAGGAGTTGATTGGTTAAGTCCAGTGTAGAGGGCGTTACAGTAGTCTATCCTCGAGCTGATGAAGGCATGAGCGGCCTTTTCAAGGTCAGCTCGGAACAAGAATGGTTTGACCTTACTGAGGAGCCTTAGCTGGTAAAAGCTTGCCTTAACAGCTGCACTTATCAGTTTGTCAAGAATCATGCTACTGTCAAAGATAACATGCAGGTCGCGCATGGCAGGAGCAAACTGAGGCGCTAGATTAGCTGGCGTTGTGCTTTTAAACTCTTAATATTAGAATTTTTCAAAAAAAATCAATGGGATAGTTTTACGTCGGATCCAGACATGTGACCGGAAGACTGTTGAGCTCAATTTCTCCTATCTTTATCTCATGTCATCGTCATCTTGGTCGCAGCACACTTGGATACAGAATATTGTCAGTATTAATTCATGAACATGCATAGGAAAAGGCCGTAGTAGTTACTTCCCACATTAAGCATCGTAAAGCAGTGGTCCCCAACCTTTTTCCTGCTATAGGGACCGGGACCTGACATTTTCTTCACGGTCCCAGGGTCGCTTAGGAACACGTGCTTAATTAGACTATGGCTCACGTTTCTTTAGCATGGAGAGCAGCTCTCTCTGAGTCCAACGCTCTACCGGGACCATCAGTATATTCTCTACAATTCACAGTGGGACAGATGCAGCCGTTTGGTTCCTCTGAGAATGTGAAATGATGCATAATGAATGTTGTGAGCGCCATGGAGCACAAGCTGAGGCGAGTAGAAAGTCATTGGGGTCAGTTCAGGCTCATCATGCGTCCTCCTGGTAATGGTTCGTACAGAACAAGAACAGGCTCGTGTGGTTCCGGACCGCGGCCCTAAGGTTGGGGATCCCTGATACGTTTAGTCTCTTTTAAAAGACATTAAAACTGAGATGTTACGGGAGAAAACAAGCTGAAAATCTCGACGTTGCCTTAAATGGAGGGCTTCACGTCGTCCCTGCCTCCAAAGCTATTTTGCCTCTCGCCGCTCTTACGTACCATAACGTCTTAACCCCCGTCTAAACCAAGCACCCGGAGGAAACCCAACTGGGTGATCCTGGCTTATGGATTTGTCCCTGTTTCAGAGCGTGGTGTCCTGCACTGGTCAGCTCCACCTCTTCCTTCTTCGTCCTCCTGCGCAGCTCCCTCGGCTCCACAACAGTCTTTCACCATCTCCTGGGAAGAGCTTAGCAGTTAATCTGTTTTATTCTCCAGTGAACGTCCATTAGCCAGAACACTAGTAGGGATAGAAGGCATGTGTGGCTTAGCTGTAAGTCTCGCCCGGATACCTCCTTGTTTGTCCCTTCCTTGTTTCCTGTAGCTGCTCTTGTGACACCTTCACTGTGCTGCAGGTGTGGGGGCTTATGGTGCCTCTTCAGTGTTTCAGAAGAAGAAATGTGTAGGTCTCAATTGGGTTTAGCTGATAAGCTAGCTGTTTACTAAAAAAAAAAAGCTGCTTTCTTCAGGATCATTATGGACTCTTTGCAGTAAAAGAACAATCCACCAACCCCCACAAAAACACGGCAAAGACGTACAAATGTATCCAGTAAAACAATGTGGAGCACAGAAACCACAAAACGCAGTTTGCAGAAAAAGGCAAAAAATGTAGCCATACCGAGAGAGAGGGAGGTTGCTGCCTGTTTACACGTCGCCATGATGCCCCATGAAGCTTTCAGGTTAAGAAGCTTTTAGATTTAGGTCAAACTTGAGAAAATGTGCTTGGTTAAGGTGGGATTTAAGAGGTTAAATGGCAAAGGGGTGTAGGACATATTTGTGGGCCCAACCCATCTTGGAGTGCCCATACCTTAAATTTCAATATGGTTCGGAGCAATTAAAACAGGCTTTTTAAGGGTAACTTCGCCCACAAGCCTGTGGGAAACAACCAATATGTTTTATCATACAAGTCAACATTATGTTAGTAATTTCTCGTGATGGAAATTGCTAAAGTAGACAGTTTGCATGTTCTCCCGGGATAGATTGCTTAACTAAATAATATACCCGTTATTGTTCTTGTCATCTTGTGAGATGCTCGTTCACTGTGGCGGATGGAAAGCGCTGCTGCCCTAGTTTGGAGCATGTTATTTTCCCACTTGTTTGTTGATCTTGTACGTTATACGTAATCAGCGGCAGAATGGAGATTGTTCGGCAAAACAAAACAATCATTTCTGAGGACAAACATCTGAAAGCTCTCCATCACAATCAGCTTGATGACACTCAATCAGACCGAATCCGCTCCTCCTCCGCTAGTGCCGTAAATTCCTCTGCCAGCGTGTGTCTCCAACTTTTAACACTGGGCGCCACCTGAGAAATTATTTTGCTCTAAACAGGTTCTATAGCGGGAGTAAATCGGGTCTAAAATGAATCTGAATCTGACTTATCCAGAAGTGGACTAACATGAAAGAAAAACCCAAAAGAAGCCACTCACTACACAAATAAAGGCTAAACATAAACACGATTGAGCGCTGGTCTCCGCCAGTCTGGTTTCCAAGGCAACGGCAGAGTGGTGAGCAGGAGAGGTTCAGGAGCATTTTACCGCCGCGTCCTTCGTACTTCCTTTCTCCCCGCTCAAATGTGCCTCATGTTCAGTGTATGAAAGGCTCTTGAACCATGCAGTTGCACAGGAGCAGTGTCCCAACACGGCTCCTATACCTCCTTCACCTCATCGCCCTATTCCCACCGCACAAAAATGACATTCTCCCCATACACAATACTGTGACATACACTTGTTACTAAATGAAACCATTATAAATTAATTTAAATTTGAGAAACACATAAAATGATGTTGTTAAATCAAGCTTTTTCCACCATAAAACTCTAAGCAAGGTCAAAGATTATTGTAATTCTGTGAACATTGGTCTTGCTCAGAGTTCAATTCGTCTCCTCCAGGGGGCGCTAAACACAGCTGCCCTTAGCTGCTCTTCATTGGCTTCCTGTGTATTACAGGATAAGGTTTAAACTTGTACTTGTCTTTAAATGTCTACATGGCACTGCTCCTCTGTATTTGTCTGAGCTTCTTGTACGTCACGCCCCATGGGGCCTTGTGATCTGCTGATCAGCTGCTGTTGGAGGTTCCTCGCTCCGAGCTTGTGACCAAAGGTGACAGGGCTTTCTCTGTTGCAGCTCCCAAACTGTGGAAGGAACATCCTCTCCACATTAGAGCTGCACAGACGCTTGACCATTTTAAAACCCTGCTTAAGACACATTTCTACTCCAAAGCTTAGCACATATCATGGCCAAAATCTGAGCCGTTAGTGCATTGCTGCCTGTATATTGTGTATTTGTTTTAAATCAGTGTATGCTTAAACATACACGCTAAATGCAGGCATTAAAATAATTACAATTAACATAATTAGGAATTATAATAGTCAAAAGTCCAAATATATTGAACATGTGTGACAAAATATAGTTTTATAGTCAACTAATCATGAAAAGTTAGAAGTTTAAAATTCAAAATTACAATTCAATGTCACGATTCAACATTATAGTTCAAAGTGCACCTTCAGTAATCTCAACAAAATACATTTTCAAGTTATTCAAAATACTTAGGCAGAGTTTACTCATTTATAAAAAGTACTGCACTATATTCATAAATGTAAGCAAAAACGCAGCTATGAAAAAGAGACAAAAACGCACAAAACAGAAGTAATGCTCCAAATTAAAGAGCATGTGGATACATTAAATTGTTTAATAATATATACATTAAAAACATTTACCTTTGAAACGGCATGGACACATTGATTTGGTAGTGTTGGTGCCTCAATCCTGTTAAATGTATCCACAAGAGGTCAACGTTCCAACATAATGAAGCAGCTTTGAAGCTTTAGCCAGACTTTTGCCAGGAAAGTGTCACAAAAGCTTCATTCACCCATCACTACCTTTTACTGCTCTGCAACTGCAGCCATGGGACCATAGAAGGGTTGTATTTATGTGCAGTCAATGATCCAAAGGCTGTGGGTTTGACTTCCTCTCGCTCACACATACCCACTCTGTAAGATTTAGAGGTCATAGGAACGTTTGATGTGCAAAACAAGTTGCTCGCGTGAAAGGGATCATACAGCCCAGTCATTTGCGCATTTTTGCTCACACAGCATTCTCTAATTTACATATCAGTCACTGTAATACATGACATTCCAAATGGTAAATGAGGTGAAACATACACACAAATAACTATATGCTATTTTTTTCCAGTCTATTTAGTGCCTGTCTTGACCAATAAAGTACTGATGGTGTAATTGTGTGTGTAATTGTGTGAAGATTGTAATAGAGCTACACATAGGCGCCGATTTATGTTCTTCCCAGTGGGTGCCCAGTCCCAAAAAAATACAATAAGTCAGGATCGTTCTTGCAGTCTCGTGGTTGGGAGCCCGGCGCTCTACTTATGGAGCTAAACGAGCGGAGTGAAATGGCACCGCCGCACGTAGATTAATGTTATGAACCGCCCCGCGCTTACGTAATTGCAGAAAACAGAGTAGCGGCTTTACAGGTTAGGCAATATTTACAGTGGTGTGCCGTCAGGGCCTTCTCTGCTAGCCCTGGCCAAATGAAGAAAAAAAAGTGTAAAATCTCTTAATAGTATATTTAATTTCTAATTTATTTATATAATGTACAGTTGAGTCGCTTATATTGGTTTTATTGAGGTGTAACTGTAATTTCCTACTCAAAGTGCCTTAAACACGTCTGGCGAGTTGCTCCTCCTCAGGGCCTTCAGAACAGATTCTGCAGGCCCTGTGTTATCAGGCCGCACACATGATTGACAGCCAGCCTCACTGACAGAATTATCAGCCAATCAGAATTCGACATATATTGACAGTACGCCCCCCCAGGGCCTGCAGTATCTCAGCAGCTTCCCCTACGCTTTCTTCGCCTGAGAAAACCGCTAATGTAGCCGCGCATGGGCAAGACGTTCCAGCCACTCCGAAGAGAACCGGATAAACAGATATTCCTCTTGGAAACGTCCGAACGAGGCAAAATGAAGTGGATTTACTGATCACGGATATTTTGCGCCCCTTCATTGTGAAGAGCTTCGAGAGCAAAGCAGCGGGAATGACAGCGGGACGTAGACGCTCGGCTCCCCGGACAGGAGAAGAGTTTTCCGCGTCAGCTGAGCTGGGACTCGGGGAGGCAACAGGTGAGACTACGAGCGCTATAAAAAAGGGATCTCAAATAGCACCAAACTGTAAGTTTAGTATCTTTTTTATTTTACTCGCTCTGTCAACAAAGCATCTCCTAAAAACAGCCGCTTGTTACCACGTTATAACACGCTTGTCCCCGCCTGTCATGTATCATGTATTTCCGTATTCTAGCACGAGTATTCCCGAAGGTGTTTGCTTTTGTTTTGGAGTCGGAGGCACCGCAGCTTTGGTTTGCGTTGTTGACAAATCCTTTAGCGAACAAATGCCACGCAAAAAGGCAGTTTTATCCATACGCCTATTGTCGATAAGTGTATATGCGTTTGACTGCGTGAACCCAGGTTGTTATTGAAGGCCCTGACTGAAACCCCACGGCCCGCCACTGAATATTTATTTAATCATTTTGCAATTAGGGCAAATTTGCCTGGGTGCCCAAAGATTTGAGATTTATACTAAATAAGTCTACATCTGATTCTTGTATTAGAAAATGAAGCAGATTGCTCAAATGAAGTGAAATCCGGCACTCGAAGCTAGCAGTAGCTTAAAGCTAACTTTCTCCATTATTTATTTATTTATTTATGGGCTGTTGAACCACTTTACTTCTGAAAAGTAACCAGTTTGGTTCAAAGGGGGTCAGGTCCGTGTACCGTTCATTCAATCAATTTTCAATTTGAAAACAACAATGAAATTACCCAGAAACGTGTGCTATAAGCATTTTTCATTTCATTAAATGAAACAAAATCACTCAAAATGGCACGTATTTTCATATTTCAATGTTACAAAAACGGAAAAATGAAAATTGAAATCACAGCCTCAAAGCGTCATTATTTTGTTTTATCGATTTGCGTATAGCCGGAAGTTCGGCTGTACGGTTCACATTAAGGTCCCACCTGAAACACTGGGTTCGTCTTTCGGGGTGCAATTTCTAATAGGGAAAAACTAACACGGAGATAGTATACACTTTATGCAGTTGTTCAATTTTCAGTTCTTTGTCCTGGGGTATTAGCACTCTTTAGATTCTATGACTTCCTCAGAGATGGGATTGGTTATGCACGGAGCTAACTAGAGCGCTATACTAGGTGGCCAACGCGCCCGTATCAGGCTGTAGATGGCACTACCTGGGGTGCGTAACTCGTGCGCTTCCCCGAGCTCCTTTCTCCTCCACTAACGCACAAGTCTTGTGTCCACATAGACATACTCTCTACATCTGTGTAGAATCTGACATTCTGCGAGATGGATTGGACCGATCGCTTTAGCTACAATTACGCACGGAGCTAAACATACTGTGCCAAGTGGCCAGTGCGCCGTTCGCAGGCTGGGAAGGTGGCACAACCTGGGTCGTGCTGTCCCTTGAGCTTTTCTCTCCTCCACTTTGATGTTCGAGTTTTTGTTCACAGGACGCTCAACAGTTGCGTACTCACCTGGAACACCTCCCCAGATGACCAGTTACATAGCCCCAAGGAGAGCTTAAGTAAAACAGCGGTTTCATTTATGATTCTGAATATTTGTGTACCAAAAATATTTAACATTCAGTTCGTGTTTTGTACATTCTTCGCAAATGTAGAGAGTACATCTAGGTGGACACAAGACTCGTGCGTTAGTGGAGGAGAAAGGAGCTTGGGGAAGTGCACGAGTTACGCACCTAGCATAGCGCTGTAGTTAGCTCTGTGCATAACCAATCCCATTTCGGAGAAAGTCATAGAATCTAAAGAGTGCTAATACCCCAGGACAAAGAACTGGAAATTGAACAACTGCAAAAAGTGTATACAATCTCCGTGTTAGTTTTTCCCTATTAGAAATTGCACCCCGAAAGACGAGCTCAGTGTTTCAGGTGGGACCTTAATGTGAACTGTACAGCCGAACTTCCGGCTATACGCAAATCAATAAAACAAAAATAATGACGCTCTGAAGCTGTGATTTCAATTTTCATTTTTCCATCATATTGAAATATGAAAATACGTGCCATTTTGAGTGATTTTGTTTCATTTTATGAAAAATGCTTATAGCACATGTTTCTGAGTAATTTCATTGTTGTTTTCAAATTGAAAACAAATTGATTACACTGGTTTTAGAGTCGCTGCATTGGCTCCCCGTGTGTTTCAGGATCGATTTTAAAGTTCTCTTAATGGTTTTTAAATCTCTTAATGGTCTTGGTCCTTCTTATCTTTCAGAACTGCTTTTACCTTATGAGCCTTCGCGGTCCCTGCGTTCCTCCGGCAGGGGTCTCCTAGTTATTCCTAAAGTCAACAGAAAGACTCACGGCGAGGCGTCTTTCCAGTATTACGGCCCTCGCCTCTGGAACGACCTGCCGGAGGGGCTCAGGACCGCAGAGAACGTTCATGTATTTAAGAGCAGGCTCAAGACCCACCTTTTTAGTTTAGCTTTTAACTAATATTTATTTATATTAACTTTATTTATCTGTTTTAGTTCTATACAATTATTTCTTTAATTCCACTCTTTTTTTATTTATTTTATTTTATTTATTTATTTTTATCTTGTGCTATTCCACACTTTTAGCCGAGTTTTAGCTGTTTTAATTTATCTTTTATTTTTATGTTCTCCCAGTGTTTCCTCTGAGGGAGCCCTCTGCCCCGGGAGTGCTGGTTGGCTGTGGCTGTGCGGGCGCTCTCCTGTGGGTGCCTGGATGGAGGTTGGACGTCTATCCTACACCTCCTCCGGGCGCCCTGTGTTGGCGCTCTGTGGCTGTGGCCGATGGGCTGCTCCTGGTGCAGACGGCTCCTTGGATGGTGTTTCCTCTTTCGGTCCATCTGTACTCAGCCTTATGTACCCCAATTTATGTCCATTTTTACTTAAGACTTTTAACAACTGGGCTGTCTGTATGTATATGTGTCTGTGTGTCTGTGTGTGCGCGTGGGGTAGGGGGAGGTGGGGGTTGTTGTTATTTATGTATATTTGCTGGTGGGGACTATTTTAATGATTTTTTAAGCACTGTAAAGCACTTTGTGTTACATTTTGTATGAAAAGCGCTTTATAAATAAAGTTTGATTTGATTTAATATACGTACGTATGACGTTTCACTCTCATGACTTGTAATTGGTTGATGTACCAACTCACCTACGGAAAAAAAAATGCCCACACCCGGTTCAAAGTAGTGCTTATACCGCTTAGTGTGTGGCATGGGTGTTCAGTAGGTTGTTAAACTTACCTTCACATCTGACCAAAAATATAAGCACAGCAATTCAATAACACAGTTCACACTTCAGACCAGTCAAAGGTGTTACATTTTATTTGGCTTTCTGTTTTTTGTCCACAGGTTAAAACCCTTTTGAAAAAAAAAAAGGATGAAGAAATAAAAACATTTTCACATACTGTTTACAGAAATATCTTTTGACACAAGAAAAACAACAATAAAACTGTTGATTAGGCCCAGCCCTTTGCGGGATTTTAAAACATTTCATTTCATCAATACCCTTTTTAAAAAAAGTCACTCGCATTAGCGTTACAGCCGCTTCGGTAAGCAGGTTCAAAATGGCTGCCGGGCAGAAATGTCATGGTATGTAAATTTTGAACAACATAGAAATGAATGTACATAAATAGCCACTTTTGAGCAATTTGTATTCAGTACAAAAGCCTGAAAAGCATTTTTTTCTGTCTGTTCTTTTTGTCTTGCTACACAAATCTGGGATTTATTTTGGGGGAATTTTTCCTTGTCCAGTGAAATATTTGTCACTATCCTAAAGTAGATTGTGTCCATACATCAAATCCAGTGTTTCAAAAGACATTTATAACTAAATTCTTTGATTATTTACAAGCTATGTGTGTTTTGTCTTTTTCCTGGCATGCGAGCAAGCTGTCACAAGAAATAGCCCCTGTTTTCACAGGTGCATTATGGAACAGTGAAAACCTACCAGGAACCGGAAAAAAAAATATCTATAGGTCCTGGAGCGTCCAAGAGGCCACCGGGATGAAAAGTAAAGGCGCCATCGAGTCACTGAAAGGTCAAAAAAGCATTCATATTGACTTTATATTGACGGTATAAATAAAGTTGCCTTGCCTTGCCTTTTATCCCCATAAAAGAGTTTCATAATGCACCTTTAACAAATACTTTGCCACTGCGTCATTTGTAAATTTGTACAATAGGCCCCAAACACCTAGGGTTAAACTACTCTGCTGGAATGAAGCCTGCTCCTTAAAAAGGTTTCCAGATGAAAGTGGAAGGGAAACTGCAAATCCAAAAAGGTCAAGAAAAATTTACTTAATGGTGCCAATTTTCATTATTTTTATCCCCTCCTTTCTGTAATACAGAAAACATTTAAATAACAAAGCTGGGTCAAATTGCACGTCATAAAATACAAAGAGGCAACAGGCTAGAGTGGCTGTGTAAGGTCGAAGCCGTCCAGAGGTTTTCAATCGCAGGTACTGGGTTGCTTTAGGTTTGCGGAGGAAGTTTTGGCCTTTTTATCTTGGCCTACTGAGGAAGCTAGAAATAGTGTTGTATTCTAGCGCCATTTTCAACACTTACTGCTATGGCAAAGGTTATTTTTTGTATCCCTCGAGACCCATGGATAGAAATGGCGAATCTGTGTCTTCCAATCTAAGAAGAAATCTGTAACTGCCCAGAGCTTATGTCTTTGTTAGCATTTGAAGCTAATATGTTCTAAAAGCAATATATGTCAACTGGACCAGGTTTTAAGATGGACATATTCTACACTTCCTGAACATCTTCCCTAACCCGGATGAAGACAATAATCTACTTTGCCTATTTTAAGCTAATATCCTAATTGCCTCTTGATGATCCACCAAGTTCTTTGACAAAAATTGCTGTTTACCCAACCAATGTGTTTGGTTTTGTGAAGAGGGAGAATTGACCGAGTGAACAGCCTCTATTCTCCTGAAGACTACTGGGTAATTGAGTGTCAATAGCAGAGTCGACCAATGGTAATGACCGCAGCACAGAGCCAGGCGAGTGTGGCTGCAGATTTAATAACCACACTCCAACTGCATTTTTTTTAAATCCAGATTTATTTTCCAAACACAGGCAGCTGCTGTAACCTAAACTACATGGCATGTGTTCCCTTGTTATTTTGGGATTTTAACCCTAACTTTTGCGCTTCAAAAACATTCCTGGAAAAGTATTTGGTCTATTTGTGGTTTAAAGCCACACTGTGGAATATTCCACCATAAAAACTTCAAATTCAAGCTTTCGAACGGAACATGAAAGACAACATTTATCTGTATTTGTGTTACCGTGAGTTATAAAACAAAAACAAAAAAATAGCGATAGAAATACATTTGGGCTTTACAATGTATTTACCAGTAGTTAAAAGGTTTTGACAAATGTTCTGCTTCATTGTCTTTGTTTATTATATTTTTAGCTAATGTCAATTTCTGGATAATGTTTGCTACTTCCGCCTAAAATTTCTATGCTAACGTGCTAACAATTCAAAACATTCAATCCCGAACTCTCAAAACAAAACCGTACTGACAAAAAAGAATAAAAAATAGGCCCGTGGATTGTGACCTTCAGAACAAAGACGGGAGGGGGAATTAGGAGGAACGTTCACACTCGGGTGGGCCCTAGCATTAGCACAATTAGCTCCCCTCATTCTATTTACAGTCCATCAGGGGTCAGACCGGGTGATTAGGTCTCGGGCCGTTAGCGACAGACAAAGGCAGTCCAGGTGGCTGGACACGCAGGAGCACGGGGGCCTGGACCGTAGACGGCTGATAAGGCGGACAACAGTGAGGATCTATTCACTGAACTGCGCAGGGGGAGTGGAGGCAATCGAACGAGGACGGTGAAGGTGCGTTAGCATTGTTGCAGCAACCATTTTACAGGTCGAGGGTCTTGGTAAAAATTACAGGACGTACAGGGTTGCCAGTTCCTCAGTGTGCAGTTTACGGCAACCAGGACGTATGCTTCAGACCCTACGTTTAAAATAATGCACGCTGTATGTTTTTAGAAATTGTAGGCATTGGTTTGTTCATTAACGGAAAAGGCCACCGTTTTTGCATACCGAGATATGTTCTTACCTTACCTTAGACGAGTTGATGTATTCCTGTCTGGTCTTTACACATGCGCTCAGTCACGCAAAAAGACCAAAGATGTTGTTAGCATTTAGCCTTTCCCAGCAAAGGTATAGCTCCAAACTGGGGTGAAGTTAGAAGCTGCCAAGCTGTTCCATGTTTTCCCTATTTAAATACGGTTATGTGAGCAGTTACACGATTCAAATATAGTCACACAAAATTAAACATTGATTTTCTAAGCGGATAAAAAGGAGTACTATATTGTAAGGCGTAATAAATAACACCTTGACTTTTACTACTCACGTAAGCGTGTTTAAATGAGGAAAACGTGGAAGAGCTTGGTCGCTTCTCTCACCCCCGTTTGGCCCCATAGAGGAGCGGAGGAGAGGCTAAATGCTAACAACATGTTGGCTCTTTTTGCATGACTGACCGCAGGCGTAAAGAGACCAGACAGGTAAGCATCAACTGTTCTAAGATAAGGTAAGAACATATCTCAGTATGAAAAAACTATGGCCTATTCCTTTAAAGCAACACTGTGGAACTTAACAGGTTATTTGTGGCTATGTCACAAGAGCAGCTAAACTATGGTTAAACTTCAAACAAAGCGAGCGATACTAAAAATGCTTCTAAAGGTGCGTACACACACACCTAACCACACGGACCACGCTGCTGCTTCTACTTTGATGCTTGAAAGGCTTGCAATCAGACGCTCATGTGTGTGTTCACCTCAGGCGGAGCCACTGCTGCGCGATTTTGTAAAAACAATAAACACAAAAAAAACCTCTGTGCCGTTGCTGCTAAGCGCTAAGATATGAATGAAAACGGTTTCCTCATTCTGTTTGTACTTTGGTGACAGTGGAATGGTTTAACTAGCCTACATTTCTCTGACACTTGAGGCAAATCTCGCCTCTTTCCTCTCTCCCTCTCCTGGATATTATTTCAATACGTGTGGGTTTGACTGTGTAGTGTCTGTCTGTCCAGCGATCATGTCATGATAAAATCCCCTTTTAAACATGTTTGTAATCCAGTGCCTTGTTAAATGTGCCCGGGCCATGTTTTCATAGGTTTATTGAAGCGTATCATTCCTCTGATCCGAATTTCCTCCTCTTTTCAGACGGTGTCTCCGTCACTTGTGTGTCTATGATGTAGAAGTTGTGTTGCTCCAAATTCAGGTGATCAATAAATATTTCTCGAATGTGTTTTCCTCCTCCTGCCTCCTCACGCCGCTCTGAACAGCTGCCGCACATTGCTGTTGATTCCCAACGCTAACGCACCTGCCGCTAACGCACCTGCCGCTCACTCATCGCCCGCACATGTGCTCACATTTCAGATTGACAATACTCAGGAATCAACCACACCCGCCATGCGATCGGCGTTTGGTGTGCACGCACCTTTAGGCCAGAGTTGTAGTTTAATGTTCAAGTCATGCGACCTTGGCATTTTACTTATTCCTAAAATACCCAAGAGTTTGGAATACTCGAGTAACTTTTAAGACTTCTATAATTACACAAATTTATTAAAAGTAACCAAAATTAATTTTACTGAAACTTCAAATTGCTAGCCCGCAGTGCCCGAAAAGTTAGCACCAACAATATATTCACCAATAGAAGAATAAGCCAAATGCAGGAATGCGAAGCTAGCTTCAGATTGGTAAAAACGACCATGTTTTTATCTATTCGTATTCTCTGTGTCTTACCAGTCGATAATACTTTTCACAGTTCGCGGCCAGCAAATGAATAAGCCCTTTTTTGTCCCCAAGGTCGGATAAATCACACGGTTAGCATGTGCGCTGGTCACAAAGCTCAAATTATAGCCAAAAATAAACCGAAACCACCACAGTAAGACATGGCCTCGCAGAATAACAGAAGCGGCTTTTAGTACCTGTTAGTTTGGGATAATGGGGCTGATGCTAGCGCCGCTGAGTTTCATTAGCTTGTATTCACTGCAGGTTTTGACCCCTGGTGCTTTTTGATTAGGAGAAATTGTTGGCGAAAGAACAACAAATTACCGATGTGAAGAGGACGGCACAATTTTAGACAAATATCCAATTCTGGTTTTTCGGAAGTAATGAGACTCAATTTGCTGTTTGGAAATTAAGATTCATGCCATGTCCAGGAACATTAACACTTGACAGAAGACAGGAATATGAGCTGCTAAACTAATACAAGCTCTATACCCCAGGGCCATGTTATTTGAAAAGGATGCTGTAGTAGCAGTCTTGGCAATTGGCCAGTTGCAATCACTCCAAATGTGATTTTGATCAGATTGAGATTAATTGCGCAGCCCTAATTACAAATTTTACACTTTATTTGAAAGTGAATGAGTGATTAAAATACACTTTACATTATTCTGGGTGCCTCAGCATTGATTTCTTTGAAATGATGCTTACGTAACTTGTGTAGAAAGTAACTTTCTATTTGGATTTACAGCGTGGCAGAACTACTCAGAACTGATACAATGTTGGATTATGGGCTTTAAAATGTGCAGCACGGTTTCAGGTTTTAACAATGATGCAATAGTACTCAGGAAGTACGTAACGAAGCACTGGAACCGTGAAGAAGAAACAGATACATTAAACAGGATTACTCAAAACAATAATACTTCTCCAGGTCTGTTTTTGTCGAGGAAACAAGGTAAAGTAAATTTTACATATCCCCTTTAAGAACATAAGATTGATGAAAGTATCTACAGTGTGGCCATTTGCTTCAGAAAATATATTTCTAAATGCAACGTGGTAACATCCATGAAACACAGTATCGCAAAGCAAGCAATGGGAAAATCCACAACACCAGCTGAAATAATATGCATTAGTTACAAACCATTTCTTAACTTCTGATGTTGTGTAATTTGGAAGTCATCACTGCGATGGTAAAAAACATAATCAGAGGCTCATGGCAGGATTTCTATCAGAGGAGAGTCAAGAGTCAAGGACTTATGGAAGCTTCAGATCACACGTCTCACAGGACTCCACTGTTGATACAAACAAAATCCTGTTGTCGTTTCGATACCTGAACAATACTTTTTTCCTCATACTAAAATATTTGTCATGTTATGGAACCATAAAACGTAATTTAATACATTTACGTAATTTTTGTTTGACATTTGTATCATTTTTTTGAGGTGAAAAAACGTCCTTTAACTACAAAAAACTACAAAAGGGCAGGAAAAAAAAAACCCTTTCAAAATTTTTCCTAATTTAGCCCCATTTTTAACCAATCCCCCACACTTTTACCTTTTTTTTTTTCATTTTAATTTTTCTCCACTCCCCCCCAACGGCATCAAAACTTGGATCTAAAGTTGTTGTTTTTTTTAATTTCCTGCTTTCCATACTTTTATTATTTTCAACACCAGTAGTACCTAAACTTTTTTTTCCAACACCATACTGGAATCGTTTAACGGTACCCAGCCCTACTCTATTTGGAGGTCAAAACAGCACTGTGCGTCACAAAAACTCAAGACACGAAAACTCGAAAATTAGCTTCAGAGAAAGAAAATTCCATCAAATCACACCTGAGTATTGAATCACTTGGACTGTCAGCAATTGTAGCATCTACCAGTGTGTGTACCAGTACTCATTTCACTAGCTGCATTTTGTTACCGTAAAATCGCCATATACGTAGCAAAAACAAAACAACACATTTTCTCCAAACACGACCGCGAATAGACACGGCGGAACCTCGTCACCTGTCAGTTCCTGCGCTGAGAGGTCCCAGAGTTGTCGAAAGGCAGAGGAGGGAAAATGCTGAGCGCGACACATGCTATATTAAATGTCCTATTTTTTCTTTAACCGGCGCGAAGGAAGCCGGAGCCAAAGGAGGTGCGATCAGCGCGCACGGAAGAAGGTAACCAAACTAAAATGTAGAAGTGTCAAATTGAACTTTTGCGCATTTTTTTTAAAAGGCCGTGTCTGTTAGAAATGTATGCTTCTCAATAAGATGGAAGAGCTCAGCGATCTTGTGATGCTTTGTATGGTTGTTGTGACACCTATTGCGATAAAGATCATTTGAATCACAATGTCAAGCATCACATTATTCTTTCTGATAAATATTTGTTTGCCACAGTTGAGGGAAAGTGGTGCAGTAGTGTTTATGTAACAACAACAAAAGGCCAAGCATAAAGCCTTTAAGATGGCGTTGTCTTGTTTTTTTGTATAACTCTGCTGGTCATTTCTAAACTGTGCTGCTTCTTATCATTTCTGTACTTTTTTATCCATCTCCCCAAAGAGAAAGTTGGCCCAAATCTGTGCTGTGTCAGGCCCTACAGGACTTCACTTCACCAAAGCATCACAAAAAGCGGAAGAAAAAGTAAAGGAAAAATAAGCCACTTCAGCACTTCGCACCTGAACTCCGGAGAGTTTGAGGGTTCGCGAATTTAGAACCACAATCGCGTTCAAAGTGTGAAAGAGTTTCGTTGCGACAGGCGGAAAACATCGGACCCAACGAAAGCACGCGGGGCCGTACGGGTGGCGGCGATTTAATTAGAGAAATTCCGCGGTGGCGCTTATCGAGAGCCTCCTTATCGCCATCGGGCCAGCCGTTCGTTAGCGGGATTTATTAGCCTAATCACAAAGCCTCCGCAGATGAGATTTCCCACAAAGTCCCGATTGTCTCCCAATGACACGGTGTCGTCCGCTAAGCCCGTCGGCGTTCGAGAGTTTGAGGAGAGGGCAGCGCGGTCGGGCGAGTACCGCACACGAGGGGAGGGTCCTTTTGTAAATCCATTTGTCCAACTAACTGTAGGTTACGGTTTAAGCGAGAAGCGTCGACGTTGTGACATGAGTCCAGTTTGTTTTGTTTATGTGTTCGATTGTATGTAGAGGCACAGTGTTTTTACCACCACAAATGAAGCCTAGGCGTTAATTCAACCTGGGACACTCATTTCTGCATCACCTACTTCCAGCCAATGATCGTGTCCGTGAGGGTCACACCTCCACCTCAGCCTATCAGTGCAGAGCCACACAACATCGTAGCAGCCAATCATCGCCCTAAGTTTGGCTTTAAAGCCTCTGGCATTCATGGTTCGTTTGCTTCCCAGCTGTGCTGCGACCCACCTCCACCCCGTTTCCGGCTCTCCCTGCTGCATCCTTCTCAGGCCTCCCATACCACCACCAGTGTCCAGACTCCGGGGAAAAAACATCTCCATCTCTAACCTGCCTATCCAAACTAAATTTAATTCATATATCTGACGTCTACTGCCGGGGTCTGATCGCCAAAAATATATACATATGTCAATAAACCTTTCTAATCTTTGCTTTTGTCTGTTTGAGTCTATCCAGATTGAAATGTCAGAGTTTACAAGATACTAAAAAGAGGACAAAGCAAATTTAGTTCCATTACGAGTAAAAATCAGTTTAATGACACCCATTTAATACATTTCGGAAAAATAACGCCATTGCAATATTCAAGATAGTTGCCGCTAGGCCTATCACGATAACAAAATCTAAAGTTCGAAATATTGAGGCTGGAAACTATCACGATAAACAATATTATTGAAGCAACTTTTAATGTGAAAACAAACACGCCGTGCTGCATAATCCACCTTTAAAAGGGGGGTATTATGTAAAATAGACTTTTTCAAGCTTTATATCATGTTATTATGTCATTCCCTCATTAAACACATGCCTGGAGTGTTGCCTTGGCTCATTCACATATTTTGAGTAATCAGTAAAAACTTAGACGGCAGCCATTTTAGGTGTAGCTATGCCTCAGTCCTCCTAGGAACGCCACCACCTCCTGGAGACGCCTCTGGACCTTTCGTCACCGGCCAAGCCACCAACCACTGCTCCTCAGCTCAGCAGAGCCCCCTCCCTGCACAGTAGTGTTGTTTAGATGCCACAGCAGTGTGCTGAAGGGGGCGTGTCGGAAAGCTTCTTAAAGAGACAGAGGCCTATTTCAAGACGTTCAGTACAGCCATTTTGAGAGAGCAATTTTATTCAAGGCAGTTATTTTAATTTACTGCATATACAGACCAACAGAAGGTTACGTCATCATTGTAGTATGCTATAGACTGGTGCTATGTGATTGAAAAAAAGCATAATACCCCCTCTTTAAAATATCCCACACTTTGGGTAAGAAATTAAGTATTACCTTAGGAAAAGTGGTGGTGGTGGTGGTGGGGGGAAATACAGTACAGATAATAAATCCTCCTCTCAAGCGTGTCCTATAGCCAAAAGTCTTCAATTCCACACAACCCAAGGCCAGACTACTTTTTGAAAACTTACGCCATAAGGGCTTTAATCTTGTATTGGAAGCTCTCGCCACAGTTGTAGTTTAGAGTTTTGGGGCCACATATAAAAAAAAAGCGCCTTCTGGTGTCCAGCCTGGCAAACCCTAAAGGAAACCCGACCCAAATGTTTCCTGAACACCGCTTTTTGTCCCGCTCGCTTTCACGCGGTGGCATTTTTTGGCACGGAATGACGGAATGCTGAGGGCTTTTCCCCCCCCGGAGCTCGCTTTCCTGGACAGCTCGTAAAAATCGCATGCCAGCCCCTAGAACCAACCCAATGGCAGAATTCCTTGGCATTTCCCCTTTCGGAATGTGACCTGAAATCGTATATCATTTTGCTCCCAAACCAAATGCTAGATTTTTTTCCTTTTCTTTTAAAACCCCGGAATGGCTTTATTTTCTCTTTTATTTTAGGGGGGAAAAGAATGCTTTTTGTGTCACGGGCTTACCTAGAACAATGCGTCTAGACGTGCTGCGATGCTTTAAGCGGCTTTGCGAATTATGAAGGCGAAATGGGAGCGCCTTGTCGTCTCACCACGGCACCTTTAAAAGTCTATACCAGAAAGCACTCTGCAAAATAAGGCACTCTTTTTTTTTTTCCTTTCTTCCTCTCTCTCCATTGTTCGCTTTGATTCCAGTCTGAAGAAGTAGTTCTATCCACCACTTTCATAAAACAGTCATAAAAAAAAGAGAGTCAAGTAGAATGGAAATGCAGGTCCAGGAAAAGTAAAGGATCCGGTTTCGGGGACACATTAAATCCGTTGATTGTTCGACATGTGCGTTTTATACTTCACAAGCGTTTCATAAAGAGGTCAAATCAAGCTTCTGGGTTGCCAAATATTCGGCGGAGACATCATTTCAGTTTAGGGAAGCAGACCAGCACGACGGCGTTAAAAATATGGAATGTTTTCATAACTGCATAATAGTAGGAACGGGTCATTTCTAAAACATTTGGTTCAAATTTGATTACAAATTCTTAATGGAAAGAATAAAAATGGAAGATCTTGTAAATCAAGATTGTGAGTTGTGTTCAAGAGTTGAAACAAGGTTATTTCCCCAAGTAAAACAATAGCAATTATACTCTAATTCTTAAAAAAACAGAGGGAATCAATTGTATTAAAGTGTATATGACACATTAGACACCATTTTTGCTAAAACACAGTTAACACAATTATATTTAAGATTTTGCTAAAGATTGTACCCAGTCAATGGGAAATGAATGAGTCAAACTGCTATGGAATGTTTCCTTCTTTTATGTCATTTCCTGTCGGCAGCAAAAAAATTCAAATAAAAATAACTTTTCTGCCCAACATTTCTTCATTAAAATTGCTGCTTCACTGAAAAAAATGATAACTATGCAACTGATGAACTTGCAACTGATGTAATCCATCTGAATAAGTCTTATTTTCAAGAGCATTAAAATCTGTCATATGCACTTTAAAGGCCCTACACTGTACCTGATTTTTACAAAAAATGAAAGAAGAAGCCTAACATATTTGTAATATCCCAATTCTTCACAGAGATGAGTTTAGAAGCACATTTCACAATTAAACCAACTAAATGTGTCTCACTACTAGAAGAAAAATCAGGTATAGGTGTCTTTAAATAAAAAGGTTCACCCAGCGGCGTTGGGGAATGGGTCAAATGCAGAAGACGAATTTCATCAAATTTCTCGAACTCTTAGACGTCACTGGACAGATTTGGCCGCCGTTACGTAGCCTGCTGTAAGCCATTTACCCCGAAACCATTGAAAGGATTTGCGTCAGTGCTTCCTTTCATGGACTAAATTCATGAAAGCTTTTTTGTTTTTGTTTTTGTGATTTGAATTTATTCATTTGCTTTCATTCTCGTTTTCAAGAGGGTCCTCAGAGCATCCATTTAGTTATATCTTTGCTCATTTGTCAAGTTGGTTTGGGGCGGTCATATGTACATTTAGCCTTAGTCTAAATCTAAAATGAATTCAGTAAACTTGACCATTATCATATTTACTCACAGACCTGTTCCTTTGGCAGCCAATTTAATTAACCGTCACTGTTTTTCTCTTCATACGGTTTATTCGTTGACAAAATATCTGGACATTTTAGTCATAGTTTGAGTCTCAATAACTATCTTTTTTCCATTTAGTTTGAGTCAATTTAGTCAGTCATTTCCTTTGTGTTTCAGCTGAATAAAACGACCGTGCCTTGTCTGCTTCTCCAACACCGAATCATTTAGCCATCCCCAAAACCCCCATCCCCGCTCCGTCCATTCTTAGAACCGGTCGTCCCGTAGCTGCGTGGGCGACTTGAACGGCTTGAGCCCGAGCGTCTTCCGTGGCAGCGCCCTCTTCTCTTTGGCCCCGTCCGCGCTCCTCCCCGCCCACCCCAGGTCGATGAGCGGCGAGTCGGCGACGTTCAGCGGCGCGATCCGGAACGTGGGCAGCGTGGGCGACCCGTTGGCCGAGCACGGCGCCGAGCGGGACGTGTGGAAGGGCGCGCAGAACGGGTCGAACGCCGAGCCGGAGGAGTCCCCCCCGTCGGCTTTGAGCGCGAACGGGTCGCAGTCCGGGGAGGGGAACGGGTCGCAGCTGGAGAAGGGGTTGTTGGGGGAGGGTTGGTATCCGAAGTGGGCGTCCCGGCTGGGGTGGTGCGCGGGCGAGCTGCTGCTGCTGCTGCCGCTCCCTCCACCTGAGATGAAGCTCCACGGGTCGATTCGGTGGCGGACCGGAGAGGGGCGAGGCCGGGGGATGACGGACACCTCCAGGCGCCGGGTCTTGGGGCTCCACAGGCCGGGGTGCGGGTGCAGGGCGCAGGGAGCGGAGGGCTTGTCGTCATGGTCCTGGGTGTCCTGGCACAGCGGGAGGTCCAAGACTGCACACAGGAGAGGAGATTTAGGTTTTTAAACATTTTTAACATGTCCAAGAATAAACATTTGAGAGAAGACTGGAATACCCTGTCACCATATACCCCTGTAATATTTGCTTGAACTGCCTTTAGGTTTGATTACAGCACCATGCACTGTGGCATTGTCAAAAGATCCAGTGTTAAGTGTTATTTTTCACCAAGATCTTGTATCGATGATGGGAGAGTGTGACCACTGCATAAAGATTCTCTATAGATACAGACGGCATCGCTCCATAGAGGGGGCGTGGCCTCACTGAGGGGGAAGGAAGTATCTTTTGGGAAACACAATTTCTCTTTATAGCCATTTAATGGCTATAAAGTAACTTATCACACACAAATAAAATCAAGTCTAAATCGGGTCCATATGGATATTTATTCACAGCAGATTGTTCAGTAGAAGCGGAAAAAAGGCGCTAGCTAGCGTTTGCATGTAGCATGATGCTACATGATGAAGCATCATGTTAGCATTCTCCATTAATTATGGGCTGTTGAAACACTTTGCTCCTCTCCATGTGTTTGTATCTTTATTGAGTAGAAAACTATATTGATAATTCTGCATTTGTTAAAGTAGTTTTTGAGTAATTGGAGAAAGTTTAGATTTCCTTTTTGTTTTCCCCCTCAACTGCTTCAAAATATGACCATACATGGGTGATTCCAGAGATGCCATCTGTATCTATGGGATTAAGACTCCTTCTCATGCTCCCTGATCCACTCTTTCACAACGTGAGCCCGAAAAATGCTGGCATTGTCATCTTAGAATATGCCCCTGCCATCAGGGAAGAAATCCACTGATGAAATAACCTGGTCATGTTGTCACGGCGATGTGTAAAGAGGCAGCAGCTACATTTTTTGTAGCCTGAACACCCAAACACTATTTCGTTGTACGCTTGTACAATGACAAATAAAGCACTTACTTACATATTCAGAATGTTCAGCTGATCTCATTCTATGAACCTAGACCTGACTGCAGCAACCACAGATCAGTTTGACATTCCTAACTTTCCAGACACATTCCTAACACTCCGATTTTTTGGGTTTAAACCGGGGTCTCCAACCTTTTTTTACCTGGCGAGCTACTTTTATGCAACAAGAACGTCGGAGAGCTACTTATGCTTCAAAGACACACAAATGCCACTTAGGTGGAGTTCGCCCAGGAGAATTAGCAGCCAAGATGATATTTTATCTTAGCTAGTACTACTGTCATTGTGTCCTTGGGCAAGACACTTCACACACCTTGCCTCCAGTGTCTGCGTACATACTGTAGGTGTGTGAATGACTAAGGGCTGTGACTGGTTCCTTGCTGTAAAGCGCTTTGGGCCTAATGAAGGTAGAAAAGCTCTATATAAGTTGAGACCATTTACAATTTACTAACTACTACTAGCTTTCATCGGGCAAGTTGTTTTTAGCATCAGTGCTACTTCTGGGTTATACTGCCGAAGCTAGTGTCTTTTGGCAAAAATCTGCAAACACGATGAGAGAGAATCTTGCTGAATACAGTCTTAATTGACATATCACTACTTTGCTTGGACCATCCTTTTGTCTTGTCGTTGGGGTTATAACAACACCAAAACGCAGAGATAATTTAGTGCTAAAACTATTAGAGTATTTCTAAGAGGGATTATCTGCATGTTTTCAAAGGACTTTGTTTAATAAGTACTTGAAAGCAGCGCAACGGAACCATCTTATTATGCACCCCTCTCTTCTCTTTGCTCCAGGAAACTTTAATTGCTAATCTACAAATTGCTTTTTAACGGCTCCACTGTTGGTCTGGCACGTCGCTCGAAACATTACTTTATTCTTTCATATTCCACAGTCGGGACCTGTGCAGCACTTTCATTGAACATCACCGAGACCAAAATTAAGTTGTACAGAAATGAAACGCCAAGATTGAATTTTAAAGAGGACATATCATCATATCATGCATAATTGAGGCTTAAAAACACTCTTTTGGGCACCGCGGCGTACATGTTTACAAAACAGTAAGGAGTGAGAGACTGGGCTGATCAGGGTTTAGAGCTGGCCTGGAGAGCCCTCTGCAGGCAACAGTGGGAACGACATGTGATAGAACAGTCAAGGAAAATGCTCCTCCACTACAAAGGGGAGTCTGGGGCCAGGACTCCCTGGAAAAAGAGATTCTTAATATTGTGGGACTTTCCTGGTTAAATAAAGTGTCAAATAAATAAATTCAGCAACATGGATGAATTCTCTGAATCACAAAAAACATCTGTAAAGACGTTACAATTAGACGCGGCTTTAATACAGTACAATGATGAGCGGAGGCGATCGGCTTTTACTCCAACCTCTCCAAGATGTAATGAAAAGAATAGTGAAAATTGTTTGTTCGTGTAGACCAGTGCTTCTCGATTATTTACTGTTACTCCCCCGCTTAGGAAGAAGAAAACATTTTGCACATTAGACACAAACATTAGACACAGTAAACACACCCGGCGGGGGGCGCCCCACTATTAGAGAAGGACTGATGTGGACACACAGGGGCTGTGGTGGGCTCCCCCAAACGGAGGCGAGTGTCCTCTCACCGCCGCATTTGAGCTCAATTGGAACGGCCTCCGGAGCGAGCGGCTGCGTCATGTCACGTGTCAAATCATATAATAAAATGTCAATCTATGCTTACAAAAGCTACTGTTTTATGAATAAAAGCTGTTTATAACTGGTTTTGGTTGGATGTCTTACTGTTTGTACATTTTGGCCTGAATAAAATAATAACATTTCTGCAAAGATTTGTAAGAAATTCAATTCAAATATCAAATATATTTAGCAGGTCCAGTTTATCACTAATCTCCTTCAATTGCAGACTTACGTTAACAACCATAGGCCTGATTTATCAATAAATAGGCCTATTTATTAGGCTTTTCATTAACTTTATATAAACCTCTTTTTTACATCTTTACTTGCTTACAACACTTCTACCAATGATTTTTTTATTACAATAATTTTTTTGCACAAATGTGGAACAAAACTTCAAACTAATAAAGTTTTGCGAGAAAAGGGAAGAAAAAAACAGTGTTGCAGTGCATCATGGGTAATTTCAGCTCTCCGAGGCAGCGGAGGATCCACCGGTGTATCCTTCGTAAATGAGCCAAACGAAGGAGTCGAGCTGCGAGGAGGCGAGTGGTCTGAGTGAATTGGAACACCACTTGGCGGCGCTGTGATGACGTGAATTACGTCCGAAGTGGTCGAGACGCCGAGGATCCTGGCAATTGGGAAACAGCCATGGAGTTTGTTTATAGCGACTGCAGCGCAGACAAACATGATTCTCCTGCAGTCACTTCTGATTGGCCAACAGCCAAAGGAAGCGAGGCTCGATAATTCTGATTGGCCAACATGTCTTTCACTCAAACAGCAGAGCCGCAAAGCAGGACAAAAAATAAAAAGCCTCAGCCCCTTAAGGTTAGGTTACCGCAGTAGCTGGGTCCTTTATCATCACAGATGTGTGTGTGTAAGTGAATCAGAAATAGAGATTTAAAAAGTTATGATTTCAATACTGACTTGTGAGTTGAACTATCCTGCAAACGTTCTTAATTATCTCACACAAATAAAACATTTCGACTTCTTAGCACTTTGCATTCGCACATAATCCTTATAACATCCTGTTTAACAGCACGTCTGCGCTACAGTAAATAGCTGTTCTTTAAGAAAAGCAATATGAAAAAGCCACACATAATTAAACGATGTAATACGGTTTTCCGTATTACAAACACTCCCACGGGGAAATGCTTTCGTAAAGAATCCTTGCTTTCTAAACCAGCCTGTATAGTGTGAAATATTTCCTGGGGGGTCCTACTCTTTGAAAGCCCACTCAATTCTTCAAAACGACCAAAGCCCACATCTTCATTTTATTCATTCGTCATTGTAGCTAAAGCGTGTTCTTCTTTGGAGAGAGCCGTGTGACGCACATGTACCGTAATTTCCGGCCTATACGCCGCTACTTTTTCCCCACGCTTTAAACCCTGCGGCCAACATGACAGTGCGACCAATATGTCGCCGCCAACAGGCACTAGAGGCGTCTCTAGCAGTAAACGCAAAAGTGAGTGACTTCTAATCTGCTCTTGTCTGAGGAACGGTAGATGAGTAACTTTTAAAATGATGAAGGCTCACTTTAGCCTAAATGTGGAAGAGCTTTGCTCGGCCCAACGCACCAAAACGCCTTGACGTGCGGCAAAAGAGCCGCCTCCTTTATTTTCTATGAGAGAACGCACACTGAGGTTGCAGTGACGCGCAGGACCCCGCGCCACAGTTCTCCTGAATCCAGACGCTGCGCCGCGAAGGAAAACACAGGCTTTTAACCTTCCTGCAGAGGCGGGTCAGGTTTTTATCGCTTTTGTCCCTTTTTTGTGGCTTTTTTGTGCGTTTTCTTCACACATTTTTGTCACTTTTTCCATCACTCTTTTGCCATTTTTCTGTTTTCCGTTTTTGTCGCTCTTCTATGCAACAAAAGAGCGACAAAAAAAACGTGACATCCTTGTTTTCATCTCATTTCGGGCGCTATATTGACTATTCTTACGTACGCTTTAAGATTTGGGTAAAGCCAAACTGGAGAAATGTCATCGGGTTAGGAGAGGGTTAAGAGGTTAATGTTAAAATATTCCATAATAAACATGAAAAACAATGTAATAAAACCTACTTAGGCTAAAAATAAAGTGTTACATTTACATGAGATTAATGTGTAATTACTTATAATTAATCAAATGTGTTATGGCAACTAGACAATATGCCACAAAATGTATCACCTTCTTTCTTATATCGATCGATTTAGATTTAAAACAAATAATACTCCATGAAGCTGATTCATGACCTTAAAGGTGCATTATGGAACTTTTTATGTGGAAATAAAAGTTGATATTTGTGCATATATGACCTTGTAGTGACCCAGCAGCTGTACGAGTGGCCAACACGGCACCTTTACTTTCCATCAGAGTGGCGTCTACAACGCTCCAAGATCAATTGTTTTGTAGGTTTGTAGGTCCATGAGCAGTGAAAACCTTCCAAACAATCCTAGAGACCACTGTGATGGAAAGTAAACGCCCCATGCTGACCGCTCATACAGCCGCTGGGGCACTACAAGGTCAAATACGCACATATATCAACTTTTTTTTTTACATAAAAAAGTTGCATAATGCACCTTTAACCTCTTGAACCAAGTGCATTCTCTCCAGTTTGGCTTTACCCAAATCCGAAAGCTTCTCGACCGGAGAGCAACAGTGTAATGCCTCGTTTGAAAGCGAAGACGTGCAAAAGTGATTGGAACTTTTTTTGTCACGTTGTCGCCGCGTTTTTGTCGTGTTTTCGTCGCTTTCTTCATGTTTTTGTCACTTTTTTGTTGCTTTTTCATTGTTTTTGGTCGTGTTTTCGTCCCGTTATTATCACTTTTTGTGGCTTTTTTGATGCTTTCTCGTCATGTTATTGTCACATTTTGTTGTGTTTTCATCGTTATTTTGATGCTTCTTTTTAAAGAACCTGTATCATGCTATTTTAGCTATTCCAAAGTAAAGTATAGGCATTTATATGATATATTGTACCTCTATCACTATGGAGTACTCATTTTTGAGAGAAATATAAGTATTTTCTGGGAGTATTTTTCAAACCCGGAAGACAAGACGCTTCGATTCAGTTAACTCCGCCCCTCTCTCCAGGGGTGCAATTGTTTACTCTCCCAGGACAGCACAGACGCGTCGGAGAGTTCCTTATTTTTATTTTATTTTTATTTTTTTAATTCTCTCTTACAACAAAAATAATGAAAAAGCTGTTTTATAAATTAAAACCAGGCCGTAAGGTATTACATTACAGACGTAGAGCACTTCCGTTCCTTTGTGACGACACAACTGAACAGCTCAGTGGTTTACCAGGAGAGGGCGGAGCAGCTGCTCAGAGATTCAGCATTCAGGAGGATTACTTAGAACTGCGTGAATGAAGCCAAAAACCGCTCTGGGGGTGTTTTTGATAAGGAAATAGCATAACATCGATTTTGCATGATATAGCTCCTTTAAGCTTTTAGAATTGGGCAATGCCAAACTGGTGAAAACGTGGCCCGTTCAGGTGGGGTTAAGAGGTTTTAAAGAGCCCTTTTATACAAACTTCTGCTCAAACAAAATTCTTCTTTCCAGCATCATTTGACAAACAAAAGTCTACGTTCCATTTTTGACAAAGAAATGGCTGCAAACGTGGCGATTATTAAGACCCATGACGATTATTGAGATTGCGACTTTGATTCAATTTCGATTAATTGCTGAGCCCATTCAACATATTGGGTCACAAATAGAAGCCACCCTTTCAAATCCTCTACTTAAGCACGCCCTACATACTGTAACCTGATGTTTTTTTTCTCCTTCATCTCTTCACTCCGCGACGAGGAGAGACTTGAAAGAGCGGTGGAAGTGCTAAAAGAGGAGCGGCGAGGCGGGGTTTGCTTGCCTTTGCTTTAGTGCGTAGTAATAGCTGTTTGAGGTACGGGCGGCCAGCTGTTATACCTGAGATATGCAAATGCACCAAGGCGAGCTTTTGATGTCAATGAAAAAGCTTCACGCAGCATTGAATTCTCCCTTGTGCCCAGAGAAGAGATTCTTGTTATAAAAGAGGCAACAATAATAATGATTCGAGCGTGCTGAGAACATCGTGGTATACGGAGGGAAAAAAAAAAAAGGACATTCAAGGTAAGGAAGTTGCTGGAAACAAACATGCAAATTAGTTTAAATTGAAAGAAGTTGAAAAGAGTGGGACTTGGGGAGTCGAAGAGATTTGATTAAAAACACATGAGAGAAAGATGAAGAAGGCTGATATTACAGTACACAGCCAAGGACAAAGGACATACTTTATGTAAATTAAAAATAGTTATTCACATACAATACCACAGATCATTTCTGCCTAAATTGGTCATAAAATGTGGCCTGATCTACAGTACATCAAAGTCATAAGAATGGATAGACAGTGGGTGATATTATAAACTAATACCACCCAAACACTTACATGTTATCATATTTTTTATTGGCCATAATATGTAAACATTCACAGGACAGGGAGGAAAAAGTAAGTGAACCCAGGAATCTCGCTGAACTGCAGCAGTTTTGTAAAGAGGAATGGTCCAAGATTCACCCTGATCGTTGTGAGCGTCTAATCTGCAACTACAGGAAAGCAGTTATTGTTGCAAAAGAAGGATCAGCCAGATATTTAATACAGGGGATCACTTATTTATTCCACGCTGTCTGTCTCAGGTTTTTCTGCAAAATATCTTGATAAACTTGTGAATTCTTTTTTCTATTGATGATATCACGTTGTTCAGGCCCTGAGGCAACAAAACAGCCCCACACCATGATTCTCCTGCTCCAGACTTCACAGTGAGGAGAGGGTTTAGATGTTGGTGTCCTGTTTGTTTGTTTGTTTGTTTGTATACTGTATTGTCCCCATAGGGAAATGTGTCCTCTGCATTTGACCCATCCTTCGATGCCACTGGGGCAACCCGTAAGGAGCGCGGGGTCCATCTCCAGATGTGGAGCCAGGCTGATGGTCAGAATCACCTGGCTGGAGGATTCACCTATTATACATGTTTTTAGCGTTTGGGGAAACCGGAGTACCCGGAGGAAACCTATGCAGACACGGGGAGAACATGCAAACTGCACACAGAAAAGCCCCGTCCCTGGTGGACCTTCTAGCTGTGAAGCGGAAGCGCTAACCGCTGCGCTACCGTGCTGGCCCAAGGAATATTTTTCCTCCACACATGACGTTATATGTTCCTCCCAAACTATTGAACTTTTAGTTAATCAATCCACAGTATATTTTGCTAGTAGGGCTGTGGACAATCCAAAGCTTTCACTTCACGTATATTTTCCTCCCACTGTACAGCATCAAGCCAAATAATTTCAGTCTGTTGCCTCCAGACCATGGAGCGCCCTGCTCCAGTCCCTGATGAAGACACTTTTATTTAATAACACCGTTGCTGTGTTTGTTTTGACTTGTGCTTCAGCAGGTTCTTTTAAGCAAAAAATAGTGTAACATTTCAGCCAAAACTGCAGATGAATGAGTTTTAAGCCATATTATTTATATTTTTGATGGACATAAAATAGTAGAGTGATGTTATTTTCCAAGAAAATTAGATTTATCATCAGTTGCAAATGAATTTAAATATTAAAGGAAATTAAGACATCAGCCAATATATTGCTTACACTACTTTCACTTCATGTATTTGCTAGTTTATTTGTTTGTGTATTTACAGGTCGCTTTTGTCACTACACCAATATATAGAGCTAAAAGGCCTTTATAGTACTGTGAGTGTTTTCTACTGACCCAGTTGCGATGCGTGTAGGCCGTGACTCGACCTCCTCCTGCTCTCCGTGTGGAGGTCCCAGGCCTCGGGGCCCGGCTCCCCGTTGGCCACCTGGATACTGTGCAGCCACTCCTCGGGGCTTACCCAACTGCAGCTACTGTCCTGCTGCTGCTGAGGAGGAGCAGGCGGAGGGGGGCTCAGGGGGGTCCGCGGGGCTTTGGGACTGTGCGGCATCTGTGGTATCCGCGGCCCGCTCCTCTCTCTCGGGTTGGGAGGGGGCGGGGTCAGCGGGAGGGGCTTCAGTTCTTGCCGTTGCAGCGCCAGGTCCCACAGCGGCCTGGGAAGCGGCTCGGGTGTTGAAAACGTTATGAGGTCGTCCACTACGGGAGGGTCCGTTACGAGGGGGCGCGGCGGGGAGATCTCTGGTTCTGAAGGGGTGCGCTCGCCCAGGGAGGAGGGTTACTGCGGGGCGGCACCGGCGGCGGGAGGTCCAGGTCTCGGCCCAACGCAATGGAAGCCAACAGGGAACCGCCGTCGACTAAGGCGCGGTGGGTGCTCTTGAGGAGCCCAGCCAGGAATGCCCTCTCTGGGCGCGGGGAGCCGGCGGGAGACGAGCCCCCGCCATCGCTGCTCGAGTCGCCCTGAGGTAGAGGCAGGCGCAGGCTGTCCTTCGACAACGACCCTGGGACACAAAACAAAATTAAGGCCAATGGAACAATTCTATACGTGTAGAACAGGGGTGTCGAACTCGTTTGGGTCATGGGCCGAAATTCAGCCCCCACGGCGGGTCGTGGGCCGCATATATTGTAAAGGACTGTGGCCTAATAAATAACAACGGCTTACACTTATTGCGCTTTATTAGCCTGTGTCACATGTTTCATAAAGTGCTGCATAAAGTCATTATTCATTCACTCTTACACTCGGTGGCAGTAAGTTACTATTGTAGCCACAGGTGCCCTGGGCAGACTGACCATTTACCACATGGCTATACTATGCTGTTTATATCCTGATCTCTTATTATGTCAGTGCCCTCTGCTGGACATGTGTGGAATTCTTTCCTTTTTTAAATTTAAGCTGCCCCCTAGTGGCTGGCTCTTATTTCTTTAAAGATTCATAACTCAGGACAGGAATGGAGACTTACTTTTTTTTTTGACATAATAGGAAATTCATGCTCTACAAATCATCTTGCAGGCCACATGTGGCCCGCGGGCCTTGTGTTTGAAACATAGAAGGAGGTCCATGAAGCAGTGACTGATCAAATTTGACAAAAAATAATAATTTAGTATCGTTTAAATGTAATACTAACAATAGAAAATCAAAATGTCTTAACATTGTCTTTATAATTTAATTAGCATGTTTTAATTCATTACTATGAATTGTGATATAATTATTTTTTTATAATTAATTTTAAACTGGACAAACTAATAGCTTATCTAATACACTGATCTCAGTACATGACCTCTTTCTGAGTCTGACAGAGCAGGAATAAAATACCAAAGGAAACTTCAGAGGAGTTGACGTCACCTCTACAGGACAACGCTCTCTTAAACTAATCCAAACTAACCTTAAGGATAGTGGAGTACTAAAGGAAGAAAAGTGGAGGTGACATCATTTCCTCTGGAAAATGGAGCTCCAATACCCACTTGACTCTCTATTAGCTGGATTCAGATCTTCTTGAAACAGATATTCGTTCGGTGTCGGATTTTTGGAATTGCTACCCAATATCGTATTTTTTCCAGTATCGGTACAAATATCGGATACCAATATCGGATCGGTGCATCCCTAAATATATAATTCCTTACTTCAATTAAAAGCAAAAAGTGCTAAATAAAATACTTTCAGTTGTCAAACCCAGGCTGAAAACCCGTACAAAGGAATCATTATATCAAGCTATCAAATGCATACTGAGATATTTATTTGTGTTGATATCGCTCTACTTATGTTTCAAACTATGCAACAATGACTTTGACTAATAGCCATTAAGGCCACATGTTCTATAATGTACTTCAAAAGTTGAGTCTTCTCATGTTCAGGGTCTTCAACAAGTAGAAAGCAGACATACGTATTGATCATTGGGTGAGTAATAATGGCTAATGGCTGCCTGGGCCTACCGTTCTGTGCGGAGGGAGGCGGGGGCGCGCTGGGCCGGTACGTCTCGTAATCGTCCTTGGACTCCCGGCTCTCGCTGCTGTCTGACTCCAGCAGCTTGGCACGCATGGACAAACTGAAAGAGACGGAGGCATTTATAATAGAATAACAATAATGTTCCCTCGTCTGATATAATAACTTTTGTGGACTTCAAAATACGACTTAAAATCAAGGGATGGAAACGCAGTTTATATCTACAGTACGTAAAGGACTCAGTAATGGGACATGTTGGACGTCATGGGATGTTTTATGGATTTTGGATAGGCCTGGAACGCGTAAACAAGGTTTTACTTTTAGCTAATGGTATGCTAGCCCATCCAAGAAACACTTTGAGCGCAGAACTGTTCAGAACGAGTCTGGTGATGGATTATGGGCTTTCAAAATGTGGAAGACAGTTTTGTGTTCGCTCAATGAGACAAGAAAATCCAGGAAGTACAGATCAAAGCATATCAGTAGAAGAAACCAAAAAGAGACCAGGATTACTGAAAGTTGCGTGAATGAAGCTAAATGCTATGTTATGAATATGTCCTGTACACACTTTTATTTTACAAAAGTCAATACTAAAGTGACCTAAAAATATTGGACCCACAGCGGATCGTCTGAACTGAAACGACCTTCTGGGAACCATACCTGTTCTCCTGTGGGCTGAGCCGCAGGACTTTGGGGCTCTTGGGGCTCTTTGGGCTCTGGGGCCTCCAGTGGGGCCCCAGCCTGAGCTCTCCATTGGCCTGTTTGAGAGAAGGCGCATCCAGGGACAGGACCGGGGTGAGGCCGAAACCCATGCTGGGGTCACTGGGAGTCACTGAGAAGACAAAGCGAGTAACAAAACATTATCCAACGACAGAGGGCAAACCCAATATGGACAGAATAAATGCACACTCTTTTAGTCTTATGGGCGAAAATGCTATTGTTTAAGTCATTTCTGTATGTGATAGTTTTAGCCGACGAAAACCCCAAAAGGTTTTATTCTAATTTTATTAGTCAGTTTCATAAAAAAGCTTTAGTATTTCAATAAATAAACATATGTTGATTAGTATTAGAAAATGGGATGAAGGTTGAAAGGTTGTATCAAGCTTCTGACAGACAGATTCCAACACAAAAGTCAGAAGTGTCTTTATTGTGAACAGGGATTTTCCTACAGCGGGCGCTCTCCTGATCCTCTGATCATCGCTTCCAGGTTGTTCATTAACAGCACCGTCTGCACATTCGTTCATCAACATGCTCTCTGCGTTCATACTGCTATGGACTTGGACTGAGCAAAAGATAACGCCCCAGTGAGTCGCCCGCTCAGAGTGAAGCGTGGCACTTCTCTGTGTCACGCGGCTCAACGTTGGATGAACCACTTTCAAACATTATTTGTCTTGTCAACGAAAACTCGTAAACGTCTTGTCACCAAAGAGCTATTTTTAGTTTGTCACCGTTAGGTTTTCGTCATGAAAAAAGTGATTTTGTCATCATAAAACATAATGTGGCTTACAAACAGACTTACAAACAATATGTCGGGTGTCTCAGCGTTGATATTTTACGTTTTATCATTTGAAATAATGTCTCTGTAAAGATCGGACAGTGACTTGTGCTCAAAGAAGTGTGACACATTGTCACTTTTTTTTACCACAAGAGCTAAAAACAAAGAAGCTTGTGCAAACAGAAGCGAAACGCTCTCACCCCAACAAATCAGTCCAGTCGATGATTTAAAGCTGCAAGAATGTAGCTCCTACGGACACCAAACATCTGTCAGAGTGACAGGTGCCTTTCACTTAATATTTTTGAAGGTTTTTATCTGGACGGATTTTTCAATATGGTAAATGGTAAATGGACTCAACTTATAGAGCGCTTTTCCACCTACATTAGGCACTCAAAGCGCTTTACAGCAAGGATCCAATCAATGTACGCAGACACTAGAGGCAACTAGGGTGAAGTGTCTTGCCCAAGGACACAACGACAATGTGCATTTGCGGGAGCTGGGATTTGATCCCATGACCTTCCAATCACGAGACTACCCGCTCTACCATCTGCGCCACCGTCGCCCCAATAGGCAAAACTTACATTTTTACAGATTTTTTAAATAACTAGCTTATTTAAAAAACTGAACAAGAAACCACAATCCCCTTTGAGCAAATCTTTGTAGCTAATATAACAAAATAAAAGCATAAACTTAAACCTGGTTGTTATAGGCCATTATCAGCATTTGGTTGTCAAAAATGCCTTATTTATTCCCCCCTTCCCTGACCTTCCACTGACCTCTCCACCCACCTTCATCCCCGCGCATCTTCAGCCTTCATTTCTCACAGAACAACATCCTCATGTCTTTAGGCGCTGACTTAGGAAGCCGAAGTTGGAAAAGCATGCTAGAAATAACAGCTCCCATTTTGGAGTTTGCAGATTTGGTTGCTTGATTGCTCATTTGGCTGCGAGGAGCGAACACCTCGGCCGCAGAGGAAGCCGAGCGCAGCAGGCGCGTGGAGAAGAAGTCGGGGAGATCGCACCCAACACGAGAAAAACAACGCCATTGGTAATTAACACCAGCTATTTCTGGAAGCTCTTTTGGGGGAGGGGGGGGGGGGGGTATCTAAACTAGGGTATCTAAACTAGTATCTAAACTAATAGTTTGATACTAAGTTTGAAGGCTGCTGTGCCACTCACTGTTGTGCACGCATGTCAGAAAAAGCCTGTGGTACTTTGAATATGAACAAACGAGGAGCGTCTGGGTCACATATAAAAGGGAGACGAGGGGAGTGAGGAGGCGAGACACTCCAAGGGAACAGGGAAAAATGTGCCTCGATTTTCTACGACAAAATCTAAATAATGGATTGAATAGTTACAAAGGTTGTTTTTCATTTGGGATCTTGATTTAGTTTTTGAATAAGCTATTAATGCGTGAAAAAAAATCTAATTTCCCTGGTTTTTTTGGGTTCAAAGCCAAATCATGCTGGGAATTAGATATTACAAAAATCCCTCTGGAAAAAAACGTCTAAATATTGTTAAATCCAAGACTTAAAAGTTTGGAGTCTGTAGGAGCTACTAAAGTGGAGATGTTGCAAGAGTGGAATTTTTTAAGCTTCAAGTTCCTCTTTAAACCACGGCTCCCCCGAGGGGCCCCCAACAATATGAATGCATTCTCCTCTAAGAGCAAACAGCAACAATTATATCTCGATGAGCTAAAGGCTATAATTGCTCCAGAGTATAAGTCGCACCAGCCATCCTAGTGCATCATTGACAAGCCTCTCCTGGCAGCATGTTGTACAGGCACCCATTTGCGAACTTGTTCCTCTCGCTGTGGCCATCTAGATTTTATCCCGTGATTAGCTTTTTTGTTTTCTTCATTGCAGTAAGAGAAACCTCCAGTTTTTCGCCAGTGCCTCGCAAGTTTCTCGCTCACTCCAAACTTTCTTTCTGCTGCTCCATTACTGTTTTTTACGTTTTCTCTGTGGTACAGGAGGAGCAGATACTGGTATACAAGCCTAGAGCGCCCTCTAGCTGCTGTTTGTAAGAAAATAACAAACATGTGAAATTACATATTTTTATGTATAAGTCGCACCTGAATATAAGTCACACAGCCAGCCAATCTATGAAAAAAAGTGCGACTTATAGTCCGTAAAATACTGTACTTTGTTTGGAGAACTTCCCAAGTAAAAACAAAACAAAAATAGCAATAAAATCATAGTTTGTCCCAGTTTCAAGTCAAATGAGATATATGATCAATTATGTGTAAGAGTAACATATTTTATTTTTATTTTTTAAGAGCAAAAAGACTAATTCCATTGGCAGATAATGTCACTTACCTCATCAAACCAAAGTGAAATATTAACCTTATTGTTACACTTGTTGATTTCCCATATCAGTTTCACATAAAGTCCTTAACAATTCACACAAAAAAGGAAAAAAAAAAAAGAGTAATTAAATGGTTCATATTGATCAGGATGAAATAAAAAACCCAAGTTATTTCATACAGTGAACTATGTATTGACAGTCTCTGGAGGCCTCCCTGCAGTCCCCAGACCCCACTTTGGGAACCACTGCCCTACCACAATCAGCTGATGAATATTACTAGTACTTAATACACAAATACCGTGCAGTAAATCCGTTTCCTCTACACCTCGCTCCGACCAGAAAAAACTTCTGTAAACACGTGCTAACGCCTGTGCTTTAACTGAGGCCATTAGCTCAGCCATTATCCAGCAATAAAAAAAAGGATCTCTTTAAATACGGCCCGCAGACGGTCACAATTTACACATCCACTTTTATGAACAAATGCTTCACCGCAACCTCCCGACCCACGCTGCTAACTTTGCTTGTAAATCCACTTTCATTGCCCTATATTCAAACCACACACTTCACACATGGCTTTTAAGGTTTTTTTTCACTTGAGGAAACTTCCATCTTCATCGTGGTGGATGTTTGTGTCTAGAAGCTAACGGCTAACACTGAATCAAAATGGAATTAGCACCTGAGATTCTGAACGAGCCGCTCAAAAAAACAGTCGGCCCGTGTTCAGTATAAACACTTTGAAGTCGTCTCATTATTATGGTGGTGTTGGGTTTTTTTATGCTAGCCGTTAGCGCTAACATAAAAACTCCTTAATGAGCAGACGTTTCCTCCAGTCAAGTATTTACATCCAACGGAGTGTTTTTAACACGTCCCAGTCACTCTTTGTCCGTGATGTTACCTAGAACTATTTATTGATTTGTAAAAAGATATCCATAATGCCTGCTGGTGAAATACTAAGAGAGGAAGGGCAGAAACTTCAGAAAAACTCACTCGGTCACATTTCACTCACATGCGTACATACAAACCGCCGCTGTTTTTTGGGTGATTTTTTTTTTTTTTTTTTTTTTTTTAAAGGGCCGATACTGCATTTTGAGGGGTGCAATTGTATTTACAGAAAAAGGTGTTTTTATGTTGATTTAAGTTTTGTATGTTAAGAATATAATAATGAATTGACGACAATTTAAAAAAAGCCAGGTTCAAACTTATTACGAAGTGGAGTCATTACTGGGAAATCTATTTTTTTTTAAATTGTTTTGTTTATTTGAGCAGTAGGTTTGCTCAAAAGGAGTGAGCCGAAGCAAATAGCTTATAAGCGCCCACCCCAAAATTAAAAATAACAACATTTACATTAACAATCAAAGCAAGGAACTTGATACAAGATAACAAATCATAAACAAATCATAAACAAGGGAACATAAGACAAGGTAACAACAAATGATAAGGAACAATAATAAAAAACAACAACTACAGAATAAAGAAACAACAGCAAAAGAATATACTACAACACTAAATTAAAAATGTTGCCTTATTTTTTCAGGTTAAATGCCTTATAAACAAGGCCAAGAATCAACACAACAAGAATCAACAAATACTATGTTAAAAAATATTGTATGTTATTTTGAAAAAGTGAAAGTGAAAAAGGACCGCAACTTGATGTGGGCTGGCACTGACTGCATAATACCATGACTTTTTCACACTAATGTGAGGAAATAATTACATTTTTTTATTTTGTTTTTTTATATCTGTTCTTTCTTTCATGGCAATGCTTTAAAGAATATCAAAGAAAGCCACGATTTCAAAAATAATAATACATTCCACACAAGGTTCGTAGGTGCAGACAGAGACGTAACCAGAACAAAACATCTGCATTTTGGAATTTAAAAAGCAAATTCCACTTGCATATTCAACTGGAGGCTCTTTAAAATGTTTCAAGGCTACAGTAAAAGCTCCAAACACTGCCTTGTTGTAGCTCAACAGAGCAGCTGCCTGTGCCTAAAGACGGCAGGAAACGTAGTGAAGGGGCTCCCTCTGCTGGTGTAATAGGGTAACTGCAAATAGGAGAAGGAAATGTGGCATCACGGATGAAGGGAAGAGTGTGAGAGTGTTAGGAGGGAGTGAGAGTGGGAAAGGGAGTAATACAAAGAGGGAAAGAGACATGGAGAGCGCGGGTGTGGCGGCTGAGGCCCACAGGGGAACAGACAAAAAGACAAAACGAGTGGGTGGCTGGACGAACATTAAAGAATATTTTTTGGCTGCGGCCGTGCGATGGAACAGTGTTTGAGGCGATTTCACTTTGAGAATCTGAAATGCCTGGCTCTGACCACATAGAACTAGTGTCAGCATAGATAGAAGATTTATATTGTCCAGGGTTAGGGTACCAAAAAGGGGTAAAATAAAAAAACAACAATAATGAAAGAAATGCATGTGTAACTTGGTCGAAACTCACGTTGAATAGCTCGTAACCTGGGTCCAAAGGAGGGAGATGAACCGGAGCCTAAATCCGGAGAGTTCCTGCGCTTCTCCAGACCCGGGGACGCCTGCACCGTGATCTTATGGATGAAGTCTGAAATCACATCAGGAACTAGTTAGCATCAATAGCGTTGCAACTATTAGTGTGCTCGACTGTATACTAGGTGTGGCCAAAAGTAGGTAATTCCCTTTGATTGGGGAAGTTTAGCCATCAAGAAATTAAATTGCCCCTTTAAAGATCGGATTTTCAATGAACCTCTAATGTGTAATGTTTGACAAGATGAAAACTCCAGTTGTTAGTAAATTAATAAAGGTATGCCCAAGAAACAAATCACAACATAAAGCATTGGCAAACCATTACCCATGCGTATTTAAAAAAAAAAAAAAATTAGCATTGCCTTTACATTCTGATCAAAACTCAAACTTTCCTTAAAAGAATACTGAAAGGTTTACTTAAATGCAAATGAGTAAAGTGAATTACTAACCCAAACACTATGAACAAGATAGACTATAAATATGATGAAAATGACTTGTACTTGTATACTCATATCAAAGTACTCCAGTGTTTCCCACACATAGACTATTCTGTGGCGCACCGCCACTGAATCAACACCACCCGCCACATATTGAGTTTCTTTTTTGTGTTTTTTTTTTTTTACGCTATTTAAAACACTCATCGTGTATAACCACCGCAGCGGTCAATTTGACTGCGGGGAGGGAGGTTTAAAATGCAGCGGCCCTATAAGCTAATCCTCCATTGCTCTCATTCACGGACTCGTATCGGTTTGAGTGACAATGGTGCATCCCATCTTTTACTTGCCTGCATAAAATGGCATATCTGGAAAGGATATGGAACTGTGCAGGTCCGTGTTTTTATCCAACCTAGGTATGACATTATCTAACCTGCCCCGACCCGGCCTGCACTTCTGTGACTATTTTTACAACCCACTTCGCCCAGCAACCATTAAAAGATATGCATTATAAATATGATAGGTCTGAACGGAACACGGCTCTTACGATGCGTTCTAAATATCCAGCTCTTGAACTCTTTACAAAGTGTATAACTGTGTTGCCAGTTATACACTTACTGCTGGACTTATTTGTGCACTTACTTTAGGTTACATTTTTAGTTGTTTAGCTGTTGAATGAATGTTCTAAGCTACTTCTGCTCTTTTAATTAAACATTGAAAAGTTTAAAAACATTTCAGCTGGACATTTTTTAAACGTAGATGCCCGACGTTTCGAGAACCATCCAGTTCTCTTCTTCAAAGGGCCGAAGATGTAATTTATTTGAATTGAATTGAATGGATACATTTTGACCTGCGACTGGGAAAAATGTCAAGGAACACCACTCGAACTGGTAATTACAAGCTGTGAACTCAGAGGTGATCTGAGTGCTCCGAGTTCAGACACAGATGAAGACAGTAATGGCCGCCCGCAGTGGAGCAGAGCAGCTAATGATAAAACTTTAATAAATCCACTGCATCAGTAATTTGAACGTTGCTTTTGGTCAAAGCCTTCAATATAACGTTAATTAGTACGTTTTGAACTATGTCGGGTGTGAACAAACAAGTTTGAAAGTCTCTCTGGGTCTCTCTATCTCTGTTCATCCAAGCAAACAGATGTCGATGTCACCAAAAATAAGAATTCTAAACTTGCTGTGGTGAATTTCCCGCAAAATTCAAAGCGCTCACCTTGAGGCATGCTGATCTTCTCCCCGTTCTTGGCCTTCAGCTTGTGCTTCTTGAAGGTGCCTTTCCTCTTCTTGACGTTGGGCTTCTCCTGGTTGTGGTTGAGGTGCAGGATGAGCAGGCTGAGCTCGCGTTCGAACACGTCCTGCTCCCACTGGGCCAGCTGCTGCTCCCTCTGCCGCAGGAACTCCTCGTGGGACTTCTGCTCCAGGGCGGCCCGCTTCAGCTCCTCCTCGCGACAACGCAGCTCCTAAGGGGAACATGATCAAACATCGCAAATTATGAAAGATCCAGATGTTTTCAGTTGTTGTAAACCATCAACCAACTGTAGGTGAGGTCAAAGCCTAACTAGAAATTATTATTAAATGTACAGATCTTTTAAGATTTCACTGTAGATAATAATTAGCATGTTAAAGTGTCGTCTGAGCTAAATGGCAAGTTATATTCAGTTTCTCCTTTTTGTGGGGTCAGATACACATCCAATGTCCACTAAACATCGTCTTGTGATGTGTTGACGCTGGAGAAACCAAAGAAAATATATGAAACATACCTCACCATACTTTTACATAGGGACTGGCTTCCACATTCATTTCATCAGTGACAGTCCTCTCTCAAACGTTATTGCTCCAGGATGTGTTTCAAAACTGCACTGTATAGAGAATCCTGACTTTGAAACATAAATCACACATCTAATCCCAAACTCAACTCTAGTCTTGACTCCCATTAGCATAACACTGAATTGGATATTGTGTTTCTGGATATTATGGTCATGGGGGAGCAGGTAATTTGTAAATAGAAGAGTGGTGAGGATCGATCCCTGGGGAACACCTCATGAAGAAAATTGAAGAAAAGGAGGATTTAAAAGTACGACTGAAAAGCACCTGGTGGAGAAGGAGAGGTATCAGCAAAACCGAGACAAAGCTAAACCTGAGATGCCATCGTAATTAAAGCAGAAGTTGGTTTTAAACTGTTGGCTGCAGCCCCACGTCGTTTCTAGCGCTCGCAAAACCTTTTTCACATCACCATTCTTCACGGATTTATATGCACAGTCACGGTTCACAAAGTCCAGCGAATACTTAAAATGCTGCTTTTACAGTTTACATAAAAGGTACAGGAGCTTTAAATGTCTAATGTAAATCAGTTTGACAGTTTTCAAATGGGCTGGCATTTGTTAACAATATACGATGAACACAGCGGTGGTTTCAGCTGGACCGGAGCTCAGCTGTTGTTCATAATCACATTTGTGTTCCTTTACACCTCGGTGACAGAATTCTGTTATTACTCAGGTTTACAGTGGCCTGTGGGGGTCAATAAGGACAAAAGGTTACCGCTGTGCCATTGTCAAAACATAACCAGCTGTTTTATACAGTTTAACAATTTACCTGTCACTTTACTTACTTCATAAACCTATTAGTCATTATATTTTGGTGGAGGCGCTCCATATTCATTTGTTAATCAGCAATCTCCAAACTGTAGTACAGCCAAAGTATGAATAATATATGACATAAGTAAAACTAAATAAAAAGTTAATTAATAGAGGATGATGACAAGACTCTTCTCCAATAAAGACCTACACAAACAGAGATCAGAAAAGAAGATCCGAGCTCTTGAGGAAACTGAAATTAATTCCACATCCCAGGAACAGGTTTGATCATTTGTACATTTGCTAAAAGGCCCATGACACTATCAAAGAATAATTACATGTTTTATAGATTTATGTTGTATTAAATTAGTTAATTTTAGTAAGTTATATAATATTGTGTTTATTGAAACTAAAGAAAAAGATTAAAACTAAATCCAAATCAGTTGTCGAAACCTTCATGACAGGTCTACATTCATTTACTCATTTAAAGCAGTACTAAGTAACTCTTGCCCCTAGAGGCCATAAGCGCAAGTGCAGGTGTCTTAGCAAGTTACGATTTTTTAACTTATTAAATGTCTTGGAAAGTAAATACTACGCTGACAGAAAAGGTGAAGGGAGAGAGGGGTGTTGTACATCCAGTTATACAATGGGAATATTTTTTTTCACTCAAACTTGGCTGTAAATACTGTTTAAAGTAGCGCTAGCCCGCAGTTAGCTTTGACCGTTAGCCTGTTAGCTTCTTCTTCGTGATTCTATTAGTGTGTATTGGTTGCTCCGCCCCGGTGACAGGCAAGTTGCAAGCATGGTTTTCTGGTCAGAGACACCAGGGGGAGATGAAAGACCCCCAATCATTCCATAAACACTTGTATTACCCCCACAGGGACTACGGAAAGGATTTATTAAGGTAAACACGTTACTTAGTACTGCTTTAAGTTTAAATTTTCAGCGTAGACAATCAAGGAGATTGAGGAGAGCGAGAACAAACTTTTAAAAATAAAATAATCATGCTCTCTCCCCCTCCCTTGCTGATTGGTCCTGACAGGCTGGTTCACAGGAAAGCTGGTCTCATTGGTCAAAATGACAGCCCGGGGATTCTGATTACCGGCTGAAATCAGCAAAGGGAGGGACTTTCGAAAAAATATTATTTAATATTACTAATGTTAAGTCAAAATGCAGATATTTAAAACATTTAAGCTTACAGACTATCACTTTAAGTAGAAGAGCTATTGAGATGTACCTTCTTGTATTCGAGGGTCCTCAGTTTTCAGATTTCAACAAATTAACAAATTGACAGTAGTGAAAAGTACAAAAAACACACACACACGACTATACAAATATACAATACACACAAGGGACACATTCATTCACCCAAATACACAAGACTCTAAAAAACTGTTATTCACGTATAATAAGAATTTCATCAAAATGGCAATCTCAACTTTGGTCAATCTCCATTATCGTCACAGGGGTAACCAACGAGGCCAGGACAGATGTTTACACTGTACGTATCACAGCATTGTTACCTGAAGAAACCTGTAAAGCCCATTGTATGTTTTTGCCGAGGTTACCTTCTCCTTGGCGCGGAGCTGGTCGAACATGTCCTGGATCTCCAGTTTCCAATCGTCCTGCAGGGAGTGAAAAGACTCTGGGGGCATCTCCTCCTTCACTTGCTGCTCCAGGGCCAGCAGTTGGGACAGGATGGAGCTGAAGGTGGGCCTGCGGTGGGGGTCCTGGTCCCAGCACTCTGACACACAACAACAACAGGGACAGTAGTCACAATTAGTGCACACCAGCAAGTACATAGCGCTTGAGATAAACTTTTTACTCAAAGATAGTAATGTGGTTTAATTCTCTCCTTACTACTATATTCATCTAAAATATAGCTGATGTTAAGTTCCTGAAAACGGAATCATTTGGTGCACAAAGTTAAAATCCATCTATAAAACAGTGTTGGGGATTACATCAAATCCATATATAGTTATTTCTACTTTCTACCCAATGTGGTTACATTACTGTATATTGTCCAAAAGCTTTGTTCTTCTTAGTTCCATAGGCCGATCCCATTTCCTGATAAGACTGCAGTATTCATAGATGTTTATGGACCTCCCGCCTGCCTTCTAATTCTTATTTACACTTTCCGCAGTGGAGCTGAGGGAGATTCTTCATTAACTTGCAGCAGGGGGGATATGTAAAACACTGTGGGACTTACAAGAACTAAACACTTATGCAATATATCCGAGGACGCAAACACAAGCACAAGCATGTATGACAGAGAGCTGTGTTTTGTGAGAAATGTTACACAGTACGGCTTACGTGTACTATTATTCATTGTTGTCATCCTGTTTTTGTTTCCGAAGTAGATTGTTCAATATGTTTTATTTTTGAAAAGCATCCTTACCTGACATGAGCTGAGAGTAGGAGTGTAACGGTACACGTAAAATATTAAATAGTTTTGCTTCAGCACGTTCAGTTCAGTCAACTTGTGAATCGTTTAGGTACAATCTTGGTCCATTCATTTGGACCAGTGCAAGTTTAAATGCAGCGGAACATGCGTCCGCTGCATCACACGGATGCTATTGAGTGACGAATACTCCTTGGGCTTATTTTGATGTATTATTCATCAGAGCTGCCTTCTGAGTGGTGGTAGTGATTATACATTATCAGTGATTATATATTATTAAGTCACGCTGTCTGTGGAAAAGCCCTCGTCTGTTTCCAGATCCTCCGGGGAAACTTATTGTGCAATGACCGCTGTCCCGGTCATTGCTCTAATGATCCGCGGTTTGCTCAGTTGTATGAATCTCTGCACACACGTTTTTTTTATGCTTATTAATAACGTTTGAAAGACAAAGAAATGATTCTAATAATATGGAGAAATTGTTGCAATACCTTTTTTGAAGAGACATAAATGGGGTCACTTCAAATTATTTTAAATTCTCTCTATGTTTTTAAACAATTTGCAACAACATTTTGCGAGTTTATTTTCAGAGGGGGCATTTTGTACCGAAAAAATAAATAAAAAAACAAATCATGCCCTCCAGATAGTTGAACTGAACCGCAATATCATTGGGAGTGAAGGGTTCACACAGAGGGCATAGGGAGCATCCTAACCTGACATGAGTTGGGTGTGTAGGGTTCAGACAGAGGGCATAGGGAGCATCCTAACCTGACATGAGTTGGGTGTGAAGGGTTCAGACTGAGGGCATAGGGAGCATCCTAACCTGACATGAGTTGGGTGTGAAGGGTTTATACAGAGGGCATAGGGAGCATCCTAACCTGACATGAGTTGGGTGTGAAGGGTTTATACAGAGGGCATAGGGAGCATCCTAACCTGACATGAGTTGGGTGTGAAGGGTTCAGACAGAGGGCATAGGGAGCATCCTAACCTGACATGAGTTGGGTGTGAAGGGTTCAGACTGAGGGCATAGGGAGCATCCTAACCTGACATGAGTTGGGTGTGAAGGGTTTATACAGAGGGCATAGGGAGCTTCCTTACCTGACATGAGCTGGGCGAAGGGTTCAGGACAGGTGGAGGGTATAGGGAGAGTCAGTTTGTTCACGGCCACTCCGTAAGCCACAGCCAGCCCGTCGATTCCTCTGTAAGGCGCCTCTCCAGTCAGCAGCTCCCATAACAGCACACCATAACTGACAGAAGACAAGAAACGGTCAATGTGAATACGAATTAACTATGACATATGAGAATTAAAGGCTCTGTACATGATTGTGTTGAATACAATAGTAGTAGTAAAAGTTTTGTCCTTCAGAATATTGATATTTGTAAGAAAGATCTTTGTGCATATAATTCTAAAGCCTTTTAATGGATGGTGAATTGGTAGCTAATTGTGACAGTATTGCTCACTGAAAGTTATGAAATGTGTTTATAAACTCAATTGGGATGTTAGAACCATTATAAAATCACAGAAACGCCATTAGCTATCTTAGCCTGTTCCTACAAATGAATGGTAAAGCCAGGCCCTAAATTAAAGTATGACGAGGTATAACATGTTCGTTTTACGGCATTTTTATCATTTCTTTATCATGAACATATTGTAAGATGATGTTTAGTAGTCACTGGATGTGTATCCGACCCCCAAAAAGCAGAAACTTAAAGCCGCCCTTAGCTACTCCATTTTGCCAGCTCGGAATTGTTGCATTCCCACAATGCATTGTTCGATGCGCCACCTTTGAAACTGTGAGCTAACTTTGCCCCATAGAAGCAGAGACCTTCACCTGCAACATATCTTCTTTATTCTGCTGATAAATGTGTGTAGTACACAAGATTATTAATATTTCCCTCCCCTTTGAATGCATCACAACAGCAGTGTGTGGAGGAGGAGTGAGGGGTGTGAGTGAGAGGGGAAACCAGATGAGGGCCGGGTGGAGCAAAGCACGGCTCTCTACTCCACCTCGCTGCCTGCCTGCATAGGTTATGATTGTACCTCATTTCCCCTTTTAATTTCGATAGTTAGAACCGAGTAAGAAAAGAAAGGAATGTCACCATGAACCAAGGGTGGGAAAATTGTAAAAATAAAATGAAACTGATTGCAATAAAGTGAAAGTTAGGAATGAGTCTGAGCCACAAACTCATGTCCCCTTTGAAAAAGAACTCACATGGAGTGTATCACCTGAATAATGAACATGACAAAGTATCATACATGGGATAGAGTGGCAGATGGTAGAGTGGCTTGTTTTATAACCAGATGGTTAGTTCAAGCTCTCAAAGAGGCACACTGTGTCTTTGGGCACGACGCTTCACCCTCCTTACCTCCAGCGTCTGTGTTGACTGCCGTATGAATGGGTAAGTGGTTCCTTGATGTAAAGCGCTTTGAGTGCCTAACGTAGGTGGAAATTGACCGTAGACCATGATCAGCATAAAATGAACAACACAAAACACAAGGCTGTACAAATTAAGAAAAAAATACCTGATTATGACTTTTGTGATCAGCTTTATGTTTGTAACATGATTTACGATTTGCGTTTTGACAAGATTCAGTTTTTACGTCACATTTGAAAACAAGTCCAGAACTGTTTTGAGAGAAGACTGAAAAATTAACTACACATATTATTTTGATATTTCTAGGCCAATTGCAACCATTAAAGTCGTCCAGGATGTCCATTCAAATGCAAAACTACTAAACAACACATGCTCGCTTCATCCTGTCCCAAAACTTTGGGCTGTCCCACACCGTCAGCTAGCCCTGAACACAGCACGGCCTAAGTGGATAGTACAAGCCACAACCTTTTTTACTTAGTTCTTTAATTACAGCGTCCACAGGAGATGAATGGCGCTCTGGGAAAGACTCGGGCCTCATTTGAAAGCTGCGCGAGGAGAACTGCGTGTTGTGTTGTATCCTCAGCGCTTTGGTGAAGGATATCTGGGACATGAGAGTGTGGGTTGCACAGAAAGAGGAAATCAAAAAGATGGGACATTATAAACCTAAACACAACACACTGAAGCAGGGGAATTCTCAGGGAGTTTAGCGTTTGATGGTAGGATGGCGTTCTTTGGCTCTATTAGTCTCTAACAGAGTGCAGTAACAAAAACATTTAAGAGCAGTAGTGGGTGAATAGGCGGAAAAAATACATTTCTAGAAATCAATTAGAAACAGATTTCTAGAGTGAAGAAAAAATGTATTGCAAGTTTTCTTTAGCTTTATATTTAAATATTTAGTTATTTAGTTGATGCCTTAGTTACAAAGATTTTTTTTTCAATCGGCATTTTGGGATTCAAAATTGGCCTTTGAGGGTTCAAAGCTCAAATAATTAGGAGTTAGATATTTGAAAAGTCCTTTTGAAAAGAAACCTTCAAAAATATTAAAAGAAGAACTAAGTAACTAGTTTACCTTAATAAATCCTTTCCGTAGTCCCTCTGGGGTAATACAAGTGTTAATGGGATGATTGGGGGTCTTTCATCTCCCCCTGGTGTCTCTGGCCAGAAAACTACAAGTGCAACTTGACTGCCACCAGGTCGGAGGAGCAATACACACTAATGGAATCACGAAGAAGAAGCTAACAGGCTAACAGGCAAAGCTAACTGCGGGCTAGCGCCATTTTAAACAGTATTTACAGCAAAGTTTGAGTGAAAAAAATGATCTCCATTGTGTAATTGGATGTACAATATCCCTCTCTCCCTTTGTCTTTTCTGTCAGCGTAGTATTTACTCTCACGGACAATTAATGAGTAAAAAGGCTTAAGGCCTCTAGGAGTTACTTTATATACTTTTATATATATTATAACACTTTATAATAACTACACCTTATTTAGCCCGAATTAACATGATGATGAGTTAACACTTAATTAATCATAAACAATTCATTAGTTAAAGGGACTAGATGCAAGTTGGTAATTTTTATTCTCACTACTGCCACCTTTGCCTGGCCTGCCAGACACTCCTCCTTTCTGTTCAAAAGAAGAACCGTCTGGGCAGCTGCTCACAGCCAATCATTTCACGATTTGACCCACATCGGTCCAATCACGCACCAAGAGATGGAAGCAGTCACCTGTCACCACCACGCACTCTTCCAAAACATTAAAGATGGCGGCCGATACACTGTTTTCTTCGGCTCTTTCGTCTGTTTTAAATCATGTGAAAAATATGAAATCCCTAAAACCGGAGCAAGAAACAGCGTTCGAAGCGTTCCTCGTAAAAAAGGACGTTTTTGGAAAGGCTTTCTGCCGCTTGTTACTGCAACGTATCTAGCGTTGCTCTAATTGGCTGATGCCGTCTGTCAATCACGCCCACCGGGAAATTGTTGAGATCACGCTCGCTCCCAGACTATATGTCTTTGAAATATCTATGAAAAGGCATGTCGTTTGGCAGGCCAGGCAACTGCCACCTCAGGTCTAACATGTAATTGCAGCTTCTATATTAAACTCGTGCATGACGGCAATTCGGACCCGAATGAACACCGTTTTGAGTGACAGTGCAGGATTTTAGAGGCAGTTGTGGTGAACAGGTCTGGGCTCATTCTACACATTAGGACAATGCTGGAACATGTAAGGGGAGGAAAATACTTAATTTTAACTTCTTTAAACTCTGTAAAATCCCTTTAAGTGTGACTTAATAACTACTTAACTACTACTACTAAGTATGTGAAGAACTATAAATTATGTTAGCTATTAACTAGTTAAGTAGTTATCAAGTGTTAGTCATACTTAAATAATAAATTGTTCAAGATTAATTAAGTGTTAATTCATTATTTATTAAGGCCAAATAAGGTGTAGTTAATATAAAGTGTTACTGAATATGTTGAGTCTATTCTAAGTGCAAATGTTGTCGACATAATGTGTGAGAATATGCATTTTTGATCATGTGGCCCTTTGAAGATACAATGTTCCATGTAAATAATCTGGAGAAACGGTGAATCAGTGCAATAATCAAAGATCTTTAAGAGAATATGAGGCAACGTTTATACATTCAGGGAGCAAACTGGCCCAAAATCTGAACAGTTTGTTTTGCCTGCCCTTGAAAAAGTTTACTCAAAAGCAGAGGTGGGTATAGTACTCAGTTACAGTAACTTTTTGAAGAAATTGTGCTTTTATCATACAGTACGTTTGACTTCTACTTGAGTAAAATTATTTCAAAGTTACAATACTCTTGAGTAAATATAGTTTCCATTAGTTTCCCATGAAACTAATGGAAACTAGTCGAGTCTAGTCTTCTGAAATTAAATCTTTGTGGTTATGATTTATTTTCCCACTTCCCTTCTCTGCTTAGAGTCTAAAACATATATCCTGCAGACTCATAGGAGAAGACATAAAACACTAGTTATCACTTGTCAAGGCGGATTGTAAAAATCTCCTTCCACACGCCCACGGGCTGCGTACATCAGGCCTGCTCTCTCTGAACTCCGAGTGGTGGGCTGCGCCGCTGCGTTCGGTCTGAGCCTGAACAATGGGACAGTGTGCAGAAAACAAACGTCCCACGCACGCCCAGGTCTTTGAACGCGTCACGTGCTGCGGTCGCTCTGACTCCTATCACGGTCCGACCAACCCTTCATCTGCTCCTCCGTCCAGGTCTGCGTCAAGAGTTTCCAGAAGACCACAAAGACTGCAACAAACAGGCTCCATCTGGGCTCTTACTGGAAAAGCTGGACTTTAGACCTCTACAAGCAGGTTCTGAATAAAACAGAAGAGATATGCTTCCAGGAAACTCTAGGGCTTTCACAATCAAACCCAAATCACAATCTGGATGGCTGCAATAAGTTACAGAGAGGAGAGTGCAATTATATGGGAAGGTGCACATTAAATACTAAACATCCTGTCTTCATGTGGTCTTGTGGGTCTATGTACGACTGTATGAGAGTGAGGGGTTGGTAGTGGGAGGAGCCGAAGCACTGATTAGAAGCCTCTTTAGTCTACCCCAGGGCAGCTGTGGCTACAATAGTAACTTACCACCACCAAGTATGGAGTGAATGTAAAGTGTCTGAGTGTCCAGAAAAGTGCTATATAAAACCGATGTATTATTATTATTATTATTATTATTATCATCATTATTATCATTATTATTATTATTATCATTATTATTATTATTATTATTATTCAAATGAATGATGCACGCTTTGGAGAATGTAAAACATACATAAAAATTCACATGGTCACTTGTGTACAATGTGGATCGACACATTTAGCATCGCTACACCCATAGGGGTGAGTGTGTGGGTGCTGCGGAGCCCGAGCATCCATTGAAATCTTTGGGCACCCAGGCGAATTTGCCCCAATTACAAAATGATTCATGAGATATAACCTGTAAATCACAAGCAGTCACTTCCTTTTCTGTGAACATGCGCGCATGGGCCAGTCCATTAAATGAATATAGGTGAGACAGCGCAATGCAAGTGCTCGTTTATCTCTCGGAGGAAAGCGCCCAACTCATTTGCACAAATTTGTGAGTTGTTTTTTTAGACTGGGCGGACAATGGGAAAACCATAAATGGGCGCCTGTGGCTACACCCTTATGCACCGATGCTAAAAACAATTAGCTTGATCATGAAGGATAATATTGTAAACACTCCCAGACCACTCTGTGAAAGCTGTTGAGAAACTTATTCCAGTGAAGTATCTGAGAGACGGGGTGTGAAGAATGTTTCAGGAGAGATAAGGAAAAGTCTGGACCAAAATTAATATTTGTTTTTTATTTTATATATATATATATATATATATATATATATAGCTATGGCCTGGAGCATGACATTAAATATAATGCAGTGAAAACTTTGGTTATGATCTGTAGAGCCAAGGACGATAAGACTTCATGTTACAAACATATATTGGCATATATTGATAGAAGACTTGTCTGATGATGCTGACATAAACAGGCAATGTAGAACGTTGTATGCCCAGGCAAACACGCTCGCGCGTAAATTAACTATAAAAAAAGGAACATTGCAAAGGTTGCAGGTGGCTTCTCAGGAGGCCGAGATGGACCAGTGCGAGTGAGATGTTTGTCACTCCTGGAATAAAAACGCTGCAAGCAACGCTGCGTACGCTTATCTACCGTTTTATATGCCGTTTGAATAAGTCTGTTAATACAATAATTGGTTCATTGGTTGATGTCACCTGTAGTGCCATTCGCTATCAGTCGCGAATGTGGAGGCACTGGTAAAGCTGTCTTTTTAAAGGGACTGTGTAATTTTTTTGTATTTTGGTGTTGTTTATGATGTCGCTGTCTCTTTGGACCTTGAGTCGTAATAAAGTTGAATTGAATATATATATATATATATATATATAACAATAAAATAAAAGATAAAATTAGAATATTTTGAAAATGGACTGTAAGCCATAATCATCAAAATTATAACAAACAAAGGCTTAACAAGTGTCACTTTGCATGTAATGAGTCTATATCATATATTAGTTTCACATTTAAGTTGAATTACAGAAATAAATGAACTTTTTCATGATATTCTACGAGCACCTGTAAATATTTTTATTACTATTACTATTATGATTATTTATTTATTTTCAGTTTGAAAAAATCAGTTCATTATGCACAAGTCACCCATGACTTGCAGAATGGCAAAAACAAGACGATGTCAAAACCAAGAAAGAAAATACTTACCCAAATGCTTTTATTTCTGTTATTTTTATTTATTTATTTTTATTTTGTTTTAAAATTAACCAGGATAGTCCCACTGAGATTAAGAATCCCTTTTTCAGGGGAGTACTGGCCCCAGAGGGGAATCTATTGTACATGTTTTTAGTGGTAGGGGAAACCGGAGTACCCGGAAGAAACCTACGCAGACACTGGGAGAACATGCAAACTCCACACAGAAAGGCCCGGTCCAGGTAGGAATCAAACCTGGGACCTTCTAGCTGTGAGGAACGAGCGCTAACCGCTGTGCTATCGTGCTGTATATTGTGTCCAAAGAGTTCATATTTATTCACCAGTGCACAAAGCGAAAATACAAGTGTGAATGTGACTGAAGTGTAAAACGCCTTTGTGGCTCCTGAGTGTAACTCCTGTGTGCCCTCACCTCCAGACGTCGCTGCCTTTGGAGAACGTGGAGGACTTGATGACCTCGGGGGCCATCCAGGCGTAGGTCCCCGCCGTGCTCATCTTGGTGGTCTTGTGCCATTCGCGGGCCAGGCCAAAGTCTGTGATTTTCAGTGTCAGACCTTCTATACATTCATTCTCAATGGGCTGGGCCAGCAGGACTACGGGAGAAAAAAAGAAAAACAACAGACATGAAGTAAATTACTAATGTTATCGACCAGAGGAATAAGTTGCATTATTCATCTGCGCGACACCTCTCACTTCCTCCTTCCCTTTGTTATTTCGAAGCGTTTTCAGATTCAAAAACATTTCTTCACAGGAATCTTGTGACACACTTCGTCCATTCTGCAACGGCTACTTTTGAAGGTCATGCTTCCTGACGTGTCACAATGTTGTTATTTATCACGAGGAGGAGACCGCAAGTCAGCTATGGTGGTGACAAACGCTTTGTGATGTAAATGGAAGCAGCAGACTAATGTCGCACGATATCAGGCCATATCTAACACTTACAGAACTGGCTCGTTTTCTTCAGTCGGAAAGTACCATTTACCATTTATAGGCCAGAATGAGTGAGAAGAGTGTGTTAGTGTACCCTCGGCCGTGGCGAGTTTACATGCATGAGTCTTATGTGTGTTCATTAGGCATGTCAGAATATTTACTATATTGACATATCGTTTAAGAAATCAGTGGTTCCTAGACGTTTCCCCTTAAAGCCCCCCAATGTCAGTTGCATTAGATGATTTATATATATATATTAACCATTACATTAAAGGTGCCTTAAGCAACTTTTTATGCAGGAAAAAAGTACGTATTAGTTCGTATTTGACCGTGTAGTGACCCAGCGGCTATGAGTGTTCAGCATGGCGCTTTTACTTTCCATCACAGTGGTCTCTAGGGCGGGTCCGGGATCAATTGTTTGGAAGGTTTTCACTCTCGCCAGAAAACCTACAAAACAATTGATCCTGGAGCGTCGTAGAGACCACCGTGATGGAAAATAAAGGCGCCATGCTGACCACTCATACAGCCGCTGGGTCACTACACGGTCAAATACGCACAAATCTAAACTTTTTTTCCCGCATAAAAAGTTGCATAACGCAGCTTTAATCATTACATTATCAGACAATATCGATTATGACCTGACCCTCTGACCAGACAAAGCTCCCTGCAATACCAATCCCAATCGTAATAACTCCTCCCCAACACTGCCCTCAATACATTATTATAGAGGGATTGGCCTTGTGTTCAATAACATGCACAGCTCCAAGCCAACAAAGAAAAAACACCTGGAAGGCCAGAGAAGATGTGCTGGAGACATTTCCATAAAGCAGGGGTGGGGAACCTTTTTCACATCAAGGGCCAAATACATTTTTATAAAGTACTCCAAGGGCCTTATAATTTAGCGACGTACATTGGAGAGTTCATACAACACTGAGATAGGACTGATAGTTTGGAGGATCATCATTTCTATGCATGTCACACTCACATAATGCAACGGCTAGAGCTGTTTATCTTTATTGAGGCGTCTGATGTCAGCCGGCAGTGATGCTACTCGAAGCTAGTTTTCCAGGTTTTGGGTCAGTCTTATGAAAGCTGCCATCTGGGAACCCACATTCCAAAGATGAAGAGCATTCATTTTAGCCGCATTTGTTTCGAGGTGTAATGGTGCTCGAGATTTGCCTCCTTCATCATCACTGCCAGCCGTATGCTCGCTACGTACTAGGCACACTGGCCTTTCACTTTGACAAAGAGGAAATCATTTGTCAATTTTTCCTGGAATACACTACTTTCAAGATCCACCTTCCTTTTCTTAGCAGTCACCATGATGCAGCACTTGTCAATCAAGTCAGTCACGTCGCTTAAAAATCACATGACCTTTATCTATTGTATACTATGTATTATGAAAAATGCCTTTGGGGCCTGGTCAAATGGTCTCACGTACTGTATATGGCTCTGAGGCTCCCCATCCCTGCCAGAAAGGAAAGCACGCAAAGACCATATTCTCTAACATTTATCAGCATTATAACGTTATAAATGACCTAAACAACATTAAGGTTATATGGCCAAACTTTTGCAAGCAAGATAAAAAATTCAAAATGCAATTCAAAATCCCCAGACTGTGTGATTGTGTGATTTTTTGCAAAATTCACAGCCTCGCTTTGTCTCCTCTCTGTCCTCTGCTTTAAGAAAACAACAACAACATCTCGGTCAGTCGCCTCTGTTTCCATCTCCGGACGTGACGCACGATCCTCCCTGAGCACGCTCTTTCCTCTCGCACAACAACACCGCGCACACGGGCAAAAGTGCAGCAGAGCGGGCCTGTTTGGAAGTGGCGGGAACGATAAGGAGCGACGGCGTGGGGGAAGGAGGGTTAACTGGGGTCACTGCTGCAGGAGAGCGGATAAACAATTCAGAGGTTGTTGGAGATTGCGATGGTGAGAGAAAAAACAGTGTGGTGCGTGTTTGTGATACTAAATGTGGAAATGACAGAAATGTATTGAAAACACACAACAAAATCTCCAAAGGTTCCAGATTTTAGCAACAGGTCTGACTACCTGATCATCCTGAATTTCCATCAATGGATTTCTCTTATCTTCCCTGATGGAACGGGCCTATTCCAAGATGACAATGGCTGAATTCACAGGGCTCACTTTGTGAAAGAGTGTGGCGGTCGATCCATCTCATGCTCCCTGAACCAGAGTTCAGACCTTAGCCCTGGGATGTGCTGAAAAAGGCTTTTCACAGTGATCACACTCTCCCGGACCATCATCAATACTAGATCTGAAAATAAATGCAACACTGGCCTTTTTATCGTGGCAACTTTTGTTATTGGTCAGTGTGTTTTGCTAAATAATAACCCATTGATTGTAGCCCCGTTGTGAACCGCATCATGGCATCAAGAAACTAATTATTGACACCTCCTTGATATTTTTAGCAAACCTTTTCAACACACCATTTAGTATTTCATTCAATTATGGCAAAGCAAGGCTTAAAAAAAAATATTTAAAATCATGTTAAAACTGAAATTTTGTACATATCAAGGGGGTATTATGCTTTTTTTACACTTGGTAATACTTTCAAGTACACCTTTCTACTGCTCTGACAGTGATCTTACTTTTGTTGGTTAGAAAATGCTGGAATGACCCTAAACATCTTCAAATTCTCCTCCTTATTCATCTGGGTTCAACAAGTGAGCCCTCTAGCTGGAAGAACTCAGTGATTTTGCTAGATTTTTTGGCTTCTTGTGATATGGAGAACATCACCTTATACAGTGGTCAAAGTTCCTCACTTCATTATTACGGCAATAAAAGTAACTTAAGAGTCTAGACGCAAGTTGTCATTTTTGTACTCGATACTGCCACCTCTGGTCTTACGTGCAACTGCAGTTTCTAAGTAACACCTTTTTGAGTGACAGTGCAGGATTTTAGCTGCAGTTGTGGTGAATAGGTCTGGGCTCATTCTACACATTACTGAAGGCCATTGCAGGAGCATGTAGAGGGGAGAAAATACATCATTTAAAAATGTTTAAACTCTGTCTAGTCCCTTTAATACAGTACTAAGTAACTTGTTTACCTTAATAAATGCTTTCCATAGTCCCTCTGGGGGTAATATAAGTTTTATTACTGATTGATTGGGGGGTCTTTCATCTCCCCCTGGTGTCTCTGGCCAGAAAACCACAATTGCAACTTGCCTGCCACCAGGTCGGAGTCAAGAGAGAAGAAGCTAACAGGCTAACGGGCAAAGCTAACTGTGGGCTAGCGCCACTTAAACAGTATTTATGTTTAAGTTTGAGTGAAAAAAATTATCTCATTGTGTAATTGGATGTACAATATCCCTCTCTCCCTTTGTCTTTTCTGTAGTAGTATTTACTCTCACGGACAATTAATAAACACAACATGCTACGACACCTGCAGTGGCGCGTATGGCCTCTAGGGGCATGAGTTGCTCATTACTGCTTTAAGTGGTGTTTTAAGTTAGCCAGGCTAAAATCACAAGTGATATTTAGTCTGGGGTCTTCATTTTCTCGTAGGAGAGGAGTGGTTTACGATTGTCCATAGCCGTTTATTGGGCGCTACGAATGTCTATCATGCGTCTGCACGTAGCCATAGCCAATCCTATCATGGTATCAGATGACGTATGACGTACCTGCTGTAAACTTTTGAGCTAAACTATTTAGAACATGGTATAAACTTCGAAAGATGGCGTTGCGTCTGCTGCTGTCATGTTGGATCCGTAAATAAACTTTTTTTTTTAAATCCGTGAACAAACTACAAGCTTCTGTATGTCGAATAGCGCGTCATAGTCTTACCGTCCCTCCTCGTTCTGCGATTGGTCCCCAAATCCATGCGAAGATTTTGGCCATGGTCCCCAGACTGCTGTGCAGTTCAAAAGGATTTGAGCGCACACAGCTGTCTGGCGTTAGCCAGGCTAGCTTTAAGTAGTATTTGCTGTAGAAAACACTTAAGTATTCAAAACACAGTTGAGTGTTAGGAAAAATAAATATTTTTTTGTTTCAAAAACACAAAACTTGGGCCCATATTTGACAGAACATCTACACAGCGCCACCCACTGTTCTAGAGTGTGTATTTTAAGGCTTTTAAAAAGGAGCAAATGGCCCAATTTGGCAAAATTTTATTTTTATTAATTTTGGGGTAGGCTTCTTGCTTCAGCCCACTCCTTTTGAGCAGAATGTATACTTCTCAAATAAACAAATAAACAAAACTTTTTACTTTGGTGATTTTCTTTTCTTCTTTTTTTTAGAAACGTAATGGCGTAGCAAGTGTAACATTTACTTTTCAAATGTCGTGGAGTAAAAAGTAATACGTTTTTAACCAAAACACTTTAAGATAACGTTTGACATCATATTACATCCTATTATTTCCCTGTACTCTGCTGTTTACCCTGGCCGAGCCGAGTGTATTTTCGTAGTACTTTAGCCGGCGTACCGTGAGGGCGTTCTAAAGCATGTCATTTGTGTGCGGTTTTCGCAGCGTTGCTCCAAAATGCAGCACGGCCGGACACAGACGGGCAGAGAGAGAGAGGGAGAGCATTGTGCTATGGTGCATTCAAGTCAATGGGATCTTTGTAAACTGCTGAGGAGCGGATCAAGTCATTATCTGAAATTCCACTTTTAGTCTCTCCATCATGAGATAACCATCAGCATTCTGCATCTGCATGATCCACTGTTCTGCCACCATCTGGGCCGGGACTTGGTGTGTCCAAATGTGCCGTTGAATAGAAATAACTTTTTCTACAGTTTAGCGATGTATATTTCACACAGTACACACTTTAAAGCAGGTCCAGAAGTGTCTAAGACTGAAGACTGAACTGCCAAACTATAATCCCATGCCTTTCAGAACTTGTTTGTAGCGATCTAAACTACAGTGTCAAACAGGCATAAGACGACAGACAGAGACCAAAAGGTAAGAGACACAGAAGAGAAGTATTTCCCGGTAGTTTAGGCGCCTTAAGGCTTCCCCATTCCTATTGTCTTGGTCAGTCCTTTGAAGGGATGACCAAGTATGCACCCGGAGCACATGGCTACTTAATATGTGTAAATAAAAGATGTACTTTAGCGCTCCCGATTGCAGCTGACTCTACTCTAAAGGCGACATGAATCATCGCAAAGATCATTCTTTCCTATGCAATAATTTTTAGCAGGAGCAGAGGACGTTAGCACTAGCTGTGTTAGTATTAGTGAGTGTATTGTGATTAGCCAGTAATATAAATACGGTTTCCAACATTTTGCCGACACACTGTGCGGTCAACGGAAGTTTGACATATGCACTTACATTCACCGTCAGTGATTACGTCAGATAGGGTTTCGTGGCATGTCCTCGCCATTTGAAAGACATATCCATATTTTCCCCAGCGAAAAAGAGGTCCATAGGTTGACGGCATTTTTATTTCTGAGCCAATGGGCACTGTGCGAGGCCCCGACGTGACCGTCCCACAAGCGACGGGTCAATATAGACCACAATGCATTGCGAGACTACCGTTGGAGGAGAACCCAGCATCACAACACGAGTGAATGAAACCAGCTGTTTTAATCGTGTTGCATATTTTTCATGAATAAAATACTTTAAAATAAACGTTAGCTGCTACCTTTAGCTTGAGCTGTTAAATGAACGATAGCTGCCTCACTCAGGCAAAAAGGCAATAATCCATTTATGTAAAATCAATGTGAAATAAAACGGAGCTGGCTGATGTATCAATAAATATTCCACTGTCTCTTGAATTTGGTCGCAGACATACATTATTCCCGGAGTTTAGCGACCTATTGTACTCATTCTGCTGGCACCGGCTCACTCCTTTCTGTACACCACAGTGCAGGTGATGACACGCAGTGAGGAGAAAGTACAGGGAACATAGCACTTGACTATATAGTCTGGAGTGGTTCCCAACCTGGTGGGTGCCCAGAGCTTAAAATAAGTAATTATTAGCAATTATTGTCATGTTTTGATACATTTGTAGTGGCCATAGTTTTGGACTGGGGGAGGGGGGGTGGGGGGGCTCTACTATATAGTGCGGGTCTATATAGTGAATGACGGGAAAGGGACTAGGGTGGACATATTTTTGTAATAACTCATAAGCTCAGAGCATCAAATGTGGAGACTAGCGGAGATTACAGTGAGTTCATTTATAATAAAACCAAGGTCATGGCTGTACAACAAAGATGGTATGGCCATATAAGTTTTTTCAAATCTACTTTACTTTACTATGTATTTAAGACTTTATCCCTGTCCTGCAAATATTTCTACAGTTCTGGCACATTTACACTGATATTTGACTGAAGCTTACGGTTTTTCACTCGTGTTTGTGATTAACGTAAACACAATTTGCACTGTATTTGCCGGTTGCCCCCTACTAGGACAGGGTAGCTTTCGAATTATTTTAATGCCCGTACTTAAAGGATGCAAGTTGGTCATTTTTATACTCGTTACTGCCACCTCAGGTCTTACGCGTAACTCCGCTTCTATATTAAGCTTGTGCATGACGGCACTTCGGACCTGAATTAACACCTTTTTGAGTGACAGTGCAGGATTTTAGAGGCAGTTGTGGTGAACAGGTCTGGGCTCATTCTACACATTGGGACATGGCGGGAACATGTTGGGGAAGGAAAATACTTACTTTTAACATTTTTAAACTCTGTATAGTCCCTTTAAACTAGACCTGAATACAAATTTGATTTTATATCTAGAATCATAACACAAAATGACAATGTTCAACCGCTCCATAAAATAGGCAACCATTTTAAACTGTCTCACTTTTCCCTTAGCCCTAAGAAGCCCTCTCTGACGTTACATGTGTCTTGAAAACGTACAACTCGACAGCCGACTTGTTACATTTAATCCAAAATACATTCAAACAAATATATATATATATATTCAGAAAATTCGCAGAAATAACCCTGCTATGCACAGCCTCAGCAGCTCTCTCTTCTTCCTGTCAGAGCCGAGGGCACCCACAGTTCAAACCGACTTCCTGCTTCTCCCTGTCGCTCAATGACATGCCCCCCACCCCATCACCTCCTCTGCCCACGAGTCAGATGCACAAGCTCCAAACTTCCAAAGCTCTGCAGCGGGCGCGAGAGAGCAATGAAGCCAAGAAAAGTAAAAGATTGTAAACAAACTCAGGATATCTCATCTACATGGGGTGTGATTATGTAAAAACTTTCACACTCCGTGGTCTTCTTTCAAATTTGGCTACAAAAACAATAAGCAGTGCAATGGTTCGGTTCACAGTGCAAGGCCACGGTTTGGTGCATCACGGTACAAGTACAATCTAAATAATAAGTTAGTTTAAAAATAAAGCATAAATATTAATTACTAGACAGTATTTATAATGTCAGAATAAAATTGTCAATGCTTTCTAATTTTTCAAAGCTGCTGTATAATAAAATGTGCCTCTGGGCTCACAATAGAAAACAAAATAGAAAAATGAGTTAGCACATGCAAAAGTGGATCAGCAGCAGAGTCATTTACACATCTTTCACTCACACAGCATTCTCTCATTTACATATCAGATTCAAGGTTCCAGTACCTTGAATCTGATATTGAATGCTAAAGTCAAATTCTAAATTCGGTGCAACATGTCCACAAACAACAACTGTATGCAATTTTCCACCTTGCACTTGCTACAGTATATAGCTCTTGTCTTGATAAATGACCCCCTACGTCAGGGGTCCTCAAACTTTTTTTACTCTGGGGGCCACATTATCGTTCCTGACTGTGATGGGGCCGGGCCGGGTTGGCTATAACATAGAATTGTATGACCCAGACCAAAATGCAGCAGGCCTCATTGTGAAGTAGAGATTACACTGCAAAAAGTAAATATCAAGCATTGGCTTAAATGTCTTGAATTGAGGAAATGTATCTTGTTTTGAGTGGTTTTCAATCATTTAGACATTTTACCTGCTAGTTTTAGGACATTTCAGACTGGTTCCAAGTTAAAGCTCGCTTTAAATAAGAAAGTACAATTGTCAATGAGATAAGACCGATTTTCTTGCCCCATTGGCAAAGAAAATTACTTGAAATAAAGACAAAATGTATTGAAACAAGTCAGAAACATCTCAAAACTAAATAATCTAGGTCAAATGGCCAAATACATCTTACATAGTCAAAACAATTGACTAGGTCAATAATTTGGATTATTATGCTCAAATTGAAACATTTATACTAATCTAGTTAATTACTTTTTGCAGTGTACTAGCCTGGCTCAGTCATCCCCACTACTACATCCACAAGATCAACACTTGAGTCCAGGCACATATTTGTTTAGCTGTAGTGGTTTACAAAAATAGTAATCAAGTCTTCACACTTGGTTTTAATTTGAAATACCACAGGTATGACATTTATTTTTATTTTCAAATAAAACATCATTGTGTAATGTGACCAAAGTAATAACTGCTTACACTTGTATTGTGCTTTACAAGCCTGTGTCACAAGTTTCTCAAAGTACACTCTTATTCATTCACTCCCCACTCTGTAGTGGTAAGCTTCATTTACCACATGGCTATAATATGTTATTTATATCCTGATCTCTTATGTCAGTGGCCCTGCTGGACATGTGTGGAATTCTTTTTTATGTATTTAAGTTGCCGCCTAGTGGCTGGAATGAGTATACTGGTTATTTAGTAAAAAAATAAAATAAATAAAAATAAAAAAAATCATAAATCCGTACAGGAATGGGCTAGAGACTTACTTTTCTTTTGACATACTCAGGATTTGTGCTCTACAAGTCAGGGGCCGGATTAAATCATCTCACGGTCCGGATTTAGCCCGCGGGCCGTAGTGGAGGAACCCTGCCCTATGTCGTAGTGTTTGAAAGTAGGAGGAAAAGTCAACACCAGATATCAATTCAAGTCAGATTTAAGTTTTACTGCGAGGATCGACCAATCTTTCAGTTTAACAATAGGGATTCACACTCTTCAAATATGTGCATATGGTATCACTAAGATCGCATGAGGAATTCATTAAAAAAGCATGTTAGTTCTGATTATTTTTCTCAATACCTAAATGCTATGTAGGGAAACAAGGCAAACACACCAAAAATATACACACAAAATAATAGGGCTAAACAATTGTGGAGGAAAATTAACTGTATGCAACAATATTCTGATATTCTGACAAGTACTGCAATTGCACTTAGATTTCCACTTCTTTACTTAAAAAAGAAAAAACAAACCAACTTTCAGTGCAAATTTTTAACATATATTTGAGAACAGACAAGAATATGAACTGCTAGACTAATACCTTAAGAACTGCAACCTTAGCGGACAGATAATCTATTAGCCCTGATTTAACCTGTTGTAAATAAAGTAATATCTATTTAGTGCGTAAGCTTCACCCGAATGGACAGCAAAGGCTCTACAGTAAACGTCCTCTGTGACCGAAAGCGACAAAGATCTCTGCCTTCCTCCACCCACATCAGCTCCCTGTGAGCCTCAACCTGCCCAGGCACAGCTCCCTGATACCGAGGCCATACCAGCACCGCCACCACCACCACAACAACAACAACAGCAGCACGGGGGCCTCATCGTCGTGGCAACCGGCCCCATTCGTCGTGGCAACCGGCCCCTGTTTGCTCCTGTTTGTGTCGTCCCGGGACAACGGCGTACCACATGTGAACCTGTGAGTCAGCAGTAGCGACATTAGCATTAGCCCGGGCCATAATGGGTGGCACTGTGCTAGCGGCTAACGGCAGGGTTTTCCAAGAGTCCCGCGTGACCCAGTGAACCTGAAGTGGCTCAACGCATTCCCAGCATTCTTTACGGGGTATATGGCCGGCTAAAAATGTGCCGGGGTTTGTTATTTTGGTGGATGATGCTGGCAAAACAAAAGCTAGCAGGATAGAGAATGTATGCAGCATAGCTTTTAGCTCTATTTAGCTCCTTACCTTCTACTCAAATTCTAGCATTGGCTCCTTTTTTTTCTTAGTTTAGTTTAGTTTATTTATTTGTTTGAGCAGTTAACCTGCTCAAAGGGAGTGGGCTGAAGCCAAAGGCTTATAAGCGCCCACCCCAAAATAACAGTCAACAGTTTCTTGTAACAGCCAAAAAAAATCTCTTGTTGGCATGTTTGTATATTTCAATTTTGTATCAACTGTTTATATAGAAATAAAGTTAAATTTGAACGACTAATTAAGTCAAAATTTCGACCATTTGCTAATAAATCCTAAATTCCTGGGCTATACCTCACCGCTTCTCAGATGAAAAGAGGTCTCAACATCCTCAACCCAGTTCAGTTGACAAAAAAAAAAGCTTATTAAGAAGAATCCACTTCCTTTATCTAACAGTGGGCCAGTATTTCTGTACAAATATGCATGCCTTGACTTCCCAGAGCAACGCCGCTGTTTACACCTTATCCACAAACGTTCTCTATTCATTGAAAACTCATAATTGTCATTTCTGTATAAAGTCTTGTGTTGGTTGAGCTTTTGATGTGCCCGATTAGCTGAGAGTGATTACTGTGCACATTCAGAGCAGAGAGGTGTTGCATAAGAGCGGTCAAAATGCAGCATTTACAGACGGTCTGTCATGATTCTTAAGAAATCATCAATTCCAAACATAACTTCTGGGAACTTGATTATCCGTCACTGCAGGGAGGAACTAAGGCTCATACAAAAGTATGCCACTGTCTGCCAGCCTTTTCATACTATGTGTTGTTACTGGGAGTCCAGTGATCGATTATGGGCTTTAAAAATGTGGAGGACAGTTTCGTGTTCCTGCTATGACAATATATATACAGTATATTAGGGGTGTTGAAAAATATCGATCCGCCGATATATCGCGATATTACGTCGCGCGATTCTCGTATCGATACAAAAGTGCCCGTATCAATATTTAAACATCTATTTTTGGGGAAATATTCATTGCAGTATCTCTCTTTGGTCCTGCACTTTTATTCTCGCCCGCTAGATGGCAGTGCACCGCGCAGCCCGCTTGAGTAACACTAGAATCTAGTGAGAGTTAGAGAAACACAGGAAGAGGTATGAGCAATGGCCGCTGGCTGCTCTGCTTTGTGACCGCAAACACTGGAGGCCGCCATTGCTCCTCCATTGCTGTAGTACCTCCATTTGGCCGCTAGGCCCCCATTGAAAAGCATTGGACTTTAGACACGTTAAAAACAACTTTAATGCCTGGTTTCAATTTTTTCAACACTTAATATGGCTACATATTCCTCCTGAGATAACGCTGGGTTAGTCAAAAAAATAGAAACCAGGCTGGTTTTCGAAATATATTTTTTTTAATCTCCTACTTAACGGAGGTCGGACTGTTGGCATTGGAGCTGCGCGAGCTACACGTCACGCAAGGGCCGAGTCTACAGTGAGATCCCGCCCTTTTGCCCTTATTAGGAACATGCTTCGTCAGAGCTGGGGAGGAGGAGTCTGTAAATCCGCCATGATTTCCCCCTCGAAAGTGGTCATTATGGTAAACGGGGAGGAGTGAGGAGGAGCTGTCTATTTTTTTTAACAGTCTATGGGTATGAGACACTCCGATGCTCTTTTAAAACTCTACATTTGGCCTCACTTTGGCATTTACAGCAAAGACAGAGACCTGGATTATTACGAGAGCCACCAGCTGTGTGCAGATGTTGCTGAGTGGATTTATCTTCGTAGCATTTTATTACGGAATTTAACGAAGCCGAGGGGGACACTAAATACAGCATGCTCATGTTAAACCTGTGTCTCGCCACTGCAGTACTACGACACAAGTTTAAAAAGAGCCTGCTGTATTTAGTTTCCCCTCGGCTTCGTTTGTGTGCTACTGCTAACAAAACGATTTGGAAGAGATGAGCGCTATAGTCACGGTGTGACCGTTCAAAGTTACATAATCACCATACAACACACAGTCACAAGCACATTAGTGAAAAGCATTTATATCATTAGATGGACGGACGGACGGACGGCCAGACAGACAGACGGCCCTAATGCAATCTAATCCAGAAAATACAGGTCGGAGCAGTTCAGCAGTCGAAGAAGAAACTACCAAGTAAACAGAATTACTGTGCACATGAAGCACAATACTAGTGCAGATGTTTTCATCCAGGGATCAGCGCGCTACGTGGTTAAAATCTCCAAAGTCAATTTTGCATATGTAAACTTTGAGCACAAGCTGAAATTTTGGATAAATATCAATACTTTTACTGCACGGCCCTGGGCATAGGCGACCCAGGCGACCGCCTATGGCGCCATCTGCTGGAGGGGGTGCCGAATTGCGCTTTAATTTTTAACCCCATGCTCCCACATGCTACAACATCACAGATTTTCTGACATAACTTTGGAACAGAATGTGATATTTTGTGTTAGAAATTAGACATTTCAACATCTCCAAGGAGCCGTGTAACATAGCGGTGAAAATTTTGAAATTTACTTCCTCCTCCAATTCATGATCGCACATGAATTTTTTTTTTTTTTTTATGAATCATATCATAATACAATATGACAGTGATAATAAACTAAAACAAAATTAGCCTTTTCACACAGCAAACACAGCAAAAGTTCATGCCTAGGGCGCCAGATTGGCTAGGGCCAGCCCTGACGACACCTACTGATAAAGTAACATCAAGAGCAAGCAAGCAAACAAAAGACTGTATGAAAACTGAAAAACAGAAAAGAGTGAATTTATTTTTCAAAAGTATATCCATGCCACACTTTGCCAAACAAAGCCAATTATATAGGGTAGTAGTTCTTAACTTCTAGTTCAGGGGTCACAAATTAAATGTCACCAAGGTCCAAATTGAAAAAAAAATTGTCAAGCAAAGGTCCGGAACATAGTAATGTACTTGTTACTACCTGTTATTGTTTTTGGGCTCAAAAAATAAGTTTTGGCTCCTAAATAGAAGAATGCATAGCCTCTATTATCCACAATATGCACATAATATGTGACAGTGATGTGTTTCTCCTCTTTGCTCAGTTCAACACACTGAGCCCTGCTTTGTCCAGGTTTAAGTCCTGGCTTAGTCCAGGTTTAAGTCCTGGCTTAGTCCAGGTTTAGTCCAGGTTTAATCCAGGTTTAGTCCTGGTTTAGTTCTGCTCGCTGCCGATCGGGAAACAGCCGCGCTAATTATGGAGTCCTCCGCTTTTTCTTTTTTTTTAGCGAGATGTATTTCAGTCATTCCGAATCTGTTTCTAAAAATTATCATGGAGCTAAGATTTAGGACTTTCTCATTCTATTTATCTGGGCTGTAGTTTATGCTCTACAGTCAGAGAGGGAGAGGGAGGGAGAGAGAGCACATGCAGCCGCCTGTCTGAGGGGATTCAGGGTCGCGTCCAAAGTTCGGGTCCGGATGGGCTGGCGCATGGGTCCGGACCCGGACCCAGGTCCGCCGTTTAGTGATCTCTGTTCTAGTCTTTCCCAGAAGACATTTCTATTCATTTATGTACAGAAAAAGTATAGAATCACTACTTGAGTCTTAAAATTACTGTTTTGATCATAATTTCTGCCTTTTTGGTTTATTTAATGCTTATTGAACAACGTTTGAGGAGAATACATTGTTTTACAAGTCTGAGTCATATTTTGGATCGGGCTTGTCATCCTCGGGTGATTGTGGGTCCCAAAACAGTTGAGAACCACTGCCATGAATGTTGTTGTCAAAACTGAGCGTGTTCCTGGAACAGTCTATAATAATAAGCTGAACATTCATAAGACCAAAGAACAGAGTACAACATCAGCACCAGCAAGAGCCACAAGCAACACAGGCCCGGCATGAAAAGGTTCAGCACATTTTACTCTCTGAGCACCTTTCCGTGCAGATAAACACCGCCAGGGAGCCGCACTAGCCTGAGCTAAACCGGGGAGTCGCTACAACAAACTTTGGTCGTAGCCACAATTCTCTCTTTGAACTAACACACAGTGCAGGCTCATGAAGTTACAATTAAAGGACGGAGAAAAAAATGGTGCTGTGTACGCCACACAAACTTTCTTAGCCCATGGACAATGTTTGGTAATTTCCCACAATATACCAGATTTTTCTACATTCCTCTTTCAAAATTCCCTAGTAGAAGCACTACTATCGTCTGAAAGCTTTACATAATAGCCCTGTTCATACCAACATGTGCCTATGGAAGGAGAGTTTGATGAATGTCCCCTCAAGGACACCGTACAGAGGATACACAGTGGACGCAGTGATGGGGCCCTAACCTTTCAGCTGCTCAGTTTAACCCAGGAGAACACAGCTGCACAGAAGACGCCTCCAAGTCTTCACTCTGCACCTACAGTAATTACACTCCCATACAGCTACAACCAGGTTAGGTCAGGTTTCTTTACATGATAAATTCCTTATGGAGACCAACCTTTTTATTGTGTGACGAGGACATTGTGTTACCTGAATAAAACTGCAATTTGCTAATACCGACCATTAAAAAGTGTGATTTCCATTTGATCGCAAGTAATTGTGCAACAAATCTTTTAAATCTTGAGGCAGACTCATAGACATATTTATCAATAGACTGTCATTCCTCACTCCTCCCCGTTTACCATAATGACCACGTTCGAGGGGGGAAATCATGGACGGATTTACAGACTCCTCCTCCCCAATTCTGACGAAGCATGTTCCTAATAAGGGCAAAAGTGCGGGATCTTCACTGTAGATTCGGCCCCTAGATTCGCCCTTGGGCGGCACGGTAGTACAGCGGTTAGTGCTCTCGCTTCACAGCAAGAAGGTCCCGGGTTCGATTCCCACCTGGACGGGGCCTTTCTGTGTGGAGTTTGCATGTTCTCCCCGTGTCTGCGTAGGTTTCCTCCGGGTACTCCGGTTTCCCCTACCACAAAAAACATGTACAATAGGCCAGGATGAATGATGTGTGTGAATGCATGGAGGTGGTCAGAGGGACCGTTGGCGCTGATGTGTGTAGCGACAGCGCTTCTATCAGTCTCCCCCAGGGGAAACTGAAGCTACTAAGGTAGTTTACCACCACCAAGTATGGAGTGAATGTAAAATGCTCTTATGTAAAGCGCTTTGTGACCATGTCTGTGAAAGGCGCTATATAAATAAAGATCTTCTTCTTCTTCTTCTTCTTGCGTGACGTGTAGCTCGCGCAGCTCCAATGCTAACAGTCCGGCCTATACGAGATTTCTAAAAATGTTCTTACGAAAAACCAGCCTGGTTTCTTTAATTGTGACTAACCCAGCGTTATCTCAGGAGGAATATGTAGCTGTAGAAAGTTCCAAAAATTAGAAACCAAACTTTAAAGTTGTTTTTTACGTGTCTAAAGTGCAATGCATTCCAGCGGGGGCCTAGCGGCTATATGGAGGTACAACAGCAATGGCGGCCCCTAGTGTCGTCGTCAAAAAGCCGAGCAGCCAGCGGCCATTGGGCAGAATAAGTTTAGTGACACGTGTAGAAAAGCAACCCAAAGTTTTACCTAAGAGATATCACAGTGTTGAGAGTCGCAGTTAACCCAGACAATACATACAGGTATACTCTGAATGGCTGTTATTATTACAGTAATATCGACATTAGCTAGCGGAGCCGTTCCAACAACTCTGTACAGTTTTGTTTTGTCCTTTCCATTTCCTTTCTATAGTTTTGTCGTTGGATACACATCCAACGTTCACTAAACAACAACACAAAAAGCAGAAACTTACCTAAATTGAGCATTTATAGTTAGCATTGAGCATTTAGAGTTAGCATTTAGCTCAGGGGACACTTTTAGACGCTAATTTGTATCTAAAGTAAAATCTTAAAAGGTCTGTACATTCATTAATGACTTCTAACTAGGCCTTTGACCTCACCTAAATGTGGTTGATGGGTTAACAGCTGGAAACATCACGATTGTTCATAATTAGCGATGTTCGGTGGCTAATGCTAACGGCTATCAGAAAAATACATTGAGCAGGCTAATGGACTTGCTAACTGGCGTAAGGGTCGAACGACGTTTCTCCTTTTTATTTCTACTGACTACATGTCACTGAAAACATTTTTCCTTTTGGTTTTATTGGTTGGTCAAAGTAGAAATAGTAGCAGGATCAGCAGCAGTAGTAGTAGTAGGAAGAGTTGTAGTAGTCAAAATTTCAGAAATAAAATCTAAAATATGAAAGCTTTTACAGACACTTGAAAGTACAGAAGACGCTTAGATCTTTGAATGGGATTTTTACTGTATTTTCATTTTTGTGCATAATGGCAATGATGTGCCCCATTTACTTTTTGTTATTTTACAGGGATAACAACATCACCACTGTCAATAGAACTCTACAGCAACTGAACTGAAAACAAAGCAGACCAAATCACACCCAGCAAACGGACTTCGACATGCCCGCGTCATCCTGTGTGCGTCCTATCCCAGCTCCACCGTAGGCGAGGGCAGCAGAATTCCGGCCGGGGTGAGGCTGGCGGAGCGGTGGGCAAGGGGGGCTTTCCCAGGAAGAACAGGAGCTTTGTCCCGAGAGGCGCAGACAGTGTGGCCACCTCTGACCAGGCACTGTGCACAGGGAGGGGGGCAGATACAGCGATAATATGAGCGAGAGAGCGCGGCTACATACATAGGTCCTCACAGGCCGAAACTGGACCACGAGAGAGAGAGAAACGAGGGGTGGTGGGGGGGGGAGGGAGTCTGGTCTCGAGTGGAGGGTGGTGGGGCATACAGAGAGGTCAAGGAGTTTACAACGCACAATCGCTGCACTACAACCAGGGCTGCGCAGTCACAACTGAATCGAAATCAGACTGGATTCATTTATTTAGGCAGTGAAATATCCGCTGCAGCCTATGACATATCCATGCAGTCCTATTATGTGCAAAACCGGAGTACTTTGTGGCTTAGACTAGGGGGTATGCCTGTCATGATAACAAAATTTGAAGTTCGACATATTGAGCCACCCCCTCCTGGAACTGTTCAAAAGCCCCTTATGAGAGACCAACAGGCCCGGTTAGAATCATGAGGCCGTCCTTCTGTGGACCCACCACCTGCAGGAGGAGCCATAGGGGCTGGTGCAATGTGATTTGGGCAGCTCCAACAGCTGCCCCCACGACCCGGCAACGGACAAGTGGAAGAAAATGCATGGATGGATGGATGGATAGATATTGAGCCACAAAAATAGTGCGATAAACTATACTGTTGAAGGCCTTCAAATGCCATAGAAACTCAATTCAATTCATCTCTTTTATTTGAGCATCTGAGTTCCACAAAGTTCTACATATAAGCAGAGTTCAGTAATCAAAGCCAAAGAGAGATACATGCGTAGGTGAATAAGTAAATAATTAACGTGGATATGATGCTCAAAAGGAGTAGGCAGAAGCTTAAGCTCGTTAGCACCTACCCCCTTTTGTACTTAAGAGATTGATACATTCATTTACTAAGCATAATCAAGAAGATATGACACATAGTTATTTTTGTCCTATTCCAGTGACTATACAATCAGCAATATTAACATCACAATATTCTGCTGATCCCAAGGCAAGGAAAGAAAACACTAACCTTTTCTTTATTCATTACAAATACCCATCACTGCCAATAACAACTAGTCACCAATGTTTTAATTTGATAATTTGTTCCTTGTTGTTATGAATTAAATGCTTTTAATGGACACAATATTATGGATTATGTTATCAACAACCATATTATATGATTTATTAATAATGTAATTTATTTCATATTTTTAACTATTATCATTATTGATTACCTAATTTATTATACAATTATATTATTTTATTATTATTAATTCGTAATCAGTCACTTCGTTGTCACCATCTACTCCAATCTCTAATCTTATAATATGTCACCATAAACATGAAATATAATTAAATACAACCTATTTAGGGTAAAAACTAAAATATTACATTAACAGACACGTGACAAAAATGTAAAGAAATGTACAGACGATAAATATTGAGCCCAAAAACGTATTGTTTCTCTCATTTACTGAATGATGAGTCACACAAATTCAGTGATCTGCCACAGACACCAGGGGATCAACCTACCCAGTTGCAGTATGTCGGGGGTGATTTATTTAAGATTTAAGAAAATGGGGAACAATGCACATCAAAAACAAATGTAAATCACACAAAACATGAAGCGCGGTTGGGGACCCCTGGGGGTACTTGGAATTATTTCAGATTAAACAAGATGAAACTGACTGCTTAAACAACATTTTGCAGTAAAATTGATAAATGCTAGCGTTATTTCTAACACACAACATTGTTATTTTTACTATTGAAAAGTAGTTTTGAATCAATCCCTTCTAAAAGATCTGTGACACCCCTTTATGGTCGGGGGTACGTGCAGTAGCATTGATTGGGTTCAATTGGGGGGGGAAACAGGTTGGGAATCGCTGATGTTTCTACCGCTGTACCATAGAAAGCATACTAACATACAGTACTGCTGCACGGTAAGCGAGCTGCGCTGCTGCTGAGAAGAAGGACATGCAGCGGGTGGTAAGGACAGCGGAGAGGATCGTGGGCTCCTCTCTGCCAGACCTGGAAGATATCTACACCATTCGACTGCACACACGTGGTGCAACCAAACATTCTGCAGGACCCCACTCACACAGGAAACTGCCTCTTCACCGCTCTCTCCTCAGGCAGACTCCAAACTCCCAGGGCGCGCACAAATACGCAGCGGAACAGCTTTTACCCACGAGCAGTGGATACTCTACAGGCGCAGAGGCACAGATGAACAAGGACTGGGTCTGGTGCAATAACAGTTGTGTTTCTGATTTTTATTTAACTGAAGATGTACTTTTAAAATTAACTTAAATTTATGATCATTGCTTATGTTATTGTGATGAATGGGGTAGAGATTGGGTATACTTTAGACAGCTCCATCTGTGTTTTGTTGTCTTTCGTACAATGACAATAAAGATCTATCTATCCATGTAATGGTTTACAAAGTAGCAATATCAAAAGAGGTTAAACGCCACAAACGTTTCTTTAAAATAATGTTGATATATTGTTGGCTATTTTGTGTAATATATTGATTATCACGGCATCTGTACATCGTGAGGTTCTTGCCATCGTGAGCTCTGGACCGCAGATCGTATTGAACCGTGAGGTGACCCCTTGCATTGGTGTAGCAGTTCGTAATTCGGTCTTGTCTCAATTCCACACGCTCCTGGATAGGTAATCGCAACACTTGTCAGAAAAATTGTCTAGATCTCAAGTAAGAGTTATGTTACTTGTTACACGTGGCAGATAACGCTTCTGATCAACGTACAGTTAACATCTACTCTATATTGAATCAACAATGGCACTACAGGGACCCAGTGTTTCCTAGAGTAAACCTCAAAAAATACATTATTTGTTCCACTTGATATATGCTCCACACTTTCTGGATTCATATGCAGTATTGTATTGGGTCTGGTCAAAACCATCTACTAGTTATGCATTTAGATTTATGGTCTCTTCTGACAATTCCGGAGGTATTGCTCCTAATAATGCTACTATGGGGTTATCTTCTTGTTTGAAGAGAACGCTAAGAGCATCAAAAACTTCTTTCCAAAACAATCTTAAGGAAGGGCATGGCTAAAATATGTGGCTGTGATCAGCATTGATGGCCCCCTCAATTATACTGAGTTATTTGTACACATTAAAAGTATAGTTTACCAATCATTTTCTTATCAGCATTGCCTAATAGGCTCATTAGAAATAGTTCTATAGGAGCTAGGACTGATCTAACTAATCGATTATTGAAATAGTTGACAACTATTTTAGGAATAAATAAATTGTTTTCTGGTAAACACAGACTGAAGTGTGTCTGAAGTGAGGGTCTGTAGAGTGTATAAATATCATAAATATGATGTCAGATAGCAGAATGAGATCCACTATTATTGTTGCCAGATCCTATGGTTTAAACCAGTTTGGAAATAAAATCTGTGCCAGGTGGTGCCACATTAATGCAGATTAATCGATTACCAAAATAGTCGTTAGTTAAAAACAATCGGAATCAGAGAGACCAAATTCATTTTTTAACATTTACTGTTTTTAAGACTAAATTAAATGAATGGGCTGGAAAAGTGGCACAATGTCATGGTCGCTGGGAACATTCATATCTGGGACTTTGGACCAAACCAAAAACGGAGAGTCAGGTCCGAGAGCACCCTATAGGAGAGCTCAGAACCACGTATCAGACCAAATATGCTACTTCTCTGTACTGTGCGTTAGCTAACCAATAACCCCATAACCTCATGCACACAGAGACATTAGCACTGTCAGGGGGTTATAAATGATCTGCTGAGTAAAGTACCCACAATGCACCAGGGTCACACATTAACAGCCTGAAGCGCTCATCTGTTGAAATTTAACCTGGATTTTTTGCTATTGTCAAAGGAGACATCCGAGCCCAACACACAGACAGTTAGCCTTAGGGCCCGATAAAGAAAGTACGCTCCAAAAAAAGCTCTTGAATTTTATTAAGCTAGAGTTAGTTAGCAAAAGGATGCTACAGTCTTGTTTCCGTAGTGTAATGCCCTCTAAAGAAAAACAAATATTCAATCTCCATTTGTAAAACCTGCTAACCTTGTAGCTACAGACATGTTCTGGAATTAGTTTGGCCGAATTCGTTTAGCACAGGGGTGTCCACAGTGCGGCCCGGGGGGAAATGCGCAGTTCGTATTTGAGTCTTCTCTCAAATGTTCATGCTACAGGGTGTGCTTCAAACATAGACAATAAGACTGTCATTCCATTAGAGAGAGAGAGAATCCATGATGTTCCAAGAAAAGGACAAAAAGGCGTGAGAGTAAGCAGCAACAATTCTTCACTTTCGAAATACGTGCTTGGTCAATGTTGAGTTGCGCAAACATTGGAGAAAAACCGCAAGTTGGAACAAAAACATTTCCCAGCATTTTAAGTCCCTTTAAAACACCACAGAAAGCAGCAGCAGATGCAGTATTATAACCCTCACAGTGACCCACACACGCTATTGAAGTCCTGTTGGCGTCTAAAGGCCCAGCCAGTTCTATTGTATTATTTTGAAGGCCTGAGTCGCACATGGCTACTTAATATGCAAACAAAAGGATGTACCAGTTTAGCGCTCCCGATTACAGCTGATGGACTGATTCTACCAGAGTTCTGACTCTAGGAGACATGGAAGCGCTGCAACCAATGGTCAGTCTTTCCTTCAATAATTATTTTTCAGCAGGTGCAGAACCTCCTCAGTGAGAGTGTTTATTCGTTAGCTTTAGCGAGGGAGTTGCGATTAGGGATGGGTACCGTTCTTTTTTTTCCGATACCACTACTTTAACGATACCTGCTTTTTGGTGCCGGTCCCTTAACGGTACTTTTTTTCGATACCTATGTTATTTTAAATTACATTGAAATAACATGTATCATTCAGGAAAAAGTCCTAAAACAGCACAACAGAAGCTCCACAGGCCGCAGCAGCGTCGCCTGTAACTTCATATTTTGAGCACAATTTCCACTTAAGCAACGATTAAAAAAAATTTAAAAAAGAGAGAAAGGACATTATTACCTCCTGATCTGCAGAGACCAGATCCACATCATGACACGGTTTCTTTCAGCCAAAAATTTCTAAACACACTGCGGTAGCACTATGATATACATTATCTGATATACATTATCTGATATTTATACAATCGGATTTCTTTCTGATCTTTCACACGTGCATAAACAAACCAGGAAAATACATCAAAGATCCTTACATGGTGAGAGTGCTAACTCTGCAACTAATAATTTACCAAAACTGTACAAAAAATGTCTAATACAGAGTGAGCGCTTACTTTTCCATAAACAATCTTTGATATTCCCCTCGCTGCAGCTGTTTGTAAAGTTGTAAACAACAGCACGTAAGCTCAGCCTCCGTGGGTCTGTTTACATGGAGACCAAAAAACGTATCATATTTTGATTTCTGGAGTTCTCAGATTATTGACGTGGCATGTAAACAGCATAATCTGATATACACTCACCTAAAGGATTATTAGGAACACCATACTAATACTGTGTTTGACCCCCTTTCGCCTTCAGAACTGCCTTAATTCTACGTGGCATTGATTCAACAAGGTGCTGAAAGCATTCTTTAGAAATGTTGGCCCATATTGATAGGATAGCATCTTGCAGTTGATGGAGATTTGTGGGATGCACATCCAGGGCACGAAGCTCCCGTTCCACCACATCTCAAAGATGCTCTATTGGGTAGAGATCTGGTGACTGTGGGGGCCATTGTAGTACAGTGAACTCATTGTCATGTTCAAGAAACCAATTTGAAATGATTCGAGCTTTGACATGGTGCATTATCCTGCTGGAAGTAGCCATCAGAGGATGGGTGGTGGTCATAAAGGGATGGACATGGTCAGAAACAATGCTCAGGTAGTCCGTGGCATTTAAACGATGCCCAATTGGCATTAAGGGGCCTAAAGTGTGCCAAGAAAACATCCCCAACACCATTGCACCACCACCACCAGCCTGCACAGTGGTAACAAGGCATGATGGATCCATGTTCTCATTCTGTTTACGCCAAATTCTGACTCCACCATCTGAACGTCTCAACAGAAATCGAGACTCATCAGACCAGGCAACATTTTTCCAGTCTTCAACTGTCCAATTTTGGTGAGCTCGTGCAAATTGTAGCCTCTTTTTCTTATTTGTAGTGGAGATGACTGGTACCCGGTGGGTCTTCTGCTGTTGTAGCCCATCCGCCTCAAGGTTGTGCGTGTTGTAGCTTCACAAATGCTTTGCTCCATACCTCGGTTGTAACGAGTGGTCTTTTCAGTCAAAGTTGCTCTTCTATCAGCTTGAATCAGTCGGCCCATTCTCCTCTGACCTCTAGCATCAACAAGGCATTTTCGCCCACAGGACTGCCGCATACTGGATGTTTTTCCCTTTTCACACCATTCTTTGTAAACCCTAGAAATGGTTGTGCGTGAAAATCCCAGTAACTGAGCAGATTGTGAAATACTCAGACCGGCCCGTCTGGCACCAACAACCATGCCACGCTCAAAATTGCTTAAATCACCTTTCTTTCCCATTCTGACATTCAGTTTGGAGTTCAGGAGATTGTCTTGACCAGGACCACACCCCTAAATGCATTGAAGCAACTGCCATGTGATTGGTTTTTAGATAATTGCATTAATGTGAAATTGAACAGACGTTCCTAATAATCCTTTAGGTGAGTGTACATTATCTGATATTTATACAATCGGATTTCTTTCTGATCTTTCACACATGCATAAACTAACCAGGAAAATACAGCAAAGAGGCCAAGCTAATGTCACAAAGACAAAGATTTAAATATATTATGAAAAGACTGAAAGTATTTTGAAAGTATTCATGAAATAAACCTATGATTTGTTTGTAGAGAAGGTATAGTGTGCTTCGAACGGTCGAGTGGTTAAGGCACTGCACATTTTGCAGAATATTACTCCATCCTCAGCGTTGTTAAAGTCCCAGCTATGATTATTTATTGTTTAAATCAAAGCTCCCTTTTCTTCACCCGGACATTTTTAATAGAAGTTGAAGCACAGTTTGTGCTAATTGTATTTTACTCAACTTTACTGCTGCAATTACTGCAGAAAATAACACATAACTGACTGAGTTTGAACCCCAAAATGTAGGGTTACTAAACCTGAGCTGTATCCACTCGGCTAGCAAGCACACACGCCACATGGAGCAGTTTGACTCCAAGTCCAAATATGGAGAAACAATCATTTTCCACCTGGTTCTGCAGGTGGGCCCGGGTGAAGGGAGCGGCAGGGAGATGGTGCAGATGCTCTAAAAGTCCAAATCTGTTCTGGCACATGTACAACCCGGATTCTCAGATTACTGAAGAGAATGTAAACACAGCAGATCTGATTATTGGGGTTACCTGATTTCTCCAGTTATCCGATTTTTCTGTCCATGTAAACGTAGTCACTGTGACTGTCAGTATCACTCAAACAGGTCGCCCGTTGTTTTCATGTCCCAACCTGCGCACTTTCTCCCTCTTTCTCAATGGTGTACTTTCGGAGCAACGGATAATTTTTTTTAAAATAAAATAAACTACAATATAAAAAACAGCAAATGAGGTATTTTAATTCCTGATCACAGACATTTACTGTACCATGGCCAAAGTACAGTATTCAGGTCACAGCTCTGGGTGATTTCCATTTACACTCCAGAGAGAAAGTCCCTTCAAGTACTTACGCACTCGGACCAGGAGCTAACAACCAGAGGGCAAGATCCACTTAACCCAATTACACATTAGGCATAAAACCCTTTCAGCCACATCACAGTCTTACCAAGAATACCCTCGCCTTACCACTTCAAAGTCTGCCAGTTAGACATATCTTCGCTGGCACTGTACACAGCCACTAACTGAACTTTGGACTGCTTTTTAATGGCATTTAATTGTTAGCAGATAAACGGGACCGTCTCGTCCGTCATGTTTGCGAACTTGGCAGCGTTTCGTTGGCGTCAAGAAAGAGAACTGGGATTTCCCAATGTGTCGATAAGAACAACAAGCTCAAACCACAAGCCTGTTTTACCATTTGGAACAACACAAAGGTAGGGCCAGGTGAGGGGTTTGCCTGGAGCTCCCTCCGCAGGCAGCAGTGGGAACAGTGACTTGGCGCACACAAACTTTGGTTAGCAACTTCATGGCAGCGTGATGAACACACTTTGAATGGCTCAGAACCAGTACGAATGTTGGATTACGGGCTTTAAACCAATATAACCCAGGAAGTACAGTTCGGAGCGCTACAACAGCAGGAGAAACGACTGAAGCGAATAAAAGCGAAATACTGCTCCTGGTATGTTTTTGACAAGGAAACATTATTGCATTGTTTATAACTCGAGTTGATTTTGGACACGTCTCCTTTAAGTCACATTAAAAGGATACTTCGGGATTTTTGACATAGGGCCTCATTTCCTAGTTATCCAGAGTGTTGTTGATGTCTGGAGATATTTTTTTCTTAAATTCATGCAGTTCTTATATTTGCAGAGTCTAGTTGCGCTAGGCTAGAGCAAGGCTAAAGCATTTCTATGGTAAAGTCTAGCCTGCATTAAAAAACAGTCTGGCGCACTCCACAGTGCACCTGAGGTAAATCACTTATAACGCCAGACTAACGATATAAATGTCTGTGTTAATAGAATAATTTTTGAAATATAACTGACCTTGTATCACATGAATTACTGCATTTTGAGGGACTATTTTCTCGCAGATCACGCCGCCGCTGCCTTAGCTTACAGCCATGAAGCTGATGCTGCTCAAATATAAGTTATTTTAAATGCAAAATGGTTAAAATGATTCTATTAACACAGACATTTATATGGTTAGTCTGGCGTTATAAGTGATTTACCTCAGGTGCACTGTGGAGTGTGCCAGACTGTTTTTTAATGCAGGCTAGACTTTACCATAGAAATGCTTTAGCCTTGCTCTAGCCTAGCGCAACTAGACTCTTCAAATATAAGAACTGCATGAATTTAAGAAAAAAATATCTCCAGACATCAACAACACTCTGGATAACTAGGAAATGAGGCCCTATGTCAAAAATCCCGAAGTATCCCTTTAAGCGCTGGACACTACGTCTCTCATCCAAGAAGCTTTGTCAGCAGCACTCATGATTTATGGTTGGCAGCTGGCTGAATATAAACACTTGTACTGTCGAGTACCCACCCATTGTTCTAAAAACTACACTCAACAAACCTATTAGAGCTAGGACAAAGTATCGGATCAGAATACTTTTTTGCTGCAATATCAAGTGTCGATACTTTATCAAGTAAATACTTTCAGTACTCGTTTTCCAGTAACAGCACTTTGATTACATTTTGTGTAAATGCACTTTTCAATCTTTACACTTCAATAAATGTCAAATGGCATTTGGTTTATACACTTTGGACACATGACTGTTTTCTTTTACACATTTTAACCTCTTAACCCCTGCCTTAACAGTGCCCATTAGCTCCAGTTCAGCTTTACTCAAATCTAAAAGCTTCTCGACTGGAGCTTACAGCCTCATTTGAAAGCTAAGACGTACAAAACTCATCTAAGCTTCTTCCTTATTGTCGTTTTTTGGTTGTGTTTTTCATCATGACTTGATCACAGTTACATTACACTACAAAGAAAAAACGGCCAAAACACGACAAAAAAGAAATGAAAATGTGACAAAAAAACATGATTCAAAACGCAAACTAAAACTTTTGTAGGTCTTAGCTTTCAAATGAGGCGTTACACTGGCCTATATAGACCGTAAGCTCCAGTCGAGAAGCTTTTAGATTTGGATAAAGCTGGAGAAAATGTGCTCGGTTAATGTGGTAAACATATTACTTATCATAATTACTTGTATCGTGACAAAAGTGTATCGTCCCAGCCCTAAGACCTATACTGTTACTGAGCCTGAAACACAGCCCAGGTCAGATCAATAAACAGGTAACCAGCAGTTATCAAGGTAGAATAAACAGAATAGAATACTGCTCTAATGTCAGCGTTGTGGAGGAGAAGAATTAATATAATTTACTGTAAAGAGTGAATTCAGACTGGTCTATAATAGGATTAGAGTTGGCCACTTAAATCTTTACTGGAAGAGATTGAGATCAACACAGTACTCTAATCCCAAACACTAAATACCGAAAATACCCTTTATAAATATGAAAATCCCACCAGGGCCCCCCTCCCAAATACATTTAATTCCCTTGAATTTTACAAGGCGTGCTATTGCTAGTCGACAGTCTTTTGTTGTGGACAGAAGGCTGAGCCAAGCAGTAACGGGAAACAACAACAGGAGGTGTCACTCTGGAAACCTCGGCACTTCCTGTCACCTTTGACCTCCTCCTGTCTGCATTCCGCCTGAGATTCTGTTGTTTTCGTCCTTACTCCATGTGTTCCAAACCACGACCAAGAATTGCACTTGTTCAAAACCTCCCAAGCAGTGACCAGCCCGGCCCCCGTGGCAAGTTACAAAATCTTATAGGGCCCTTGCGTCCAAAAGTATGCCCCCTACCTCAACTACATGTTTTGTTTTGTGGGTTCATTTTCCTATATTTTAAACATACTACATATTATTCATCATTTACATTTCTTTCCATGTGCTTTTTTGTGTGAATAAATGATCCCTGACGTACACACTGAAGATGTTTTTATAGATCTCTCAGAGGCATCACTTCATTTACATTTAGATAAACTAGAAACCACAGTCCTTTTTCAAAAGGAATAAATCAACCCCAAATTAATCTTATTTATAACTATAAAAACTATTAGTATATTTGTGTGAGTGTTCACTACTGCATCATTGTTGGCCTCTATTGACTGCTGGAGCACTGCTGCCTCATTAATATGCATGACGTCGCTCATTAATATGCATGATGTCATTAAAAGTATCAATATCGGTATAAAAAGCATCAGTATCGTATGGTACTGCAAAATATCGCGATATATCGGAAAATCGATATATTGTCACACTGCTACTCTCATGTCTCAATAGTGAACAAGAATTCTGCAAGGACGGCATTCTTCTCGACAACAAATAAGAAGTTTGTCGTGGCAGTGCTGTATCAGAAAGTCATACTTTTAATGCCCTTGCACTTTTCTAAATATTTCTCTTTATGTCAGACTGGTTGACTTGATTGATAACTTGTGCTTTCTTTATCACACTTGAGTTTTGTTATTAACCCAGACCTATAATGAGCCAAGGTATAGAGATTGAATCCAACTGAAACAATGGTGGAAGTGTAATAGCAGGCGATTGACAGTGAAAGTATAGGCTTCGCTGTTGTGATACTAATTTTATTTGTCACCGTCCAGATGTCCTCAACAGCCTTTGACACTCGACCCTCTGCTCCCCATTGTGAACTGTGGGCCCCATGAGCAGTGTTTACAATGGAGCACGGCCCAGGCACTGGAACAACATAACTTGTAACGGAAGGTCGCAGTACTTCCTCTAAATCTCTCTCTGAATATCTTATAAAGAGAAAGGCAGAAGTAGGACTTTTTTTCAGATTTTTTAAGTTGATGGGGATATCCGGTATTAAAATGGTTTGACCAAACATTGTAATATCGTTATGGCAATAGTCAAAAGAAAATTATCAATTTGTTTTTTTTTGTTTTTTTCCAACCTGCAACCCAAACTGGTAGTAGCCTTCATGAAATATCCACCAACCTCTTGACTATGGCAATCAAGTCGGTGATTTCAAATCAATAAAGTAGAATTGATATGGTCCATATCTGACTCGGCAGTGAAGGCCAAGTCTATTTGAAGGTACCGTATATTGCAGTAAGCACTCTAGGCGTTGGTTTATGCTTTTAGCCGGACACAGCACAGCTGGGTTAAATGGTCCCATCACATAACCAAGTGTTTATGCCTAAGAGAAGTGTCCAGATTCCATTAGTGGCTTTGTAGAAAGACAATGTTTTACCATTAGGTCTAAATTTAGAGACACTTGACTTTTGGTAGAAACTCAGATCCATGAGCCAAAGTATGGAGATTGGATCAAACTGAGACAATGGTGGAACGATAGAAATACAATGTTTTACCATTAGGACTAAATTTACAGCAGCTAACAGTAACTAAAGGACAATGTGATGCGGGGGTAGAATTGTGTGCCATGTGGGTGTCTTCTCCAGGGAATGGACGACTTGTTGCACTGCTGCTGCACCAAAAGACAAAAGGATATGGACTGCGATTAGGTGACACTAGCCCCTTTCAAATTTGAAACTTGAAATCTCAGATTGGAAGAGTGGCCTTCCTTTATAATAGTTAACCTGGTAGGCTGCACAATATAACAATCACAATATTAGGTGACACAATACCCATGTCACAAGCACCATGATTTTTTTGGAAAGTGCAATGATTAAAATGTCATACATTATAACAAAACAAAGCAATGAGAGAAATATCAATATTAGGACGAGATTTGGATAAAAGGGTCAATCTTTTCTTTTGAGCAATAAATGGTGTACAATGTCAGTCAAAACTGCAGATGAATGTGTTTTGGACCATGTTTTTTGTATTGGTGACCAACTTAAAACCTTGCCTGCAAGCTGAATTCTCACGGTATTTGCATATTCACAGACACTCGAGAATCAACTTTTTGCTGCTCCCACTGATCTGCTTCATACTGTATGTCTCACATACCACACACCTCAAAAGAAAAGTCGTCCAGCATCATTAGCGTTAACCCTCTAATCCAGCTCCCTAGGTCTGTACAAGTAACATTTTTGTTCTTTCTATTGATATCGCATTCCCCGTTTAAGCTTACTCAAACAGACCCGCATACATAGACTCCTGTTCCAATAAAACCTATGCAAACAACTATATTTAAATACCCCGATAGTATTTTTATCTCCTCTTATGACTGCACTATATCTCTCGACCTACACGTGTCCCGATAGCTAAACCCAGGCTTTATCTTCTCGGGCGTGTATGTTTTAGAAGGCCCATAGGTGCACACAGACACGCACAGGGGATGTTATGAGTAGCTTTAGGGGGGAGGGTGCAGAATAAAAACAAGCCGGCCGTCCGGACTCCCGGGACCTCTGTCGAAAGAGGACAGACAGAGACGCGTGTTGATCCAAGCTCTAACTGTGGTTCAACACGGGAAAAGCGCAGAGTTCGGGGAAAGTGCTGAGCGAGACACTATGAAAATGTCTAGGGATAAAGTAGGGCGTGTGGAAAAAAGTTGAGGAGGGATAACAATAAATCTGAAAAGGAGATGTAAGAAAATGATGCAAGAGTGTGTTTAAATTGCATGTGTATATAGAGTAACTGGAGCATTTTGGGCATAGACAGGTTACGTCAAGCACAAAAGACCGTTTAGCATCAGGGCTATAGGTTGATTATTTTGGTTAATAACTTCTTTATATAAAATTACTTTAGGACACGTGATGTCTGTTGAAGATTAACTGTCATTCAGAATATAATTTAAAATGTAACTAAGCATACAGCACCAAAGGAATGGTAGACAACCAATATAATATGTAAATGTTCTGCCTGCACTAATGCACTGCACTGCATTACCAGAAACAGACATGCAGTTTACCCTACGTTAACCTTACCTTACACATGAACAAGGTGTACCGCGCCACAAGCAGCTTCTGACAGTACTAACCTGCACCTCGCGGGAATTTAAAAGGTGCGCTACACAACTTTTCATGTACAATTAATGTGTTCTAATTAGGGATGTCACGGTTACCGGTGTAGCGGTAAACCCCGGTAAAAAATGACGGTAATAATTACAGTCTTGTTTTTGAAAAACTATATTATCTCGGTGGATTACCGTGCCCCCGGTGTAGGCAAAGTGAGCCTTATCAGCCGCCGTCTCATCTGCTGGAGGCGCACTCCGTAGCTCCAAAACAAAACTTACTCGAAGCTGGAATCATGTCCGAGACGACAGCGCTCAGGACGTCTATCAGCCTTCAAACAGGACCAAGTCTGAAGTCTGGGCATAATTTGGGTATTTTAAGAAAGCCGAAGGACAGTTGCGGAACGTGCAGGAAAAAAGTGTCTGCTAAAGGCAGCGATACTTCTAACCTCATGACTCACCTGCGTGACCGTCACCACAACTCTATAGCCAAAGCAAGTAAGTTAACGTTAGCGTTATAGCTGACATGCATGATGTGGGGACTTTGGGTTGAGGGAGAAGGTAACGAGCCATCCCATAGTGCAGCCGCACCGGCTCCACCGCCAGCATATGGCTTATATGCTGGCGGTGTCGCGGATACCTCTGGCACAATGCGTTACAGGCTCCTGGAGGACAGATTAAAGTTGGTCGCCAATGCAATAGATTCACTCTCGCCGCATTATTATGAATTTAACAATGAATACTGTCTGATGGCATTTTCCCAAATCTGCAAAGCGAAAGCACCATGGAAGGACACAATTGAGAATATTCCTGATGATATAGAGGATTTATCTACTTAAAAATATTCTAACACGGTTCTGGCGCTATAAATAGTACATGTAATACCCTCAAAACGATCAACAATTTATAGTTATAGTTCATTTACTTTGATGTGAAAAGTTGCACGTTTGATATGGCTTTGTCTGTATTTTTTTAAATATAACAAACACTGTTACACTTTTTTGAAACTATTTCAGTTTGTGTAGGACTATCAATGTTTCTGAACTTATTAACACACATTAAAAAAATACCGCGATAATACCGAAAACCGTGATAATTTGGTCACAATAACCGTGAAGTAAAATTTTCATACCGTGACATCCCTAGTTCTAATACCTTTCGGTGACCCAGCGGCTGCTTGGGGCGGTGAGCATAGCATGTTAACTTGCCATCCTGGTGGCATGTAGTACTCCAGGATCAATTGTTTTTTTTTTTAGTTTCTGGTAGGTTTTCACTGCTGATTAAACCGTCTCTATGGTTACGTTTTCCATTCAGAAGACCTACCAGAAACTAGAGATGGATTGATCCAGCTTTTTTGCTACCTTTACCAATACCGGGTTTTGAGCATCTGCCGATACCCGATATTTACCGATACCACTTTCTTAAAGGCCTTTTCATACTCCACAAGATGCAAGAATTTTGTTCTTGTTCTTGAAGCAAAAAGAACAAGAACAAAGTTCGTCTGGGCTCTGACATTTCATACTCCACAAGACGTGTTGCTGCCGAACTGCCACGCCCCCTTTTTCAGCAGCCAAAATAATCAAGGAATTACAGAAATAACCCCGCCCACTAAACATCCAGCCAATCACAGCAAGAGTTCTCGCAGCCCTGCAGAACAAAGTTCTGCTCAGCTCAGGTGTCAAGAACAACGTGAAAGAACTGCCGAACAGGAGCTGCGAGAACAAAATGACGTCATTTTGTTCTCGGAGCTCTGGGTGCGAGAAAAAAGTTCTTGCATCTTGTGGAGTATGAACAGGCCTTGAATGTGGCTTTCTTTGAGTGAAAAATTGCATTGACTCTTTTCTCCATTTTACGATCAATAAAGTCATATTTTATTCTCATGACAATATGGATCAATTATATCTATTAAAGGGGGGGTATTATGTAAAATCGATTTTTTTCAAGCTTTACATCATGTTATTACGTCATTCCCTCATTAAACACATGCCTGGAGTGTTGCCTTGGCAAATTCACGTATGTTTGAGTAATCTTTAAAAACTTAGACGGCAGCCATTTTAGGTGTCGCTATGCCTCAGTCCTCCTAGGAACGCCCCCACCTCCTGGAGACGCCTCTGGACCTTTCGTCACCAGCTGAGTTACCAACCACTGCTCCTCAGCTCAGCAGAGCCCCCTCCCCGCATGTCGAGCGCAGATGTAAACAGTCAGTCATCATGGACGATTAGCTTCATGTGTTGTAAACTGCAGCTAAAGCAGCTCTGAGACTTTTACAAAGACACATCTGTGTTTCTGTTACCTCAACACCCAGGATTAAAACCGGTGACAAGAAAACTTATGGCGGGAGCTGCGCTGGGAATGCGTTTGGGCCTTGATGATGCCCTGATAGCATTCCCTCCGGAGAAAGCTAATATTACAAGCTAAAGCTCTGGTCATCACGTGAAAACGAGAAATACGCACGAATATAATAAGTCAATAAAACCACCATCTACACAATGACCCGTTTAACAATGATCACACACTGAGACGGGATTGTTGATTTTGAAGTTTATTGCCCACATTTAATCTACAGTGGGTCGTAGCAGAGTGGTTTTCTCCTGGAGCTAACAAGCTCTTAGCAGTTAGCCGCTAACAGCTAGCTCAGAACGATTTATTGAAAACAAGTAACCTATTATGCACTAATAACGTCAATAAAACCGGCAACTACATGAAGCAGCCTTTGGGATGATCACACACTGAGCCTGGCTTGTTGATTGTTAATTTTATTGCACAAATTTTATCTACAATGGGTCATAGCCGAGTGGTTTTCTTCCGGAGCTAACAAGCTAGCCGCAAGGCGCTAACAGCTAGCTCAGAACGATTCATAGAAAACAAGCAGCATATTATGCACTAACAACGTCAATAAAGCAGGCAACTACTTGAAGCAGCATTGATGATGATCACACAATGAGTAAGGCTTTACACATTTGTGGTTTATTGCAGACTTTTCATCAACAATAACCTGTAGGCGATTGTTACATGCTAACGGGGGTAATCTCGAATAATTGTCCACCTGCACAGATAATGTCCCTGGGGAGATCCTGGTGTAGACCATGGGGGTATAGTTAAAGATCCATAGGGCATGGCAGTAGCAAAGAGTGACTAGATAGCCTCCAAACAGCAGGTATTTTTCAGGCAAGAGCTCCTTCAGCCTATGAACTCTCAAAGGTTCGTCTCCAAAGACAGTCACTTTCTGAGTCAGACGCAGAATCAAATCATATCCTGGGTGGCCATTGTTCACAAAGTGATAAAGCGTAGCTCCTTTCCAACAGTAAAATTAAAATGCACCAAAAATCGTAGTTTCAACATGTGAAGGAGAGAATCTATGTAGTTGTGATGATGGCACAATACAGCGTGCTGAAGGGGGGCGTGTCGGAAAGAGTCAGGGCTTCTTAAAGAGAGAGGCCTATTTCGTTCGCTACAGCCATTTTGCAAGAGCAAATTTATTCAAGGCAGTTATTTTAATTTACTGCATTTACAGACAAACATAAGTTTAGATCATCATTGTAGTGTGCTATAGACTGGTACTATGTGACTGAAAAAAGCATAATACCCTCTCTTTAATAAACTCTTGGATAAACATTTAACAAGCATCAGAGGACTTTTCTACTCTAAATATCCTTGGGTATATGACAGGATTGAGGTTACATTAATACAAACAACTCACATGAAGTGATCTGATCATTACAAATATGTAAATCAGCTATTTCTTAAACTAAAATACAAACAGTTGGCTTCAGCAGTGGTCAATTTTGTTTTATTAGGCAACTTTAGGTATTTCCATGTTAGTTTCTGTCCCAGCCCCAGCCTTTAGCATACTGACGCTAACCGCAGCATTTGATGATCAAGGGTTTGCATATCATTGGATATGCAAATGCATATCCAATGATATGCAGCATGCCCATATCATCATCATTACATTTAGGTGGTAAAAGTTATGTTTTTAAGGCATTGAGAGCGAAAACTGGTATCGGTTCAGTATTGGATATTTGTAGCCAATACCAAATATCATATTTTTTTCAGTATGGTACTGGTAGCCGATACTGGTATCTGCTACGATAGCCGATACCAGTATCGGATGGGTGCATTCCTACCAGAAACCCTAAAAAAAAAAACGGAAATAAAAATGATCATGAAGTATTATAGGAGCTGCTGAATAAATCTAATGGCTAAAAGAAGTTTGGAAATAAACATAAAAGGCCTCTCTCACTTTGCAGCTCCTGTCCCCAATCAGGTCCTAATTACTGCTAGTGCAGCTGAATTCTGGAGGTTCTTAGCTTTTAAATGAGGACTGGCGTGTTCACATATAGTCAAACTTGTACTTGTGTCCGGTATGCCACTAGGAGCATCCTAACAGTCACCTGAAGTAAACTCCTCTAAGTCTCGTCCCTTTAGCTTCATGTGGTAAAAAGTCCGCTACACTCAGCTAATACTTGTTCATTTCAAAAACTTGAATTATAATTGTACATTTATTTTACACCCCTCTGCCACGAAGCACACCAGTATCAAACCCTTATGCTTTCTCTCCTTTCTGAATGTTGCCGTCTCATGTATGCTGGTCTCTGTTCCCAATATATCCACCGTAGCATTTAGCATGTAGCCTAGCATTATGCAACGCGCTAATTACCCATGGATCTGATAGATGACACAGCACCATGCCATTTAAACTGTGGGCGGTGACAGGCTAGGCTAACAGCTATAATCAAGTATAATTCTGATAATGTGAGCCAAAGTTAGCGCAGACCGAAGCACAGAGTTCTGCTGTAGCTAACACTGTTTACAGGGAGAGGAATGCCTGTCATAGCCCCCAGCGCTTTACTGCTTTCATCAATGATCCTGGTCTGTGTTATCAACATCTTCTGGAGCACCACGGCAGATGTTTGCAGCACATGATACGTCAACCACATGCTAATGTTTACAGGTTTTGGAGGGAGATATACGGTCCGTCTAGAATTGATATGGACAAAAGTTACAAGCCTAGTTGGTCAGTATGGAGTAGCCGTGGGTTTTTGTTTCTTAGTTTTTTTAAGCCATTTTGAAACTGCCTCCATGGTTCTACAGGGGTGCGAAAGGATGCGACTCAACCTCATTTTAAAAACATTTGCACCCTCCGTTTTATTCTTATCACAATGTACTGACAAGAATCTCTATTTGCACCCCTTTGAAACTCTGACACACCTTCAGCCAGTTTGTTCTGAAGCCGGCGCACTGTCGAGTGGAGCTGCATGGTGCTGCTGCGCATGTGAGGAACAATAAGGTCATTTTAAATTCAGCCGTTGAGCTATGCTTCTTTGTCAAATAAGATACTGAATGAGGTTGCCGATTCGACAAATAATCCGTTAATGAGGTAGCTGCTAAAACAACGTACCTGTCAAGTTGAAAATATAGGCTTTAAAAAGTTAGAAAGTACAAGTTTTGCCATTAATCATGCACCAGGAGCGTTGTAATAAAAGTTAAATTTTCTTCTGTTCTTTAGTCGTGTAATATTATGCAAGGCAAAGTTTAAAAGCAGTTAATAGCTCTTTTCTATGAGAAACTAAGACAGCTCAGCTCGATGGAACACCGGTGCTGCAGATATTAACATACGAGGGCCTACTGGATGTGAATCAGTGTTTTGTTTACGCGCCGTTGTCTGCAGTTGGAATTGCAATCAACAGACCTGACATGTCCGAAGAAGAATTGCAAGTCTAGTATCGGTCCCTAGGAAGACGGGTTGTGGAACACTGATCTAGATACTATAATGAAGTCTCTAGCTGAAGATTTACAGCTCCTGACAGGTTGACCCACCAGAAACGAGGGATTGGTCCAAGGATTAAGACCTCTATGAAACAATAAAATAAAATAAAACCTTAACCAATACAGTCTACAACATAATTTAGTTCTGTATTTTTTTCTCAAATCTCTTCAAACATTGTATGCCATTAAAAGGCTCTAAGCACATGGTTTATGTCTAGTAGGGCAATAAAATGTGTTTGTAAGATGACATTTGAGGTAAAAGGACCACTGTGCTCTTTGCATTCAATTATAAAGCTATAAAGCCTGAAAGTAATGAAGTGTGCTTATAAACTCATCTCTGTGAAGAATCGAGACGATAGAAATATTTGGGAACCACCACACAACTCTCCGACACGACTACAACCAACTGACCAATATCACATCAATTTTCCAAGTAAACTTTCTCTGCACCCGGCCCTCTCCCTGACGGGTTGGATACATCCTTATCTCGATTTCTTACTTATTCCACTGACTTGCGCTTTTGTCTGCAGCGCTTTGAGAAAACTTCCTGCTGAGAGAGCTAGCGCAAAGACCGCTAAAAAAAGAAGAAGAAGTTGTCAGGTTTTGGGAGGAAGTAACTCCTCACTCCGCTCCGCACTCTTTATGTCTTTGTACGGTTTTTGGCACAGAGCGTTCCACTCCTGACCGCTTTTATGTGTTATTGTGGCTTATGGAGGCATGCAGGGACAGGCCGGGGGACACGGATTTGAAAAGAGAATTAAAAAAAAAACACAGCAGTCCGTCGGAGCAGACGGGAGAGAGATATCATCTGCTCGCAGCAGACAGGGGTAGATTGTGTTCATGTGCAGCAGGAGAAGCAAAGACTATGAGCAAAGGTAGTTGGGAGAAGTAGGGATGCTATTAGTATGCTGGATTTCTGGTTCATTGGAAAGGCATAAAAGGTATCAAAATAAAGTCATATGCTTTCAGCTTTTAGTACAAACAATTGCCTCAGCCTCGTTATCGTGGGATGATTTTAAATAAAAGTATTTAGAAATGAGGCTTGATCAGATCCACATGATACGACCACCAGTGCATACTATTGTCGAGTCCCTGAGCAAGACACCTTACCCAAGTCTCCTAAATTGAAACGTGTTGAATTTTAGGAGATTCATGGCAGGCCTGTCACGATAGCGAATTTGAAGTTTGATATATCATTGAAGAAAAATAGCATGGAGTCTAAAGATGCTAGATACCGATATCTTTAAAGCAAAAAAATTGACTGTAAACCCAATTCTTAAAGTGCATAATTATATCCTAAAATAACACAGGAGCTGCAATAAACATGAAATATAATGACTCAATTAGCTTCAGTTAAAAATCAAAGCTTCACAAAGAAAAAATAGGGGGGAAATGGTTATATTGAGCACCAGTTTATCTGGGGGTTTACCTTGCGATGTGACGACGAATGGATTGTCACGAGATTACAATTTTCACTGCCACAAACATATTGAAATGCTCAAATAGGATATGTGATATGTATTACATTTGATTAAAAACAAGAAGCACTTAGTCAAACTTTGACAACAGAACAATGAAAAGACTCAAGTATATATGCAGCTGCGTTCTTAGAAACATGAAAGTCATTTTACAAAAGTACATTTTTAATTGCTTTACCTTCATACGTTTTGAGACTCTGTAGTGATTAGCACTTGATCCAACCGGCAACTGATTCTGTGCTTCAACGGGGGTCACTCCAGATGGATATTACTGTGCTAATTATCAATCTGGCACTTGGTTTCCAGGTTACCACAGAGTACAGCAGTGAAGGATAATGCAGTGTGAAGAGGCCTGAAGTGTCGTAAGTGCTATGAATGCCTTTTTTGTAACATCTCATACTCTTCACAACGTACGAACTGCTGTGACAAGTGAACTTCTCGACTGCGACATCTTAAATTCATCATCTTTCGCTGGTCACGTGATGCCTAATCAGTATGTTTTCATGATATTGCTGATAGACTATCCATATTCCGTGCTCCTGAGATCCTGCAGACTTTGCCTCTTACCCGGTGGTAGGTTGAGCGTCACTGGGCCCGCTCGCAGACACGTACGCTCCCAGTCCTGTCATTAGCGCGCTGTAGCATGGCCTGTACGCTAACACAATGCTTTTGCTCTCGGCTAACCTAAACGCTGCTCTGTTATTATCATTCCTCTGATGCAGGGTATGCTCGGTGCGCGCCCGGGCCCGGTCTGTTGTGGTCAGGGCTGAAATAGAACGGTGCTTTGGGTAGTTTGCTCACTCACAATGGACGCGCCGGAGAACACAGCCTTGGTCTCCACACGACGAGGCTCCTCTCAAGGTTTAAGGGTTGAAGCTGGCTGTGGAAAACTACTTTCCCACCTTAGAATAAGCTATGTGATAGAGGACATATCATGCACATTTGGGGCTTAACAATGTTGTTTACAGTATCTCAGCATTGGCATTTTAAGGTGAAGATTTTTTAAGATTTGGAAAAATACATCTAAGCAAAGGAATCACAGAAAGGAGAGAGACTGGGTTGGTCAGGTTTTTGACGCTGCAGGCAGAAGTGGAAATGAGACACTCTAAAACAGCGAAAATTATCTTTCAGTTTCTGCAGACGCCATGCAAGCCAAGCGATGTCACTGCGATAAACACATTTTGAATGCAGAACAGAGAGAGGGAAATGTCTTGAACATTGTCTTGTAGTGCCGTAACTTCTCTTGCTTATGTATTTATTGCTTTTTTAACTTCTTAATTCTGTGAGCAAGAGACTAATGCACAATTTCCTTCGCGATCAATAAAGTATCTATCTATCTATCTGATACATTGATGTACTATGTGCTTTAAAATGTGGAGAACAGTTTTGTGTTCTGTTTGTCATGTAACAAAATGAGTAAACACAGATCGGAGCACTTCAGAAGAAACAACCAAAGTGAGCAGGATTATTGTTTACTGTGTGAATTAAGCAAAATGCTACTTGTATCCAGAAGGACATATCACAAATGGATGCTATGATTCAATTTTATCATATATCACCATCCCTAATCTTAATGTTATATATACTCTCAAGATGAGGGAACAACATTGTGACATGGTATAACTCTATATCATTAGAACATCAATGCTCAATATCCCCTTATATTAAAAAACCGCCAGACTAAAGCTGCACATGTTGCATATTTTCATGAAGCTAACACAGTCCAGTGACCCCTTTCACTGACAATGGATTTCAAAAATCATGCTGATTCAGTGGCTAAAGTAGACAACCGGTTTCTCGTAACTCTCCCAAGTGTCCAAATGGTCAAGCCCCACACTCTTAAAACAAATGACACGGACAGCGTTCCACTTGATAGCCAATTGGTCTGAGGCTAATTTCCCACACTAATGACTTGCTAATAATAATAATAATTCTCTCTCTTTCCCTCTTTCAGTCTCTGCTGAAATTGCACTCTTTGTCCCTGATCCTGACTGCACTCACAGAGGGGCAGTTTGAAGACCACAGCGGGGCATCTAAGGGTTACCGTATGTCCCGACAGAAGTGGAGCATAGGGACAGGACCTCGTCAATCCGTTTTAGGTCTGTACAATCAATTGCAATTGAATCAAAATCTCTCTTTTATTAGACTAAATGCCAATGCCAATATTAAGGCCATGTACGTAATAGCTTAAATACCCTATAGTGCAGCCCTAAAGTTTTCCGTCCGTTCTTTTTGACTGATGATGATAGCAGTTTCATTCCAACTACAACAAAGTGGCCTATAAAGCGTTTGTCATACTTTGCTGTTTGGTTCAGGTCAAACTAGTTCATGAAGATTGATTGAGCGATTTATTGCTACACTAACAGCCACGAATCAAAAAGGAAAGCAATGGTATGACTGATTTCTTTATTTGGTCGGGACACGCATGACACCTATAATGAACACCCATGGGCCCATTTCCATCCGTCCCACATTGTACATGTTTTTAGTGGTAACCAGAGTCGCCGAAGGAAACCTACGCAGACACTGAGAGACCAAACTCCTCACAGAAAGGCCCCATCCATGCAAGCCGGGACCGCTGTGCCGCCTTACTGAAGTAGAGCTCATAAAGTAAAATAAAGCTGACTTCTATAAAGATTTTAAGTGTTTAGACAACTACACTACCACAAAAAGTACACTTTTTTTGCATTATATGAAGGTTCAGAGTATGTCAGAGGCTTCTGCCCTTCCTCCAAAGACATTTGTTCTCTTTCAAAACACTTTCAAAAACAAAATTGTGCAATGCAACAATACAGCTATCTCTCGGGACCGTCAGCGTTGTGGAGTAGGGCTAGAATACGGCCCGGTAACTCCTAGGTAGTTACTGTAGTACATCCCTGGTACTTACAGAGATAATTACCAAGTACTTACAGTGGTACGTTTAGGCAAGTACCTAGGAGTTACGAGGTCGGCCCATTAGTCCGACGTCTCATTATTCTGAAAATCACCCATTGAGTAGGAGTGCCATTAGGGTTAGGGTTATATTTTTGTAATAATGAGACCTCGGACTAATGGGTTGTCGGACCAATGGCATGGCACCGGAGTTACCAGGCCATACCACTGCAAGTACCTGGTAATTACCTCTGTAAGTACCAGGGATGTACCATAGTAACTACCTAGGAGTTACTGGGCCGTATTCTAAAGTGTTACCCTCTTTGGTCCCGATACTGATCCGTCTCGATTTTCTCAGTTTTATTAGCAATTATGAGCCAAGTTCTTATCTGGCTCGAGTTATCATTAGGGACAAGACATGTATTGCACAATCAAGCCATTACACATTGTCCTTTCATAACTTAATTAGGTCAATCGTGCTGCAGTGCCAGCTTGGGGGAAATGAACAGAACGAAACATTTACAGGAAGCTACACGTAGTACGCACGACTAAATCTCAGATATTTGCACAATTCTGCAGAGCTTTTTGCTCAATCCTTTACCGCCAGAGATTGAGAGAAAACCTCTGTCAAGTGTAAAATCACGGCAAAACTAAATAATAGTGGATATTTCAAATAGGTTGCATTCACCTGTCAAGGGTCTACAAGGAGTGGACAGGTAAGAATGGAAATATGTGTCTTAGTTTTGTGTCTGTCAAATGCTTATGTTTTATGGTTCAGATCCCCATCAATACTGGGCCTATCAGCATTAAAAGGAAATCTGGAATAAAATGTTCACATGATGTGGATAATCTGTCAGTTATTGCCTCCATCTGACTTCAAGACATTCAATGATCAATTTGTACTTACTGTTGTTGGACTTGAGATCTCGATGGATGACCGGTACGATGGCCTCGCTGTGCAGGTAGAGCATCCCGCGCGCGATCTGCACCGCCCAGTTGACCAGCACGTGCGGGGGTATCCTCCTGCCCGCCAACGCCCTGCTCAGTGCCCCTCCCGACGCGTACTCCATGACCAGGCACAGGTTGGGCTCTTGTAAACACACCCCCTTGAGCGTTATGATATTGGGGTGAGTTAGCATGGCGAACAACCTAGCCTCCTGACGAACGTTTTGCGCCGTCACGCTAATATCCTCGTCCGGATCTTGCCTGGCAGCTTTGACCGCTACCAACCCGCCCCTCCATGTGCCCCGGTAGACCTTTCCGAACCCTCCCACTCCGATGACCTCTTCCAGGCTCAACTCGCGGAAATCCACGACGAGCGGCTCGAACTCCCCGGCGGCGAGTTCCCCGACAACCGCCGGCCCCGGGAGTTTGCCGTATCCACTCGGCTTGAAGGACCCGTAGTTTGACGGGAAGATCCCCACCTTGTTATTGACCTTCCCGGCCCACCAACCCTCATCCCCGGAGATTTCGGAATCCAAGGAAAGCACCTCCACGAGATCGCCCTTCCGCAGAGTAAGCTCATCCTTGCAGGACGCCTCATAGTCGAACAAAGCGGTCCACACCGGGTTGGTGAAGTTCCCCTTCGCAGATTGGTCCAAGTTCTTCCAGTTGGACAGCGGGCCGCGGGTGAATATGTTCTTCAAGGGCTCCATGGAACCTCGGGAAGATGTTTAGGTTGGGTGAACTCCCTGACGCTTTCCAAATAAAGTACAAAGGAGTACTTTATTGCTCCACGCTCCCTTTTCTGTCTTTCTTGTAGGTTCATCAGGGAAATATCTTTAAAGGCCAGACCTACACGGTATCTTCAACGGACGAATGAAAAGTTATTTCATTCAATCAAACATACAAAGCTTTGGTCTTGCTATTATCACGGTCTCTCTCCAAATATGGGTGGGCGATATTCCGAAAAATTCATATCATTTTTCCTATCACGCCTGCGGATTTATTACAATACAATGGCTTTGAGAGATGCCTGCTGCTTCCGAAAGTTCACACTTGACTGTGATTGGTGAAATTCCGCTGTCACTCACTCAGAGCGTAACCAGACTGTCCAAAAAGAGGAGAGGGTGGGTGAAAGTGTCTGTATATGAGGGAAACAAACACACGCGAGCCTTACAGAAATAGCAGATATCACCAAGAGCTGATCATGGTTCGATTTTTATCATGAAAAGTTCAATATTATTTAGTAACGATAGCATTTCTCAATTTGTTTAGGACTCTCCAGATCAGCTCGTATTGCATCTTTTTCCCCCCATCCCCAAAAATTCCACCTGCTGCGCCGCTTGCTTTCCAGGCAAATAAAAAAAAAAGTCGATTTGAAAGTTTTGTTCCAAGTAAACTCTCACGGCTTGGCAAGTCGACAGCGTGGTGTATTTTTATCCGTTAAGTGCAGTGGCCATCACAAGCAGGAAGCGCGGACAAGCCGAGAAGAATGGCAGGAAAAGGAGCATTCAGTCCAGCCGACCAGGGTTTGTTTTACGACGGAGCTCTTCAGAACTGACCACTCCAGTTCGTATTTTGCGCGTCGGACCGCATAACGGACCTACACGAACGGGCGCACCTTGTGAGCTCCAAAGTCTTCATAATGACACGCAAAGAAATAAACCGGGATTTCTCTCAGCACAGAAAGTTGAGAAACAGCGGACTGTTGACAGGAAGAGCCATCAAACAAGGTCGAGTTAACTTTCCAAAATAAAGAATGCTTGTTTATGCAATACTTCCCAAAGTGCTTCTCTTGGTTCGACGCGTGAAGTTAGTCCAAAGAGCGCAGTAACTCCATCCCAGCGAGAGCTCCTCTTCCTCGGCCAGCAGCGTCACACTCTCGAACCACTTGTACGTCTGTGCGCGTGGAGGGTGGGGTTTCAAAACTTTTTTTTGTTTTTTTTGTTTCCCAACAGGAAAAGAATCAGGTGACATGGGGTATGGTAAAGCTCGGCGTACGCAACACGGGCACATCCGGTGCTCACTTTCAAAATAAAACCCAGTCGCGCGCTCGGCATCATTATCAATTTCTTGGAAATTCATTTCTCATAACCTCTTAAACCCCACCTGAACTGAACACATTTTCTCCAGTTTGGCTTTACCCAAATCTAAATGCTTCTTGACTGGAGAGCAACACTGAAATGCCTCATTTGAAAGCTAAGACCTACAAAAGTGAAGTCACATGTTTGTTACTTTTTCATTGCTTTTCGTGTTGCGCTTCTTTTTTCTTTTTTTTTACATTTGTGTTGTTGCGTTCCCGCAGGTGTACACTGTCGCTGTGTCCTTGGGCAAGACACAAAAGGCGCTATATAACTTTATCTACTTGCTTTTTTGTCAAGGTTTTGCCATGTTTTTGTCACCTTTTTGCTGAGTTTTCGTCACTTTTTGTTGCATTTTTGTCTTTTCTTTTTGTCGTGTCTCGTTTTCGGGAGCGAGCACATTTTCCTCAGTTTGGCAGGATGAAAATCATAATGAAAACAAAAAAGTGACAGAAAACACACAAAAGTGCGACAAAAAAAGGACAAAAACGCGTGGAAAAAAGTGGGGGGGGGGGGGGGGGGACACGCAACAAAAAAGTGACAAAGAAGCAACAAAAGAGTGTCAAAAATGTGCCAAAAAACAAACAATGACACAATAAAGAAGTAACAAAAACAACCTGACAAAAAAGCAACAACAAAAAAACACTTTCAAAATAAATACAAATACTTATTTATTTGATCGGGACAACACACATTAATGAACAATCATATACAAGTTATACACAAATTGTAAATGTGCCAGATTATAGCAAAACTGCTACATCTGTAGTCCCGAGGCAGGTCACAAGTAAAACAATGTATGAACAAAACACAATATAAAAACTTTACAAATGACATTTTAGTTAAAATGAGTGCATGACTGATTTACTTTGAGGTGATGTTTAAGTTGTTTTTTTAAAAGAGCTGTAAGTCGGGCATTCTCTTACGTCTGTGGGCTGTTCCAACACTGGCCTCCTCTGATGGACAGCACAGTTTGTCCAGATGTTGTTCTTCTGTGTGGGATCTCCACATCTCCTCTGGTGTGGAGACCCCTCATTGCTTTAGGTTTAATGTAGTTAGAGAGTGGGGGCGGGGCAAGACCATGAAGTGCTTTGTAAACAAGGCAACACTTTTTAAAATTTAGAAAATTTAGCAATATATATTTATCCAGGATATTGCAGTGATGATATGACCAAGACTTTGGATCCACAAGTCTTCTGGACTTTTTGAAGAGGATTTCTATGAGTTTGATATTTGTTTCTCCAGTAAGTGACCAGGTTGTAATACAGTGCTCTATGTGTGAAAATATCATTGAGTGTAGAAACATCTTTGCTGAATCAGTTGTCATAAAGGGCCTGATTTGTTTGAAGTTCTGTAAATTTAACTTTATTCTATTGCAGTGAGTTTAATGTGTTGGTTAAAGGAGAGTGTTCAATCCAGTGTGACCCCGAGATACTTGGATTCCTTAACAAAGTCAAGGTCAGTGTCTCTAAGGAACACATTGGACCGATCCAGTTTAATCGATTTTTTTGTGAATATCATTGACACGGTCTTCTTTTTAGTAAGGATGAGTTGTTGAGCCACTGCTGTATGTCTGCCAGGGCTGCAGTGAGGGTAGATGATACAAAACAAAGTGGTGTAAAAAATGTGACAAAAAATGTGTATTGCCAGTGGTTCTTCCCCCCCCCCCCCCATCTCTTTTATTTACACCTCAGTAAAATATCATTCTTTCATCTGAGAAATATTGCCAAACTCCGCCCTTCCCTCTCTGTTGCTGATGCTGAAAGGTTGACCCACGCCTTTGTCTCTTCCAGGCTGGACTATTGCAATGCACTCCTCATCGGGATCTCTGGCAGGTATTTGCAAAAATTACAGTTCATTCAGAACAGTGCTGCCAGAGTCCTGATGAGGGTGCGGAAATACGAAAGCATTACACCTGTACTTCGCACCCTACACTGGCTTCCAATTCAGCAACGGATCCAGTACAAAATCTGCCTCCTCACTCACCAATGCATACATGGCTCTGCACCTCCGTACCTTAAAGATCTCCTGACAGTCCACACACCATCACGTTCCCTCCGAAGCTCCAACACCCACCGCCTCCACTGCCCTAGGTCTACACTGAAAACCATGGGAGACAGGGCTTTTCAGTCGTCAGCTCCCAGGCTCTGGAACACCCTGCCTGACCACCTCAGGGCGCCACAGTCTGTGGATTGTTTTAAGAAACATTTAAAAACTCACTTATTTAAGCAATGTTTTTAGCCTTTTTACTCCTTTTTTACTTCATTTTGATTGTTCCTTGTATCTGTTTTATTGTATCTCTCTGTAGCACTTTGAGATTTGTGTACAAATGTAAAGTGCGTTACAAATAAAATGCATTATTATTATTATTATTACAACTAAACAACTATGACCAAATTGTCACCTAACTTATAATTGTACAGTTAGTTTTTACAGTCAAAAAGTGAATCAAGTACATGTGTCACAAAGCCTAGTTAGAGGAGTGACCTATTGTACATGTTTTGAGTTAATAGGGACACACACAAACTCCATGGCAGAGCTCAAATTTCCACCACGTTAGCCTGTTAGCCACCTTTGTTTTTAGCTCGTTCCACATGGTTTGGATTAATTCACACGACCCATTAATAGACTAGCGCCATCTGCAGGCACCTTTTTATAACTACATTTCAAAACAACACTGACTTAAGGTGTCCCGAGAGGCGAAAAAAAGAAAAATAAGCGTCCTCCCCTCCTTCTGTCCGCCTTGTTATTGGGAGTGGATGGGAACGGTCTGGTGAACTGTGACACTGGCGGCTGCCGTGCGGAAACAAGTACGCTTCCTCCTCTTTAGGTCCCTTTGAAGGCCGCTCCGCTGACTCAACGCTTGGGCAGGAAGGATGCAGTTGTTGACCATTTTTTTTTATTTTTTTTTCGTCCAGCGGTCTAAGCCCAGACTCGGAGGGTTAGAAAAAGACACCAAAAAAGTGGAGCAGGAGAGGAAGAGGAAAGGGGCTGGGCCGACTCTCAGGGCCAAAGACAGACACGGAAAGAACAACTGACAACTGTGTCTTAGAGAGAGATTTCGTGTAGGACTAACTTTATACCGTTGTAGTTGAATGATTTTTGGAAAGTATTTTGAGATTAACATGAATTTCGCAGTGCACTTTTTTTCTTTTCTTTGTACCCTGGGACTCATTTCCAGATCTTGAATTTGTGACAATTACCTAACTGTTTTGTGCTTCAGAAAGACAAAACCCAGCCTAGGAATTGAACCCTCATGTCTTGTAGAAAGAGGCACACACACAAAAGGTTTACCGCTCAACCACTGTGCCATTATGAAATATATGAACCGATGTTTACAGCAGGATTCATACACAAAACTCTATAGAGACAGGAGATTTTGTCCACTGTAGAAATGCCTTAAAGGGACTAGATGCAAGTTGGTCATTTTATACTCACTACTGCCACCTCAGGTCTTATGCGTAACTGCAGTCTCTATATTAAGCTCATGCATGACAACAATTAAGACCCGAATGAACACCTTTTTGAGTGACAGTGCAGGATTTTAGAGGCAGTTGTGGTGAACAGGTCTGGGCTCATTCTACACATTAGGACAATGCTGGAACATGTAGGGGGAGGACAATACATAATTTTAACATTTTGAAACTCCATATAGTCCCTTTAAAGCAGTACTAAGTAACTCATGCCCCTAGAGGCCTTAAGTGCCACTGCAGGTGTTGTAGCATGTTGCGTTTTTTACTCATTAATTCTCTGTGAGAGTAAATACTACGCTGACAGAAAAGACAAAGGGAGAGAGGGATCATTTTTTTCACTAAAACTTGGCTGTAAAGGGGCGGCAAGGTAGTACAGCGGTTAGCGCTCGTACTTCACAAAAGTCAGTTTTCAATTCCCCCAGGGACAGGCCCTTTCTGTGTTTGCATGTTCTCCCAGTGTCTGCGTAGGTTTCCTCCGGGCACTCCGGTTTCCCCTACCGCTTAAAACATGTACAATAGACCAGGATGTTGGATGGAAATTAGCCCAAGGCTACAATCTGGTGTGACTTGTTCATTAACATGCACTGTCCCGACCAAATAAACCAATAAACTAAACTAAATACTGTTTAAGTGGCGCTAGCCCGCAATTAGCTTTGCCTGTTAGCTGCTTCTTCGTGATTCCATGTGTATTGACTGCTCCGCCCCGGTGGCAGCGAAGTGCAATTGTGGTTTTCTGGCCACAGACAGATGAAAGACCCCCAATCATCCCATTAACACTTGTATTACCCCCAGAGGGACTACAGAAAGGATTTATTAAGGTAAACGAGTTACTTGGCACTGCTTTAAAGGTGCATCATGCAACTTCTTATGCAAAAAAAAAAGGTTTATATTTGTGCGTATTTGACCTTGTAGTGACCCAGCAGCTGTATACGTGATAAACATGTATACTTTCCATCACGGTGGTCTGTACGACGCTCCAGGATCTATTGTTTTGTAGGTTTTCTGGTCAGAGGGTCCGTCCGCGGTGAAAACCTACAAAACAAATGGACCCTGGAGCGTTGTAGAGACCACTGTGATGGAGAGAAAGGGTGTACTCATACAGCCGGTCACTACAAGGTCAAATACGCACAAATATCAACTTTTATTTCCACATTGTTTTGCAAACGCCCTGCAAATGTATCTGCCTTTGAAGGCAGGCACAAACAAAGTTCAAGTTTTGTTTGATTGTTTACAGGAAGTAAAGGACTGGATGGCTCAAAATAGTTTAAAGCTTAATGACTCCAAAACTGAAATGGTTGTATTTGGTAACTCATGTGATGCCACTGCTCTGGGCCCTTTGAATATCTATTGCCACGACTCTGCTAGGAATCTTGGGGTTGTTTTGGACAGTTCGTTTAAATTTGACAGACACATAGGTTCAGTCGTCAAAAATAGCTTTTTTCAGCTGCGTTTGCTCAGCAAAATCAAACCATATTTGCCTCATGGTGACCTGGAGCGAGTCATTCATGCTTTTATTACGTGTCGCTTAGATTATTGTAACTCTCTGTACTGTGGGCTCCATCAAACCTCCATCTGTCGTCTGCAGTTGGTTCAAAACGCAGCGGCGCGTTTGCTCACAGGAATGAGGAAACGTGAGCACATAACTCCTGTGTTGGCCTCTCTGCACTGGCTTCCAGTCAGCTTTAGGATTCAATTCAAGATACTGTTGATGTTTTTTAAGTGTCTGAATGGGTTGGCTCCATCTTACCTTTCGGAGCTTTTGTTGATCCGTGATCCAGGTCGAACATTGAGATCCTCCAATCAAATGACTCTGGAGGTGCCAAAATCTAAGCGTAAAACCAGAGGAGACCGGGCTTTTGCCGTAGCGGCTCCGAGACTCTGGAACAGCCTTCCGCTGAATGTCAAAATGGCCCAGTCCATTCATGTTTTTAAGTCATTGTTGAAAACTCATCTTTTTGCTTTGGCCTTCAACACAAGCTGAGCAGATCCCATGTATTTTAGTATTATTGTTTCATGTTGTATATTTTGTGACTGTTTTACTCTTCAATGTACTTTATAGTGTTTGTTGTACAGCACTTTGGCAGTTGTAGCTGTTTTTAAATGTGCTATATAAATAAAGTTGACATTGACATTGCAAAAAGACAAAGAAAATTGCAGCCCATGTGATCTTGTAACTGTAACCCTTCAAACACCCATAATTCTAGTGGCTTTAGTTCCTCTTATAGTTCTTTACAGTCCAGAATCCCCACTGAAGTGTTAAATATGTCAGAACTGTCATTACTGGTTTCCTTTTTAGATATACCCATGCAGTGAGAGCTTCCTTTAATGTTGGCTACACTCGATCATTGGGTTTGACCACAGGCTTTAGAAAACGCAGCAGTCGACAATTTAGTGCTTTTTTTTAAATGCCACTTTAAAGCTAAACATACAGTATGTTTAATGGCGGAAAAACATACTACTTCCTTCATACATTAAAGAGATGAAGGAAAATTTAGAACGGATTCAGTGTAAATTATAATTAGTGTAAATCTAACAGAGAAGCAATGAAATGTGCTTTGGACAACTGTTTTAGTTTTTCGTAATGGAAGACACTTTGATTACTCTAATTTTCATATTTGTGCAATTTTAGGACAGTTTATCTGACTTTTATTACATCAAAAATTAAATATCCAATAGTAATTAACCCCCGTCTGAACTGAGCACATTTTCTCCAGTTCAACCTTACCCAAATCTAAAAGCTTCTTGAAAAAGAAAAACGTCAAAAACAGTGACAAAAACAAGACATAAATGAGGAAACGCAACAAAACGGATGGCAAAATAAGCAGCAAAACAGGCGACAAAAACACAACAAAACAGGCGACAAACACGTGACAAAACGGGCGACAAAAACGCAACAAAGTGATAGTTTTGTAGGTCTTAGCTTTGAAATGAGGCGTTACTCTGGCCTATAGTCTGTAAGCTCCAGTCGAGAAGCTTTTGATTTGGGGAAAGCTGAACTGGAGAAAATGTGCTCGGTTAAGAGGTTAAAGGGATATTTCAGAATTTTTGACATAGGGCCTCATTTCCTAGTCATCCAGAGTCTTGATGATTTCTGGATATGTATATTTTTTAACTCATGCAGTCCTTATATCTGAAGAATCCACTTATAACACCAGACTAACGATATACAGTGCTTTGCGAAAGTACTAATACACCTTGAACTTTGCACATTTTGTCATGTTTACAACCATAAACAAAGATTTTATTTTGAATTTTTTACTGAAAGTTCACACACAAGTAACAGACAACTGTGAAGTGAAAGCAAAATGATACATGATTCTGTTCTTTTTCAAAAAATAGAAAAGTGAGTGGGGCTTGCATAAGTATTCATACAGCATTTTTCGGAGTGCATTAAATAGAGGCCACCTGTGTGTAATCTACACTCAGTATAATTACAGCTGTTCTGTGAGGGCCTCAGAGCTATGGTCAGAGTGTATTGGTCACTAAGCAGCATAATGAAGGCCAAGGAGCACACCAGAGAGGTCAGGGATAAAGCTGTGGAGAAGTTTAAAGCAGCGTCAAGTTATACAAAGATTTCCCAAGATTTGAACATCTCACGGAGCACTGTTCAATCCATCATTTGGAAATGGAAAGAGTATAGCACCACTGCGAACTTACCAAGACACGGCCGTCCACCTAAACTAACAGACCGAACAAGGAGAGCACTGGTCAGAAATGCAACCAAGTGCCCCAAGATAACTCTGGAGGAGCTGCGACGTACTGCCACTGAGCTGGGGGAATCTGTACATGGGACAACTATAAGTCGTACTCTACACTAATCTGGCCTTCATGGACGAGTGGCAAGAAGAAAGCCATTATTGAAAGGAGGCCATAAGAAATCCTGTTTGAAGTTTGCTAGAAGTCATATGGAGGACACAGCTTCCATGTGGAAGAAGGTGCTTTGGTCAAATGAGACAAAAATTGAACTTTTTGGCCCAAATGCAAAACATTATGTATGGCACAAACCTAACACTGCTCATCGTCCTGAGTGCACCATCCCCAGTGTCAAATATGGTGGGGGGAGCATCATGCTATGGGGATGCTTTTCCTCAGCCGGGACTGGGAAGATTGTAAGAATAGTTGGGAAGATGGATGGAGCCAAATACAGAGACATTTTGGAGGAAAACCTGCTGGAGTCAGCAAGAGAATTGAGGCTGGGGCGGAGATTCACCTTCCAGCAGGACAATGACCCTAAACACAAAGCTAAATCTACAATGGAATGGTTTAAAAACAAACATATTAATGTGTTAGAATGGCCCAGTCAAAGTCCTGACCTAAATCCTATTGAAAATCTGTGGAAAGACCTGAAAACTGCTGTTCACAAACGCTCTCCTTCTAATTTGACAGAGCTCGAGTTGTTTTGTAAAGAGGAATGGGCTAAAATGTCAGTCTCTAGATGTGCAAATCCTGTAGAGTCATACCCCAGAAGACTTGCTGCTGTTATTGCAGCAAAAGGGGGTTCCACAAAGTATTAAGTCATGCTGTATGAATACTTATTCACGCCCCACTTTTCACTTTTCTATTTTTTGAAAACAGAATCATGTATCATTTTGCTTTCACTTCACAGTTGTCTGTTACTTGTGTGTGAACTTTCAGTAAAAAATTCAAATTAAAATCTTTACGTTTAGGGTTGTAAACATGACAAAATGTGCAAAAGTTCAAGGTGTATTAGTACTTTCGCAAGGCACTGTAAATGTCTGTGTCGACAGAACAATTTTAAAAATATAACTGACCTTGCATCATATGAATTACCACATTTTGAGGGACTATTTTCTAGCAGATCACTCCGCTAGACCGCCTATGCTTTTGGAGGAAAATAATAAAGTGTTCCCCGTGGCCGCATCTTCTCAATGCGAACACCGCTTTTATCTTTACATGTTTTGTCATACTTGTAATTTGTCCATCCGTTTCCTCCGACCTGTAGCGTCTTGCACTTAATCAGATACGGCCCAAACTCTCTTGAGTAAAGATCTTGTCCTACCGGCTGAGTCATGGGATCACGTATCAAAACCAAACCGCTTCTGCGTAGACGCCGTGGCCAAATAATGAAAGCTATTCTTCTGAAAAGGGAGGGGAGAGAGAGAGAGAGAGATAACACGGTCTGTATCAGGGCAACAACAAACCAACAAACACCCTCAAAGATCTGGAAAACTTTATTGAACTTTTCTTTCACCCATACAAAATAAAACAAATGCTAAAAGTTTACATTTACAGTGCCAAAAGGTGACTGTCTATTCGGAAACATTTCATATTTGTGACATAACAGGGGCCCCGCCGACTGGACACGTTTTAAAACAATCTAAAACAATTGGAGAAATTATGCCAAGGAACAAGAGGAGAGTGAAACTGAAAAGGTTTAAAAACAAAAGGCCTGGTCCACTTTTTTTCCACCCCCCCCCGCAGCGTCTGAATTCAACAACCGGATATGAAATTAAGAGTGATTTGAAACTGGAAATGCGGAAAAATAATCTGGGTCTGATAAAAACTAGATAAAAATAGAAGCTAAAGGAGGCCCCCGAGGACAGGTCACGGCGAGGAGGTCGCAAAAGTACAAACGACGTAAAACGAATCCAAAAAAACTCGACTGAAATGTTTTGGAAAAAGTCAGGATTTTAAAAAATTTTGGTGAAATAAAAAATATAGGCGATTTGTGGCGCAAAAAGGGGGAAAAGGACAACACAATGCACAAAATTACAAACTAGAAACAACTTAATCCTCTTAAACCCCACCCGCATTAACAGAGCACATTTTCTCCTTTTCGGCTTTACCCAAATCTAAAAGCTTACAGCCTATAGGCCAGAGTAACACCTCATTTGAAAGCTAAGGCCTACAAAACTGATCGGAACTTTTTTGTTGCGTTGTCACCGTTTTTAAGTCACATTTTTGTCGTGGTTTTGTAGGTTTTTTTAAGTCATGTTTTTGTCATTTTCTGTTGCTTTTTCATCGCTTTTATGACGCATTTTTGTGGTGTTTTTGTTGCTTTTCTAGCACATTTGTCGTTTTTTTGTCGTGGTTTCATAGGTTTTTTCAGTTGTGTTTTTGTCATTTTTTTCTTGTGTTATTGTTGCTTTTCCAGCACGTTTTTGTTGCTTATTCCTCTGTCTTTTGTCGCGTCTTTATCCTCGTTTTCGTTGCCGTTTCGACGCTTAATTCAAAGCTCTTTTGGATTTGGGTAATGCCAAAATTTGCTCGGCTCAGGTGCGGCCTGTATTTACACAATTACTTATTAGTGTACAGATTTGCCTTTATTTTTTTGGTTTTCGAATCGGTAGTCTTTGTCATTTTTATGTCATATTTTTTAAGAGTTTAAAGTTTAAATATTTTGCCTTTTATTTTGAAAGTCATTTTCCCGTATCATTACATTATCCGTCATTTTATTCACATCAAGTCACTGCACTTTTGTATCTTACGCTTTCACTCGAAATGTTCATCGTGCTGCACTTTGTGACGCCACTTGTCCTTCAGGGTCACCGTCGAACCTAAATATCACAGACGGCTTGATTTCAAAATAAAACAAAACAAAAACAAAAATGCACCTGCTTCCTGGTTTACGTTACCGGCGTGACTTGGCAGTCGAGACAAAGCCGGGAAGTGGGTTTCGCGTCCATAATACACTTTTTGGACTTAGCACTGCACAGCCCTGCCTCGGTCTTTATTCCTATGGGGGAGGACCCGCGGACGGCCAAAACTCGATTACTTTTTCCGTTTGAGCGGCGCGTGGGTGTTTCAACAGCGGATATGTCCACTTCCAATGTCAACTATAGAGCTTTGAGGACTACAAAAAGTGCCAAAAAAAGAAGAAAAAAAAGAAAAAGAAAAAAGAAGCCACACCTATCCTGTCTGCGAGGCCAAAAAGCAGTGACCGGTTTCTCGAAGTCAAAATAGCTAAAAAACATCCTGGTTGGATTCTCCTCTATGATTCAAATAAAAGCCCTTTTAAAAATTAAAACGCAGAATTTACAACCAGTTTTTGGGGTCTTTTTGGCGGGTAATAGGTCTAATGTTTGTTTTTTCCCACAAAGTCTTTGTCTCCTCTATTGGGATCCAGGGGGAGCTTGCGTGTGAGCAGGAAGGGGGCGTGGGGCGGAGCTAAGAGTCGTAATCTTCGTCGTCGTCGTCAGCGTGGGGGCGGGGGGAGGAGGGGCGGCGGCTCGGGGAACGCCACGGGGCGGGGAGCGTAGTGGACGGCATACTGGGCCCCCATGTCGTGCCTGATCACCGGGCCGTGGGGGCTACAAAACACACACAAAAACAAACAATAGAAATTCTGTTGAAACTTCAAATATGATGGGGGGGTTTTTTCTTCTTTTTTTAACCATTAAGCGCAAATACAACAGATATTACTTTTAGATACTCTTTGCACCTGAGCATTGATTTCTTTTCTTTTTTTTTTACTTGCAGGCCCTGTATCCAATTGTTTGGTAGTCTGATGAACCTTGTTTATTCTTTTATTAATCACGTAAAAGCTGACTTTTGTGAGAAAAAAGAAAAGATCTTTGTGCACTGTAGATGTAACTTTTAAAGCATTTTAATGATTGAGCAGTCTAGTTGTAATTAGAACTAGCGTTACAGTATTGCCCCTTGGAAATTGTGAAAAGTGCTAATAAAGTCCCCAAGAACACTTGTATACTAGAAATGGCATAGAAAAGGCATGAACGTATTTGGACCACAGCTAACAGTTTAAACTTGACTTGTTTTACATTGTGTGTTTATGAAGACACTTAATAAGCATGAACTGTGTCGTTCGAATCTCAATGCGAAGATGGAGCACTCCCTGCAGGCAGCAGTGGGAATTGCACATGTTAAGAAGTACTTTTTTTTTTTTTTAATTTTTATGTGACAAATTGTTATTGTGAAGCACTGTGGTTAAATATACTACACAAACAAATTTGAATTTAAACTTTACACAATATACTCCAACATGTATGTTTAGATAAAAAAACATGGGTTAAAACTGAAACACTGAGCATGATAACCTTGCTGTCAGAAGATATTCCTAAGTATGTGAGCACTGTGCAATAAATGATGCTGTACCTGTGAAACCTGGCAGCCGGCTGCTGGTTTGTGCTGGACTGAGATCCGTCGTCCTCGTCACCGTCCGTCTCACTGTCCTCTGACTCGTCCTGTGAGGGACAGGCACACGAGAGTTAGAGCAAAAAACATCCACTGAACACTGCAGACTTCCGTAAAGCTCCAGAGCTGTGCCGTCACCCACCTCTTGTTCCGACTCTGTGCCTGATAACTTCTTGTCTTTGCCTTTGGCTCCTGCTCCTCCGTTCTTGCGACCAGTGCCAGGTTTTCGGCCCCTGGCACAAACAAAATAACAAGATATGCCAAAAATGAATTTAGTTTTCATTTCTGAATATGTCCAGTATTTTTGTTTTGTTTTTTCTGTACCCATGGGTTTACGCTTACTTTTTATACTTGCAACTTGTACATTACAAGCAGTAATATGTAGAAGGACTTAGAATATTTGCTGATTTGAAATCCAAGTGTGTACTTTATTGTTGAGTCAAATATAAAGTTTGGCTTCACTTGTGTCTTTACAGTTTCCGCCTTTGAGTTTGGCATTGGCTTACCTTCTTGGGACTTTCTCAGCCCCTCCCTCGGTGTGGTTCTCATCTCCGTCGCCCTGCATGTCCGGTACTGTGGCCACCAGGTCTTTGAGGAAATCAAACTGCTGCTCCAGCTCGATGCACTGCTTCCTGCACACAGCATTTCAACACCAAACTGTTCACACTATGGTCACAATGAAACCCTTAGCTTGTTGAATGGAGTACAAGGTGGTACAATTCATACATTTTGAAAAAGTAACAAGTCGCAAAGAATGCAATAGGCCACAAACTTAGCATATGATAGGGCTGAACAATTTGTAATACATTTGCAATATTTTGATAACTTGAGGATGGGTCAAATGCAGAGAAATTCCCTATGGGGATTAATAAAGTATAAATAAATAAATGTGTAAATTGCAGTCAGATGACAACTATATTGGTCAATTAATATTGCAATAACGCTCCAGTGTGTAATCGTAGAAGGGTTGATCAATAAATTGCTTAAATTTGCCTCAAAGAACTGAACCCATTTGCCTCAGGGAACCATTCAGCTCTTATTATATCAGCTAGAGGGGGATCAAACCAGCAACCTCTGGGTTGCCAAACAAATCAATACTGCGATGCTAAGTATAGCAGTCTTCCCTTCGGTGTTAATGATATTGTATATATATGAGAGCCCTTACAGATGTGATGTGGTCATGGTCTTGGCGTTCTTGGACTGGGTGACGTGACAGGCTTTGGTGAGCAGGGACTCCAAGAAAAGCTCCAGTGCTCTTGCTATTTAATGCATTAAGGAAAACTTTACAATGACATTAGATCAGAATGACAGATAGTCCAGACTAGAGATGAATCAAATGTGATATAACAAAGACAGCGTTGAAGGATACAAATGATAACTGGTACTGCAGCAGCCACTTTGCCTATTTCTTCATCTGTCTGCATGATCTTCTTTATCCTCGCCTGGAACGAAAACATCACAAAACATCTTCAAAGTCAAAGGCAAACAAGCTGAGAAATTGCCTTTCACGTTTGATCACTGCAGCACACAGCAGGGACTGAAGGTCTGCAGTCATGAGTAGTTAGTAGTTGGCTTTGGTTAGCCTAAATGGCTAAAAACAATATTTAATCTGAAGGCTAGCCAGCTGCTACTGTCGGCTACACATGCATTAGGGGAATATAAGGTAAACTTAAGTTCATAAAAACATGCACAACAACGGAGAAGTATATCAAAACATTTTAAAGCATGCATAAGAAAGAATACTGGTCATTAAATATACTTTGCAGTCTTTTCTGGGCCAGAAAAGTTAGCTTTGCGTGCACCCCTTAGCGTTAGCTCATGCAACACCGGTTAGTCTGGTTTCCACTTACCGGTGGAAACCTCGCATTGTATTTCTTCTTTTTGCTGGGCATAATTAAGTTACCGGCGTTACAAAATTAAAATAAAAACGTAAAACGTGTCCGGGCTATCCTTATCTAATACGAGCCCCCTCCACGGTCTATGCCAGATAGCTGCAGCTATCCGGCTAACAGTTAGCACGCCCTCAGTTCCTGCTGAGCCGACTCCGAGCGCTGTTTGATCCACCCACAGGGTCCCTCCGCCGCTGGTTCAACTCCCACTGGTTTTATTCATAAAAGGATTCAGGATATAATGTGTGTGTGTGTACTTCTCCATACGCCAACATTCAGAATGTTACTGGATGTTAAAAGAGGTCATGTTGGCCTGTGGAAACCGATCGTTCTCAGAATAAAAGGGACACGTATCAAATGCTATCTTTAACCTCTTACCCCCACATTCACAGAGCGTTTTTTGAGTTTTCGTCACATTTTTGTCTTGTTTCTGTCTCCGTTGTGACGCTTTTTTCAAGAAAGTTTAAGATTTGTGGTAAAGCCAAACTGGACAAATGTGGTATTTGTTCATACTGATCGATATGTCTATGGTCTATGTTTGTTCCGTTCCGCATTATATTTGATAAACTTCAAAACATTGCATCTGCAGCTGGGTCTCCGCGGAGGTAGATGGCGCTGTGGCCCCTGGAAGCATCGGCTGAAATGACCTGCCCATGCGCATTCGGCCCGTGCTGCAGCTGCTTCTAAAATCACCAAAACACAACAAAGTTCCCCTACGACGGCACGGTAAGCTTCAACATGAGGATTTTCTTAGTGGAAAATGTCACACCGACACCTTTTTAACATATTCATGCATGCATTGTGTGCAAGGAAAGTCACGATACATTCATTGGCCAACAGGCTGTCTAGCAAACAGCTAGCGCAAATAAACCGCTTTGATTTGCTCAACAGTTAGCGAAGGTTGTTTAGATAAAGGCTAGCGTGCGGAATTATTGTTTATGGCTAGTGCTGGTAAACCTAAGAAAATGCTACCTCGCGTATCACATCGCTTGCTTGACATGACTCTAACGACGTCTATAATCTAAATATTGTACAGTAATGTCTAAACCTGTGAGAATGACGCCGTTCTAAACGTACTGCGTGACTTTGTGCGCGGTCACGCAGTACGGAAAGTGTAACTAAAGTGCATATGACAGGTTTTAATGCTTTTGAAAATATGACTTAAGGATAACATCAGTTGCATAATTTTTATTTCAGTAAAGCAGCGATTTCAATGAAGAAATGTTGGGCAAAAAAGTTATTTTTATTTGAATTTTTAAGCTGCTAACAGGAAGTGACAGAGGTAAAGTTCCAGAGCAGTTTGACTCATTACCCATTGACTTAACATGGTTGGCACCGCAACAGTTGTTGTTGTTTACCTTCTTCTTTGTCACTTCCTGTCGGTGTCCATTAAGGAAGCGAAACTATAATCACCACCAAAAAAAATCGCCAAACTAAAGAAAGCTGAGTAGAATCTTAAGCAAAATCTTAAATATAATCGTGTTAACTATGTTTTAGCAAAAAATGTGTCTAATGTGTCATATGCACTTTAAGTTGCCTTCTGTGGAATCTGCACTTGTAATTCTACAAACATGGCAACCAAAGTACTGTGCAACTTGTAAACACATTAGTTGCTGCTCATATGGGCAAATAATGTTGGCTAAAGCTGTGGAAAACAGGGGAAATACTTGCTAAACATCTCCCACTATAATATGATTTAATATTTATCGGATTTAGCGGTATCTTAGAAAATGTCTGCGTAAGCTCTCAGTCGGACAGGCGTTGTCCATCTTCAGTGAAGGTTCTTGAGGTCATTTTCTGTACTCTGTAGAACTACAGAGTACAGAAGATGACTCAAGTATCTTAGAAAAAAAACATTTTCTAAGTGTTAAGAAGGTTCTTCCAGATTCTTGATCAGTGCCTTTAATGGAAGACTTTATCTTTAGATGCATTACAGAGGAGCAATTGACAACAGCTCTTAAAAACGCATCAAAGTGCAGATGGTAAGAAAATGTGTGATCAAAGAATAAAGGTTGGTGTGTAATAAATATATACACAAAGATAAGAATAAAGACATGTTAAATTCAAGGAATAATAAGTGTAAGGAAAACTACTAGAGTGCAATGTATACTTCTTATGATGGGAGATGAAAGTAGTAGGATATACAAGGTTTAAAGATTTGAGACCAAAAGTAGACCTCCTTATAATAAGTGTTCTTTGTCAGGACAAGCTCTGGGACATACCGTGACCCATCATGGAGGGGGAAGAGGGTCCCGTCGACGGCGAGGGCGAGCCCCCCTTCGCTGCCGAGACGTACGCAGCTGAATCCATGGCGGCGGACATGGACCCCTGGATCGTGTTCGACTCGCGCAGAACCCCCCGATCCGAGTTCGACGACTGGCTGGAGAGTAACCGGCCCTCCCAGGTGCACCGGCACGGGGACGTGGAGCGCGGAATGAACCCGGTGGGGTGGATAGCCGTGCTGGGCCCCACGCACTGCCCCGGCTCCGGCGACGTGGCGGGTCTGCAGGAGAGCTGGGAGAAGCTCGTAGACAGCGGGCGCCCGGTGGGCTTCGAAACCATCAAGGAGTTGGCGCTGAACCACGGCGTGCTCACGGGCAAGTGGCTGATGCATCTGGACTCCGGGTTTAAGCTGGACCACGCCTGGGGCTGCGTGGCCAGGGCGACCCTTGACGGGAAAATCTCACTCGTCAAAGTCAGCCCGTTCAACCCCTCCGCCGATAAAAAGCAGGTGATCTGCGCCTACAACCAGAACTTCACAGACGAGAGCGAAGTGGTGAGGCTGGATTCAGTCATTCGCGCCACGGGCATCAAGTGTCCTCTCTCCTACAAGCCGGATGTCTACACGTACCTGGGCATCTACCGGAACAATCGCTGGAAGCTCTGTCCCACAATTTTCGAGAGTAAATTCGACCTGGAGTGCGTGCCGCGGCGGTCGCACATCGTCAACAAGGTCACCAATCTTGAAGTAACTTAGAAACAGTTGGTTCAAAATCAATGGTTGCATTTTTGTATCTCGAAGTCTTCCGTTTGTCAGAAAAGCACTAATCTCATTTGTATTTTAAGTGGCCTAACATATTCGCCTAGTTTGTACTAAAAAGAGACATCTTTAAGTTGAAAAAAAGTTTGATTTTATGTTGTCATTGCCATTGTTTTATTTCTTAAGCGTTGTTGCTTTAATACAAAATTGCCAAATAAAATCATACTTTTGGAAATGTTTATCTTGGTCTGGTCTTCTGGAAGCAGCATTCAAAACATTTGCAACACTATTAAGGCCTTCCTTAAATTGATATTTTTACATTTCAAATAAGTAGAAACAAATTTTATTTGGGGTGCATAATTTAATTTCGAAATGTAACTGAGAACGAAGATTTAAACAGGCAACACAAATAAATTCACCTGTCGGCAGTTCAAAAACGCACTTTAATAATGATAGGTGAACATTCCATACAATGTTAGCTACAACTTCAATACATTATTTATTACAAAACTGAATTAAGGCACCTTTATCACAGTCTTTTCCGATCTTCAAAATAAAAAACCTTTAAACATGCAAATATGTAACTAAAATGTAATTGACAGTTGTGAGAAAAATATGATCAGGTAAAAATGACACGGATTTACACTGAGCACAGACACCGGATGTATTCTTCAGTATGTGGGAAAGCATCTTTTAACATGAAGCTAAATAGAACTGTGGCATATGAAAGGCATAATGTAATACAGTTAAGTCTGGGCAATAGATCAAAATTAGTTAATTAGTTCTTCAGGGTTATGTTTAAAATAACATAAAAAAAACAATATTAACTGTGAGTTAAGATTGATAGCTTTACTAGGCAGCATGGTGGCGCAGTGCAATCCGAGAAAGTCCTCGGTTCGATTCCCTGGCAGGACCTTTCTGTGTGAAGTTCGGTTTGACTGGCGGCAAAGTTGTAGAGGATTTCATCTGTACAATTTGCATGTGTACTTTACTAAGAATATAATGCAGTAAAATAAAGCACCTCTCCTATCACCTTTGTGTCACTTTCTGGTCACACCATTCTCCTCTCCACCTGCTACCACCCGGAGGGGTCATTTTTGACCCTAAGCTCACATCTGAACAATATCTCAAACGTTCTTTGGCCTCTGTAATATTTCCAGACTGCGCCCCTTCCTTTGTCCACACCTTTCTCTGCTCCAGGCTGGACTACCCTACTGCCCTCCTCAGATGAAAACGCATACATTAAATCTACTTTGAAATAATTTTACTCAAGTAGAAGTAAAAAGTAGTGGCCCAAATATTTACTCAAGTAAGAGTAAAAAAAGTACTTGGAGATAATGTTACTCGAGTACTGTGAGAACTGAGGAACTGTTTGAGCGTAGAAGTCTGATTCAGGTTTCAGTTGTGACAAATGATGTGAAACAAAACATGAAATAATGTGAAAATTGTGATATTTTCTAAAAAATATATAAAAACATGAAGAAATCATGATAACAAAACATTAAAATACTTTTTTTTTACGTGTCAAAATGAAGATTTGTCACATAAAGATGTACTCACAGTGTCACGAGTAAGAATACAGATACGTCACTTTAATATTACTCAAGTAGAAGTAAAAAGTACTGTATGAAAAAACTACTAGCAAAAGTACAATTACTTCAAAAGATTACTTAAGTACACGTACTTGAGTAAATGTAACTGAGTACTACCCACTTCTGCTTTCTATGAATGCCAGTGTTGTACATCATAAATGGTGTTCTGCGAAGACATTTGAAGGAATTGACAGCATTTCTCACATTTCTAGAGCACTTGGCATTTGATCTCTGATTTGAGTAATAATATTTATCAAAATCATATTGAGGGCCAGAGGTTCTGTGATGGAGGGCCAGTTTTGCTCTCGGGCCTGACGTTGCCTACCCCAGTAAACTAGACAAACAAGTATTGCAATATATTGCAAAGTGATTTTTTTTTCTCTCCAGCCTAGGGCTGTCGCGGTATGAAAATTTTACCTCACGGTTATTGTGACCAAAATTATCACAGTTTTCGGTATTATCGCGGTATTTTTTAATGTGTGTTAATAAGTTCAGAAAGCATTGATAGTCCTACACAAACTGAAATAGTTTCAAAAAAGTGTAACAGTGTTTGATAACTGTCTTCTCTCAACTGTACCTTCGGCTTTCTTAAAATATCCAAAATATGCCCAGACTTCAGACTTGGTCCTGTTTGAAGGCTGATAGACGTCCTGAGCGCTGTCGTCTCGGACATGATTCCGGCTTCAAGAAAGTTTTGTTTTGGTTGTAAGCTACGGAGTCGCCTTCAGCAGATGAAACGGGCGCCTACACCGCGGGCGCGTTAATCCACCGAGATAATATAGTTTTTCAAAAACAAGACGGTAATTATTACCGTCAACATTTTTACCGGGGTTTACCGCTACACCGGTAACCGTGACATCCCTACTCCAGCCCCAGTTATTATGGCTCATTACTGTAAGTTATTTCAAAACAAGCTTGTATTTTCTTGGTAAAATCCTTTGTTCAGTGTAAATGTTATTTCCATCCAATTTATTACTAAGCTGTAAAATGCTAACAAGTAGCATTTGATGGAACACTGAAGTGGTCTAAACTAAAAGAAGACCTTATAGATATTCTGTTGTTTGCAGAAGATAATCAATTACCTAACATACTGTAGAATAGTCCATTTAAGTTTTTGCGATTTGGTAATAGTGATTATTAAAATTATTCTTTATATTTTACATTACATTATAAAAACCAGACTTACTTGTATCCAAATATTGCATCCGCAGTGGTTCTGCTACATCGTCTCTCAGCCCTACACGCACCTTTATTTAATATTGTCTTGAAAACAGTCCATGTTCTGGCGCCGCACTTAGAAAAACTCCTTAGCTGTTAAGAATTGAAATCAAGCGTTCGTCGTCTGTCGACATAAACCCGTCGAAGTCCCCCACGTGCGGCTGGACTCCGTTGCTGCCGCCGCCGGCGCCTAAAGTGTCCATCATGTTCTCGTTGTTGAGCAAGTCTGTGATGCTGGTGGGGTAGTCCATCCATGTGCTCCCCGGGTTCCCCGCCTGCTCCTGCGTGCCTTGGCCAGCGTGGGCCACCTGCTGACACCCCGCCTGGTTCACCGCGCCCTCGCTCACCTGCGGGCGGCTGACGGGCAGGTTGACGAGATCCACGAAGTCGTCCATGTTGAGGCTTTCCAGCGTCCCGCCGTCCGTCGAGTCAGAGAAGCTCGGGAAGTCGATGTAATCGATGGCGCTCTCGTTGTACTGCTGGTTTTGGATTTGTGCCGAACTAGAGGAGGAGGAGGAGGCCGGTGGCTGGGAAGACGGAGGCTCCAGCCCCATCGCGGAGGAGTAGCTGGGGAAGAACTCGTGGAGGTCGGAGAGGTTGACCGTGGAGTAGTCCTGGGTAGAGGTGGTGGAGGAGGAGGTTGGATTGGCGTTGGTCGAGTTGGACTGGTTCTGGGCGAAGGATACTGAGATGGGCGTGGCTTTAGGTTGAGACGCGATCGTGAGGGTCTCTAAAATCTTCCAGGGCTGGATGGAGGCTGAGGAGATGGAGGAGATGGAGGGGAGGGCTCCACTTTGGGCTGGTGGTGGGGGAAAGGCTGGGAGGGCTGGGAGTAGCAGTAGGCCGACTGCGCTCGGGTGGATATGGCAACAGGGGGCGCCATCACTGGGGGAGACAACATTGTTAATGAAACAGCATTAACAAGGTTTGTACAGGCAGACGCAAGTCAAATTTAACGCTTTTTGTGTGTGCCACTTTAATGCCCAAATACTACACTTTAATGCCACAAACGCATTTCATCAAACAGAGGAAAGAGAGAATTGGACAAAACAGGAAGGTTTTGAGCAAAACTGTGGTCAATTTCAGCCAAAACTGCAAATGAATCCGATTTAGACTATGGGCGAGGAAAGCGCTTCTTTTTGGTCCTCATGGCGGGGCGCTGACATTGCTGTTATACCGCCCTCCGGGTGGCCAGGGGCGACTCCAAAAGACACTTGGTAAACAGGCTTCTTATGTAGGCAGTTTAGTCCAGTTTGTAACAGCAGCAACTTGTGGCTCTGTATCTCTGAGGTGTCCAAGTGTCCGCTCCACTTTGTGGTCAGTGCAGCCCGTCTACACTGCTGCTGCATTCAAGTGCGCTACGACATTACGGCGCAGTAAATACTTCAAAGAAAAATATAAATATCGGCCGATATTTTCCCATATCGGACCAATACCGGTGGGGAAAAAAATGACAAATCCCTAGTTTAAACTACTTAAAAGCCTGGCTCCAAAGAGTTTATTTTTTTCTAAAAATTGCTATGACCCATGTAAGAATGCCGGGATAGGTGTCATATTTTTAACCACGCTGTTTTTTGTACAGCAGCAGTAAAAAGTTGAAGCCTAAATCTATGAGGGTGGGGCTTCCTGCCTTTTTACCCTTTAAGGAACAGGCTTTGTAGGCCATTACAGGGATCATTACTATGAATGTTATACTGTATTTATTCACATGTAAACGCTCAGACTGTAAGCCTTAACGCCACACTAAACTCATCTAATTGCTTAATGGAAAGAACAAACAGGATTGGTTCTGCTGTTTGCCCAAGAGGAGACATTTATGATTTCATTTGCCCAAGGCTTAAAGCTAAAGTAAACCTATTGCAGTGCTTTATTGTCACAGATGAAAGAAAATGCTAGTGTTAATGTTGTCTGACCTGGTTGTGGGCTCATAGTTGGCGGTTTGACCTGGACTGTTCTCCTGGGCGCAGTGATCGGTCTCCTCTCTGTTGGGATGGGCACTGCAAATCAAACTTGTGTTAATGCCAAGTTACACAAAACACATTCTCATGTAATCACACAGCGTCTCTGTGTATACGTTTGAAAACACTGATGTATAAAAGCCTTTACTGACCAGAGGACAAAGAGGAAACCTTCAGACTCTGGAAGATGTCGGCTGTGCACTTCCTCTTCACATGCAGCCTGAACTCATCTGCAATGTTATTAATATCACAATTATTATATTAATCACAAATAATAAGAAACAAAAAACCTACAAGCTAGTTTAAGCATTCTATTTAAGGATGCGGTAAAAAACACAGAAATGCTTTTAGCTATCTGAGCCTTTTCCTACCAATGCGCACATTTTGTTAGCCGTCGAATCTAGGACCAATTTGAATTGAACATTCTATCCCCATACAAACGAATAGGGAAGCCAGGCGCAATACTAAAGTATAGCGAGGCATGTTAAGATGATGTTTGTGCCCACTGGATGTAATTCCAACCCACAATAAGCAAAACTGAATTGGAGTTAGCATTTAGCCAACTCCAATTCAGTCTCAGAAGACACTTTTCATTCATATTTGTGTTGTTAGGTGACTAATGCTAACAGCTATAGGAAAAATACACTGAGCAGGCTAACTGTCTTTACTCCGTAAAGTCTCCCGGACTAGCCAACTTGCTAACTGGTTGCACTCTGCATACGTTAGGATCGAATGCCGCTTCTCCTTTTTTATTTCAACGGTTAAGACTTCCCTGTCCATATTTTGATGTCAATAAAAAAGCACAATAATATTTAAAAGACAGAAGACAAATAAACGTCAAGCCGAGTGTGTTTCATATAAACTAGTTCAGGTTGTGGAGCTATTTTAACATTTGTTAGTGTCAAATTAACGTTAGCCTTTAGCTTCAAGGCTAAAACACTTCCAGTTCCACAGATGTCTCCGCCAGTGAAGATTTACATACTGTGAAAAGTTTTTATTATGTTGTAAGTAGTTATCCGACAACTGCATTTTTTCTGCGACTTTCTATTTGTATAATATAATTTAATATAATATAATGTATATATATTTATGTTTAAACAAAACACTGCTAACTCTCTATAGGATTAAAACTATGACAGGAAACACAAAGTCAGCATCATGATGCTATGCAAACCCAGCACCTTCTTGCTGTGAGGCAAGATTACAAGTAACACTATAACACTATTGTATGTTGGCTGGAATAAGAAATAAATAGGATCAAAGATCTTTCTCTTGGCTACTACTAGTCCTACTATACCGTGTCAAATTGGGCGGGTCTTAAGTAGCTTGGCCCGTTGTGATTGGCTGACCTGGGTCTTGGGCAGGTACTGGAAGTCCATTGGCTCGCTGACCTCCCTGTCGGACGGCCGCCTCAGCTGCATCTTGACACTGACCGGCTTGGACAGGTTGGTGTCATGGTAGGCGGGCGTGCGGAACACTATCGCCACCTGTCTGTGGACGTCGGCCTGCGAGAACGTGCCCTTCCCCTCCCATGCGTCCTGGAAGAAGCGCACCTCGATGTCCTCTGAGGGAGAGAGGGAGGGTGAGGAGGGATGTTATTTGGTAAATTCAATTCATTATACTCCTGATACAGAGAATGTGGTTATCAATATCTGGAAACATTCTTTAACAGTAGTAGTTTATTTTTTGCCCTTGTAAGGAAATTGCTTTGCTGTGAGTGCAAACTATTCAACATCTGCTCTGAACACATGAAAATGTAGACAATATAAAATACATTTCAAATATGTTCATGGTATTTTCATGAATTAATAAAACAAACATAGGACAGTGCAACATTGGTGACCCCATCAATACTTCTAAAACAATTCCCCAGCATTAGTTAAAGCTAGAGTTAGCAACATTAGCATTGCTCGTGCTGCTCAGAGGTATTTTGTTTGGCAATATACAAAACGCATCTTTGAAACGTAAACTTTAAGAGGCTAAGAGCTGATATGTCCAGATCCACTGGAACAAAGTTGCTGAATGTCTTCAAGCCAAAAAAACTGTTTTTATAAGAGAAGAGGTGAACCCAGTGAACCAAACAGATGTGGGTTGAACAAGACGAATGTTCAAATATCAGCACGTTTTTATACTCTAAAAAAACAAACCTATTTTTAGATCAACATTCCTGGGAGTGTTTCATCACCTCTGTGCAGCACAAAGCTGTCAACACTGTTTGGAGAATCTGCATTATCTATCAAACGTTTCTCACTGCACTCATAGTAACTGCATTATTGAATCATCAGGCAACTATTCAAAGCCCTTTCTCACTCACACGCTGCAGAAATCTCAGGGGACTCCTCTCTCGACTGCAAAACACAAAGCTGGCTGCTTTCTGGCTGAATGACCAAGAAAACGCCCAGCTAAAAGAGGCATTTCTTGTCATTTGCTACGTGACTTGGCCCTCTGAAGGAGTGTAAACAAAAGAATACAGCAAACACACTTTCATAGGATTCACTCTTAGTGGGTGGGATATTTATATTTCGTTTTTTAGCTCTAAAGCTTATTTTCTTTTATTTTCTTACTATTCACTTAAATGCTCAAATAGATAAACAATCTAAATCTGTGAAGGCCATGTGTTTCAAACAAATCTAGCTTAACTTTATTGTCAATATGTTAAAATTGCGGCGTTAGCGTGTGGCCTGCACCGAGAAGCGACTGACAGACCAACAGAAAGGTTAGAGTCGGTGAGTTCCATGATTTATTATCCTGTTCAAATATTAGTGGAGAACTGCTAATGACATCGCAACCACGACACACCTCCACCTAGGGCTGAGCAAAGAATCAAATTTTAATCGAATCGCGATCTCAATAAAGATCGATCTCAATGAAGCTTGATCTCATTAATCGCGTGGCGATAATTGGACAGGATAATTGTCCAGTTTTGCTGCATTCTGGAAAAAAATCCGGATGGTTCAGCGCCTGTCAGGTCAAGCCCAGGGAATACTCGGCCAAACAAACAGGATAAGAGTAAAATCAGCTACAAACTTGCACTAACTCATCAATGGGCAAAACAGAAACATGCAGCTTTCATCTTCGAAGAGGAAAAACTATCGCTGTTTATTTATTTATTAGGATCCCCATTAGCTGTACCCATGGGCCAGCTAATCTTCCTGGGTCCCCTTTTTTTTTCTTTTTTTTTTAATACAGAATTTTTGTAATTTTTTAATTTTTTAATCAGTATCTGTATTTAGACCAAGTGGACCAAGTCTCGGCTGCAGCCGAAAGATGAGTGGATTAGCTGGACGTCTGACTGGGAATTTAAGTTTGAGTTGTCTTTTATACTTATAAATGTGCCGTTTACTAGTATTTCTTTATGTACATGAAGTTGTAAACGTGTGAAAATTCACAAAAGTCGCGAACACAAACCACGCGCAAACTCTCGCTGTCTGCTTCTGACATTTCCACTTTTTGCGGCTCCTTTGCAGAGGTTTGTGTGTTTGCGTGGTACGGGGGCAGGTGAGGGGATAAGGGGTGAGATGGGGATGTTCTGTGAGGCTTAGAGGTGTCAGCTTGTCTTCGTCTCTGTAGCAGGACAGAGTTAGCCCCAGTTTCGAGTCCGACCACAGGATCTGTTTACTTAATGGTGTAGGAAAGGCCACATTTATTGTTTTTATCATCAATATGGGGAAAATATTTGTGATTTATAGTCTTTCCAAAATCGGCCAGCCCTCCGTCCACCTGTCGTTGATTGGTTACTCCGCTTCTTGTTTGCTCGCATATGTTCACATCCGTCTAGACCAAAGTAAATTCAATTTTGGTCAAAAGACTATTACAAATACTTTTTTGTTTTAATTCACATACTGTAGTATTCATACAGGATACTCAACTGTGTCACTACCACCCAGTTTATTTCAAACCAATACGTTCCTATAAAAGCGCATAGAAACCACGAGTGAAACCCGCTTTGCTTTCACCTCCTCCATACATGAACCGGCGGAAACTGCTCGCCTCCCGTTGACTCATCTTGTTACCTCTCGCTTGTAAACAGCGCACTCAGGGCTTTTGAAAGGGCTAAATTTGGAACTGACCCAAAACACAGAGCTTAAGACAGCACAATGAAAAAGAAAACAACAAAAGTGACTTGACATATAGGGGCTTTGAAAAGAATCCGGAAAAAAGAAGTCAACTAAAATTGCATGTAAATTTAGTTGACTAAATTTAGTCAACTTCGCATTTATGATATTTATTATAATTATAGTTAAAGCAGTACTAAGTAACTCGTGCACCCTAGAGGCCATAAGCACCACTGCAGGTGTCGTAGCATGTTGTGTTTTTTTACTCATTAATTGTCCGTGAGAGTAAATACTACGCTGACAGAAAAGACAAAGGGAGAGGGATATTGTACATCCAATTACACAATGGAGATCTTTTTTTTCACTCAAACTTAAACGTAAATACTGTTTAAGTGGCGCTAGCCCGCAGTTAGCTTTGCCTGTTAGCCTCTTCTTCATGATTCTATTAGTGTGTATTGCTGCTTCGACCTGAAGGCAGGAAAGTTGCAATTGTGGTTTTCTGGCCAGAGACACCAGGGGGAGATGAAAGACTACGGAAAGGATTTATTAAGGTAAATAAATTACTTAGTACTGCTTTATGAAGCTTCTCCCACATGAACAAAGCACAGAGCTGTTCCTTTGGCCGTGAATTTATATGATACAAAGCTCTTTCAAACCATCATCGAAATATTTTAGTCTCTTCTTTTCATTCACCTTCACATTTTAGTCAACAAAAATATCTGGACATTTTAGTCATAGGTTTAGTCTCATTAACAACTTTTATTTAGTTGTAGTCCAATTTTAGTCAGCAAAAATAGTACTAACATAATTTTGACGAAAATTATGACCAAATACTTTAGTCGACAAAATGAACACTGTTTTATCACGGCGCCGTTGATCTGTCAGTGTGTGGTTGGCTAAAAGCAGAAGCTCGTATATTGTATTTAGCACAGTAAATACTTTCTGCTGACAAGGGAGGGTGCGCCGACCAAACTTTGAGAAGCAAACCCTTGTTAATAAAGTTGTAATACGAAAAATATCAATTAGCTCTGTAATTTCTTATCCCCACCTATTGTGATTTAAATTCAACCGCTATTTATTGTGCTGCCCAATCAAACACTTACAATTTTATTTTACTCAAATATCATTGAAAATGTCTGTTTTTCATGCATTACTGTGGTGTAATCAGTTTAGAGTTTGTAAGACTGCTGCGTATTTAATGAAGTCATAAGGAGTTCCCACTGCCTACAGCGGCCTCACCTTTCTGCACTTTGTCGCAGAGGAGGAAGATCTCGTCACCTCCCTTGCAGCTGCCTGAGTTGCGGTTGACTCTGCAGATTTTCAGCTCGGCCGTGTTGGGAGCTCCTGGTGAAGAGACAGTGGAAGCTTTCAGATCATGATGACGGAAATGATGAAACTGAATGAGGAGGATGTGGGTTGTGGTTGGGACTTTGGACAGTTTTAGGAGCATAGCCGTTGCTGTGGGGTAATCATACTGATGCCGTGTGCACGCCGGTGTTCATGTCGTGAGAGAAATAACAAAAAAACAAGGGCACTCTTCCAGCATCACATGAGAATCACTTTACATATGATCGAAAAACTTATTTGTGGGATCTAGGAGTAGCGAAAAACCCAGGACGTAAAGTTTGCAAAGACTTTTTTACATGAATTAGCCACTTGCTTTTTACAAAAATGTACCAAAACTGTTGTCGCAAGAAGTGTGCCTTGGTTTTTCTTCACCCAACCTATATAGTCTTGTTAATCAAAAGCAAAATTGAGCAAAAAAATAACAAATAATGTCCTTGAAAAATGTGAATTTGGATCAACTTTCCACAATAAATGTATTTAAAGAGGTCATTTTCTAATTTTTTCAAGAGTCAGAGACCATTTAATCAGGAACCTCCTCTGTAAAAGTCACAATCACTTTTATAAAGGAGTCCTGGCCTCCGAGGGGAGCCTATTGTACATGTTTTAATGGTAGAGTAAACTGTGAGGCAAGAGTACTAACCAGCTCATTGTTAATCTCTAGCCTGATTGATTGCAAAAACAAAAGTAAAATTTGAATTTTAATCGATATTTTTTCAGTCATGACTAACTAAATAAACCTGGCCCTATCCGTTACATAAACAATATTCATGATTTGGGCTGTTTACATATAAAATCCATTATTTCCAAATAAAAAAGAAGAAATTAAATGAGAGAAAACGTCCAATACATTTTTCTTCTTTTTTGCTTAAAAAGGATACTTAAAGGCACTATATCTGATTTTTGTTTGTTTTTCTAGTAGTGAAATGACATTTGTGTTGTCCTGTCTTTGTATATTCAGACAAAACAAAACACTGTACATATCAGAGGTTACATTAACCGAAAATTCTCCGTCATTTACGGAATATTTTAAGCTTTGACGGAACATTTCAAAGGCCGTCTGTCATTTTGACAGATTGAAAATCAAGCCGTGATTAAAATAAAAACGCAGGGCTGCTTTTTTTCAGAGCGCGTGGGGCTCTCTCTCTCTCTCTCTCTCTCTAAACGCAGCTTCACTGTTTCACTTGTATCACTGCCTAGCTAGCTAACTTTCTGGGCGCTAACAACAACACGGGGAAGAAAACCACGATCCAAACGCGGTTAAAGGCTAATAATATCCTTCTCATCTGGAGCCGCTCTTTAACTTCAACTCCCGTAAATCTCAGGACGAGCTCATCTATTTCTCTCCCCTCTCTCTCTCTTTCCCTCCCGCGTGTGTGTTTCTGTGCGCGGCGCGCTGTGCAGTGATGCCAACTGGTAAATATTGTCTGCTGTTTCTTAAACATTAACGTTAAAAGAGAAAGTGCAAATAATAAGCTCCACTTTACATTTGTATTAGTGTCATATGAGCCCTGATATGAGGAGCAGATGACGTTCTGAATAAGCCTCTGAGAATTTTACGCACGAGTTCATACACATTTCTGTAGCAAAATTTGTGTTCCATGATTGTTCAAATGTTTAGTTAAACTCCATTTATCCAGCGATCTCACATTTTTCCTAACATACACAATATGCAGCTTATATGTAAATGTCTTTAAAAATTGCTTATAATGTGAGATTAATTCATGAAGGATAAAAATAGCCCATGACGGATTTTTATAAACCTGCCCGTCAAAATGAAGGAGAGAAATTATCCCTAGTGAAACCACTGGTACATATAATCATTAACTTCATGAACTTCCAGGCATCTGGTATTCTTGTAAAAAAGTAACCCTGCAAGTTGCGAAATGTGCTCATAAACTTGTACCTACTTGAATTGGGATGCTACAAATACAAAGAGGAATGAGTTTGGACCACTACTGACTTATTCATTTAGTGGATTCCTCTTTCATTGTTTGTAATTAAAAAAAAAAAGTCAGGTATAGAGTCTTTAAATGACTTTCCATTTCCTAGGCACCTCACCTTATCTAATCTTATCTTATAAGTTGATGCGCCGGTGCCTAGTCATACGTGAGTGTCCTGTGTGCGTGTTGTGCCGACTCACGGTTGTCGTAGATGGGCTGCGACACCACGGACTCCAGCGGGTACAGCTCACCCGTGGGCAGGGTTATGGACGCCTGGAAGCACAGCCGCACCGAATTCAGGTCAAACTCCTCCTCCCACACTTTGGCCTCGGGAACTGCCCCACAGCGGAGAGAGAGACACAGAGAGACAGAGAGAGGGTGTGGTGACCAAAAACACAACAGGCTCGGAATCCTGACTAATCTACTGGCAGCTATTCACACGCCGCGCAGGGAGGGAAGAGACGAGGGAGTTTAGAGACAAATTTGGGAGTGAATTCTTATCCTCAAAAGGTGCATTATGTTACTTTTCATGAGGAAAAACAGTTTATATGTCCATTGGCCTCTATGACGCTCCGGAACCAATTGTTTTTTTGGTTTCTGGAAGGTTCTCACATAGCAATCATAGAAATGCCTTTAGCTATCTGAGCCTGTTCCTACAAATGCGCAGGGATCATTTATCCACTATATATAAGAAACAAAAAAACAAAGGGGTATAATGTATGGAGGACCATGGCTGACAGAACAATATATATATAAATAAATAAAATAAAGATCAAATTTGCAAAGAAATGCATGCATTTATTATAAGAGCATTTATTTATTTATATATATATATTTATTTATGTAATTATTTATATATTTATTTATACATTTATTTAGTATTTATTTATTTTTGTATTCATTTATTTATTTCTGTATTTATTATTTATTTATTTCTGTATTTCTCTTAATGTATGCAAATCTGGGGTGGGTCTGGATGCCGCTGCTGTAAGGTCATTGGTTAATCTTTCTCCATGCACACAGATTGATTTCAGACGCTTTGTCCAGCATAGACACGGCTTAACATGAGCTCTGCTTCAGTCTATTGACAGTGGCACAGGTAGTAGAGCGGGTCATCTTGTGACCGGAGGATCGGCAGTTCGAATCTTGCAGGGGCACACTGTTGTTGTGTCCTTGGGAAGACACTTCACCTGCCTTGCACCCAGTGTCTGCGTACATTGGTGTATGAGCCAGGAATTACCCAGGTACAGACATTATATTAAATGCCCTACCAGAGAGGAGAACACGCTAGATCACTGTTACACTACAATAAGCAACGCATATCACGCTGGTTCACTTAATCCCTTCATATAGACAAACTCGCTAAACCTGTAGTGAACACAATAAAGAAGTTCACCAATGAGGCTGTGGAGGAGCTGCGCTCATGTTTGGAGACAACAACCTGCACTAGGGTTTGTTTCAACAATAACAAGCCCTGGTTCACACCCAAACTCCGACAGCTGCGTAAGGAGAAAGAGGCGGCGCACAGGAATGGAGACAGCGACCACTACAGGGAGGCAAGATAACGCTTTAGCAGGGAGGTGGGGAAAGCTAAATCTGTGTATTCAGCCCATCTCCAACAACAATTCTGGAGCAGTGTGGCAGGGGCTTTGGGCTATTACTAACCCGAGGCCCCCCGGGCTCTGAACCACCTGTCCCTTGCCCAGGGTCTGAATACACATTACTGCCGCCACGAATGCCCATCATCCTTTAGGCTCTTTTCCACATGCAGGCGCGTGTCAGCCGAATGGCTCTTTCACTATTCACTATTGACACGCAGATCATATGGATTTAATATTTCACAACATCATACCGCTGTGCTAAAAGGGGATTTTGGCGATAATAGCATTTAGCCGCTGTTAGCACAGCTTTAGCTGGTGTTAGCATAACATCTGCATGTAGCTTACCTTCATAGTTGTATTTAGTGGTTTCTTTTCCGTTTTATTACAGCTTGGCTCCTCTGAATGATTCCATAACTCCCACCAGAAGGCAGCATTTGTCCACATTTGTTCTCATCGCGGCTTACAAAACCTTTAATGACGATCTGTACAGCGTGCGGCTCCGCCCACAACAAATGCATGTGCGTGTGTGGTGGAAACAGAAAGGTCTGCGGGTAGTGTCGATACGTGCACGTAGATCGTGGCGTGCACGTATCAACACTACCCGCAGACCTTCAGTTCGCGCTATGTGGAACGACGGCTTTTGACACCCCTCTAGACTAGACACTCCAGCCGCCCCTGCTCCCCCCATCATCACCTCCACCATCAACGACCCCAGCACTTTATCAAAAGTCCCCCCCCCCGCTCTCATACATACATATACATATACATATACACATATATATATATATATATATATATATATATATATATATATATATATATATATATATATATATATATATATATAAAAATAAAATAAAGAATACTGTAGAATTTCAAAACGGCTGTATCGGGCAGTTGCTCAGTCGCGTGAGAAACACACACTGATGGCTCACTGATAATGACATGGCAGCGCCTGAGTGAAAGTACTCACTGTTGAAGGGGTTGTTTCCGGTCTGCAAGCGGCAGGTGATGGCCTCGTTCACGTCCTTTTTCTTCACGCACTGAATTCCCAGGTTCTGAAAACTGAAACACACCGACAGTAAGACGGAAGCCGTACTAGCAGTCACAATATAAAGATTAAAAATGACAGAGCTGAAGTATTTGCTAAAGAAACAGGACGGGAACAAAACTTCCTTGTGAGGCATTAAGAGTACACGTGCACAGCGGCGCCTAGTGTTCTGGAGTTTGCCTCACAAGGCTTTTAAATGGGAGAAAATACACACAGACAAATTTATACTTTTAACTTTGGAGCCGGTTATAGTGCAATTTTTGCGAAAACATGTTTTTCTTCTAAATAAGTCACATTTTTAAAAAGCATTTAAACCGGTCATATGCACTTTAAGAAATCTAGTGGAATAGACGGCATTATATTTTCCTTATATGATATGAATATATAATAAGTTCTCAACAAAAAAAAACACCTCAAGTAAAGTACAGATCCTCTAAAAGTCTACTTAAGTACAGAGTACTAAAGTAAATGTATGTCTTTGACCACCTCAGAAAAGCAGTAATAAGATTTATTCAGTACAAACAGTAGCCATGGCTTCAGTAGTGGTTGAAGTAGAAGTAGCAGTAGTAGTAGTAGTTGTGGAGGTTGTGGTGACTGCTGCTAGTAGCAGAAACAGCAGCCACAGAGAACCATTTGCAGGCTTTTATGTTAGTAACCACATTAATGTGACGGAAGTGGGAGAGTGCCTTACCCAGGTACATGTAACATCAATTTATTTTATTTTTTTGTTTAAAGATTCTATATACAGTATTATCCCTCATTCAAGCGTTGGACACCTTGGCGTTGCTACTTTCCAGACTACTACTAACTGAAGTAGTCAGGAAAACACCTCCAGTTCTTCACTGTCATGTACTTTGATATAATATGCGAGCAGTTAAAAGAAGACCTGCTTCTGCATTTAAAAACAGAAACAGGTCTGGTAAATGTGTGGACTTTTAAAATACAGTGGAGCTTAGTAGCAGTAGTAGTAGTAATCACTTCCATTTACAGTAGTTTCCAAACTATATGCCGCTACTTTTTTCACACGCTTGAACCTTATACAACGGCTTATACTGTACTTTATTGTCCCCATAGTGAAATTTGTCCTCTGCATTTGACTGATCCTTCGATGCCGCTGGGTGACCTGTAGGAGCACTGGGTGACAGCAGTACCGCGCCCGAGGACCCATCTCCAGATGTGGAGCCCGGCTGATGGTCAGAATCACCTGGCTTCAGGATTCACCTATTGTACTGTACATGTTTGTAGACACACAGAAAGGCCCCGTCCAGGTGGGAATCAAACCCGGTGCCACCCTGGTTTCATGCCATCAATAACAATGCACCTGGGTCCAAAAACACTCTGTTATTTCTGATGAATGAACACAGACGTGAGAAAGACACAATAACAGAAACCAAATCTAAACAGTTGTTGCGTAGGGATGATGATCTCATACGGTTTCTTTTGGACGTACTCCACTCATCTGCACAATAACTCGGACATGTGACAAACCTTATTACCTCTACCTCTAGCTCTGCCTGCTGTTTGTTGCACACCGGGGCGGGAGCTGGAGGGTGCTCGCCATTCTGTGAGTGAAACAAGTGAATGGTCCCCTTTTCTCCATTATGAGATCACAGATTACAGATTCAATGATTAATAATTATAATAAACTAATGGGAAAATATTACACAAAGGTCAATGGACTTTTCTACTAAGTATCCTTGGGGATATGACAGGCTTTAGGTTACATTAACTCACATCTAACTGGTATTCTTCTTCTTACAGTGTTTGAATGTTCATGATCTTTTCCCCAACATATTGCTTCTAGAGGCAGTTGAACTACACTTTTTGGAATTGTTCAACACTCCCTTAAAATGACAGTGCATATGCATTTTGAGAGCATCTTCAGAGCAAGGACAGAAAACGGATGTAAAAGATGGTATCATTGAGTAGGCAAGCACTACAGCTAACCACAGGCAGTAGGCACGTTAGCACGTCGATGTTGAATTGGCAATACTGGCAATATTGGCCATACCATCATGTCCATGGGAATAATAACAGTCAAATCAAAATCACAATCTGAATGGTTTGAGATCAATCCTGTAGCCCTGAAATGGTTTCTCTTTTCTCTTTTGAAACCCCCTACAGACGCAGCAACATTGTGAGCAAGTTAATGTTCCACTCCTCTGCAAACTACCAGTAACACACTATCCACCTGCTATTTATATCTACTGTCAACACGTCACCTCGCTCCAATCAGCTCCATACAGACCAAGGCAACTGTCACTACCACAGCAAACAAGGCTAGACTGATTTACTACCCTTCTTTGATTAGATTAGGATTTCGACACTTTATGTAAACCCAAGACTCCAGGCGAGAGTTCTTGAAATCAAAGTTAAAAAAACAAAACAAAAAACAACAAGTTGCAATATGAATCACAGAAATAAAACCTGAATCTGAGACTTCATGAGTAAACACTGCCCTTTTTCATCTTGCTTGGAGCGCCCTCCGCTGGCAGCAGGGGGAAAGTGGTAAAAAACAAGATACAAGCCATTTTTATTTTTATCGAAAGGCATGCTGACAAACCTACGGCACCGTCATAAATATAGTTTGAATGGCAAACTGCTCAGGACATGCCCCGGTGATGGTTTTAGGGCTTGGAAAATGCAGAGGACACTTCCGGGATCTACCTGAGGGGCAGCATGATTCAGGAAATTCAGTTAAGCGCACTTCAACAGAAGAAGAAGTCTGTCTTTCTGAGTGGACTCTTTCCGGATGTCCCTTTTCCAAATTTTGTTTGCGCTTTGTTTTCGGTCCTGATTTTGTATTTTTGACACAATTTAATCATTTGAAAAAAAAAAAAAAGGCTTACGACTTTTGTTTAACTTTAATATAACGTGCTTGCCTGGCCTGCCAAACGACATGCCTTTTCATAGATATTTCAAAGACATATAGTCTGGGAGCGAGCGTGATCTCAACAATTTCCCGGTGGGCGTGATTGACAGACGGCATCAACCAATTAGAGCAACGCTAGATACGTTGCAGTAACAAGCGGCAGAAAGCCTTTCCAAAAACGTCCTTTTTTACGAGGAACACTTCGAACGCTGTTTCTTGCTCCGGTTTTAGGGATTTCATATTTTCCAAATGATTTAAAACAGACGAAAGAGCCGAAGAAAACAGTGTATCGGTCGCCATCTTTAATGTTTTGGAAGAGTGCGTGGTGGTGACAGGTGACGGCTTCCGTCTCTTGGTGCGTGATTGGACCGATGTGGGTCAAATCGTGAAATGATTGGCTGCGAGCAGCTGCCCAGACGGTTCTTCTTTTGAACAGAAAGGAGGAGTGTCTGGCAGGCCAGGCAAAGGTGTGAAATCCAGCGCGTTTTACATTAGCTACACATTGACAAACAGGATGAGGAAAGATTACGCACGGTTCTGATTCGGTTCTGAGAAGTGCCAGCCGTGCGCATCCATGTGCATCCATAACACATAACGCCCTGGTCACACTATGCTGGTTATTCTTAAAGTTTATTCAAGTGATTCTTCTTTTGAACAGAAAGTGTCTGGCAGGCCAGGCAAATAACGTGCCGACTTGAAATAGTTCAGTATTAATACAGACAGCATCTTTGCAAATGCCCATATATGGTCATGTTCGAAGCAGCAAGGGGAAAAAAAGTAAAGTATTACTCCACCAATATTTAACAAATGCTGAATTAATATATATATATTTTTTTCAACTAAATAAAGATGCAGAGACATGGAGGAGCAAAGTGGTTCAACAGCCCATAAAGCTACGTTAGCTTCATGCTACATATGCTAACGTCAGCAACTAGTGCCGTTTTTCGCTTCTACTTAACAATTTCCTGTGAAAAAACATCCATATGGACCTGATTTTGGCTCGACTTTATTGATGTGTAATAGATATGTTTATAGTCCGCCAGAAAACGGCTAAAAAGAGTGAACACTCTCGGCTAGGCCACGCCCCCTTGTATTACGCGTTGCCAAGACTGGCATCAATGTGAATCCTCTCACCTGTGTATCCTCCTCTCCTGCAGGTCGGCCTCGTAGTAGCCGTGTTTGCAGTCCTTCCCCACCAGCTCGTGGGGGTGGGGCTTGTGCGGGGAGTTTTTGGTGACCAGGGAGATCCGCACACGCAGGGGGCCGCTGTAGTTGTGCACCTACAGTGAAAACATTTTTTAAATTCTGCTGAAAGGTCGATTAAATAACTATGGCGGCAAAAACTCAAACACGAGAAACAGCCAAATAGCAGAGAAAGCATTTAGCACAATATATTTTACAAACAAAATACGTTTTTATGGGGTCTTTTTTTTTTACATTTAAAGCCTGCTAAACCTGTAGAATACCCTTCTAAAACATGTTCTGGAAAGCAGGTGATTAATTAGTTTAGGACGGGGTGTACCCAAACTTATAGTTATATTAGTGAGTGAACGCAAAAGTATTAGATCAATTGCAAACAGATTTGTGATTAAATATACTTTATGTATCGTGCAGTTTAGGTGAACATATTGTTTTAGTGTCGCTACTAACTACTGACAGTCTATTTAGTGCACAAAGGATAGACACTTCTCACAAATATAACAGGGTTTATAATATGTAAAACTGAATCATTTTCAATGTCACAAATTTATGCAACAAACAAATTTATAAATCTCAGTACACAGAGGAATGATGGAAAATGTGGATATTTATGAGACACAACTGGAAACTTTTGAGCTTGAGCAACTGAATGTGCTTTGGATCATTTTGTGTGTGTGTCTTCTATAAACATTTGGTGTAAAAAGTCGAGCTATGCCACAATTTCTGAAGAAATTTCGATTTTATGCCCGTTGTAATCAAATCGAATACTTTTCAATGACATTTAAGGCCTACATTTTACTGCAATTCTTTCATTGAATTTAATCATTTTCAATACCCTGCAGAAACCCTGTAGAAGTGCTCTGTCCTGGGTCACATTTGGTTTCTTGATGACTTTAAAATGTATACGGTAAAGTGAATCTTGACCTTACGACATAACTTTACGCAACCACGTTTCCTAAATCCCATCTCGCCACGCTGGATTACGGCCTTACCTTGATCGCCGGGTGTGTCTTGGTAGTATCGTTGCTCTTCTCTCCGGGGATGCTGCCGGCAGATCTCCCCTCACACTTGTACCTGAAGCGCATGCCTCTCTGTTTGGGTTGCTCGATGATCTCTATGAACGGCCTTGACTGAACTGAAACGACAAGTAGACCAAAAAGAAGTTCAAAACGTCCATATTTACAGGCAGGGGAAACGCCGCCACATTCTTGTTGGCATCCGCTTTTATTATGTCCCCAACGTTGAGAAATCACGGCTTGCTTGTACTAGGGTTGTGACAATATATTGATTTTACGATATATTGCGATAATTTGGGAGACAATACGATACTTTTTATTCCAACATTGATACTTTTGATGGCGTCATGCATATTAAGGAGGTAGCATTTCTCTACTATTTTCACAGTCAATAGAGGCCAATCAATCAGTCAAACTTTATTTATAAAGCGCTTTTCATACCGAAAAGTATCACAAAATGCTCTACAGATTATAGCATTTAAAACAATATGACTGGCACACCCTCCCATCCCCCGGATAATACTGATCTCCCAATCACACACTCAAAACTTTACCCCACCGTCTACACGCACACACCCCACTCACTAACTCACACACACAGAATAAAATAAATAGATATATAATAATGATTAAGAATTCAGTCAGACCAGTAGAGGACAGCACTACAGTTTTAAGCACTTGGACCAAACACTGTCACAGTGGTAGCACAGTGGTTAGAGCTTGTGCTTCACAGCTAGAAGGTCCGGGTTCGATTCCCACCAAGGCCGGGGCCTTTCTGTGTGGAGTTTGCATGTTCTCCCCGTGTCTGCGTAGGTTTCCTCCGGGTACTCCGGTTTCCCCTACCACTAAAAACATGTACAATAGGCCAGGATGAATGAGAGTGTTTTTGAGAGTGCGCATGGGGGACGACGGATGGAAATTAGCCCAAGGCTACAATCCGGTGTGGCTTGTTCATTAACTTGCACTGTCCCTACCAAATAAACCAATAAATAAACATAAACAAATGTATTACTTTTAATTATAGTTTTTATAATTATGAATAGATTCATTTGTGGTTGATTTATTCCTTTTGATATGGGACTGTGGTTTCTAATTTATTCAAATGTAAATGAAGTGAAGCCACTGGCAGATCAATGACCCACTTTCAGTAAGTCAGGGATCAACTATTCACTTTTTAACCCTTTCTTTTTTAAGAAAAAGGCCAACAAAGCTCATGAAAACAAATGTAAATGATGAATAATATGTAGTATGTTAAAAATCAATATATCGATAATCGTAGTATCGGCGTATTGTAATGTTATTGTGAGCCATGTATCGCATATCGTATCGAATCGTGAAGTACCCAGTGGGTTCCCACCCCTAGCTTGTACTGTTTGCTGAAGACACGAGAGCACCAGGGTTCAAATGTTTGCTTAGAATAAACTAGTGGCTAATCATTAAAGGGCCCATGCAGAGCTGTCTTCTTTGGTGCTTTCTCTGTACTTTTCAACGACACTACAGAGTCATATTGGTTAGCTATTGTAATTAGCATTACTTCAACTGCTTCACTCTGATTTGCAGCAATAGAGGTATGTTAAGACATTCTGTGCTGAGATTTCAGAGCTGCACATCGATCGCCTGCTTTCCATACACGGTTTTAAAGCCACACTGCGGGACATTTCACTCAATGAAATAAAGTACAAGCACTTATACAGATCAAAGTGCTTCCGATTCAGATGTGCACAACTGACTGATTGGATACTTTTTCACATCAAAGTAGGGGTTACGCGACATAGGCATAGCTTATGTCTAGCTGATCATTAGAAGCTTGTTTGGTTTTACACATAACGTTCATTGCTCTTGTGATATAGCAACATATAAATAACCTGGAATGTTCCACAGTGTGCCTTTAATTTGTTTTAAAAAAAAAAAAGAGGAAAAAAAAACATCGCTCTTTAAGGGAGACATTTCAGACTTACCTGGGTTGACTGGACTCATCCCCCAAGGCGAATATAAGCCTGGAAAGAGAGAAACATGTGCAGAAAGGGAATCAAAATGCAATAATGGAAAAGTGAAATGTAATCGTGATTTTTGTTCTTTTAATGAAGATTCAGTTCATAGCATTTATATGGACATATTATGCATAATTGTCCAGTAGCCAAGGGTTCACAGCACTTTTATTCCTTCAGCAGGTCAACAGGTTGTCTTTTGTTAATTGTATGCACTTGGTCATAGTATGAGAGATAAAACAAATGATTAGTTACTGGACAAATTTGATATTTTAAACTGTCATGTCATTATTGCTAAATAAACCAAACAAAACAGTATTTTCCAAACCTAACATAAACCATTTTCCTAACCATGATTGTTTCCCTGTTTCTTGAAACTTTAAAGTTTTCCAACAACTCCTTGCCCTAACCTTAACCAGCTAGATATTGTCCATATTAAACATATGCGACGGCAAAATAGCCAGAAACCGTCCGACGACATCATAGACACTTTGTTTACAAAACACTAAACTAAACTAATTGTATTCCACAACTGGACAAAAAAAAACATGTTTAGTGCTTTTAAGTATTTCAACACAATTGCTCATGGCTTCAACTCAAAAACAGTTTCATAGGTTTTTCAGTTCATTACATCATTGTTTATGTATTTTCCCCATCTGTTCTTTCTCGGGGATGATTTGTCGCCCACGGTAACAGAAGCCAAAGTTTGCTTCAGCAGCACATAGTTGTGGCGCAGTGGGAGTTTGTCATTTGCGGCGTTTGCCGGGTGGAAATGTACCAGACTGTGGTCGTGTCCAAGGAGGTCAGAGTTCCCAAGGAGCTTACATAGGGCTGGGCCATATGGACCAAATGTCATATGCCGATATATTTAGGTTGAATATCGATATACGATATATATCCCGATATTTTCTCCGCAAAGTGAGATCTGTGAAATTAAATGTTAAGTCAAAGTCAAATACGAGTAGTTTTATTGAAAACTCACTATAAAATGTAAACAGAAACACTGTATAACAAAGCTCTGTAAGGTGCACATTTAAATGGAAAAAAAAACATCTTAAATAAAAATAGCCTATAAAATAAAAAAGGGCAGCATTTATATATAAAGAGATAAAAAAAAATAAAGTGCTCAGTTTAAGAATAAGATAAACTTTTTGAATCGGCTTGAGATTACATGTTTCTTTTTGTTAACTTAATAGCTTATCTGAATTTGAATTATCCTGATATACAAGATATGGTCTAATTCCATATCTCATTTAAAAATATATCCATATATCTTAAATATCGATACATCCCCCAGCCCTAAGCTTACAAGTGCTTCCCAGCAAAAGCATAATCACTTATCATAAAGTGTCAGAGGCTGCGCAACACAGGGGGGAGTAAACAAAAGCTTGGGGTCCGGCTGGACGCAGGATCTGTGAAGGGATTGCGTTGGATGGGGGTGACCGATCAGGCGGTGTAGAGTTTCCCACTGTCTTTGAGTCGGATAATGAAGAGGTGGAGCAGGATACAGATCAGGTATAGAGTAGAATGGGAGCTCGAGTGTGGGGGAAAGTTGAAATGTACTGCCCAAAATTTAGCAAAGCAGATAAAGTGATCTCGTAGACTGATAAGGCTGGCTGAGATTGACAAGATTGTATATATTTGTGCTTAGGACTCAAGGAAAGTAATCAAGCAATACTTAATGCAAACTGTCAGAAGCTAAGAATGTCTTACGTTAGGTTAAAAGGAACAGTAGGTTTTTGTTCATATTTCAAACCAGTTTGGAGATGGACATAAAAGGGACTCCTCTTCTTCCACAATCCCAGCACGTGTCCTTTATCAAGTCCTAATTAGTGCTAGTGCAGTCTTCAGTACTTAAAGCTCAGTGACTAAACTCTGGAGGTTCTTAGCTTTCAAATGACTGACTTTAGTCTACCGTTATTGCAGTATCACTTTCTATCGTTTTTGAAAGATTAAACAGCAGTTACACAGTTTTTTTCTTTCAACATTGTTGCTGGTTTGTCGCACTTGTTTAAGATATACACCTCTCTTAGGGCTTAAGCTTCGCTAAGGTAAGAAAGATGGTCCAAATCAAATATTAGATCAACCAAGTCAAATATCAGCAGTTGTTCAAAGTTTCTTCAAAGCTTAGATACTCGAGTCATCCTCTGTACTCAGTAGTAGAGTACAGAGGTCAACTACTGAGTACAAAGGATGTACTTTCATTGAAGATGGACAACTCCTGTACGACTGAGAGCTTAGACATTTAAAGCTTAGACCTCTCCAAACATGTTCTGAAATACATGTGATTCTTGAATTAGTTTAGCAGTTCCTTGTTCAGTCCTGTCTGAAATAAATCAATCTTTTAAAACATAAAACTCTCATTTAAATCACAAATGCATTACTTTTCAGAAATGTTTTATTTTTTCTTCCCCAATTTGTGCAGCTCTACCAGTAATAACCTGTACTAGAGCATTTCCAGGCCTAATTTAATGGTAGACAGTTCATGTGACGTCTCCAAACATTCCGGACATTACGTGGGATCAATCATTAGCCTGGAATGTGGCAGACGGGAAATGCATTTTATGCTGATTACAAAGAATTCTTTATGATTTCATTGTAACACAATGAAAGAGGGAGAGTGCCCTAGTTTTACTTTTTATAGTTTATTATTTATCTCAACCAAGTTTTATGTTACACGTTTTGTTTCATGTTGCACGATTGCACCAAAGAAATGTCCTAGTTTGTCAATAAAAAACTATTCTGACTCTGAAACTCATTAGAAACTCGTTTCCTGACACAAACACATGCTCAGCGTGTTAAGTAATTGTAATTGAACGCATTTGTTTTGCTTTGATTGTACGGATAATTGAGTATACGGTCATTGATGATGTTTAGAGATGGTTACAAATATTTGCAGAATCTTGAAAGACACTTGGGTAAGCTACTAAACCTGAAAAGCGGTTTCCTGTTTTGTGTTGGAATTGTGATGTTAGAAATGCTTTAGGAATGAATTTACACCACAACAGATTACACTTTGTGTGCTGCTCCGTTTCATTGTAAGCAAGAGAGAAAGAAATCATGTCCAGGGCTTTTAAATGTTAAAGCATTTAAAAGCGTTTAACAAACTTGAAGCTAACCAATTTTCATTGCGATGTTTCTCACCTCCCCTGAAACCTAGGGAGTTGTGGGACTCGTTTTAAAGCCCTGACTTTGCTCTGTCCAATGCAAAAAAACGGGAAGTCTATCATTTTCGGTCCCGGAAATATCGCCTTTTTTTTAGCGCTAGATCAGTCAATATTGTAAAATCCCCAAATATCGGCGCAATATATCGGCCGGCCGATATATCAGTCAGCCTCTATATTGAATATTACTGTGTTTAGTCGAATATCTATTTATTTATTAGTTTTGCAAATAATAGCAAACAATCCAGTACAAGATTAAGTGCATTAAAGCTTGGGTACCTGATTTTTTTGGTGTTGTAGAATAGATTTATTTTTGCCACCTCAGAGTATGTTGTAAACACAGCAAAACACAGACCTTGTTGTCTTCACCTAAAGTTTATTGAGCAATGGATGATAGAAGTCTAATCTAAATTATTGGAGTTTATCTTGGGGGTGGCCGCCCCTGCTTCACTTTGTCACCACTCAATGCTGTATATGGGTATGAAATGTGCATATAATTATATTCTTTGAACAATTTGAATACACATGAAAGACTATGAGAGCTAGAAACAAGTTTGGGCCAAACAAAAAAGGTCAGGAAAAATCAGGTACCCCAGCTTTAAGTGCAGGAAGAGGCAGAAAACCCAAATGGATTTAGTCTTGAGTAAAATAATAATATCACAATATCACAATAATAGTGTAATATTGCACAATTCAAGACTGAATAATATAGTTTTTTCTCACGTCGTGCCGACCTACTTGCTATAATGACCCATTATTACCAAGAAAACACAAGACTTTACACTCAAAATACCATTAAAAGGTGGTGACTCATACTCAACCCAGTTTTAATACGCATTCTCGAGAGATTTCCTTCTGTGTGAGTAACATACGTGGGCATGGACCTACCCAGGTGAGACAGGTAGCTACGGGTTCACTCCTTAATCCTTGTTTATTACACGAAGATGAAACTTTCAACGCTGTAATACACCGATGTCCGGCATGCAGACAAACGGGTTTAGCATTTTGTTGTGTCTAACATTGGACTCTGTTCAATACTGCTAACGCTAGCTTCCTGCACTCCTGTTAGCGGGGCTTTCCCTACAGCGCAAAACAACTCCACTGTCAATCACGCACCGCGCATTTCACACTTTTTAAGCTGCAAAAACAAAGCGGCAAAATGCAAAATAAGGCTCTACGTACCCGCCATAGCTCTCCCCGTGGTCCGATATGAGTAGTGAAGGTGTTTCTTGTCGCTTTTAGTGGGTATGTCGCAGTGAAAACACGACGGGAGTACGGTCAAAGTTTCTTGACAGAGACGTGCCGCTGTGCGCTGTCTGTGGCGCCTCCTTGGCCCACCCCCCTGCCCAATGTGTGAAGCTAACGGAGATATACGCAGCTACTTCCGGGTGGAGTGTTTAAGAAATAAAAGAAACCTACAATAGTAAGGGTTTTATTCATGGATCTAGAATAGTATAGTAGGAGTTTTATTCATGGTTCTAGAATAGTATAGTAGGAGTTTTATTCATGGATCTAGAATAGTATAGTAGGAGTTTTATTCATGGATCTAGAATAGTATAGTTAGCTACTATCCATGAATAAAACCCCTACTATACTATTATAGATCCATGAATAGAACTGCTTAGATACGATAAGATGGGACTTTCTCCATCTTATCCATAGATTTAATGAGTAGCTTATCCTATCTTGGCAGTTGTTCCATCAGCTCTCAGGAAACACTCAGGGGGTGTAAATAGATAAGATGTGTACAATCAAGTAATAGTAACTCGAGGTAGCCTCTCTTGTATACAATGAAAAAATATATATAGCCTATCCGCAGGTGGTTGAAAAAAAGTGGCACTGATACAGAGATTATTACACGTGTTTTTGCATAGAAGTTATTGCACCTGAGTTACTTTACAGTAGTGTTTTGTACAGTCTAACAGCAGTGGGGATGAAGGACCTGCGGTAGCGCTCCTTCTTGCACTGAGGGTGTCTCAGTCTGCCACTCAAGGTGTTGTCCATGATGGAGGTGAGCTTGGCTAACACCCTCCTGGCCCTCACCTCCTCCACAGAGTCAGGGGGCATCCCAGGACGGAGCTGGCCCTCCAGACCAGGTTGAGTGAAAAGGTGTTAGAGGTGTTGCAGTAGCACGGTGGTGCAGCTGTTAGTGCTCGTGCCTCACAGCTCGAAGGTCCAGGGTTCGATTCCCACCTGGACGGGGCCTTTCTGTGTGGAGTTTGCATGTTTTCCCCATGTCTGCGTAGGTTAGTGGTAAAAACATGTGCAATAGGTTAATCCTCCAGCCAGATGTTTCTGACACCAGCCTGGTTCCACATCATGGCGATGGGTCCCCAAGTGCCAGCCCATGCTGGCAGCTCACTGCTGCTACAGGTCGCCCAACGACATTCAGGATGGGTCAAATGCAGAGAACAAATTTCTCTACAGAGAAATCTCTACAGAGATTAATAAAGTTTAACTTAACTTAAATAACAATGGGGTCCGAGAGGATAGATGAAAAATAGGAAGGAGTCAGGATGTCTTATGCAGGAGAAGTTTATTTACCATTAGTGTGAGACCCGGAGACATGAACTCGAGACATTGCGCTAGTCCTACCCTTCCAGTCTGTCTATGCTTCCACAGAAGAGGGATAAATACCCTCTCAGAGTGTCATACTGATACGCAGGCAAATCATTGAGTGGCTAAGAGTGGGCGCCTGAGCACCACAGTCAAGGCTATGACAGAGATAGTACGACTGTACAGCTTGACCCAGTATGATAAATAGTGATTTAATGTTATCCTCTAACAAAAAGCCTACTACACGTTTTCAGTGTTTGTAACTACTTTGAACCATCTTCAAAGGTCTCCCTCCACACCCACCATAACAGATATTCCTGTTTTTATCAGCAGAGAGCACACCAAAGGTAAGACTACTCGCACTGTTAATACTAATAACCTCAGATCTCTCACCAAAGCACAGTCATCACATAGTTATATACTCAGGTGGCACTGCCTCTATAAGCATAAACACTCTTGTCACCAAATCTATTTAATTTGATCAATACACGAGTTTCGAGCACCACGCAATTATGTTTAGTAACCCCCCGATTTTATGTGTCACTATCTATAGACCGCCCAAAAGATGTCCCCTTTTTATTAATACATTCTCAGACTTTCTATCAATTTTACATGGCTCCATTAATATGATCATTTTAACCAGTGATTTTAATCTACACATAGACAACGTTTTAGACCCCATTTCTGCTGAGTTTTTAAATGTTCTTAATTATATGGATTTCACCCAACACGTCACGCAGCCAACTCACGAGAAAGGGCACAGTCTGGACCTGGTCATCACGTATGGCCTGTCCACTACTGTGTCCTCTGTTATCGACTTGGCCGTCTCTGACCATTACTGTGTGTTTTTTAATGTCACCGGTTTTATCCAGCGAGAATCCTCGGCAAAAACTGTGAGGAAACGAAATTTGACCCCTGAAGTGGCTGCAAAATTTATTGATGCTTTACAACAAATTCCTCCTGTGATTTTACCTGTTAACTGCGATTTTATTGTCAACAGTTTTAACAGTAAACTACTCATCGCCCTGGTTGTCTATTTGTTCCAGAGGAAACACTGCACAGTTTTGTCCAGGTTAATGCTGAGATGCTTGATAAAGTTTTCTCCTCAGTGAGGCCAACCACATGTCTTTTAGACCCGGTCCCAACCCCGTTTTTTAAAACATTCTATGGATCTTTTAAAGACAGACTTTTACACATGATGAATTGCTCTCTTCAGACTGGGGTCTTCCCTGCTGCCTTTAAGTGGGCGGTAGTGAAGCCCCTACTGAAGAAGAGCACTTTGGACTGTAATGATTTTAACAATTTTAGACCGGTATCCAACTTACTATTTTTAAGCAAAATCTTAGAAAAACTTGTCTTTATCCAACTTAATGATTTTATTACGGCACATAACGTCCTTGAGAAATTCCAGTCTGGCTTTAGGGTAAACCACAGCACCGAGACGGCCCTTTTAAAGATTTGAAATGATTTTAGATTAAATTATGACTCACAGAAGGTCACGGTGTTGGTTCTACTGGATCTGAGCGCTGCCTTTGATACAGTAGACCACACTATTCTTTTAACTCGTTTAAAACACATCGGCCTCTCTGGTGCTGTCCACAAATGGTTTACATCCTACCTCACAGACAGGACATTCATGGTAAGTGTGGATACCTGCTCCTCTAAGGTCCATAAAATTACATGTGGGGTGCCCCAGGGTTCGATTTTAGGGCCAGTGCTTTTTAACCTGTATATGCTCCCTCTTGGTGATGTCATCAGGAGACATGGAGTCAACTTTCATAGTTACGCTGATGATACACAGTTGTACATCTCCATGTCTCCTGATGACGCCAGGCCAATGGATGCACTTTTTAACTGCATTTTAGATCTCAAATCCTGGATGGCAGAAAACTTTCTCCAGCTTAACCAGGACAAACTGAAGTTTTAGTCATCGGCCCTGAGGCCCAGAGAGAGAAACTTTTACCCAAACTACAGTCATTGTCTTTTAATCCTTCTTCACAGGTGAAGAACCTGGGTGTGATCTTTGACTCTGAGCTGACTTTAATTCCAAACATTAAGAATATCACAAAGATAGTTTTTTACCATCTAAAGAACATAACCAGAGTCCGCCCCATTCTCTCTCGGGCCAACACGGAGACGCTGATGCATGCTTTTATCACCAGTCGTATCGACTACTGTAATGCCCTGCTTTCTGGTCTTCCCAAAAAGAGTATCTCAGGTTTACAACTTTTACAAAATTCAGCAGCTCGTGTCCTGACGAAGACCAGCAAGCGGGACCACATTACACCGGTTTTAGAGTCGCTGCACTGGCTCCCCGTGTGTTTCAGGATCAATTTTAAAATTCTTTTAATGGTTTTTACATGTCTTAATGGTCTTGGTCCTTCTTATCTTTCAGAACTGCTTTTACCATATGAGCCTTCGCGGTCCCTGCGTTCCTCTGGCAGGGGTCTCCTAGTTATTCCTAAAGTCAACAGAAAGACTCACGGCGAGGCGTCTTTCCAATATTATGGCCCTCGCCTCCTGCCGGAGGAGCTCAGGACCGCAGAGAACGTTCATGTATTTAAGAGCAGGCTATAGACCCACCTTTTTAGTTTAGCTTTTAACTGACATCTATTTATCTAGTCCTAATTATATAATATATGTGTATATATGTGCGTGTGTATATATATATATATATATATATATATATATATATGTATGATGCGGGGCGTATTGTTTTAAATGTTGTAATCTGTCTGTAAAACACTTTGTGATACCTTTCGGTATGAAAAGCGCTTTATAAATACAAATAGATCAACTGATTGACTGATTGATCTTTCCATTGACATTTTACGTCATAGCTTCAAAAACAACAATAAAAATACTTAGGAAAAAACAGGTAGGCCTAAGCAGTAATACAGCTCGGGATTGTGTTGTCAAACCCACCTAGATACACTGATGAGATGAGTAAGTACTCATTTACTCAAGTACAAGTACTTGAGTAACTGTATTTTTGCAAGTACTTTTTTCAGATAGTTATTTTAATATTAATATTATTAAAATTAAGTATCTGTAGTCGGTACTCTTACTTGAGTAAAAAAAAAAGTAACTCGTGAGTAAATCCAAGGGACAAGTCTTCATTTTGATGCATAAAAAAAATATATTTTGTGTTTTGTTTACTTAATTTCTCACAATTATTTATTTGTTTATTTGTTTTACAACACTTTTCTCATTATTTCATGTTTAGTTTCTCATAATACATGACATGAGTCATGAATTATAAAGGTTAAATCAAATGATTTTGTAAATTTTAATACAAGACTATATTATTCCAGCTCTAGTAATGCAATAATGTTAGGCCTGTCTAAAGTTCTACTTTAGACCTGTTTCGGTCCTGAATGAAGTTTTATTAAGGCCTGGTAGTAAAGGTCAGATATTAGCCTATGAGGTGCTACTTAGTGTGAACATTTTGAGAACCACAAATAGGCTGCTGTCCATCTCGCTTTCCCCTAAGCCAAAGGTTGTTATAAATCATTCGTTCACCCTGCCTTTATTCTGAAGTGAGCATTTCCTCAGCCTTCACAGGAGCTCTGCAGCTCTCTGTGGCCGTGTACCTCCGCCCTCCAGCCTCCTCCTCCTCCCACTGCGGTGCGAGCAGCGCGGAAATACCCAGATGACGCACTTGAAAGGTCGGTGGAGATGGCAGCGGTGGCTCAGTGGCTCGATTATGGGGGGTTGAAAGCGCTCCGGGCCCTGAGTCACTGCCTGGAAGTTTACACAGGCCTCCTGTATTGCTTCATTTGAATTTCACTACTTCCGGAAGCTTGGGAGCAGCCTGGATAATAGTTGCAAAGTTCCAAGTTGCATCATGTACAGTAACATCAGGTTCATCCTCATTCACTTTTTTTTTCTTGCATCAAAGATCTTAAAGCCACGCTGCGCAACTTTTTGCCCCAGAAATAAAACAGGCTAAAATAAAAACACTAAAACGGTTTACTTTGATCAGCAGAAGCGAATATGAAGCATTGTCAGAGTCCAGCAGTTTAGTTTCTCTTTTGACGTAGTAACCTGGAATGTTCCACTGTGTGGCTTTAAATTTGTTTCTGAAACAAATCCGAAAGTTTGAAAGGAAATGGAGGTGCTCTACTCTACCACACTCCCTTTACCTGTCCCCAGGCAAGTCCTAAACCATGCAAGTGGAGCGTCCAGTAGTTAACCTCTTAACCAAACACATTTTCTCCACTTTTGCTTCAGCCAAATCTAAAAGCTCCTTGAAAAAAATGTCAAAATAGCGACAACAGTGAGATGAAAACGAGGATGAAAATGCAGCAAAAGACCGACAAAAGGCGATGAAAATGTGACGAAAGCGACGAAAAAGTGAAAATGTGACGAAAACGAGGATGAAAATGGCAAAAATGAGATCGAAACGCAATGAAAAAGCGAGTGGGGAAAAAGTAAAAAAAGTGACGACAACGCGGCAACAACGCAAGGAAAAAGGTCCATTCTCAAAACCAAGATCAGTTTTGTAGGTCTTAGCTTTCAAATGAGGCGTTACACTGGCCTATAGCCTGTATGTTCTGTAAGCTCCAAGATTTGGGTAAAGCTGAACCGGAGAAAATGCATTAGGTTATGGCGGGGGTTAAGAGGTTAAAGCCATACTACGGAACTTTCCAGATTACGGCGCAATAGTCGAAAAGTCAAAACTCAAATATAGCAGTGATACAAAATACGCTCCTAATGCTGTGACAATGCTATTTTACAGTGGGTCATCTAAATAAAGCATTCTTCAGAAGTCCTTATGTATTTTAACCTTATGTTCAGCTGCTTGTAGTCAAAGCAAAGCAGCAGTATCTCCATGGAGATGAGCTGAAGATGTCCTGCTCCCAGCAAAGTTACTTTTCAAATCTAAGGAGAGGCGAGCCTGTAACAGCAAAGATGCACCAATCCAACCCCTGATAGTAATAGTAGTAGTAGTACTAGTAGTAGTAGTTGGTAGTTTATTTCAGTCAGTATCTTCACACAGACACGATTAATTACAAAACGTGAACACAATGAAACAATGACTGAAAAGGGTTTTGGCTGAAGTGAAACCAATGGCCGCTGGCTGCTCTGCTTTGCAACGACGACACTGGAGGCCGCCATTGCTGTAGTACCGCTATATAGCCGCTAGTCTCCCATTGGAATCCATTGCACTTTAGACACGTTAAAAACAACTTTAATGCCTGGGGCCTAATTTTTGGAACTGTCTACAGCTAGATATTCCTCCTGTGATTACGCTGGGTTAGACACAATCAGAGGCACCGGGCTGGTTATCGTAGGATAAATTTTAGAAATCTCCTACTTAACGGGGGTCTGACTGTTAGCATTGGAGCTGTGCGAGCTACACGTCACGCAAGGGCCGAGTCTACAGTGAAGATCCCGCCCTTATGCCCTTATTAGGAACATGCTTCGTCAGAGCTGGGGAGAGGAGTCTGTAAATCCGCCATGAATTTCTCCTCGATCATTATGGTAAACGGGGAGGAGTGAGGAGGAGTTGTCTATTATTTGTACAGTGTATGAGTGAAACACTTATCTAAAGCCAAACCCTATTACATCTTAATTACAATCGGTTAACAAGTAAATTCACACAAGTCACACATTTCCTTAATCATTTTGGCATTATATTTGATGAATGTAATGCTAATGTTTTATCCTGTTTATTGGATGAAACATTGTGCAGTGTAGCTTTGAAGCTCAGATTTGAGTTTTCATTTGCATATTAAGTCAGACCTGGTCCCAGTACATGTTGGTCTCCGCCAGGGCTGCCCTTTGTCACCGGTTCTGTTCATTATTTTTATGAACAGGCGCTGCCAGGGACTGGAGGGTGTCCAGTTTGGGAACCTCAGGATCTCATCTTGTTCTATTGGCTTCATCAAATCAGGACCTTCAGCTGCTCTGGGGAGGTTTACAGCAGAGTGTGAAGCGGCCGGGATGAGGATCAGCACCTCCATAATCCGAGGTCATGGTTTTCCACCGGTAAAAGGTGGCTTCCCCTCTTCAGGTCGGTGGGGAGTCCTTGCCTCGTTGCGGCGTCAGCAGTGATGCGGTTGCTGTATCGGACTGTTGTGGTGAAGAGGGAGCTGAGTCAGGGGACAAATCTCTCGATTTACCGATCGATCTACGTTCCCACCCTCACCTATGGTCATGAGATCAGGGTAATGACCGAAAGGACAAGATCGCGGATACAAGCGGCTGAATTGAGTTTCCTTCGCAGGGTGGCTGAGCGCACCCTTCAAGATCGGGTGAGTAGTTCAGTTACCCGGGAGGAGCTCGGAGTAGAGTCGCTGCTCCTTCATGTCCAGTGGTGTAGCAAGGGCACCAAGGTGCCCAAAGCCAGAATGTCGGTAGGGGGCCCTCTGGCGGCCGCCCTGTGCACGGCGCACTGGGAGAAAGGGCATCACCTGGGCAGGAGCTGGTCACCTGACAACGCCTATAATAAAGTTCTCTGCATTAGTTTCCCTCAGAACAGAAGGCTGAGGTTCTGTAGGTCATGAAAAGTGTAACGATAAACTGGTTTCATTATTAGAAATATAAATTGGTGGAGCCATGAGTAAAACGTCTGTCCACTGCTCATTATAAGTTATTAGGGAAACATAACTCACTAAAGCAGCAGCAGGAGGGGGATGACTAGCGCTAGAGAGCAAAGTCATTAGGAAGACTGTGTTTATAAGTAAGTAAGTAAGTAAGAGCTTTATTGTCATTGTACACGCATACAACGAAATAGTGTTCAGGTGTCAGTCAAGTCAATATGGGGCCTCAAGCAGCTGCCTGCCTTGCCTAATGGCAATAGGGATGGGATAAACAATAATATTGTTAATTGCGATTAAAAACTGCGACAATTAATTGATCACCACATTTTTAGTCATCGGGATCATTGCGTGAGAAGATAATCGCTAAATACTCCAGAAAACTACAGCTGGCCCCTCTGCCATACAGTACCTCGGTGAATTATAGTGTTACACCACAAAGGGGGCCGACTCCCCTAATCAGTACACACTTTGGCAGAATGAGCGACACACTTTACCCTCCACGCCTCAGAAAGTAAAGTCTGAGGTGTGGGATCTTTGTGGATTGACAGCAAAAGAAATCTAAGAGATGAAACTCTAACATGCAAAACATGTCGAAGAAAAGTATCTGCTCTGTGTGCTAACGCTATTGCACCCCCGGTTTTGAGTTTAATTTGTTTAAATATACTTTATTAGGTCTCACTTATTATGACATTTATAGAAGACAATGAAGAGATATTACCCAATTCCCATAAGTTTCGGTGATTTTTTTTTTTAAACCATAGGCAAATATCGTGATAATATTGTTAATCACAATTACTTTGGCCAAGATAATTATTGTCCTATCCCTAAATGGCGAGCTACACCTCTGCCCTGGTGTGGCCACAGTGTTTTATGTATAGTGGGGAAAAAAAGTATTTAGTCAGCCAACAATTGTGCAAGTTCTCCCACTTAAAAAGATGAGAGAGGCCTGTAATTTTCATCATAAGTATACCTTTTGTACTTGCCTTATAGGCACTCAAAGGGCTTTACCTCAAGGAACCATTCACACTCATTCATACACCAGCGTCAAACACTGGAGGCAAGGCGGGTGATGTGTCTTGCCCAAGGACACAACGACAGTGTGCGCCTACAGGACATTCTGCTCATGCGACGACCCAGCGCCACTGTCGCCCCAGAAATAGAAAAAAATGGAAGAAAAGAGAAGGGGGAGAAGAGAAAGAAAGAAGAGAGAGAAGGGGAAATGGCAAATGGTCACATATATGTAGCACCTTTTGTACTTGCTTGAGGCACTCAAAGGGCTTTACATCAAAGAACCACTCACCCATTCGTCAAGCACTGGAGGCGAGGCGGGTGAAGTGTCTTGCCCAAGGACACAACGACAGTGTGCGCCCCAGGAAAATAAATAAGGGAGAGAAAGAGAAAAGAGAGGGGGGAGAGAAGAGAGAAAGAGTAGGGTAACACTTTATTTTACACTACACTTGATACATTGTACCCAACTAAATTTAGTGCTATAGCACAAACAAACAAACAAACAAACAAACACATTTTTAACTGATCATGTAAAGCGTCTGTCTCTATAGATAACAGTGCTCTATAGTGACCAGTAGAGGACACTACAAACCACCAAATATGATATGTATGTGGGTTCAAAATTGTTCTGTTGCTGAAATGTTGGCCAAATATTTATATTATGTTTTTCACTTATATATTTGTTCACTGATTGAGAAACCATAAATGTTTTTCTCAAGTAAGAATGGTGTTACTTCAAAAGAATATCACTGAAGTAAAAGTAAAATGTATTGTGACATAAAACTACTTGAAGAAGTAGAGTTAGGTCGTCCAAGTCATTGCAGCCATGTAAATAAAAAAGATTTTAGCATTTACTACTTATGTCAGTGTTGCCTAAAGTGGGGTCTTGGGCCTGTTTTCACCGAAGGGTGTCTCCACATCAAGCACCTACAGTTTGACATTAACAATCTATGTATAAAATAATGGCTTCTCAAAACGCTGCTCTGTTGTCGTTATCCATTCACTCCACTCTAAAGCTACTGCCCTGGGGTAAACTAACTGAGGGAGTCTAAGAGAGAGAGAGTCTACCATTTTACGCCACTGGCTCTTCTGACCAACGCCAACTTAGAAAATTGAGAAATTGTTTTGTTTAGATTTGATAATGTGGAAAAAGATTACTTTTTAAACATTTTATATTAATTCCAACATTTCTTTAGAGTGCGTTCACTCATATAGCCTATAGTTCTTTCATAGAAGGGGCAGGGTGTGTGAAGTGTGTTGCCCAAGGACTCAAGACAGTATGCACCTGCAGGACTAAGTATTCAAGCCACTGACCTTCCAATCATGAGATGACCCCCTCTTTATTTATATATATATTTTGTTTTTGTTTAGCTATTCATGTATAAGTGAAACATCACACATGGTCTTGGATGGAGTAAATTATTATTGTAAGGAGTAGCATGAACGGTTCTGTATGGCCCTTGCCTGCCCTGGATTGATTTATGCTTTTGTTTGTTAGACATCTCGGAGCGTCAGTGGGCGTGGCGGCCCCTGTACGTCAGTGGGCGGGGCTGCATTTGTCGCTGCTGCCGCGTCGCCGCTGATGCGAAGCGTACGCTGTCCTGACGCGGTGGGTCCGAGGCGGTGCCAGCTCTGCCCCTGCCTCCTCCTCCCGCGCTCTGCCTGCTCCCAGACTGCGGCGGTCCCGGCACGGTCAGAGAGAGGGGCACTGCTCTGCTCTGCGCTACAGACATGGCGGAGGGGGAGTTGGACGTGGACTCGCTCATTTCCAGGCTTTTAGAGGGTAAGATCGCGCCTAAGAATGTCTTCAGTTTTGGATTTTACGCACGACGAAACGGGCTTATTTTGGATGGAAGCTAACTTGGGCTAGCTTTACGCGCTTGTGTTGCCTTTTGCTGTTGTCGGACGTTCCTGCCAAGCCTCCGCCTTATTTTTTTCCCCCTCTTCGGTGGTTCTTCGTGGATCGTACCAGTTTCCCCACTCGCTAATGCTATATATTTGTTTGTTTCCTGTGGGATAGTCGGCTGTTAGCTTAGCAATGCGCTGCTACTTGACCAGATGGATTTGATCGGCTGGAGAGAATGTTCGGTCCCCAAAGTTCTGGACTGTCTGTACCCCATTTGTGTACGTGACTTGCTCTCGTTCGTCTCACCCTTATTGTGTTAAGATGAAACTATATATATTATTCCTACAGTCCTATACAATCATCATTTAAATATGCATGACACGTGTATTAGTAAGGAATGCAATAAAAGCCTCAGTCCAAACACAGCGTCAGTTATTATGCTGTGTAGTAACGTGTCTGAATTAGCTCAACTATTTTGTAAAGCTCAAAGTGGGAAAGTTGGGTGGGTATTATGATGGAATTACACATAACACGACTAATTGTAGTTAAACGGATATTGTGATGTTTGTGGTTGTTGACACAGGCTTTGGGCTATAATTGCAGGGGAATTGGCTCAATTTGCTGCTCTCAAACTTCAGGGGTGTAGCTGCTGAACACAGATATGATCTTGTGACCAACATAACAAAGTATTTATATTGCACAGGGTTTCGATAATTCATCTTGATACCAATAGTTTAAAGTTTGATGTGATTTTTATTTATTTATTTTTATTCTGAAAGAGTTAAGCTAGGTTTCAAAGTTTTTGCATAAAAGTTACTGTTTCTGAGCATATAATACAATTGACATTCATAACATGAGAATGTACAGGTCAGGATAGTTAATGACCATTAGTTATTGTCTTTTTTGTTTAACCGCCAAAACGATCGATAGAGAGAGAATGAGAGAGTTCGGGAATGTGATGTCATATCGCTAGCGTCATGGGATTAGCAGCAATGATAAATTAATGGTGATTTTAAAAGTTAAAATACTGGAGTTATTGTTCACATTAAAACACTTGGACACCCGAGTTTGTTAGATGTATTTACCAGCAGTAAGTCAGCAGCTAACGGAGTTGTTCCACGGCTTTTTCCCCCTCCACTTTTTATACGGTTTTTAGCTAATGTTAGTCTACGGAAAATGTATGCTAACAGCTGCAAAGATGGCGGATCTCCATGGTAACTGTGGATTTTCCTCAACTCTATTGTGTCTTAGTGAAGTTTTGAAAATGCAAAATACTAGAGTAGTTCATGCTATAATCTTACAATTGAATGTGTTAAATGTATTAAAAAGGAATTAAAGATGTCATTCATTAACTATTTTCCTTTTGTTTGTTTTTTTTAATGATTTTGGCTTAAGTTGCTTTTTGGACATTGTATAGCAGTATGCCAGTACAGTTGACAATTAAGCTTCTCTAAGATGATGTACCGTCTCCATATACAAAACAGACTAACTCTTACGTTTAGCACTCTAAACACTGATTCTTGTACTGGTGTAGCTGTTCCTATGTCAGTCTTCTTAACTCTCCTGGATGTGGACGGACAGTTACAAGGAGATATTTCCCCAAAATTCTGCCTAACTTTTTGAGTAGCTTTTATTTAGCAAACAAGTAAACACAAAGAATCCTATGAACTTGAATTATTGTTGGGAAGCGAACACCCTCTCAGTTTAGTGTTGTTAACTTTGTTTTGCCTATTTGCCTGTTTAAATCATAGACATTATTAATAGACCGTCATTACTCACTCCTCTCCGTTTACCACAATGACCACATTCGAGGGGGAAATTATGGCGGATTTACAGGCTAATAAGGGCATAAGTGCTTCACTGTAGACTCGGCCCTTGCGTGACATGTAGCTCGCGCAGCTCCAATGCTACGACCCCCGTTAAGTACGAGATTTCTAACATTTATCCTACGATAACCAGCCTGGTGCCTCTGATTGTGTCTAACCCAGCGTAATCACAGGAGGAATATCTAGCTGTAGACAGTTCCAAAAAATTAGGCACTGGGCATTAAAGTTGTTTTTAACGTGTCTAAAGTGCAATGGATTCCAATGGGGGGCCTAGCGGCTATATGGTGGTACTACAGCAATGGCGGCCTCCAGTGCCGTCGTCGTCGCAAAGCAGAGCAGCCAGCGGCCATTGGTTTAAATACAGTATTGTATTTACCATGGCTCGAGTAAACCTAGTAAATATAATGCTATACTCATTCACCTATTAACCAACTTTCCTTTACGCCTTTGAACTTTTTCCAACATTAGCTTAACTTTGTATCCTGATGGACTAAACTAAAGTGTACTGTGGTCGGTTATAACTTATCGTACATTTTTTAGGTCTTGGAATGCAACTTTAACACATTTGGTGTCATAATTTTTTCAGGTGGGCCAATACAGCTATAGATATGGGTGATTCCACATGTTGATTTGTTTCATGTTTGTTAGGGATTGGCCTACAAATATGCCATATCCTTTAGGCTTCAAGTTTTACGCACAATAATTTAACTTTTGTGATTCAATGACGCCTCCACTATTTGATACTAGACTGAAAAAAAAAAACATCACAAAAGACATTGAATGTTTTACAAGATTTTGTTTCATGTGGAAAGTCCCTGTGATTACAGAGATATCATCCACAAACAAGATTAAACCGTGTGCATTTTGACATTTAAAGAAGAAGATCTTTATTTATATAGCGCCTTTCACAGACATGGTCACAAAGCGCTTTACATTAGAGCATTGTACATTCACTCCATACTCGGTGGTGGTAAGCTATGTTAGTATTGAGTTGCCTTGGCGCGTTGAGTTGACTTGTGTACGAAATGCGCAGTATAAATAAAGTTGCCTTGCCTAGATTCAGTTTCCCCTGGGGGAGACTGACAGAAGTGCTGTCGCGACTGCACACATCTGCGCCACATCTGACCACCACCATGCATTCACACACTATTCATCCTGGCCCTATTGTACATGTTTTAGTGGTAGGGGAAACCGGAGTACCCGGAGGAAACCTACGCAGACACGGGGAGAACATGCAAGCCACACAGAAAGGCCCCGTCCAGGTGGGAATCGAACCCGGGACCTTCTAGCTGTGAAGCAAGAGCGCTAACCGCTGCGCTACCGTGCAGGGGACCTGTCATGCGAAATCTACTTTTCGTTGCTTTTAACCATGTACTGACGTCAGACTGCTGGCACTGCACAATGGACCAGGATTTTCTTTTTCATTTCAGCCTCATTTTGGTCCTGATGTAGTCCTTTTTAAGTTTTTTCCACAATTTTAAGAACAAAACAATGACTAATTTTGTTCCTTAAATTTAATGGTTAATTTGGTCTTCAAATGAATGGTGTACTAAAGTATCACCATAATGTCATTATGATTTCAAATTTCAAGACGAATGATTGAATTTTGCATTTTTGTCTGGAATAGCATTTTGCTTCATCCACGCAGTCTTGAGCATTTCTGTTCTTGGTGATAAGGTGTCATTTTTCTATACAAAACATTTTAAAAATCGATTTCATTGGCTTTTTATAGCGGGGAAAACCTTCGAAGAACAAGTCCTGGCCCGGTGCCCGGCTGCTGTTGTGTGTTTGGTAGCAGTGGGTGACTTGCGTTGCTAAATAGTGGATTGAGTTGGGTAAAGCTCGTCTCTCGTCCAGCTAAATGCGCGGTATAAATAAAGTTGCCTTGCCTTGCCTTGCCATTCACTCCCCTAACAGTGCCGCCGTAAACACCAGTCCCGGCCCGCCGATAGTGGGCAAACACTAGCCATTGATTTGTTGTAGGCCGGGCGGCGGAGTAGATGCACATGGATTTGTTGTCCCAGGCTAATGACGGCGGATTGACTGGGGGAAAGTACATTTTCGGTTGCAGTGGATTACAGCCTTTTGTACGTAGCATTGGCCACGCAGAAACAGAAATCGCAAACAATTGTGATATGAATGGTTATTATTAGCGCTGGAGAGTTTTGGAAAAATACCTATTTGCCAGTTGTGAACATTAAAATTGCGATTTAGAGTTGCATGCAATTAATTACGTATTACTGTAATGTTTAGACTATCAAACATATAGGCCTGCAGGTGTCTATGTTGTAATGCGCCATCAGCACACTGAAAATAAAGGACTTCTCTCCTTGTGCAGTCACATTTTCCAAGAGAACGATGATCTTTTACAAGAACTTAAAAGTTGATCAATTCGATACCGTTTTGGGAGTGTTGCTGAGTTTAGAGCCGCCCGCACACAGGGCTGGGTCCGTGGTGAATTGCTCAAGGCTGACTTTTGATTTAAATGTAATCAACAAACTCGTAGCTTCATGTGGTTGAGGAAAGCTGTACAATTAATCATTTGAGTATGTTGTGTGGTTATTATTACCAATTTAGTGCACTCTGTAATGCGTCTGCTTGTGAGAGCACCCTTTACAGACGTTCTTTTTGTTGAAAAACTGGCGCAGTTCATGCTCATTATTGTTGCTTTTGCTGTAAGTTGTCGCATATAAAATAAAGCTCAGAGAAGCAAATTTATTATCCTATTATTAAATACATTTACTAGTACGTGGCTGTTTGCGTGGTTTACCTTTTTTGCGGCTCAGTTTGTGAAATGGAGCATTAGATTGACAAATGAAGGCTATATATTGGTAACACATGAGTCTGTAACTAGAGATGGTCCAATATGAAAGTTTTCTGCCGATATCAATATCCGATATTTGCCTCGCTGCTGTGGCCGATATCCGATATTTGCCGATATTTATTTTGACGTTAAAACTCAATAGAAAGGCTCACTCAAATGTTGTAAAGTGCAAATTATCGTTCCACTATTGGAAAATAAACAATACAATGCTTATGTCTAGGACTCACTGTCTCACACACTATGATGGAACAAACAATCCTTTTTATTAGAGAAATATTAAAAAGATCAAATGCAATGTTGGAGTGAAATGTCATTTTGTTTTTAGCTAAATATTTACTCAGACCTACTTATTATACTTTCACCCATCTATTAATGGGAAACAGTGACACTGGGAATATGCTAGGCTACTACTTGTTGTATTTTTATTCAAAACATGTAGCCTACCATGTTGTTTATGTTACATGTTTTAACTTTAAAACAAATCTGATAAACTTCTCTGAGGACAGCTTTGGAATTGCAAAAAAGGCATCATGTCACTTTAACAGCACCTTATTCTGAATTTAGATTATGAGTTGGTTTAGCAGGCAAAAGGCAAACAGTAGATTTACAAGATCAGCATGAGCTTTGAACTGCATTGTTTTCAATGAAAAATGTGCTAACGATCGCAAATGCGTCTAATTAAATATGCATGAAAATGCGGACATAACTCCTCGTTTTCACGGGTCATTAACATGACAAGTGGGCATAGTAAATATGAATACAGACATTATCACCACTGTAGTAAACCTACATGATGACAGAAAGCCAATGTTTACGTGTTGTAGCGTTTAGCCTGTTAGAAGCTATGCTACGCTAACAAATTGAAAGTTATAAATCTGGCGTCAGGACAGAGAAACTTTTGCAACACTCACCATTCAGATGTAGCGACAATCCATCAGAAAAAGATTAATGTTAATCCTGACTCAAAATAATTGTCCTTTGAGGCAGTTTTAGTCCAGTTTGTCACAGCCGCAACTTGTGGCTCTGTATCTCTGTGGTGTCCAAGTGTCCGCTCCGCTTTGTTTAAACTTAGTAAAAACATACTTTCTTTTGGAGACGTGTGAATTTATGCTGGAGTTTCTTTATTTTTAGGAGCCAAGGCAAGGCAAGTTTATTTGTAGAGCACAATTCATACACGAGGCAATTCAAAGTGCTTCACAGTTGCAGAAAAAATTACAAGAAAACAGAAAACATCAACATAAAGTTAATCAATGACAGTAAAAGGCAAGAGTGCAGATAAAATACTTTCAGTTTTCATATGCACGGGTAAAAAGAGCTGTTTTCAGCCTGGATTTGAACATTGTCAGAGTTGAGGCCTGTCTCACATCCTCATGAAGACTGTTCCAGATTTTAGTTGCATGAAACTGAAACGCAGCCTCACCGTGTTTATTATTGACTCTGGGAACCACCAGGAGACCCCTCCCTGAAGTTCTCAGGGCCCGAGATGGTTCATACGGCTCTAACATGTCAGAGATGTACTTTGGTGCTAAACCATGAAAAGCCACTGTTTATTTCAGATAATATGAATAAACTGTTGCCCCAGTCAGGTCAGTGCAGCCCGTCTACACTGCTGCTGCATTCAAGTGCGCTACGACATTACGGCGCAGTAAATAATTCAAAGAAGAAGAAAAAAAAATTGGCCGATATTTTCCCATTTCGGACCAATACCGATATGTGAAAAAAAGGACATATATCGGCCGATAATATCGGCGGTGCAGATATATCGGCCATCCCTATCTGTAACACTTGACTTTTATAATAAAGTAACGCAGTAACGTAACTACTTTTCCTGCGGAGAAACAGGCTAACTTTACAAGTTACTTTTAAAATGAACGTCACCCAACACATGGCTATCATTGTTTGCAAGCAACAAAATATCTTTTCTCCATAAGGGCAGTTGTATTTTTTAATAAACACAAAACCCCAAAATAGTCTGTATCTCAATGTTCTCTTGAACTCTTAAAATTTAGCATAATTCATGAAAAATAACTGCATTATTTCAAGAAACAAACAGAAATCAGATGCATTTTTAGAAACAATAACTTGTGTGGAGGTTTGTCACTGGATGGAAGTGTCCAGGCTTCCAGATGTGAGCTGTGAGTTTATGAGCGCATTGATCTCCTGTCAGACTTTTCCTGCTCCATCCGCACACACAAATGATTTGGTATTTGTAGTCTTGTTTTAGAATGATTTGTTTAAAAAAAATACTTGCACATTTTTATTTTCCATTTTATTGACCATATTATAGTTGAGTAAAATAGCGCAATATTTCAAACAAATTGCCATTACTCTCTTACGTGTCTTCCTGTTACTTACTGCTCATCCCTAGCCCTCCATATTCCTTCAACAATTTGCAAGCTTCCATTTTACAGTCCGCTCACCGCTAAACTGGTCCAACTTTACCCGAATAATACAGTCTCCTAAGTGAGCTCTGACCTTTTCTCCACACAGTCCTGAAATTGAAGCTCGTTTTAGCTTGCTGCACTTCTCTCAGCTTACACTCGCACAGTCGCTGCCCTTTGAGCGCCGCGTCACGTCCCGAAGGCGGTTTTGAAAAGTCTCGCCGTAGCAACCGAAAAATAAGCCTGGGATTCCCTCCGCTTGAAGAGAAGGGAGAGAGACGCGGGGTCCTTCAGGCAGTTTGAAGGGCAGCCCCTGTGTCAACTAAAATGTCAACAGCTGTCCCCCTCAGACGACAGACACTCGCAGCTGAGAACCGACCAGCAGCTTCACGCAACCGCTCATCTGCTCCTGTTTACATTCAGCGTGAAGAACTAAACTACTTTTGCTGCCTCCATTGTGGAAAATAGGAACATGATGGTGCAAAACACATTCAGCTGCAGTTTTAGTTGAAATTTACTTAGATTCAGTTTAAAGGCCTATATCATATTTTTCAGGCTGGTTTGTGCCCTTTTGCCTTTATTTTTTTGTCTTTGCCTGGAAAATATCCATATGTTTGTTGATGAAAAAAATGCAGTAATATGAAAAGCCAGCAGAGGGCACTCCTCCTTTCATACACAGGTGATCAGGGGCAGCAGATGGGGAAGAGAGTTTGGCCACAGACTGGATCAGTTTGTTGAAAATGTGTGGACCTTCATGGTTTTAACAAATCCATCATGTTGTTTTTTAATAAGTTCAAAATCCTTTATTAGAAATGGAATCTTATTTTGCTAGCACTTGCTGCAGCAGATTTGTATTTTGATTGCAATTGTGCTGAGTGCTGTGACTTTCAAATAAGGTAGATTAGTTTCTTCAAGGCACTATACCTCATTTTTAACCTTTTTAGTCAAGATGCGACGAATAAGGTAAAGCCCTTTTAGTCACTTATTGACTATTTGGGTTGTACTCAACATCAGCAAATAAAATGCAATACAAACTTCAAATTTCTGTGAAGCAGCAGTTTTATGAAGAAAAGTTGGAAGAAAAGATTTTTTAAGCTACTGACAGGAAGTGACGACAGATAAAGGTAAAGTTCCACAGCAGTTTGACTCATTTCCCATTCCCATTGACTTAACATGGTCGGCACGGCATCAGTTAAAATAGTTTGCTTCGATCTATGTCACTTCCTGTCATCACAAATAATGTCAAATGAAAGAAAGCTGGGTAACTTTAGCTAGATTTTTAAATAAAGCTGTCTAATGCACTTTAAAACCTGCCAAACTACTTTTGCTTTTGAGTGATTGTTGTGCCGGTTCTTTATGCTTAGTAATGTTTTCATGCCTTTCCACTGGTTCACTGCAGTACACAGACTCAGCTCTACATCCTCAGGGCAGGTGAAACTATTTTAGACACATACTGTATATTTGTTGTACCATTTTGACATTGAGGCGGCGCACTGAGCAAATCTTCCAATTTGGCAAAGCAGCACATTTGTTTTCAGTCAAATATTTTAATGCCCAGTCGACCTCACCTCTATGAATAAAGCCCGCTCAAATCGGCTCACGCAGCACTGCAGCTGCCACAGTTTTTTGTGCTTATCTCACATCAACCTACTTTTTGGGCAAAATCACAACTTTTAGCAAGTCAACAATGCCGTACAAGGGCACTATCTAGCTAAAAATAAAGTCCTTTAAATAATACGAAGCTAGCTCTTTTGTTAGCTGTCGGAGAATTTCAGCTTTTCTCTTTATTGAGTGCTCAGATAATGTTTTTATTGATATTTTTATTAAAACCATGATTTTAATAATCAGTTGCCCCAAATTATGAGCTGCTAATGTGCATCGAAACACTTTTAGTGATTACTAGCTTCATTTGGCATTTTAGCGCTTGTCAGTAGCGTGCAGAATGCTATAATTTCCTGGTGTAGCATTGTGCAGAATTGTTGGAAGTGTAGAAATGTTTTGATTGTAAAAATGCTCTGTTGGGTCAGTGTTAATTGTAGGGATGTAACGATTCACTCAAGCCCCGATTCGATTCGATTTCCAATTTTAAGTTCCCGATTTCGATTTTTTCCGATTTTTTTTTACCTTTAAACTTTTTTTTTAGAAAAGAGTATGACTCATTCATATCAAAGTTTCTTTTGTTTTAACATCTGCATTTTTGTCCTTGTAACAAACTGCAACTGTCTCAGTAAGAGAACTGTACATTACAAAAAATTACAAGACATGAAAATGAACTATAATCGTTTTGACATGAGTGCTTGTAAATTTACATGTTTTCATCATAAATAAGATGTGTAGCAAAGCAAATATTTTGAGATTATATTTATTTTACCAAACCTTTTTTTTTTTGCAGTTTGAACATAATACTACCATTTAGAACTAATTTTACAGTGCAGTATTTTTCACCCTCGAACGCCTCACTGCCTCCCGTGCAGCCTTTGTAATCATAAGGAGGAAAAAGACATGACAGCTCCTGTAGGTATTGGATTAATTGACAAGCGGACATTTGATGAGGATTTCAGCAGAATCAGAGCAGGTTGGTCAGATGTTTGTCAGTTTACGATCTTTGGTAAACTTCTGTCAAAATGCTAAACTCTGCGTTAGCCGCTAACGCTAATCTCGTAGCTGCGTCTGCTGCTTCGATGCCTACACATGTATGTGTTTACATGGTGTGGCGTGTGTTGGGGGTGAGGCGGGTGGAGGTGTGGAGCTTGTCTTGAGAAAAAGTTAACGTCGTTAGAAACAACGAGCTATGTTCCGGTCTATTTCGGTAGCGCAAAATGGAGTAGCTGAGGGTGGCTTTAAAATCGATTCTTTAATTTTTTACATCGATTCACATTTTACGCATATTAAATCGATTTTAAATCGATTTTCGATGAATCGTTACATCCCTAGTTAATTGTCATAAACGATTCTGGTTAAAGAGCAGATGTTAGCCGCTCTGACACTGAGCTAAGTAAAGCCTGTGTAGTTTGCTATACTTCCTTTAGTGCTCATACCCTTTGAGAAACAGGGACACATCTGCCCGATCTGACCAGCTGTATTGGCGCCGATCGTACGAGTCAATCGCACAGCTGGGTTCACATGGGCGCAGCGCACGTGTCTGCGGGGCGGCCTGTCAAACACATCGTCTGACAGGATCAACCAGATCCACACTCACCCCGGCTAATGACTGGCACAGACACAAGGGCCTGTGGCTGAGCTGCTAAAGTAAGCATTCTTTTGCATCACAGCCGTTTATACTTTACTATCACAGGTGAGTTAGAAGTGCAATAACACTGATGCGTTCCTTTTTCTTGCTTCTCACTTTAAATCTCACTTCAAAATGTCTTTCCCTACAAAATTTTAGTTGGTTTGTTTATCCATTGTTAAGAGAATTAGTCAAAAATAAAAATGTTATTGCATTTTTTAAAAGGAAGTCTTGGTCATGGACCAAAAAAAAATAAAAAATCAATCTTCAAGCCAAGTTCACAGTGAGCTGAAATGTGTTGATTTTACATTTGAAACACTGATGTCTCGGATAGTTAAGGATCGAAGACCGAAACTGAATTCTACTGTACTACAGGTAACAATATCTCTGAAATGAAGAACAACTGATTGACAGTAGCATTTTGTATGTGATCGTAATCATTGCTCAAGAAGATAACCGTACAAAGAGAGCACATGTTAATGTAAACAAACATCATGTTTACAAGGCAAAGATGTACCAGCACTGTCAGTCCAGCTACAGCAGGATTTTACCAAAGATCTGCTTCCACTGCTCGGACTAAAGGAACACACCACAGAGGAAACAGAAAACCTTTCTCTGAATGATACAGTTTATCATGTCAACAGAGCCTCGAGCGCAACGCACACCAAAACGCCTTGACGCGCGGCAAAAGAGCCGCCTCCTTTATTTTCTATGAGAGAACGCAGACTGAGGTTGCAGTGACGCGTGGCCGAAGGATAAATCGCATTTGCAATTGTATCGCGATATTACACAACGTGATTTCGGCGCATGCAGCTGATGGCCGAGGCACATAGAAGTGAATGTAGTGGCGAGAGACAACCGCGACGTCCGCTCCGCGCTCCACCGCATGCTTTTGTTTACTTCTCAGTCTACTTAAGGTGCACGGTAGATCGTGGATGTACTGTGAAAATATCAGCGTTTATAATGCAGCCACCGCAAAGGACTATTGCTTTTTCCTCTGTTAGCATTGCGTTAGCTGCAGCGCTAATCCCTCTGATGCACTGATCACAGAAACTCTCCTCCGGATTCACACGTTTGTGCCTCCACAGAAGGTGAGCCTGTGCTGCTTGTTAAAAGTAAAGAGTCCTTTGCGACTTTTGGAGGCTTATGTTTGGGAATGTTTTGAATAAAGATAAGAATTTATCTCACAACCACTGACTAATATACAAGAGCAAATAGCAAGAAATTATTTGGGCTATTTACAAAAAAAAAAAAATCAGTATAAGCTTATTGTAAATTATGTCAATGGCTATGTGGACTATTTTGAATTATATTCCATATGATTATAAAGAACTTAAGAGTAAGCAATACTTTATTAAGTCAGTTGTAAATATTTAATAAGCGGATTCAGCATTTCACCGAGCACAAAGCATGCTGGTCCAGGTTAAAGGTCAGGACTACCCAGCTGGTATCCCAAACTGTGTACATGACTGAGTCTGACACAGATATTGATTATATTGAGCGTTGAAAATCGATGTTTTAAAAGAATTTTGAAAGAAACGGGGACACTGTGTTACTGGGGAGAGAAAAAAGAACTTGTGGCCCTTGCTAAATAAATAAAATAGAACAGTTTGTATTCTTGAAGACGGCGTGTACTCAGTCACTGATTACTATGACAACGGACAGCGCCATTTTAGCGTGTTTCCCGTTGCCTGACATAGCAATGGATCAATCAAGAATGACCCTACATTTGGCATGGAAAACAACATGACAAATGGCCGAAATCAGGTATGACACTGTGCAGTCTGACATAGCAACACGTAGCAACCAGTTAAGCGTGGTTTTAGCACAACAGAAAGCAACAGGCCGCAGCAGCGTCACTTGTAACTTCATGTTTTGAGAGGAATTTCCATTTAAGCAGTGATTAAAACGAGAAAAATGACAGTATTACCTCCTGAGCGGCAGGGACTGATCAGATCCACATCAGGACACAGTTTTCTTTCAGCCACAAGCTAAACTTTTCTAAACACACTGCGCTCTGACAAAGCAAAAGCACTTCACATGTCAAAGATCTTTACACAGTACGAGCACTCACTATGTCACTAATAAATTACCGAAACTTTACCAAAAATGTCTAATACAGAGTGAGCACTCACTCTTCCACAAACAAATCTTTGATTTCCTCCGGTGCAGCTGGAGTAAACTTAATAACAACAGTACGTGAGCTCAGGCTCTGGGTCTGCCGCTAAAGGTAAATAGCCTATATCTTTCTTGTTGTCACTGCTGTGTTGTGCTTTTCTCTCGGTCTAAAAGCTCTAGTTTCTTATTCAGTCATGGTTCAGTCTGATTTGTAACCGGTGTAGTCTACGTCCCGGTTTAGTCCTCAGACCTGCCGCAGACCGCGGCTGTGCCCAAGTTGATCTAGTTATAGCTTTGCTTCGCTTAGTAGCTAAAATTGGCACCGCTTTCCCTGCCAGATGTAGGTATTTCATGATTGATCCATGGCTATGTCAGGCAACTGGAAACCACGCTAAAATGGCGCTGTCCGTTGTCATTTGGTTACAAATTGCATTACTAGTTAGCTATATGTCAAACTTACACATTTAATCCATTTGTCACGACGTTCTGGATCTTTTCTTTTAGTAGGAAATTTGATGAGTGCGTGTGGCGGCTCGCATAAAACGCTGTGAGGTTCCTTTATTGCACTCGTGAATAGGGCAAAACTCTTCCATACACTGATTAAGCCCATGAGGACAGTCACACTGCAATGGAGAATGAATATGATATATCGCCATAAAACCACTTTCAGTGCCATAATAGTCACTAAATAGCCGGTTGTTCCACTATGATATTATGGTTTTAATGGGCTTTGTTGACACCGTGGGTAGTTGTGAACTTTGCGTACTGATAATGCTGATTTGGCTTATTGTATTGCAACAAAAAGTTATTAGCGGGAAATCACAATATTGATTTTTGGCAAAATCGTTCAGCCCTAGAATCCAGACGCAACGCAGCAGAGGAAAACACAGGCTTTTAACCTTCTGAAGAGGCACAGACGAGTCTCTGGCCTGTGACAGACAAAGAGACCGCCGTAAACTTTGTTTGGAGGGACGAGAGAAACCGCGGAGACAGAGAAACCATCGCCAGGGCTCAGGCATCAGGAGAAGCATGTTAAACTCCTGTCTGTTGCCAACTTGCTATTAACCTACAAAAAAGAGCCACGTTTGCTCTCTCTCTTACAACACGGACATACGTGTCTTCTTTAATTTATGACAAATGCATAAAACACGTGTTTAATGCCCCGCATGGTTTGAGAACAGCCTCTGAAGTGCCGTGACACGGCGCGCTCCAGTGTGTGTGTTGAAATCCTACATGGACGCACGTCAGAGGACGTGCCGTGGTGTGCTGCGTTCTGGTGTGCGTTGGCCTTCAGTCTGAACCAGTGTTGAAGCTGCTCAAGATGTTAGCATCCTACTGCTGTTAGCATTTAGCCTCAATACAATAAACACATGTGCGGCTCACATCTATAAACCATTTGCTGCTTTTAAGTAGTGTCAGTAACTGTCCAGGCAGTTTACAAGGATCCTAAGTTTTCAGTTTTGACTTCAGTCAGTGATGCATAGTTTGATGTGGTATACACCAGGCAAGGGTCTCCAAGATGGCAGAAATAACAACAAAAGTCGGGTATAGTTAGCTGTTGTTATGGAACCAGATTACTAAATAGATAATGTTCTCTACCATCAAACTCGATTACTTGTTCATAAAAATGAATGTTTACTTTTTGTGTTGTCATACTGCAGCAGATTCCTTCTCAGCATTATAGTAAAGACTAAGACCTGAAAAAGTTAAACAAAGTGTCTTTTGCCTTGGGCTGAACAATAGATGTCACAAATAGTCCTGTTTGGACACATTTTGATGAAAAACATAATTGCTTATGAGTTTTGTTTAAATTTGAGTGATCTGTGTGGAAATGGTTCAGTAAAATATTGCAGTAATATTATCACAAAGTTAAAGACTGTTCTCGAATATGGAAATTTTTTTTTGTGTTGCCATATTTTTGGCTAATGTAACTCTTTGGGCATAACCAAACAAGGTGGATTTTCCGCATAAAGTTTGATTTATGATATTAAATCCTGAAGAACACTTGCCAGGCCTTAAAATATTTTTTAGTTTTTAAACTTTTGTTCTTATTAGATTGCTTTCATGCCGTCTACCCCAATGTTGTATAGGTCCTGTTTCCCCCTTCAGTTTCCAGAATGCAGCTGCATATTTACAAACCACTCTGTTGTTGTACGCAGCTTTCCCCTCTGGCCCCACGCTAAGCCAGTCACAGCAGAGCCTCTGTCTGTATGGTGCCAGGGCAGGTGTCCCGTGGGCTGGACATGGCATGACCATGGCTAACCACCACTGCCCCGCACGGTTAGCCACTCACAAGCAGAGAGCCTTTGCGCAATTTAGGCTTGTGGGGAAAAAAAAAAAGACTCTGGAGGGGTGTAACTCAATCAGGCTATGGCAAATCTGCTCAGAATGGAAGTGTCCCTGACCTAGTTTTGTGGGCAGGGCACCCACTTTCTACAGTTTGGTCAGGACAGGAGAGGGGGATATGGAAAAGCTGCTCGGAAAGACACATTATGCTTTATTCTGGCTTTCCAAAGTCACACTGCGGAACAATTTGGCACTAAACTATCATAAAGCCGATCATAAAAAACATAAATAAACATGGCAGTGACACCAAACATGCTCCTAATGATCAGCTAAACCGTGGGTTATCAAAATAAAGAGGACTTGATGTATTTACTCCTGTAGACAAACATCACCGTGGAGACGAGCCGGTCCCAGCAAAGTCAGGTCAAAGTAAAATCATGTCTTTGGAGATATTTTTCACCAACGAAAACACCCACAATTAAATAAATTGTTGCACTTCTATTTATGAGGTAAAATGTTCCGCAGTGTGACAAAGTAGAATAATGGAAACGGGACATACGGATTGCAAGAGTTTTGCCATTTTAAAACGTCTGGACTCAATGGAATGGAAGTTTGGACGGGTTTATCAGTCCCCTGTTGCTAGCGAATAACGAGACACATGTCATTCAGGAGGCAATTTGAGTGCTAATCTGATCAGAACATGTCTGTAGGGGTAGTCTGGAGTTTCACAACACAATATGACGAACAAAGTGACGACAACACAAGGAACAATCTTAGATGTGTTTTTTGCAGGTCGTAGAAGTTTTATAATTTGATCATCATCTGTGTTTCTGTAAGTTCATCCCAGTTGTTAAATCTCTGTTTCTCACAGAAAGGAATTCCCTGTGTTTTTCGCCCGTTGTTTTGGTCAGGGTGGACTTTCGCTGGCATGGCGCTCTGTTATGGCAACAACAATGGTGGAGTCTGCGCGATGTCGGCCCCTGGCACCAGCCATGGAACCAAGCCCACTCACCCACACCCCCCCCCACCCGTTTTTCAGTCACAGAGCCCCACCACCATCGCTGAAATAGTTGGTTCGAAAGTCGATGAACACGACCAGCACTGGCATTTTCATCCACAAGTAGTTTATTTGAAGGGACGCATATGAGCTACCTTTTTAAATTTGTACTAACAAAAATAAATCGGTCGTCAAAATGGACACTGTACTTTAACCTCCTACACTATCTCCCCCACCATTTCTCCAATTCAAACCCACCAGTCCCTCCTCTCAATTCCATCCTTTCTTCTACTGTTACAAAGACCACCATTCAGTCAAACAAAACAGACCGAGAGGGGGGGGGGGGGGAGAGAAATGGCCGACAGAAAATGCCTGGGGATTTCTCCAGACTTAACATTCAGTCCCTTGGCGCTTTTTGTAAGGGGCCAGTGTGTTCCGTGGATGGGAGACTTCGTAGGAGCATTGAAAGGGGGCTGTGATTTGGATGCATGCCCAGGAATGGAGAAAAGAGCTAGAAACAGTCTGACATAGCACTTTTTTTATATATATATATAGAGAGAGAAACAATGGCCAAACATGCACAGTCATAGCTGCTTAGAATTCGAGAGACGTTCAAGTGCGCTGTTTGCTGCTTAAAACTTTACAAGGGTTTTATTTACTGGACAAATTTAAATGAATCTAATTGATATGGCCTATTCATTTTCAGTAAACTTGCCGTCGTAGGTACTTTGAATTCAAGAGACGTTCAAAGTGCTTTGCTTGCGGCTAAGAACTTAACAAGTGGCAAGAGTTCAATTACACAGTCTGGAATCGTAGCTGCATCTATTATTGTAGGCTTTGTAGGAAGTTGTATTAGGAAATCCAAATTGGTGGGGAAAACAGGAAATGGACATTTGAAATATCCTCCTTCTCCTTTCTGTTTGACCTCAAAGTGTTTGGTAGTTAGCGTCACTAGCTAATTTGTTTGTGTACAAACTCCAAATCATCAATCCCCAAAAGAGACATCTGGAAACATAGGCTTTTCTGAGCTTTTGACATCGTTGTATTGTTCCCTCATCAAAAGCATACCTGGAGAAATGTTGCTTCATTCACACAGATTTGAGTCATCTCGTTTCATTTGGTCGTTTCTTCTTCTACTGCTAAAGCACTCCGATCTTTATCTCCCGGATTTTATTGAGTCGTATTGGGAACATGAGACTGTTCTCCACGTAATCCATTCCTTGACCCGTTCTGTGCAGATCTGCGCTCAAAGTGCGTTCATCAGAGTGTCTTTTAACATTCTTTAAAGGGATGAGTTTACAAGCGCTTTTACAAGTTTCTGGGAGTTACACTGTCACGGCAACATCATTGCAAGATTAACTTGTGTTGGTACGCGGGCTAACAGACCGCATATTATTACACCCCCCCCTGGATTCCATTGCTGCCCCGTCTGTTCCCTGCACTTTTTCCATCACCACCCTGGGCCGCCTGACTATATATGGGCATGCCTTCAAGAAGCACCCTTATCTTCCCCTGCTCTCCCTTGGTAACCGTTAAAAAGCAAAGAAAACAATTGACCTGTTCTTGAACTTCCAAAACGAGCAGCGGGGAAGAGAAACACAGCCTGATTTGGACTGGTACGTAGTACTTTAATCGCATGATGATATGTGTAGCTGCTTTGTGAACTCTGGCCTTTTGTTCCCGACTCCCATAGCAACAGGGGGACGCTTGCTTCAAAAATGTTTTTTAATTTCTAGTTCAGCACTTCAGCATAAATCTGAAATACCCTACATTGACTAAGACTTAGATTGTTGTTACTTATACCTTTGTTTGCCCTCGATACATTTCAAAGTACAATTAACATTTATTGAATTGAAACTGAGGTTTTAGCTACTGCAATAACCTAACCTCAGGGCACTGCCGGCTGAGTGGTGGACATGTTCGCCAATCAGAATTATCGAGCCTTGCTGCCTTTGCTGCCTTTGCTGCCTCTGGCTGCTGACAATCAGAAGTGGCTGCAGGAGAATCATGTTTGTCTGTGCTGCAGTCGCTGAAAACAGACCCCGCGTCTCACGCAAACTATTCTCACCGCTCGTAACAAACAAGTGTTTTGCGACCAGCAGCAGAAGGTCAGGTTGTTTCATTTGTTTGCAGAGCGGGTTGTGGGCGGTCATAAAAGCCCATTGCCCTATGTGCATAGCATCGTATTAAACTGCGTCTAAATGTAACATATTTACAGCAGGTTTTTGATGTAAATATGAAGCGAACTTTCATAAAACAAGCAGCGTTTTGCAGCTTGTGATTCGGAGAATGCTTTCATGCAGCTGAATAGGATGAAAGAGTGTGAGAGCGCCACATTCATTGAATGATTCAAATGTAGCATGTTTTTCTGACAACTCCATAATATGCCTCTTTTCCTCTTGCAGATTTATATCTTGTTGCTGCATGAAGCTGAAATTTAATAACTGAGTTATAGGCCGTGAGACGGAGGGTCAATCGGTACCATTTTGAGGGATTAAACCACATGGTGATTTTTGTGTAGATATATGACCCTGTGTTTGGAAAATGTGTGATAGCATTAGATTCAAGGTAGTTTTTGGATATGGTGGATGATTTTCAAATATCACAAGAAAAAGGGTTAAGTGAACTCTGACTTGGTGGCATTTTACAATAATTCTGTCTAATGCCCGAGATTTGCCATATTTGTTACTTTATTAAAGAAGTATTAATGAAACAGAGTTTTCTTAAAGGGTTCCAACCCGACATTATGTGCCTTTGGGAACAAGTAAGCGGTAGGGTCCATGCATACATTAAATCATAGCGTTGTCAGAAGATAAATAATTTTCAGTCTGGTCTTGAGAAGGTTTTGGAACATGAGCAAAAGCATTTATTTACAACAAATTTAACAGGAATTAAATGAACATTTTATGGTAAATGGCAAATGGTCTCAAATTATACAGCACTTTTCTATCTGCCTCAGGCCCAAAGCGCTTTACAGCAAGGAACTTGTCACCCATTCACTCTCTCATTCATACACCAATGTACACAGACACTGTAGGCAAGGAGGGTGAAGTGTCTTGTCCAAGGACACAACAACAGTGTTGTTCAGGGGCTGGGATTCGAACCCCTGACCTTCCGATCATGAGACAACCCACTCTAATAGCTATGCCATTATTTTACACAAAGAATGCAATTCATGCTACTTAACCTATTAGAAAAGGTACATTTTCACCCACTGTACTTATTTACTCTTTGATTTGTGATTTGTGTCACATCTAGTATAGGAATGACTCCCCATGTCCACTTTCATCAGTTTCTGAAACATGTTTGATTCTCAATATCTGGCTCAAATCCGTGCACTTGAGTCCATTTGCATTTGTAGTGGACGAAGTGCTTTGGACAGTTGTAGGCCAATAAATCTAACTGAGCTTCAGGTGCTGGTTGGCTAGCCATCCACTGAACTACCAGCTGGTCAACTTATCTCACAGACTCGATCTTCAATTCATGACCAACAGGGCTACAGTAGGTCCTTGAGGGTCCCTTTCCAAACCTCTCCTTCATAATACAGCCTGGTAGTTAGCTCTTTGGGCATGCTTCACTAAGCAATCTCCGCATGGTGGAAGCTGATGGCTTTCTATCTCACCCCTCATGGCACAAAAGTCTTTCTTTTTGTACAAAGGTGCCCAAATTGTGTCATGGAAAGCAAGGGACATGATCAAAACATCTGTGTCCTCCGAGCAGATGACAACAGCATTATACCCCTCTTCAACTGCATGGGTGGCATGGAAAAGAAGTCAATCATCAGCTTCTTCTTGTTGGCACTGGAGACTTGGGAATAACTCACTGTCCTGAGCTGTGATTCTAAAACACTCATCACCGACAGTTGCAAAAAGAGTTTTCTCTATGAGCAGTTCCCTGCATTTGGACTTACTCCACTCCTTCACGCAGGGGGCGATGGTGGCGCAGATGGTAGAGCGGGTATAGTCTCATGATTGGAAGGTCGGGGGTTTGAATCCCGCCTCCTAAAGGTGCACACTGTCGTTGTGTTCTTGGGCAAGACACTTCACCCACCTTGCCTCCAGTGTCTGCGTACACTGGTGTATGAATGAGAGAGTGAATGGGTGAGTGGATCCTTGCTGTAAAGCACTTTGAGTGCCTAACGTAGGTGGAAAAGCGCTATATAAGTTGAGACCATTTACCAATAAGATTAGGTTCAGCTGCTCTGCCTGACTCAGTGCCATTGAAAAGACTTGGCAACATCTCTAAAGGTAACTTCAACACCTTTTATAACATGAAGACAGATATTGAGCGTAGTTCACATTGTCAAAGGCGAAACACCATGGTAGGAGTAGGAGAAGATGTCAAAAGTCCAAATTCCTTCACGTGAGGATTGTTGAAAGACCAAGGACTACATCCTCCACAAATTCCACATTTGATATCCAGCAAGCTGAGAGATCGCCATTGCTATGGCGGAGGTCTAGAACACCTCCAGATAAAAGTGGACTGTTCAAAACTGAATGTCAAACAACTGGCCAAAGCAACCGCCTGCGCTAAAAAGGAGTTGACCTCATAACTTTTTTTCCCCAAAATTGCTAGTCTGGTCTCTAACTGATTAGTGAATTCTGACCATGCCAGTCTCATCATGGCTTCATAAATGCACTTGTGTACTCTGCACGGTAATAGTGTTTCCCAGCCATCACCCCACTTATGGGTCCCTGAGCAACTATGCCAGCTTCAATGCAAACATCCCTCAGCCCACCATCCTGAAATCTCCTACCAAGAATAGACAATGCATTGGAGATAGTATGAATTGTCAATCAATCAATCAATGGTTTTGTATAGCCCAATATCACAAAAGGAGTTGCCTCACAGGGCTGCACTAAATATTAAGGCAATTAAACAAAACAGTAAATAAGACAATGTAAAGTCCAGAAAAGTGAAGTATCCAGGCAAACATAAACATAATGTCCAATTAAATGTCAGCAGCAGGTGATGAGGAGCAGCGTGGATGTCCCCTGTCCATAGACTCTCCAGAATAGCAAGAAAAAACTTAAAACCCCAGGGGGAGAAAAGAGAAACCACAGAAGGAGAGATCCAGACTAGAGAGACCCAGGGCCGAAGGAGTCCCTCAGCAGAGGAGGCAAGATCACAGCAGACGTCCCACAGACCACAGAATTGTTCTTTATGCATCCAAGCAGACTCTAGGACAACTACCACTGAATCCAGATGCAACTCTTCACAAATGAGGTCAGAACGCTTAAAGATCTCATACACAGTGCTCTTTTCAGCAGCTGGCACATTTGTGGTAAGGTGCTACTACACCCTCTCAGATTTCTACTTTGTCATGGATTATTTTATCACGGATCTCTAAAGGATTATCTTATTTTATGTTGAAACCAGTCCAGCTTGGGACAATTTGATGTTCAGCTTGTGGCTGCCTCATAAGGATCCACACCATGTTTTGCACTGAGGAAGTCTGGCTCGACTCTTTCATCTCTTGGGCATAGTCATTCCATTTCATGAGTGGATGTGGTCCAACATGTGCTCCAGCCACATCAGCATCTAAAGTAGTATGTTCAGCCTCAATTGAAATCTACTGTAGCTTTTCAACTCATGGAAGTTCAGCACTGGGCAGGTGAGGACCCCATACACCTTTGCCTATACTGCTATCAATCAATCAATGGTTTTGTATAGCCCAATATCACAACAGGCGTTGCCTCATAGGGCTATGCCAATAACCATGTGTGATGTCTCCTTTCCGATGATTGTCTCTTCTAGTCGATCAATATCTGCTGCTCCATGCTGGATTGGTGAAGATATGTGCCTTAATGGATGCTGGAATCACTGCCTTTCGATTAAGTCCTGGTGCTAGTTTTTGCAAGCACAAGGCAAAATCGTATAGAATTACATGAAAAAATCCAAATTAGAAAAAGCATGGGATCAGATAAAATCATATCATGTCACCATACACTATGTTCAGTTGAACGATTTTCAACATAACGTTTCTCAGCCCCCAGCGACCTAGAAAGGTGGTTGACACATCATATTAAAGCCCAGACATTGCTCTTTTCAATGCAAAAAAACAAGTCTCCATCACAACCTGTTTCGGAGATATACAACCATTCACCTAATCGATCTGGTAGAGTTCACTTTTTTTAAGATTACACAGCAAATTATAATGATGGACAGGCCATTAACTACTCAGTTTCTCTGAAAAGCCAATGAATGTTGGTTCTGTTATTGATGGTCTGCAAGATCCTGCATTTTGCAAAAGAAGAGAACAACCACTTGGATTATAGAGGCATTTTTATCTCTAGTAGTCACTGAACACCGTATATTGAGATGGGATGATACAAGTGTTGATTTCTCATGAAAACTACCATGGATCAGATGCTATCACACATTTTCCAACACTAGAGATATGTACCTTCATGAAAATCAAAAGGAAATTTAATCCCTCAAAATGGTACCGGTAGCCCAAATTTGGGGTCCCGTCTCATGGCCTATTAGGGCTGGGGGAAAAATCGATTTGATTTTAAAAAATTGAGTTGGTAGGTCAAATCGATTCATATTTAAACAAAATGTTTTAGATTTTTTTTTATTGGGCCATGAGGTGGATCCTCTCACTGACCCACTTGAGTACGCACTTTAATTAAATACAATAAATATATATATTTAAAATATATTCACAGTTCGCAGTTATTTTGTATTAAATGGCAAATCGAGTTTTTTATTTTTAAAAATCGCAGATATAATATACTATGAATATACTATATTCAAAATCGCAAATTTTTTGGGGGGAGGGGGTGAAAATCACAGATTTCGGCCAGCTCTAAACTGAGTATACTGTGATGTTTAACAGCAGTTTTTATAAAGTGTACAGCTCAATGTTCAGTTGCATGAAAATAAAACATAGGCATTATATAAAATATAAATGCATTTCTCCTTTAGCCGTTAGCATTAGCCATCAAAACAAATTTCAAGTTTTCGGCAATCCATCAACCACATTTGTGATGCCAAAACCTGGTTATAAATCATTACTGATTGTACGAACATTTAATACAGTATGTTAGTGATAAAGACTAGAGAACCACAACTTGTAAATGTCATGAAATCAATGTGAATGCCAATGTGTGTCCGCTATATTTTATTTAGCTATGACCACAAAAACAATGAACACAATGTACAGTCTTGTAATTTCCATCTTTCCCATTTCGCATGTAGGCTTACCATAATAGTTCGGAATACGCAAATGCTGAAAATATTTGTATGTTTTCAAAGAGTAAAATGATGCTAGCTTGGCACTACCTCTGTTGTTGTTAGCATCGGGCACTCCCACATATTTGCTGTGCCAGTCCTCTGCACTCATAGCAGGGAGCTCTCCTGACTGTTGCGTACAATGGGACGATCTAATGTGTGTGGAATGTGGGCACTTGTCAGGGAGGGCTGAGGTACAGTACGAGGTGACGTCACTGCAGTTCAGAGGACAGAGCAGCCATGACCTCAGCCACTCAAGAGGAGACAAAGGCAGAGGTTGCAGTAGTGAGTGGCTACTGCCTCTCACTACTATCTGTCTCCCTGTATTAGAGCTAATCTTTGCTCTATGTAGGGTGACATATTTGTATTAAACACTTGCGATATCCAGGAAACCTTGTTATGCCACCATAGTTAAGTAATTCGGTAGAATAACTGAATAAACTTAAAGGCTTGTCCAAGTGTTTCCCAGTTGACAAATATATTTTAGTAGCAACTACAAATACTTATTCAATCATTGCATTGCACTCTGTTTTTTGTAGCTCTGTGTCTTGTCTTATCGCTGAATGAAGCTAATCTTAGTCTGCTACAGTGAAGATTGTTTATTTTCATAAAACACATCAGAAGGAATGATTCCAAGAAATGTGTTCTTGTAAAATATTGTAGTTGTGTATTATGCTGTTGACAGTAACCTAAAATACTTGTTAGAAGTACATCTGAAACACAATGTAAACTGGCAGAGTGGTTGGTGTCATCCAGGAGATTGGTTTCCATCCTTGGGCTAACTTCAATTAAAAAAATAAAAAGTATACTCTTTGTTATCATCCAGAGACGGATCAAATGCAAAATGTGATATGACAGGTTTGTTAAGCCTCATTGGGACACAATGTTTTGTCAGACTATATTGTACAGCAGTTTTATTATTGTGGCTGCGCTATATATGAACAGTTTGTCCTTGTTCTATTAGGCCAGTTACTCCCAAAGGAGTGTTGCGGCCCTCTTATCGATCCGAAGATTCTATGGAGCCCCAATCAAAGTGATTCACTCTGTAAGAATTTGTCATGCTTTTCCTGCTTAAATATAATCAATCAATCAATGGTTTTGTACAGCCCAATATCACAACAGGAGTTGCCTCATAGGGCTGCACCGAACATTAAGGCAATAAAACAGAGCAGTAAATAAGACAATGCAACGTTCAGGTGAATCAAGTATCCAGGCAAACATAATGTCCAAATAAGCGTCAGCAGTGGGTGTCGACGAGCGGTGCGGGTGTCCCCTGTCCTTAGATTCTCCAGCACGGCAAGGAAAAACTCAAAAACCCGGTGGGAGAAAAGAGAAACTTGGGGAGAACCACAGAAGAAGAGATCCACTCCCATGCACGGACAGGCTATAGAGACCCAGGGCCGATGGCGCAAAGTTTGCAGTAAGCTTAAATATAATAACACCTAGGAATGACTGCAAGCTATATGCTGATTTAAAAGTACACATTGTAGTATATAAATGTTCCTTTTAAACTAAAGTCCTTGCTTTCTAAATGTTTTCAATGTTCTTGTTTTTTCTTTGGGGCCTCTTGTAGGACCCCACTTTGAGAGACGACTACCATAGACTATATAACTAAATCATTTTTCCTCATGGAGCTCTGTTGATGAGGGCAACAATCATACGGCTGATTATTTATCCATAATTGTTCTGGCAAAGGCCTGTGACCCATGCGTTTGGAAACACTGCTTTATAATACTGTGTAGAGACGTTTTGTTGGAATAAACGCACCACTACCCCATTTGTTCCCCTCCAGATTATTCGATCTATCAGTGAACCCCAGTATCTATTACAATGCATTCTCCAGCCCCGCCACGCTCTCTTTCTCGACTCATGTTAGTATGCAGGGCGTGGGCTGAGGGAGACACCACATTGCCTCCCCTGATAGCGCTCCGTTACACCTAGCACGCGCCCGCAAATTGGCCCTGGAGCTGGTTGCCATAGCAACCGTGTGTACGGATACCTGGGATACCTCCTGTCCGTAGTCCGTATGTGGCTCTGTCTACCTCCAGCGCAGTGCAGCAGTGACTGACACACATCTGGCAAAAGAAGGTCACCGGGTGCAAACTTGTAAGGAGAAATACGGCATCCTTGTTATGTTCCAAAAAGTTATGATGATAGTCAAATATTGTATTCTACGGCTGAGGCATTGAAGCTGTAGCCATTTTTTAAAACAATATCCGAACTGAACTTGGTTTGAAGTTCTGTTACCTACTATTAAGCCTGTGTGACCAAATAATAGCCTTACCTTTCACCGGGTTGCAGTCGTTCCAACATTCTGCCGGAGTAGTGTAATAATAACACAGTCCAATCCAACATCCAGTGTGTTAACATGCAGTGCACACACAGACTATTCCAGTAGTTTGATAGACCATTGCAGTGGGAATTCACTCTTCAAATTTACATGCAAGAGAGGGAACTGAACAGTCTGAGTCTTTATCAGCATGTTTTACAATGCAGTTATAAAATACGTCCATGTGTCTTAATATATTAGTAAGTCAATTAGTTTTAATATTATACCAACGACAGTAGAGGAGGCTTTGAAACTAACAAAAGGTAGTGGGAATTATATCAGATTAAAAAGGTCACACTATCAACTTTCAAAACAGCACTGTCTTTTTTTATCAATACATTTTTATTTTAGTTAATGCCTTTACAAAATCCCAGCTCCTTTCAGATAAGGGGGTGCTTGGAGTATAAATTAATTTAATTAAAAACCCAAAGGGTACGTAAGGCAAACAAAACAAGTTGATAACCACTGACATAGACAACATTATGTTGCAATTTTGGAGACTTTCTGACCCCAAAGACCCAACTAACAACCATTGACAATTTGGGTTTCTGATTAATTCCCAGAATCGGATAAATCGCAAAGGCTAATCTGAAATCATCCCTGTGAATGTGAGTCATGTGGCCATTTGATAAGGTAGAACATAAGATACGTATAGGGATGGGACGATAACCGGTTTCAAGGTATACCACGGTATCAAAATGCTACGGTATCACTACCGTGAGGATTCCCTGTCTGACGGTATTAAAAATGCATGTTTTATATGCCATTTTTGCCCCAAAAAAAGTTGCGCTCCGTGCAAACCCCCGCTCTCCCCTTCTGCTCCGCTGCTCCTCACCTGAACCCGCGGCGCAGTCCCTCTCCCTCTCTCTCTCGGCCGTCACCCTGTTGAACACGGCCCGTAGCAGCAGAGTAAAAAGTCACTCTCCTCCGTGAACATGAACACTGCCTCTGAGATTAAGCTTTGTTTGGATCTATTGCGTTAAAAGCTACCAAGTGCGGCTGAGAAGCAGCTGTTTAGCGCTTTAGCTCTGTAGTTCGCGTTACGCTAACCTGTTAGCTTTGTGGTTTGGACTGTTCATCATCCGTGTCTGATCATCACGCTGTCTGATGAACGACAGCGTGTAGACACGCTCTAGACAACACTGTTTTACGTGTTATTTTTCAGAAGACGCTCAGCCTTCCTTTGCTAAATGCTCATCAAAGACGCACTGTTTTTCATTTAGCTCCAAACTCCACTCGCTGTCACACGCCGCCAGGGCTACTACTACTAGCTACTATGTGATGTAAACAAACCTACGTGCTACTCCACTAAATTCTCCCCAAACAATAATCTGATGCATCGCATACGCAGATAACATGATTATTCTTTACCCTCTAGGCGTCACTGCAGGATAAGGGTTAGACATAGGTGGGAACCTTTACCTGATGCAGTTTGCTAGTCGGTCAATTATTAGACACGCACAAGTTTGTTGACCGCTTGATGCAACACTTTTGTATACTATTAGGATTATTTTTTTAAATATGAAATTGAATGCGCAGACTACTTTAGTAAGAAATCAAGCAGCAAATTATAATGGCAAGCCTGCCTTTGGACGTTTTTGGGAAGACATCGAACAAGCAGTGATTAGAGCATCAGCGAACATGCTCCGTCTGTGACTAAAGTGATTAAGGTAAAAATATCCCTTTGTTTAAAGTGTTATTTTGGATAATAAGTCATAATAGGACACTTTATTGATCCTTAGCAACATGTCAAGTCATAACCAATTACAAATGTACCATAAACAAACCCTGTTTGTTAAATGCGAACCCTGTTTTTACTTTTTAAATATAAAACACGCAATTTCACGGTATACCGTGATATCGCGGTATTTTTTGTCAAGGTTATCATACCGTGGAAATCTCATACCGTCCCATCCCTAGATACGTACAAGTTCAAATTAAATGATTGAGAGCATGGTCTCTTTGAAATGATTTAGAACTAAGTACTGAGTAGTACTGCGATCCTCTGGTACTGGGGGAAATGTTAGAAAATGCACGAATGCTCGCTCAAATGGGGAAAACAACTGGGAAACTGATCAACTTGTTCTCTTTTGCTTCCTGACTTCTGCACCTGACTGCGTAAATCAGCTGATTTGTTCAGTGATTGTTTAATGTGAGCTTTTTAGTTTTGTTTTTAACAACGTTCTTGAGTTTAGTGTGAACTATTGTCCTTGGAGTAACATATTTTGCGAGAGAAATGCCAAACTTCAATGCTTGCAAAAAAAAGAGTTCAGCTTTTGAGATGCTAACGCCAAATTCAAACGGTTAGCTCAGTTAAGCGCTAATCAGTAATAAAAGACCGTCTTTATTTGATGACATAAAAAGCACATGAACACACAAACAGACTGGGAACAATGATGTCAGATCTTGGAAAAACGAGCTCCCCAGTTCACACTGAATGCAGCATTAAACTGCAGAGGTGGAAACTAGGGTTGTTCCGATGGAGGATATCATCGTCCATCGTGATGGATGACAAACATCACGATGGAGAGCCACCATCGTGATGCCACGGCCCCTCCTGTCAGAAACATGCACTGATCTTCTGTGGGCTTTGTAAACCTACACACTTTGCAGGGATTGCACTGTAAATTAAATCTTGAATATAGCTAATATGCATGATAGTTTAAGTAGCCTACCAGAAGCCCGAAGACATGATGTGTTAGCCGTAATTATTAAAATAAAGATGCAGCGCTGCTCTATTTCTGACGTGCGGGGCTCACTCTCTCTAAAAGCAGCTACCGTTTAACACTGCGTGGTTTCGCTTTGCTTTTCGTACGGAAACTAAACAGTTTCAAAATGCCACGATGGATATCACATCGGAGCCGAGAGCGCATGGGTTTGGATATTCTCACGAAGGGCCGAGAGTAGAGAGAAAGAGGCAGGTGCAGGAGGTACGAGCACACGGACCGGGCGGCGCGTGGAGCAGCTTTAAAAACGTAGGCTCCGACGCAAACTTCTAAATATTGTCCCGTTCACCCACTGTTTCTTAAACATTACGTTAAAACTGAGAAAATGCAAATAATAAGCGCCGATTTACATTTGTATTAGTGTGACAAGAGCCTTGTTATTGAGCAGATGACGCTCTGAATAAGTCGTTCTCCTCTGAGACTTTACGCACAAGTTTTAAAAAATTTCTGTTGCAAAATTTGTATTCCATGACTCTGTTCAGATTTAGATACATTTATCCTGCAATCTCACATTTTTCCTAACATAAATAAAATGCAGCCTATATATAGGCTATGTAAATGTCTTTTAAAAAATGCTTATAATGACGATGGTTCACTGTAAACATCGTCAACTGCCAATTAAGGGGACATAGCCCAACCCTAGTGGACACTACTGTTAGCAGGTTTTATGGGACCCTCATAGAGACAAGAAATGATATCTGAAAAGAATTATTGTATGACTTTGCGATTCATGGTTAATTGCAATTATTTAAGCAGCCCTGTTTGTTTGTTGTGGGCTAACTGGAGATGGTGAGTGTGTAGAAGCTAGCATAGCGCAGGGCTGTAGATCAGCACATTAAGTCACCACAGCGGCACCACAGCAACAAGAGCAGAGGGACGGGAGAGAGGAGGGTGTGAAGCCACTTATACACACACACACAATCACACTCACACACGCACTCGATTTTATGGGCACTCCTTGCATTGTTCGCTCTGGGGTTGTGCTGTACAGTTCCCTGCTGCCTGGGAAACTCGGTCTGTTTGAGAGGTTGTTTGTGAGATGATGATGGGAAGGTCATGGTGATTTGTTTGGTTGCTATATTTTGACCACCCTATATGGAAAGTACAACTAGGCTAAATGCTAACGGGATTTTTTATTAATTGGTACATGGAGGAGAGACGTACTGTTTGCATGTACCAAATTAAACACACAACCACAAAATAATTACAGTATTTTGTTTGCTTAAGCTAGCTAACTTTTTCTTAAGTAAATGAGTGAATAAAAGATCCCTGACTTGGACACTGACAATGGGTCTATTGATCTGTCAGTGGCATCACTTCATTTACATTTAAATAAACAAGAAACCACAGTCCTGTTTCAAAAGGAATCAAGCAAGCACAAATTAGTCCTATTTATAATTAAGTAATTGTTGGAAAAATTAAGTTTAAAAAATTTAAGTTTCTAACAAAAGGGGTCTTTTACGTTGATCTGTTGGGGTGGTTCTGTTCTGGTGCCTCCGAAAATTGAATCCCAGTTTACACTGCGCAGGTTGTTAGTCAGTTTGTTTACCGAGTAGATTGATAATGACAAAAACAGTGCACTTTTTTGCAAGGAGGAAGTGAAACTGACCTGTCCCACACGTGCATACTCGTCATAGACCAAATGTGAATCCTGCTAGTCAGACTGGCTGTATGAGGTCTGAATGAGGCCCTTGTCATAGTCAGTAGTCACCAATGTCATCAGCAAATACATCTGTCAAGTATCACCACTCTCTGTCTAAATCACCATGGCTGAGTGGTAGATGGTAATTTCAAAATGGGAAGAAGAGTGAAAAATGAAGTAATTAATTGAAGTAAATGTCTCCTTCTGTGCCCACCAATCATAAACGTCACAAGAAATGTTGAAGTTTAACATTATAAAACTGGACTGGTTAGGGATGCATAATATAGCTGTCTCCAAATGATCCATACCACAAGAAGCCACAATATGTTGCGAAATCACAATTTTTTCCCCATCTGATTGAGATTAACGCATTTTTTGCTAACAGAGCCTAATGCAAACACACATGATGACTTGATTTTCGATTTTATTGCCATTACTCCTCCAGCTCCAAAGCCATACCGTTTAACACTTTAAATCATCTTCAGGCGTAAGAGTGAGACCGCTCTTGTGTATACGGCAGGGTCACGGTGGTTTATGAAACATCCCTCTGTAACTGTCTAAATATTTGTCCCCAGCCTTTCTAACGCCTGTATCCCTGTGTTTGGACGCCCCACTCTTGACTGCGGCTCTGCTCTCCGTCATGGAGCTGCGCTGACAGGGGCAGCCTGACTCAGCGTTGGCCCAGTTTGCTGCTCTCACGCGGGGGACAGAGGGGATTTAGGGCGCGAGCGAACCATGCTAACGGCAAGGAAAGTCATAACGCTAGGTATACAGTAAAGTAATATGGACGTGAGCTCAGTGTCATCTGACATTGTCCAAACTCCACTCAGGAGGAGAGTACAAATGTCATGTTTTCACAATGACGGAACTTCAAGATCCAAGAACTAACTCTGTTCAGGTGACTTCCTTTTTATTTCTTAAGAATTAAAATCCCTTGTGCATGAATGAAATAAATGGTAAATGGTCTCAATAAAGCATTTTTCTACCTACAGTAGGCACTTTACATCAAGGAACCACTCACCTATTCACTCTCTTTCATACACCAGTGTATGCAAACACTGGAGGTCATTTTGGAGAAGTGTCTTGTCTGTGGACACAAATACCGGGTTGTTTAGGATTGACAGAACTGTTGCTGACCCAGTTACACCAGGTGTTTCTAGATATAGGCAGTTAGTGACGTTTTCACTCCTTAAATTGAATGGTAAATGGTCTCTACTTATATAGCGCTTTCCACCTACATTAGGCACTCAAAGCGCTTTACAGCAAGGATCCAGTCACCCATTCATACACCAATGTACACAGACACTGGAGACAAGGAGGGTGAAGTGTCTTGCCCAAGGACACAACGACAGCGTGCACCTTCAGGAGGCGGGATTCGAACCCCCGACTTTCCGATCATGAAACGACCATCTGCACCACCGTTGCCCAGTCATACTATGAGTATCCCAACATGTTGACATTCCCCAGACCTGTCCCAGCATCATTCATTAAAGTGATCGTCTAGAAGTCTAAATGTTTTACACATTTTATAAAATGTGCTAAATCGAGCACCTGGTCTTGCATTTTCATTTTAAGTAAGTAATAATATATAAATATTATTTTTTGTTAAGTCCCTCCTTCCCGGATCTCAGCAACTTATCAGAGTCTAGTATCCTCCCGTGTTGACCAATGAGACAAGCTTTTCCTGTGAACCAGCCTGTCAGGTCCAATCAGGAGGAGAGGGAGGAGCTTGTTTACTTTCTGTTGCTGCTCTCTTCATTTTGCAAACTGAGGGTTTTTTCACACAGGCTCTAGTTAGGTCGACTTAAAGGGACTTTCGGCCGAGAGCAGCACTTTAGGGTCAGTGTGAATCTAACCTCAGCACTTTACGAAGGTCTAAACAGCCGCTCTGACTGCGGCTGAAACAGGTGGTCTCGGAGCGGCGCATCTCGCTCTCTGTGTCGGAGCGGTTGTGGTGTGAAGGCGGCCGACCTCTGGTGAACTATTCTCACTTTGATGCCGATTTTTTGCACGAAGAAAGAATGACTACGCGCTGCATGAGGACGTTTGGATTACTCTGACGAGGCAAAATGGATTAACTTTAAATCATCAAGGTACACCTTTCTTTCCTGTCTTTCCCTTCCTGCTGCAGTGAAACTTTCCTCTCCATGTGCTGATTAAGTACATTTCTCCGCGCTGCGCGTCTATAAGCCTCAGTGTATTTAACCACGAGGGAGAGGAGTGATCACCGCGTAACATCAGGGAAGTGTGCATGTATGTGTCAGTGTCGGCACTTTGACAGGTCGATGCCCGTTGTCATGGGAATAAGTTCGTTGAACAACTGATCATTGTTACGTGGCTGATGTTGTGATGTTTTGTGCGAGCGCGTGTGAACATGGACGTGACTAACTTTGGAGTAAATGCAGTTGGAGCTAAGGCGGTCTCGAGGCGACCTACAAAGCTCCAACATGTGTGAAAACGGGCTAAGAAGGGCTTTCTGGTGAAAGAGGGGAGGAATTTGATAACTTTCAGATTTCACTCCGTCTCTCCTCACTTTACAAACTCACAGACTATCACTTTAACACCACAAACGGTCCATCTCAATCCAGCTCTACGTCTCTTATCCCGGCGCGTGGGAAACTCTAGTCCACTCCGGTTGTCTGCGTCATGGACAGTGCCATTGGAAGCATATCCGTTGGACCCTTGGTTACACAACAGGAAGTGTCTCCAAAACCCCCCCGACACCCACCGCTCTGCACGCATGGGCTATTTCGATCTCCGTGTTGACTAAACCAGGTCTCCCGTATTTATGCGAGCGCGGAAAGGCCATGGAGGTGCTGATTTCTGCTACATGAGGCTTACAGGAGCATATCTATAATGTTGGTTCGCGTCTTGGAATTTTAGTTTTTTTTTAGTCAGCCGCTTCCCTTTTTTTTATCATGGTTCACACAGGTTGCACTGTAGTTTCAGTGAAAGTAAAGTCTTGGCTGGCTAAAATTTGACAAACAACATTTAAGTAGTTCATAATGACTAAAATCTCCAGATGTTTTTGTTAACTAATAAACCGTAAATATAAATGAAACCGCATAAAGCTACAGTGTTTAAAGAAATATGAACATTAGACATGATAATGTAGGATATTTGATTTGAACAAACATGAATGGTATATTTATATAGTGAGAAATTGTCTGGAACTTGCTTGATGGAAATTGTGTTTGTTGTGAGAAAAAAAAACAATGTTGGTGAAAGGTTTTTGTGTCTGAAGTGAAAATGGATCCCAAACCGCAACTTCATGTTGTGTTGACAAGTCAGGGGTAGGTCTGCATAAGTTCTCTGAACTTCAACCTTCTTCTGAGTGAGCACGGCCAATCCTTTTTCCTGCTGTGAACATTTGTTGTTGTTTTTAATGCTCCTCAATAGAGGTCGACTGATATATTGGCCAGCCGGTATACAGGTGCTCGTCATATATATATATATATATATATAATTTGGATGATTATGGCTCAGCTTGTAAAAACCCCAAATTAAAAGTCTCATCAATTTAGAATATTTTGAAAATTGACTTTAAGCCATAATCATCAAAATTATAACAAATAAAGGCTTGACATATGTCACTTTGCATGTAACGAGTCTATATCCTATGTTAGTTTGACATTTTAAGTTAAATTACAGAAATGATTGAACTTTTCATGATATTCTAATTATATGGCGAGCACCTCTATATCGGGCCGATGTATGGGTATTTTGTCGATATTATTCTGATACAAGGCAGGTATCTCCGGAACTGACAGACTTCTGTTTGCTTTGGAAAGACCTCAGAGCCTCCCACACATTTGTACACCTTGGATCATATTTTCTATATTTTATGTTGCAGACTTTGGCACAAAACTTTGTAACCATAAGAGATAAAGACTTGCTGTGTTTTGTTTTGGAATCTGCTGATTTGTCTTTCAAACAAGCTCTCTGTGAAGCACATACTAAACATGTATATCCTTAATAAATCAGCCCTATGCCTCTAATAAAGCGCCCCCTGTTGTCAAAGTTCAACACTATCACATTTTAGAGTTTAGAAGCTTCATGTACAAGATTATAGACAAGACATTAAAAAAAAGAAAAATCTGCTGAAAATATTGGCGGTGCATGTCGGCATCGGCCTTAAAAGAAAACCCACATTGTCCGACCTCTACTGCTCAAACTACATAAAAATGAAGCATAAAAACATCTAAGCTCTCAGTGATGGCTTGAAAGAAGCCTCATATCAATCCAACTTTTTCCTATTGGCAACTAATAATAAAATTAAATAGCTCCCTTTTTTGTGTTTCAGTTTTTTGCTTTCCAGTTTTCGGAAAATATCAGGTTTAATGTGATGTAAGCGAATGAAGCCCTTTGCTGCCTTTTGAAACCATGATTCTCGCCATCTTTCTCCTGACAGTGTTTGCTTCTTCTGACATCCATGTTTGTGTGTGTTTTTGCCGTGCAGTGCGAGGATGCCGACCGGGGAAGATAGTTCAGATGTCCGAGGCCGAGGTGCGGGGGCTGTGCATAAAGTCCAGGGAGATCTTCCTCAGTCAGCCCATCCTGCTGGAGCTGGAGGCCCCGCTCAAAATCTGTGGTCAGTTCCCTCTCACAGTCGCACCACAATGAAGTACACTGAAAGTTGACATAGACGCTAAACTGTATTGTGGGAAAAGTGTCAACAGCCATATTTTAAATCTGCTTTTGCGCTGGTCAAAAATATGTATTCTTGGAAACCAGACGTGTGCTTTTTCACTGCATTCAGTTTTATTTATTTTATTCTTTATTTAGTACAGACACATATAAGGGCCATATAGATAAAAAAAAAAAAAAAAGCACAAGACAATTAGTCCATAGTTTATCCAAACAGACTCTCCATCCACCAATGTGTCCTCAACTAAGGGGTATAGCAGGTTGAAGTATAAGACAAGATAAGATGAGATAAACTTTATTGTCCCATGAGTGGGAAATTTGTCTTGGGCTATTAACCCATGCTGCAGCCGAAAATCAATACACATAGACAACATAAATAAAATCTAAACATACAACAGGCCTGCCCCATTCTATAAGAGTACAATAAAAGAGAATGTCCATTGTTCATGCACCTATCAAAGTTCATCTTTGAATAGATTTGTTCAACAGCCTAGTTTAAGCCGGGACAAAAGAGTTTTTAAATGTGTTGAGATTACAGTGGGGGGGACCCTGAGCCTTCTTCTCGAAGGCAACATTTCGTACTCTGAATACAGAGAATGTGACGGATTGCTCAAAATAATGTTGGCTAAACGCAGAGTGGCCTGTTCATAGAGGCCCTGCAATGAAGGATGTTCCTGTTCACCAATGAATTTCCAATCAGTATTGAAATGTCTCATCAAAACACAAAATGTATTTAAGCCCAATATGTATCATATCACGACAAAAGTGTATCGTCCCAGCCCGACTCTATATAAAACAAAAGTGTTATCTGCGCGAGTTCAGAGGGGCGGGACTGACATCAGAGAAACAAATGGTCCACATCAAAACAATCATGGCGGCACATAGGGCTGAGACAATATATTATCTTGTGATGTATTGCATCACAAATTGGTGGCAGTGTTCCAGGAGAGGGTAGCAGTCTGCCGAACACTATGACAGTTAAAATACTTATACAAGCACAAGAAAACAAATGTTTAAAGTGCATATGTTATATGAAAATATGACTTATTTAGATAACATCTGTTGTAAGTTATAATTATCATTTTATTTCAGTGAAGCAGCCATTTTAAAGGTGCACTATGCAACTTTCAATGTAAAAAAAAGTTGATATTATATGTATTTGACCTTTCAGTGGACACAGTGGATGCTGCGATAATGATGTTAAATGTTCCATTTTAATTATACATTAATTAAACATTGGATCAATAACAAACATTTTTTTTAACATAAAAAGTTGCATAGTTAATGAAGAAATGTTGGTCAGTAAAGTTATTTTTATTAGATTTTTTAAAGCTGCTAACAGGAAGTGACATAGATAGAGGTAAAGTTCCAGAGCAGTTTGACTCATTACCCATTGACATAACATGGTCGGCACGGCAACTGTTTAAAATTGTTTGCCTCTATCTATCTCACTGCCTGTCAGTGTCCAATGAGGAAGTGAAACTATAAACCTCACAAAAAATGGCCAAACTAAAGAAACCTGTTTACTCTTTATGGAGTGTTGCAAATGAGCAGTTTTGCTAAACATTAAAAACAATGTATCTGCTTTGTCCAATGCAGTTGTGTCCATATAAAAAATTAAAAAAAATATTATTTGTTTAGCAAAATCTTAAATATAATTCTGTTAACATAACTATGTTTTAGCAAAAACGGTGTCTAATGTGTCATATGCACTTTAAAGGTGCCAAACCTTTCAGCCAATGTCAGAAAGTCGAGTAATAAACCAAATAGTCTTGTCTTTTTCAAGAAAATAGACTTTATTGTATTGTACTGTACTGCAATATACAACACACATTTGTGAAAGTTGTATCATGGTTTAAGTGTATTAAAAATCAGAGGACTGAGGAAAAATCGCAGATGTCTACAGAATCAAAACCAAAGTGCGAGAAAATTTTAAATTGTGGGATTATATTTGGGGATTTTGCAATATCAGCTATCGGCCGATCTAGTGCCGATTTAAAAAATAAAATAAATAACTATATCTTCAGGCCCAAAAGTGATATTGGAAAGAGCAAAGTCAGAGATTGAAAATGAGTGCTCCCATAACTTCCTCGGCCTGTCCCATGTCGTTTTGAAGCACAGAACCTGGAGAATTCAATCGCTGAGTTCGTTTTAACTTCCACAATTCTATTTTTGATCGCTGTGCAAAATGCCCCGACTGGCAAAAGCATCATGCTAATGCTAACAGCAGCTAATCAAAGCTGGGGCAGAAACTATGATTGAATCACCTCAAGTAATAAAATAAAATCGGCCACTGCTGGAACGGCCAAGTATTTATGTTTTTACAGGATTATAGACTAGACATTTGGAGAAATCGGCCCAAAATCTAAAGTTAGATGATAAATGTATTCCCCCTTTTGAGCGATGAGCTACAAATAAAAGACGATGGAGAGGATTTGCTGAGAGGAGGGTTCCAGACGCAATATCACATCTTGCATTTTGACAGACTTTACGGAGCCACACACTTGCAAAAAAGGCAAAAATAAAGACGTATAAGTTGGACTGAATAAATCATATCAACATTGTCTCGTTCGCTCGTGTCCAGGTGACATCCACGGCCAGTACACAGACCTGCTGCGGCTCTTCGAGTACGGCGGCTTCCCTCCCGAGGCCAACTACCTGTTCCTGGGCGACTACGTGGACCGGGGGAAGCAGTCCCTGGAGACCATCTGCCTGCTGCTGGCCTACAAGATCAAATACCCCGAGAACTTCTTCCTCCTGCGGGGCAACCACGAGTGCGCCTCCATCAACCGCATCTACGGCTTCTACGACGAGTGTGAGTGGCAAACCGGGCGGCAGGAATCTAACATTTAAAACTCGCAGTAAAGAAGGTCTGTTATCACGTCAAAGTATCTCGATAAGAAAAGTAGCCCAGGTCAAAATGATTACTGAACCACCTCTGCAAGTGAAGTACAATACAAGAAAGTACCTAAGAAAACTCTAGATTCATAATAATGGTAATGTTGAGAATGAAGGAGTGAATGTGGTAGGAGGTCAGGAAACGCGGGTTAAGATAAATGATTCAGGAGGCAAAAGGAAACTTTGAAAATTAGGACACGGGCTGGATCTAAAAAGTGTAAATAAGCGTAGGAAGCTCTTGACAAGGGGCATCCAAATGTGTCAGTGCAGTTAGGACGGGGTGAGGAAAGGAGCTGTGATGTTTCCTATAATACCTCCTATAGCAGAGCAACCTCCGGATGTTCCTCATCAGCCCATAAGGAGATGAGAACAATCCCACAATCCACTGCGCTGCCTCCCGAAGGTTTCCCAACTCGGCCGATCTCCGCACCAGGGTGAAATGATTGCGTGACGTTTGTTTCATTCAAGAAACAATAGAGGTTGACCAATATATCGGCCAGGCGATGTATCGGGCCGATATATGGGGATTTTGCAATATCAGCTATGGGCCGATCTATCACCGATTTAAAAAAAAAAAAAAAAAAAAAAAAAAAAAAACTAGAAAAAACAACGATGATATCTTCAGGCCCAGAAGTGATATTGGAAAGAGCAAAGTCAGAGCTTGAAAATGAGTGCTCCCATAACTTCCTCGGCCTGTCCCATGTCGTTTTGAAGCACAGAACCTGGAGAATTCAATCGCTGAGTTAATTTTAACTTCCACAATTCTATTTTTGACCGCCGTGCAAAATGCCCCAACTGGCAAAAGCATCATGCTAATGCTAACGGCAGCTAATCAAAGCTAGGGCAAAAACTATGATTGAATCACCTTAAGTAATAAAATAAAATCGGCCACTGCTGGAACGGCCAAGTATTTATGTTTTTACAGGATTATAGACTAGACATTTGAAGAAATCAGCCCAAAATATCGGTCGAGCATATCGGCATTGGCCAATAAAAATCCCCAAAGATCGGCATCAGCCTTAGAAAAACCCATATCGGTTGACCGCTAATAAACATATGAGTGATGTACTAAATACATAGAAGTATATGAAGCAGGTCATTCAGTGTTAGAGCCACAGCAGCATCTGAAAGTTCTATAGAGGAAATCTGAACTTATGGCAACATTACGCACTTTTGTTTACATTTTACAAGAACCAAACTTAAGCCCGCATGGCTCGTTTGCAGAACCTCAGCTGTTGGTGAACTAAAGGACAGGATTTGTGACAGAGCTGTAGCAGCAGAGCTGAGGATGAAACTGTATTTTCATCATCAGTCTGTGTCGTTTCATTTCACAGTGGTTCATAGATGTCATGTCTATGTCATTCATATTTATCTTCATATTTATCTTCTGTGGGACAAAGATAAATAAATAAATAATAGAAAAATAAAAGCTAAGAATAATAAAATGAGCAAAAAAGTGGAACGATGGTATTGTTTTCAGTATAAGCCAATGATCCTTATGTACATATATCTGAAGTTTCTCCAGTTTTCCAGTCCCATGTCTCGTAATTAGCCACGTGTCCATTAGCGCAGTAGTGGACTGTAGCCTCTCTGTGCATGGGTTATTTAAAGCTTAAAACATTAAAGTTCTGAGGCTGTAGTCCACATCTCGGCGTCTATGAGCCACTGTAAATACCTCGCGTACTTGCGGTAATGCTATAGAAATTACACCGTGTCCCCAATTTACTTTAGCTTAGCGCTAAATCCGTTTACATGTCCACATTTTCGGACAGTTACGCCGCTCTCTCCAAACCAGGAACAGGCTGTGATAAATGACTGAGCTTTGACCCTCTCACAAATGTGGCTCTGTCATTTTAAATGCCCGTTTTTAGAAGGTATCTGTAAATTACAGAGCTTTAATCCTGCGTGTTGTGTCTGCAGGTAAACGCAGATTCAACATCAAACTGTGGAAGACATTTACGGATTGTTTTAACTGCCTGCCCATCGCCGCCATTGTGGACGAGAAGATCTTCTGCTGTCATGGAGGTGAACACCAGAACTTGCTCATTTTTACACACACAAACCATCTAAGGGTAGGAGCTGTGGGTACGGCACGGGACGCTTTAGAGCGGGTCGACTCGGCGGGGCTGCTGAAACTACTTCCTATTTTTCACCTTTCTGCCGCACTTCAGATGCTTTCCAAAAGCTTCCCAAGCAAGAGACGTAAACTGGAGATGCGTTTTAAAGTGACAGTCTGTAAGTTTGCAAAGTGAGGAGAGATGGAGTGAAATTTTAACGTAAACAATCAAATTCCTCCCCTCTTGAAACCAAAAAGCCCTTCTTAGCTTGCAAAATGAGGAGAACAGGAACAGTATTTCCAAAAGTAAACAATCAAGCTCCTCCCCCTTCCTCCTGATTGGACATGACAGGCCGGTTCACAGGAAAAGCTCGTCTAATTGGTCGACGCGTGAGGATACTAGACTCTGATTAGTTGCTGAGATCTGGGAAGGAGGGAATTTACAAGAAATGATATATACTATATATATTATTACTTAACATCAAATAAGGTGATTGTTTTTGCACATTTTATAAAATGTATAATACATTTAGACTTCCAGACTATCGCTTTAAAGTCTGGTAAACTGGAAACAGCAACTGTAGCTTTGTTTTGCAAAACATTTTAGGCCAATATGAAAGGTACACTGCGGAGAATAAATAAGCATTTAATTCATCTCATCAGACCTGACTTAATTTACTTTACTGGGAACGGGATGTCTCCAGCTCGTCTCCATGGAGATTAGTGATGTGCGGATCAGGTTTTTTTGTTGCGTTTCCTCACATTTTCTGTAAATTTGTCATCACATTGTTGCGTTTGCGTCACATTTTTGTCAGGTTTGGGTTTCTGACTTTTTAGTTTGGAGATTGTGTGTTGGTTTGTCCATTGTAAGCGTGTCTTTGGGACGTCCTTGTGCACAGGCCTGTCCCCTGACCTCCAGTCCATGGAGCAGATCCGCCGCATCATGAGGCCCACAGACGTCCCCGACACAGGTGGGTTCAGAGCGCAGACCGGATCATCTACAGTCCTTAAGTCCACTGTTTACGGACGGCCATACATCCACATAAACATTTAGCGCGCGTCCTTAAGAGGATGTGAGAGGGCCAACGGGGACGTGTGTCCTTATAAGGACGCAGAGCCTTTCACTTCACTTTACCGACACACTGGACCAAATACAGAGCGATGGCTGCACTAGGAGGATAAATCACTGTCACCATGCTTTTATTTGACCTTCCAAACGCCAGCAGGAAGATCAACTCAGGACTAAACCTAAACTAAACCATTTCTGTGACGACATCGTGAAGCCCATTGAGAAAATGTCCAAAGTGCAAAGCAGAAATCAAAGCAAAAGGCGGAGATTTTGAAGAATCTATTTCAACCATGTGCTCATTCATAAATTAATGCCTTCAGTAAGAATCTACAGTGGAAATAGTCTTGAAATAAAAGAAAAAACAATTCATAAAATAAGCGATTCCAAACTTTTGACCGGTACTTGTATATATATGTTACACTGTTTAAATGTAGATGAGTCTAAAGTTGCTGATGACCCTGAATACCACCTAAAGTACCAAAAGTGGAACACAAACACAAAGTTTGAGAACAACCCGAGACTATTGGTGTTTTTCAGATAGCAGGTAGAAGATTTCTCTCTTTTTCTACTGTAGTATAAACATATTTAGCACAAATAAAGCTACATTAAAATAAGGTCCTTATAATTGTTTTTATGCAGCAGATTGTCCAGTAGAAGTAAAACAAACAAGAAAAAAACTGCACTTAAAGCTAGTCTGTAGCATGAAGCTAATGTTAGAATTATGGTTAGCATTCCCTGTTATGTACTCATTTGGGTCGTTAAACCGTGTTGTCCTTCTCCGTGTCTCTGAAATACAGCCCTTTTTGAATAGTTAGAGCTAGTTAGGTTATGGTTACTCTCTGGCAGTACCCAGAGAGACAAATATATTTTGGTGAAAACCTCTAGTCTAAATTGACTGTTAAATTGTCCAGCACAGTGATGTCCGTGGTTTGTTGCTAACACGGTGAGAACTAACAGTGATATATGTCTGAGTTTAGGCCTGCTGTGTGACCTGCTGTGGTCAGACCCTGATAAGGATGTCCAGGGCTGGGGGGAGAACGACCGCGGAGTCTCCTTCACCTTCGGAGCCGACGTGGTCAGCAAGTTCCTCAACCGCCACGACCTGGACCTCATCTGCAGAGCGCACCAGGTCAGAGACGGCTCAGGACAACGCTGGTTTCAGCAATTACCTACAGAATGTTACACAGAGCTCAGAGCATCAGACATGTGCCTACACAGACATGACGAGGCAAACGTTTCACTAGGATCGACTGTCAAACAGCTGGCACCACATCAGGGTGTAGTGCTCCATGATTTATGGACAAACAAACTCCTCCTAAAAGTCTTTTAGCTTGAGTATTGTTGATTGAAGATGAGTGCGCGAGGCTCGGACAGCGCTGCACGAGTTTGTCCTGACGACACATTGATCCTGGAGTATTGTAGAGGCCACTCCATCCTAACAACCCATTTTTTGCATTAAAAGTTCCATAATGCACCATTAAGGCTGGAGCTTAACTTCTCGTCAGACGAGGCCCCGGGGCCTTTGTAATACTGGGTTTGTATACTCATCCCTAACCATAAGCACAATGATATGAGAGCATGCTAAAAGCCATGTTTAAAACCACAGCGCTGTTCACTGACATCCAGAGACAGTGCACCGCTTCCTATACACTCATAACGCGCTGTGCCACATGGCTCCGAGGGGCACCACATTCAGGCCAATGTGACTGAATGGTATTGTAGATACCATTCAGCAGCTTCCCCACTTCATCTTTTATCACCAGCATTACACGCTCTTAACAAAGAGTCGCCAAAATACCATAATAAACCCCTGGTGTTTCCTTTAGGTCAGGGAACTCTAAAGGTGTGTGTATATGTGCGGGGGCGGGGCTTACATCTGTCAATCACTGATGAGCTCAATGTGACCGATTCAAGGCTAATTACATAAAAACTATCCTGTTCGTCAGATGCATAAAACTACGCTGCAACCAGCACTTATTTTGGTCATTGCTGAATCGTCTGGTCGGAAAAGGCCTTAGTGGTTAGACACATGTAAGAGCGGTCCCATTTGAATGCTAAGAACCTCCAGAGGTCAATGAGCTTTACCTGCTGGGACATGGATTAGTTCTCCTGCCTGTGAATAACAGTCTTGTGCTTGTCTGTGTGTGGCGCCCCCAGGTGGTAGAAGACGGTTACGAGTTCTTTGCCAAACGTCAGCTGGTCACTCTGTTCTCGGCGCCAAACTACTGCGGCGAGTTCGACAACGCGGGCGGCATGATGAGCGTGGACGAGACCCTCATGTGCTCCTTCCAGGTGAGACCAAAGGAACCATAAAAGATATCATTAAAAAAAACTTTAATGCCACGGAAAGTAACTCTAAAGCTTCAAAACGACAGGACGTGATCTAAAAATATCCCACAATAAACATGAAATACAATAAAACACAACTTCATTTGTAGAAAAATAGGGAGAAAATGCAAATAAATGAATAGACGATAAATATTGTATAACGGTTCATTTTAAAACTAAATAAGATATCTAAAATCCCCTCTGAAAAAGACTTTGTAACAAAATAAAGCCATCAATTTAAGGCCCTGTCCCAATTCAAACCCTTGCCCTCACTTTGAGCCCTTCCCCTTGATTTTGCGCGTTCCTGCGGAGGGGTAGGGTGTCCCAATACTTGGGGAGCAAGAGGAAGTGGCTATCTCCCCTTGAAGCGAGTCAGGTCAGGAGCAGACTTGGGGCCGAGGGAGTATAAACATGGCGGCTAGCGGTGGAAGCGACAATTACTAATGTAAGAATATATACACAAATAAGCCTGTAAACATTCTGAAATGTGTTGGAATATCTTAGTTAGATGTATATGCAATGGACCTCTAAGTTATAGTTTGAAAGTCGCTATTTGACGACGTTCGTAAAAATGCCGAGTGCTTCGCCAGAGTCTGCCCGTCAGTATGACGGCCGGGTGTGTGGCCCGGTGCGCCCCGGTGCACATGTGGATGTTTCGTGCTTATTCAGGTTCTCAATCTACTGACTCTGATTCAAGCTTTCAGTAAACAAAAATGGTCTCAAGCTGAACTCTTTCTCCTGTGAGGACTGTTGCTTGTTTACGTTCTACTTATGTGACACAGATGATTATTGATTATCGAAAACAGTCATGCATCGTTTAATGTCGTTTAACAATAGACTGGATGTAAACTATACAATCTGAATGTGTAGGTCGTCTTGTTTTTAGACACAATGGTAGTTGGCAGCTAAGTTGAGCCAAGTGCCAAAATTAAACGAAACAACAAACCTGAAACATCCCGACCGTCACAAACATACTAGCCTGGTGAGACCAGAATGATTCCCCTCTGTATTTTTTTATCCAGCGGGGGATCAGTCTGGTCACCCTGCCCTCGTTCGCGGCTTCCGCAAAATCAATCCGTTCACGTGCAATCAGATTCGTTTATTTGCCATGACGTGTTGTTAGCGAGCAGCGTCACTCACGGGACGCGGAAGTCCCCTCAATAACAATCTACGAACGACGCACGAAAGAGAGAAAGCGTGTCTCCAATCGGTGGTAAATGACCAAAAACACATCGACAGTAGGTGAGTTTCGTGATTCATAATCCTGCGCAAATATTAACGCAAAACCGCTAATAACACCGCATCAATGGCAGACGCCCGCCCTTCGCTGATTGGTTTACTCCGCTTCCTGTTTGCTTGCGTATGTACCGCTGTGGGAAATGAATTTGACGCAACGGTGACCAGACTCACTCGCTGGTACAGCGGTGAGTCTGGATTTTTCCAGGCTACAAACATACGGCGAACGCGTCGGCTGTTTCGTATATTTCCTCTCCGTTGATTTATCAAACGTAGATAAATCAACATGGCACCCACAAGAGGCAGGAGCTACGTATTTCTTGTTATTGTAGTTTATGTGTATAAACTCTGTATTACCGCTATCTACTAGACGGGGGTGAAATCAGACACGTCGATGTTGCGCGTGACGTAAGGTACACGTTCTTTGCCGCAATTTGCATACTAGTGTTGTCCCATTCCTTAGGGAGAATCTTCACTCTTCATCTTGCACTTCCCTCACTGAGGGGACTCTAATGTGGAGGGAACTCATAGCGAGTGTTCTCAGAGCAAGTGAGAGAAATGGGACTGGGCCTAAACCTGGCTCGATCCATTCTTAAGATTTCGTCGGCATAAATACAGGCATTTTTAGGCATGAAGGTGTTGTTATTCAAATTGATATCGCTAAAAGTTTCCATATTCACCTGCAGCATCTCAACATGAATCAAAATGTTTTCCTTCGAGACAGAGCACTCAGAGTGACATCGTTCCACTATTTTTTTTTTCAAAAACACTGGTCTAAAACTAATCCTGCTGCAGCTCTGACTGAAATTATACACAATCTTTCGCTCAAAAGTTGCCCATTTTGTCCCAAGTTAGTTTTGAATATTAAAATGTACCCTCATTCCTCTTTGATTGAATGTTTACAAATCTCACAAAATGAAATATGCCGTCATTTTATTTATTTATTTATGGCCTAAAAAATGTAGTATTAAAGGAACAGGCCACTGTTTTTCAATACTGAGATATGTTCTTACCTTAGACGAGTTGATGTGTACCTGTCTGGTCTCAGTCACACAAAAAAGACCGAAGATGTTGTTAGCATTTAGCCTCTCCCAGCAAAGGTATAGCTCCAAACTGGGGTGAAGTTAGAAGCTACCAAGCTTTTCCACGTTTTCCCTATTAAAGTACAGTTGCGTGAAAAGCTACACAAAATGACGATATTAATGCGCGGACGTCTAAGTACTCCAGGTATTATTACGCCTCACAATATAGTTCCCCTTTTTAGCCGCTTAGAAAATCGACATGTTTGATTTTGTGTAACTAGACTTGGATTGTGTGAATGTGCTCAGTTCAGGTGGGGGTTAAGAGGTTAAAAAGGCGTAGAAACCCTGTAAAACTGTGATTGTTCCTCCCCCAAACCTTTACCCCTGTCTGTGTCTGTGCCCAGATCCTGAAGCCCTCTGAGAAGAAAGCCAAGTACCAGTACGGGGGCATGAACGCGGGGCGCCCGGTCACCCCGCCCCGCACAGCCCAACCCCCTAAGAAGCGATGAGCGCCACACACTGTCCCACTGCACACATACACACACACATATCTACACACACACATACACACACGAGGGGGCGGCGCTAGAGAGCCCCATCATCCGTGTAACGAGTGGAGAGTGGATGAAACCAGTCCAAGTTCTGTTTGCGTTTGCCCCAGTGTACTTGTACTCTTTCTTTGTCCTCCTCTTTTGTTTTTTTTGTGTTAGTTTTGGCTTTTATGTGTTTTCTTTGACGACAGAATGACAAGTTTACCACAGCGCCCCCTATCTGTACAGACGCCAACAGGAATAGATGACGATTTGCTGGGTTTTCAATAAATACGGGGAAACGGAGACGTGACTGTGTGTGGTTTTTGGGGGTGAACAAATAAGCGGATTCAGCATTTCACCGAGCGCAAAGCATGCTGGTCCAGGTTAAAGGTCAGGACTACCCAGCTGGTATCCCAAACTGTGTACATGACTGAGTGTGACACAGATATTGATTATTTGAGCGTTGAAAATCAATGTTTTAAAAGAATTTTGAAAGAAATGCGGACACAGTGTTACTGGGGAGAGTAAAAAAGAACTTGTGGCCCTTGCTAAACCAATAAATAAATGAAAAAGAACAGTTTGTATTCTCGAAGACGGCGTGTACTCAGTCACTGATTACTATGACAACGGACAGCGTCATTTTAGCGTGTTTCCCGTTGCCAGACATCGCAATGGATCAATCAAGAATGACCCTACATTTGGCATGGAAAACAACATGACAAATGGCCGAAATCAGGTATGACACTGTGCAGTCTGACATAGCAACACGTAGCAACCAGTTAAGCGTGGTTTTGGCACAACAGAAAGCAACAGGCCGCAGCAGCGTCACTTGTAACTTCATGTTTTGAGAGGAATTTCCATTTAAGCAGTGATTAAAACGAGAGAAATGACAGTATTACCTCCTGAGCAGCACAGTGGCGCCACCAGGGGGTGGCCTGGGGTGGCCGTGGCCACCCCATTGGCCACCCCACTGGCCAGTGTTAATTGTAGTACTGTAGTATCAGTTATGAATATTTTCAGCCCAAATTCACAGCCAGCCAGGCAAGCCGCTCTAGACCTTTGATCGTACACTGTAGCCAGCGCTGGACTGATACTTTTCTGCAGGCCAGTTTACTACAACAGTAAATACAATTGTGAAATTATTTTGGTTTGCCACCCCAAGATTTTAAGTGGCCCCATCTGGCCACTCCTATGAACAATTTCTGGAGGCGCCACTGGAGCAGCAGGAACAGATCAGATCCACATCAGGACACCGTTTTCTTTCAGCCACAAGCTAAACTTTTCTAAACACACTGCGCTCTGACAAAGCAAAAGCACTTCACATGTCAAAGATCTTTACACAGTACGAGCACTCACTAATAAATTACCGAAACTTTACCAAAAATGTCTAATACAGAGTGAGCACTCACTCTTCCACAAACAAATCTTTGATTTCCTCCAGTGCAGCTGGAGTAAACTTAACAACAGTACGTGAGCTCAGGCTCTGGGTCTGCCGCTAAAGGTAAATAGCCTATATCTTTCTTGTTGTCACTGCTGTGTTGTGCTTTTCTCTTGGTCTAAAAGCTCTAGTTTCTTACTCAGTCATGGTTCAGTCCTGATTTGTAACCGGTGTAGTCTACGTCCCGGTTTAGTCCTCAGACCCACCGCAGACCGCGGCTGTGCCTAAGCTAAAATTGGCACCGCTTTCCCTGCCAGATGTAGGTATTTCATGATTGATCCATGGCTATGTCAGGCAACTGGAAACCACGCTAAAATGGCACTGTCCGTTGTCATAGTAATGAGTGACTGTGTGAGGTCTTCGAGAATTAAGTAAATAGACGTATTGGTTACAAATAGCATTACTAGTTAGCTATATGTCAAACTTACACATTTAATCCATTTGTCACGACGTTCTGGATCTTTTCTTTTAGTAGGAAATTTGATGAGTGCGTATGGCGGCTCGCATAAAACGCTGTGAGGTTCCTTTATTGCACTCGTGAATAGGGCAAAACTCTTCCATACACTGATTAAGCCCATGAGGACAGTCACACTGCAATGGAGAATGAATATGATATATCGCCATAAAATCACTTTCAGTGCCATAATAGTCACTAAATAGCCGGTTGTTCCACTATGATAGTATGGTTTTAATGGGCTTTGTTGACACCGTGGGTAGTTGTGAACTTTGACCGGAACATTACCACGCATGCGTACTGATGCTGATTTGGCTTATTGACTATTGTTATTATTTATTTAAGATTTCAGAAAACTGGTATCATCTAAAGAGTTGATCGCCGACAGACACCTTCTTATTCAAACGATCCAAAATTACAGTCGCTAGCTCCTGTTTAGTGCAAAGCTCAGCTCACTTGAGCTGACGGCTTTAAAATGACTAACATTTTCTTGAAATTAGGACATTCGCCATTGGTTTGAGTTGATGAGTAAAATGAATCTGCCAGTGGAGCACGTATGTTTGAAGAAAAAACATCTAATTGCACTTTAAAATTGGACAATAAAACTTGAAATTACATTTTTTTTTTTGAAATGCAAAAATGCAGATGCCTCTGACAGATCCTTTTTCAGAATGACTCAAATGAAAATTAAGGCCAGTTATTATTTTTATGCAACATAAAAATGAAAAGGCCACGTGCCTGAGTCCGGACATAAAAAAATCCCATTCATTTGGAATTATGGAATTTGAATTAAAACCATCCATTAATCTTCTTCCACTTGTCCGTTGCCGGGTCGTGGGAGCAGCTGTTGGAGCTGCACCAGCCCCCATGGCTCCTCCTGCAGGTGATGGGTCCACACAAGGACGGCCTCATGGTTCTAACCGGGCCTGTTGGTCTCTCATAAGGGGCTTCTGAACCGCTCTTTGTCTGACCCGTCACCTAGGACCTGTTTGCCATGGGAGACCCTACCAGGGGCACCAAGCCCCCGACAAAAGAGCTCCAGTATCATTCAGGCGCTCAAACCCCTCCACCACGTTAAGGCGGCGGTTCCAGGAGGGGAGAATTAAACCCCATAAATTAAATTAAACATAATTTTAGTTAATGGGATGCTAAAATAGATTTTTAGCAGCGAGGCGAAATCCATCAATGTTTTTAAAAGTATTAAGATTAAAAGCTCGACACCGGCTAATCAGCTCACATACCCAATAATGTGCAATGTGAAATTAATTTAAAAATGAATGAAATCGAGCCAAGAGAAGACATCAGTCTGCTTTCTACAATCAAGATCTGCTTCGATCAGTTCACCTTTAACAGTGAATCAGCCTAATCAGCCGTCAGTCCATCTCCTATGAAAAGGGGGCGTGTCAATTCACCTGCAGGTAAATATACAGCAATGGCGCCCCCTTGTGGCTCAGGAGGCCTCCTGCTTGGAGAGGATTAATCACACTCAGCACTAGTTTAGTTTGAGAAAACACTTCTTGGAACCAGGTGGGTAGTACTCAAGTTACATTTACTCAAGTACATGCAAGTTTGCCACTTTTTTCATACTGTACTTTGACTTCTATTTGAATACGAAGTAATATTACTTTAATTTAAAAAAGGAATTTTTTTAAGACAAATCTTCATTTTGAAGCGTGAAATTCATGTATTGTGTGTTTAATTAATTCATAATGATTCATTTTTATTTGTTTTTATGGGATTTCTTTTTTGTTTGTTTCCAACCATTTTTGTCACTATTGAAACATGAATCGTACTCAAGTAAAAATGTACTAAGTACTTTTTTTTTTACTCTTAAAGTAAATATTTGGGCCACTACTTAACTAAATCTTTTAGCTACTCTTCCCTCCTCTGCATTTAACACTTTGTTATTTAGTGAGTAACTGGAATAGCTGAGCTCAAGCTGACGCCCCAAAGGCTTAGATTTAGTGCAGCTTGTAAATGTATTCTGTTTAGAATATTCGTTTAGGACTGAAAGGCAAAGTCGGAACAATTGGGTGAGGAAAACAGTACCCTGTACCTCCAGGATCTTGCCCGTACAAGTGACCAACTAAACTATATTCAGTATTTAAGAGTGTGTTGTGTTCAAAATGAAGCTAAAATTCTCTCAAAATCAAACCTTTTATTGAAAAACATCAGTAACTAACTTTCCTTTGAAATTGATATTGAAATTCTACTCAGTTTCACTTTTTGAATCAGAAATAATTCCAAGTATGCTCTAATCATTTCAGTGCTCAAATTGCCTCCACTACTGGGCATTTCTTTCTCAGACCTGGCTGTTGTTTTAGGGATTATGAAGACTTAAGTGTAATCTAAGAGTAACTGGACTGCGTTCCACCAGTTGGTAAACACTTAACGCTAAAACAACAACAACAAAACTCTCAAAGTCCCAAGTTGCGGCTGGAAATGTCCATTCTCTTTATTGACAGTGACAAGTGTTGGCTTCCCTTCTGTTCACACAAACGACACGTGAGACGGTCAAGCTATTGCTAACACACGATTCAAAAGACAAGTTCATCCTCTTATTGAAGGAGATCATAATGTACAACGGAAACGGAATAAGGTTAAGGACTTCAACTTCAGCGTCTGAAAAAAAAAACCTGAAGAAATGATGCGCTGGACTCCATAGAAAACTAGCCCTTTACAGAAGTATTTACAGAACATGAGCCTTCAGGCGAGTCAGTGTGAGAGTGGAGAGGAAAGAGAGCAAAGTCTGAACAGCCACAGTCCTAGTTTGGAGAAGTGGACAGGAGGAAGGTCGTAAAGTAACGTCACAAACATCACGACCCACACGAGAATTCATTTTATAACGCAGAAGATAAAATGACTGTATTTTCCACACAAATACTTGTTGAAAAGGATTAAAATAAGACTAAAAACCCTAATATCATGCTATAAAACAGTGGTTCTCAAAGTGGGGGTCGGGACCCCTCGGGGGGTCGCGAGGCCTTGGGTGGGGGTCCCCAGATGATTTCAAGATGAAACAAAAAGAAAAATGCTACTGTTCTTAGTACATGTTTTACTGTAAATTCATTCAGTTGATCAAAATAAACTGTTTAGATACATATTAACTAGATTATAAAATGTTTTTCTTTCCTAAAGTAGTGTAAGAGGCAATAACTTTATACAATGGGGGTCCCGAAATGTTTACGTGTCAATTTTGGGAACCCCTGCTATAAAACACGGGTCATTCGGTCCCCTCTCGAATATTATTGTTCCTGGTCGTGTGTAACATGTGCACTGGGAACTGAAATCGTATCTAAAAACAAACAACCCGTCTAATCGCAGCTGCAACACAGGGTTCCTACAGGCAGCAGCAAGTCAAATGTAATACTTCGAATGCCACCAATGCAAACCATCTTCGCCTATTTCATTTTGTAATATTTTAAACAGTCTAACAGACGGGGGAATGAGGGTGCATTTTAACGTTCAAAACTTAAATTGGACACAACAGGAAACTTTTGAGCTAAAGATTGTGTCAAATTTCCGTCTGAACTGCAGCTGAATCTGTTTTAGAGCTTTTAGAGTTTTAGATGAATGTACGCAGTAAAAATAGTGTCCGTCTCTATGTCTCTAATTATTATTTATAATAATTATATTGTCTTAGAAACTTAGATTTAATGAAGTTTGGATCCAATTTTATGCTTAATGACCTTAATTTTGGCATAATAACACATTTATGAGGCGGGGCCCATGGGGGCTGTTGCTGCGGACTGGCAGCCACTTTAAAGCAGTCAGACCCAGGGCAGCCGTGGCTACAGACTCAAGCTTAAGTTTTTTGAGTGCGGGGACAATTATCCCCTTAACCCCCACTTTTAACAGAGCACATTTTCTCCAGTTTGACCCAAATCTAAAAGCTTCTCGACTGGAGTTTACAGCCTATAGGCTAGAGTAACGCCTCATTTGAAAGCTAAGAACTACAAAACTCATCCAAGCTTCTTCCTTGTCTTTGTTATCACGTTTTAGTCGTTTCTGTTGCGTTTTTATCATGTTTTCATTGCTTTGTTGCATTTTTTGCACATTTTAATTGTGCCTTTGTCACTTTTTTGTCACTGTGGTCAAGCCACAAAAAAACAAAAACATGATGAAAACACAAACAAAAAGGACAAACACGTGACAATCATCACAAGGAAGAAGCTTAAATTAGTTTTGTAGGTCTTAGCTTTCAAATGAGGCGTAATGCTCAACTGAAGAAAATACACTCGATTAAGAAGTGAACTATGTAAAGCCGCTCAATGTTTAAAAAGCTGAAAAGAACATTTTTATTATTATAAAAACGTAAATGCTAGCTTAGCCTTTAGCTTAATTTAAAAATATTTCACATAACTAAAAAATTATAATTTTTCTTTTGACGTTTGTTGTCGATCTTTAAAAAAAATATTTTCACAAATTCAGAATAAAAACACATAGGCTCCAAATTGCCCTAAATAAAAAGTAACAGAACGACTAAACAAATCCAGGCACACACTCCCGTAGGTTGCTCCAAACTAAAATTAAGTTATTTACAGGTTTAACTTTCCTTTGACAAAACTCTTCCTAAACGTATCACATGGCACGATGTCAGAAAACAATACAGTAGCTTGAAGTCATGTTCAGAGCTTGTTTTAGTTCCTCCGTGTAACAAAGAAATGTGTCCGAATGTGTCCAACCTGCTCTGTCCTCTTCATGTGAAATGTACTTCTCTGACCAGCAGATGGCGCCAAACACCGCGAAATGAAAATAACATGCTACAATCCTAAACATTATTAGAACTTCTATTTGTTCATTGCAATAAAAAAAAATCTACACTAATGAAACTTAAGTATGGTTTAAATATACAAAGTATGAATAGTCATAGTAATAAAAGTAAACCTCCCTTTTTGTATTTAAATGCCCAGGAAAAATGACTTATAAAAACATAAATAACAAAAAGAGGGAATCGTTTTAACCCGTTTCACACGTTTCGTCCTATTCAGTCATGTTTCAAGAGCGTTTTGGCTCCACGGTTTTTAGATTTTTAAAAAAAAAGTTCCTACACCCACGCTCTGAAGGGGAACGAGAGCGCCGCCCCGGTGGACAAACCCAGCGCCAAGAAGAAGGTCATCAAGGCCCCGGCCGTCTCCGCGTCTTTGGGCTCCACCATCCTGGAAAGACATACACGGGTCATTCATAAACATGCATCACCGTGTTGCCGTGGCGATGGAGGGTGAATGTGGTGCTTTGTTTGATTGGATATTAAAATAACAGCCAATATTTAATCATATTTAGCATGTGCTTCATGTTTGTTCTCCCACAGGGACAAAGCACAGACCTGTTCCTTTGGGAGTGAGCTTTAAGGACACACCATTTAGATTTTAGTCACGGTTTTAGTCCGTTACCATTTACAACAATAATGCTTTAACTGAAATTTAACAAAATGAACACAAGTTAAACACTGGTTTTAACTTTAGACTTGAATCAGTGGTTTCCTCGTGTCCCATCATTGCTTAATCTCTTAACTCCCACCTGAACCGAGCACATTCTCCAGTTCATCTTTACCCAAATCTAAGGTTAAAACCAGTGGGCCAGTGTAATGCCCAATTTGAACGCTAATACCTACAAAACTCATCTAAACTAATCTTTTTCCTTGCGTTGTAGTCACTTTTTTGACTTTTTATTTTTCATTGCGCTTACGTCACCCATCTTTGTCACATTTTCATTACTTTATGTCATTTTCATGTCACATTTTTGGCACTTTTGCATCACTTTTTATCATCCCTAACCCTATCGTTATCGTTTCATTTTTGTTGCAATTTTGACACTTTTTGTTGACACTTTTTTTTTAAAGAAGCTTTTAGATTTGGGTAAAGCCAGGCAGCTCGGTCCTGGTGGGGGTTAAGAGGTTAAATGAAAATAAAACAAAGAGAAAGTTGAACAAATGGGTCCTTTATCTCGCGATAAAGGAGATGGTTATATCGCCTGGCCAGCTTTTTTCAAAGACGTGTACTCTGGGATCAGGGGGATTTCTTTGAATTCCCAATAGGGATTATTGACCAATCAGAAAAACTGGACATGACACAGGCGGCTAATGCATCAGCCAGAAGAGCGGAGACGAACGTGATTTGTTGCTTCGTTTATTGTTCAACGTTCACCTATAAAAAGGAAAAATGTAAGAAATAAGCCTTCATTTTCTGAGTTTTTTTTTCAAATATATGTAAAATCAATAATTAAATGACATTTTTGATATCTAATTTGTATTTTTGGGTTATCTAAAGGCCCTGTACCCATAGTGGTGTTCTAAAATGATTCTCCTTCAGTATACTGTAGAAGCAGACATTTGTTCAAGACTGTACTCACTGCGGTGCGTAGGACATGGAAAGGCACGCGAAGTATCCGCTGGAAAAGGCGAAGACCGCCATGATGGCGGTGAAGGCAGCGTCGTGGGGGAAGTAGATTGGCAGGTAGGAGCGTGTCTGGACGTTACACAGCATGAGCAGGGGCACGAAGACCACGCGGGACACCACCAGCACGGGGAACAGGCGGGAGTCTCTGCCGGGCTGGAGAACACGCACTCAGACACTACACCAACGCTTTGAGAACTCTCAGGGTTTTTACTGTGCTCACAAGTTCACAGTGCAGCTAAAATCGTTTTATGTAACCGTTTGAGCTTCACTTGAAGACAGAACATGACTGTTTTTGGAAGATCTAATGATCCAATTTGTGGAAAAATGACTCTTGAACAACTTACTGAACTACAATAGATCATTTTCTAGAATATTTCAACTTAAAATCTATTGTAAAATTATAGCAACCAAAACCTTGACATTTTTATCAATGGAGTCACCGCCTCTAGCTCCGACTGAAATGCACATCTAATAAAGTCAGTGGGGTTGTGCGGACTCTGCGGAGGGTCTGTGAGAGCACTCCAAATAAACGTTAAGTGACGGCTGACTCACCCACTGGAACAATGTGGTGATTGTGCGGCCCAGCCAGTCATTGATGTTGAAGGTGAGGAAGCAGCACACGGAGATGAAGTAGTGCTCTGAAAGTACAGCACAATCTTAACTAAAAGATGCTTAATATGTGGCAAAGGTAATCCACAGACTGTTCGGCCGTACCCCATTTCCCTGGAAACACAGTTCTGACGTCAGCCGTGACGGCGGGGAACACGGACAGGGTGACTGTGAACACGAAGGTCACGCAGAACGCCATCACCCAGATCTGCAACAGGACACAAAGGAATTTGGTCTTTAACTTTGGGAATCACAAACACACAGCACCCATCGTTATGTGTAGATTGTGAGTTTCATCACGAAGAGACACAAACTAAAATCACTGACCATTTTGTACTGAAAAAATAAACGGCAAAATAAACAAAACTGTGGGCCCTTAGATTACAATTGTTTATTCCAAAAACAAGCTGGACGACCATACGCTATAACTGGTCAGACTGTTTAACTGTGCCTTTATATCACCATAATTCACATCACAATGTGCTGTATGTATTCTGTAGATACTCTCGGTCACTGCATCGAACAGATCAGTTTGTGGATGCAAAACAACTTTCTCCAACTAAACTCAGACAAAACTGAGATCATTGTCTTTGGCCCACAGACACAAAGACAAAGTGTTATCAGTCACCTTGAGTCTCTCGCTCTAAAACCAAAAATCAGGTTAGAAATCTAGGAGTAATCATGGACTCAGACCTGAACTTAAACAGCCACATCAAAGCAATAACGTCATCAGCTTTTTACCATCTGAAGAACATTGCTAAGATCAGAGGAATAGTGTCAAAACCAGACTTAGAGAGACTCATCCATGCATTTGTCTCCAGCAGGTTAGACTACTGTAACGGCCTGCTCACTGGCCTTTCTAAACGACCTGTTAGAGCTGCAGAACATCCAGAACGCTGCTGCTCGAGTCCTGACAAGAACCAGGAAATACGACCACATTAGTCCAGTGCTCCGGTCTCTGCACTGGCTTCCTGTCACTCAGAGAATAGAATTTAAAACAGCTCTGCTTGTGTACAAGTCTTTTCATGGTTTAGCACCAAAGTCCATCTCTGACATGTTAGAGCCGTATGAACCATCTCAGGCCCTGAGAACTTCAGGGAGGGGTCTCCTGGTGGTTCCCAGAGTCAATAATAAACACGGTGAGGCTGCGTTTCAGTTTCATGCAGCTAAAATCTGGAACAGTCTTCATGAGGATGTGAGACAGGCCTCAACTCTGACAATGTTCAAATCCAGGCTGAAAACAGCTCTTTTTACCCGTGCATATGAAAACTGAAAGTATTTTATCTGCACTCTTGCCTTTTGCTGTAACTGATTAACTTTATGTTGATGTTTTATTGATTGATTTTTATCTGTTTTCTTGTAATTTTATGCAACTGTGAAGCACTTTGAATTGCCTTGTGTATGAATTGTGCTCTACAAATAAACTTGCCTTGCCTTGCCTATTCTGTTAGTTTGACAATAACAAATCTTCTCCAAGGATATAGAATAAATAAACTATAAAGAACAGAGATCTTCAAATAGTAGCTGGTAATTGCCAGTGGTTCCCAAAGTGGGATACAGGGGCCCCTGGCACAGAGGCACTGCAGAGGGCCCTCAATACTCGTCTACAAAAGAATGAGGTTTCATTGGAAATGTATGGCCATTTGTTCAAATGTCCCACTTTAGATCAGTATTTAGCCAAAATTAAAAGATATTAGTTGTTTTATATGTTTTTTAAGCTTTAAAATGTGGGTAGGCTTTCTTAGTCTTCAAAACTCCAGGGGCAACAGTCTTCCAACTGAAACCCATAGTAAAGCACCACCTTCTACAAAATGCCAACGTTGTACATCATATTAAGAACTATGGGGCCGATCTGAGACATATTGCGATACAGTAAGTAATTATGATAAGCAATATGTTTACCTTAAAATGTGTAAACAGTCATGTGTCCAAACTTTATGCCATTTGACATTTTATTGAAATGTTAAGATTGAAAAGTGCATTAAAGCTGGGGTGCCTGACTTTTTGTTTGTTGAAAAGTAAATTTGTTTTTACCATCTCAGATTGAGTTGTAAACACAGCAAAAAAAGAGAGATCTGGTTAAATTGTCTTCACCTGATTCACCTAAAAAAAAAAGAAAAGTACCCCAGCTTTAACACAAAATGTGACCAAGTGCCTTTTAACTGTCACTGGAAAACAAAGGAGTGTGTGATAAAAATGCCTCTAAACACAAGTATTGAAACTATTGTGATACTTGATAAAGCAGAGGACAAATTTGTCTACGGGGGCAATGAAGTATACATTAACCTTAGCCCTTCAAGATGAAGGTAAAAGCATTTGGAGACTTCCTGTATATGAAATGTTGACCACACAGCGACTGACCTTTTTAAAGACCTCTACTACTGAAGCCTTGCCCCGTTTCTGCTCCTCGGGCTCCAGGGTGAGGAAGGCCTGCTTGCTCTTGTCAGGACTGGACTGCAGCTCCATTTCAGCGGGGCCGTCACCTTTGTTAGGCGAACTATTGGGCACCGAGCCGTTGGTGTGGCCGTTCAGCTTCCCATTCTCCACCGGGTTGTCCTCTGGAAACACAAGGATTCGTTCAATTCACATGTGGACTTACTGTATGAGGTGTACCACAAGGCATTGTTATAGGGCCAGTTTAATTGTCTATCAAATAACATATGGACGAGCTGAAACTTGACTTTTTTGGCTGGTGTTCGATTCATCTTTTATCTTAAAACGTATGGGTCCAAATTTTTTATAAATCAAAGGCCCATAATTCTTTGCTCCTTCATTTTGAGCACAAATATACTTCGATTTTGTATACGTTATGTATTTAATTGTACACCACAAAATCACAATTTAAATTATGGCTTTACGAATCTTAATATCAAGAATCATCTTCAAACTAATCCTGGAGTTTTGAAAATTCAATGGAAAAATGAAAAATGATGAAAGAAAACTAGACAACATCGGCTTTCCCAGATCATTTTTAATCCTAAAAGCTTATATACGAGCGGTTATGAAGTTTCTTGTTGTGGTTGAGTATGAAAATTGTATTAAAAGTGTCAATCCTCTGACATCTCTCAACCGTTTTAAAGTCTTAACTCAATTAGCTTTATGCACCATGACTCTTCTTTGACACGTAATATTTCTGTGTCTAAATATGGCCGACAGAATAGAAAGTGTGTCTGATTGTGGATAAAGCAGCGCGTGTGGGCTTCAGTGTGTGTTTAACAGCTCTGTCTTTGTCAGCGGATAAATGGATAGTCAACTGACTTAATGACATAATGGTCCACTAAATTGATTAGATTGGAGCGGACTGTGAAGAGCACACACCACCGTGACTCATGGAAATAGGAGATCCAGCTCACTGCCAAAACAGACTCCAATGACGTCAGACAGCTAAAGGAGGATATACTCGCTGTAGCCCTAAGCTAACACAGCTAGATTTCTGGGAAGAGTGAAAACTTTGGATTCCCCTCAGGAATGCATGTGCAAATGGCTCGAAAAGCACAAATCAGAGAATGTTTTCATGTGCCTGCTCCTTCACTCCTATTATGTGCATCAGATTTTAGCAGCATACATTTTCCCTCATTCTCCGCTTAGTGATCAGACTTTGTGCTCTACTGGATGTGTCAAATAGGGAGTGCCGATACAAAGCAGAAAGAGGCAAATGTGGGTGGTGCAGAATAAGGTGAATAAGCAGGACTGGATACCGCGAAGAGGAACCTGTATGGCAGGGCAATTACATTTTTTACTGGGCCAGATTTTTCGAAGTACATAGGCCACTGGGCCGGTTATTTGGCGCGCCCCTCACCACCAAACGTATATACTGTGGGGATAAATAATGAAAAATTCATTAACATCATTGATCAAATGAATTAGACACAACATAAACGTTTTAAATATATTTCATCATTTTAAGTCCTTTAAATAAAACCTGCAACAGCAGATTAATACAGTATTATAACTCTCAGTGTGACACTGCCCTGTTGGCTCCTAAAGGCCTTTCCAGCTCCATTTATTATTTTATAAGGCCTGAAGCACACGGCTACTTAACATGCGTAAACAAAAGGATGTATTTTAGCTCTGATTACAGACACTTCTCTAAAGGTTAAACAAGCCCCGCATGCTAGAGCAATTCTCTGTAATAATGATGTTTTTAGGCAGACAGAGCCTCCACAGTAAGAGTTTACGCCGCTGTGGGTGTTGGTGGCGGCAGATGTAGTATTTGCGGGTGTCACAATAAGCTTAATATTATTTACTTATTATGGGACTGGGCCAGAGCAGATTGTCTGGGCTGGATCGACCCCTGGGAGTATTGACAAGGCCGGCTTTATTGTATCGAAATAGAAGTGAAGATAGTACAGGGATCAAAATAAATTCGGGATCAAATACTGGTATCAGAAAATATGTTTTGATTAAAGAAATGGTCTTTTATGGAATACATGAACATTAGCTTTCTGTTTTATGGTTCTAGATGTAGAATAATGTCGTATAGGAACAAAAAAAAAGTATTGTTCAGATATTGGCAATGTAAACCAAGCACCAAAAATATAAATAATTAAAAGGTACCCAGCTTTAAAGGTGCATTATGCAAAAACTTTTTATTTGTGTATATTTAACCTTTTTGTGACCCAATGGCTTTATGAGTGGTTAGCACGGTGCCTTTACTTTCCATCACAGTCACTCATTTGAACTCTTCTGAACCCTCTACAGTGGTTTCGCACCTTTCAGCAGCTCATCGGCCGTTCCTGCTTCGTACTTTCCGCTTCTGTCCAAATAAAACTGGGCGAATTCCTGCAACGAAAACCAACAAACAGGACGGACACGGAGTCAAAGGAAGCGCGGTGAGTGATGTGTAGAATATGGATAACATGTCCAGGCGGGAGCTGACCAGGCGCGGCAGCAGCAGGTAGCTGAACAGGGTCAACAGCGTTCCCACGCATGGAGTGATGAAGTATCCCAGGGCAGCGGTCTCCGAGTCGGCCTCGCCTGAGAGGAAAACAGAAACAGATTGAAAAGCTTTGATTGAGTATTTTGAGCCGTTTCTGCTCCGGAAACGTTGATCTAAATTTGTTCATGGTGACGGAACAAGCAAACAAACCCTAAAAAAGAGGTTTGATTCTTTTTGAGGTTACATGCTGTTCACTTACAATGGAACAATTGGCCTCATTACAAACCGGATGTGCTCTTATTTAAATGTGTACAACACCACATAGGTTTGAAAGGCAATATATACAGTAACTTAACTTCCTCACAGGGAAAGCTATCAAGCATGCACATTTTAGAATAGCTAACCAAATATTTGTCCTAGAGCTGCATCATTTCAGAAATAAAGTGCAATTATTTTATTTGCTTTGCATTAAACATTAGCTTTGTGTTGTATAAGATCTGTGTCTTTAATCTTTTGTTCCCTAAAGCCATAAAAAGGTATGTTGCCTGGTATACTGGGTTTTAATTTGGTTCATGTCAACATTTCAGATGGAGGAAAAGGCCAGTATGAGTGTAAGGGAGGGGCGGTTTGTGGAAGGAATATCCAAACAGAAGATCCACAAATGTTTTCCCTGATCATTGGTTCATGAGTCTACAGAGCTGCCCTATTAATCTAATGGTTTAACCTCCTTTGAACTGTCAACCATCACTCCAGTATGAGTCAATACTGCAGCAAAAACTGAGAAGACCTTAAGCATTGTGCTAGTTTTTTGTTCACATTGGTGGATAACCTCAGCCTATAAACACAGAGCCAGGTGATTCGGACCATGAGCATAGGGTTGCAAAATTCCGGGAATTTTCAACGTTGGAAATTTTCCAACGGAATTGATGGGAATGAACAGGAATAAACAGGGAATTAACACAACTGAAGGTTGCTTCTCAGACAGATAAAATGAAGCATATAAGTAAATAATATTTGAGTTCTACACTGAAATATCTATCACAGCAGAGATAAAAAGTTTCAAAGAAATCATCTTTTCCATGTCTAACACCAGGGTTTGAAGAGGACAGTGTTTAGTTTGTGGCTGAAACAAAGAAGAGCTTTTGGAAAAGGAACAGACTCTTTCCATGTCTGTGTCCATCTTACATATATTCATCTAGTGTGTGCAGTATTACCATATTATATCATTTTAAAAGTCGATCATTTAGGTGTGTTCTGTTTAGATCGATAGATTGATAGATAGATTAAACCAATCTATCCATTAAACCAATCACAGTGTGATAAAACTTTGCCGTTGAGTAAAGTTGTGTTAGGTTTGACATGACGATATGGTCTTCACACTTGTATGGGTCGGGGGTGTGACATCACTCAAATGCATGTTCTAGGGGTGTAACATTGCACTGTGCCGCGGTGCTCCGTGGCGTGTGCCATGCGTGTGTATGTGCGCATCCAAACATAAGATCCAATCCTGGTCATAATCCTCCTCCAAAGTCCCCGCAGAATGTTGTCCAAGAACAGCCCTAACACAAGACTCAAATCAAACGCGCTGCTGGGTGAAACTGAAACTTACCACAATGAGCACATGGCCTACTGCGATGCTTCCTTTTTATTTGTTTAGAGCGCTACAATTTTACTTGCTACTTTACAATTACACATTTATCATAAAGCAGCTTTGAAAGCATTGCCAATTTTATTCCGAGACTATAAATACTGTCTAATGATTAACATTTAGGCTCTTTAAATTATAAAACAACATATTATTACACATTGTACTTGCACTGTGATGCACTGAATCGTGGGTCCTGCACCGTGAACTGAACCAAACCGTGAGAAAGCTGAACCGTTACACCCATAAAATTTCTGAGGTAAAGTTCCCATTGAAAGTTTCCGCCCCTTTGCAACCCTACATGAGCCTAGTTCACTGACTGGTTTCCCTGTTCTCATGGGGACAATAAGAACGCACTGATTTATGTCTAGGATGTAATAATTGTGTGTTTTTAAATAGTTTTTCTGTGAAGCACTTTGGTCTTGGTGAATGGTAAATGGTCTCTACTTATACAGCGCTTTTCCACCTACATTAGGCACTCAAAGCACTTTTACAGCAAGGAACCTCTCACCCATTCATACACCAATGTATGCAGACACTGGAGGCAAGGTGGGTGAAGTGTCTTGCCCAAGGACACAACGACAGCACCTTCAGGAGGCGGGATTCGAACCCCCGACCTTCCGATCATGAGACGACCTGCTCTACCATCATTGAATTCTGCCGTGTCCTTTGCCTCCATTTGAATCTTTGGCTCTAAGCTCAGGTAAGAACATATCTCAGTATGGAAAAACTGTGGCCTGTTCCTTTAAATGTCACATGAGCACAACCCAGTCCTACGCACAATGAAAAACTGTCAAAACTTGCCCCACAGCAGCTGATATAGGGTAGCTGCTCTGTGAGTGTGGGCAGCGTGTTGACATCGCCATTGGCTCACCTCAGTTTGAATGTGGCGAGTTACCAGGCAACAGGGGATTAGCGTTCGTATGTGTGTGCGTGTGTGTGTGTTTGTGTTTGTGTGTGCGTGGGGCTCACTAGCTATAGCGAGCAGCATGGCGACCGCGGCGAAGGTCCCAGCCAGGCCCTGCCCGCTCATGAAGATGGCGCTGTACTTCTGAGGCAGCTGACCCACCAGACCGAACAGACTCCCCTGCAGGACCGCCCCGAACGCTGAGGGGAGGAGGAGAGAAGTATTATACTGTCAAACCATTCGCTTTTTTCACATTTTGGGCTTAGACAGGCCTTACTGCTCATTATACAGGAAGTTATCTATGAAACCATATTTACATTATTCAGATTTGGTTATTTTTAGGCTTTTTTCATCAAAACATTAAAAGAACATTTGCAATACATTGTCTATTCATGTCTGTACTCTCAAACAAAAACTAAATCTAAATTATTTCCCTTTTTAACCTGCAGTGTCTCGCATTACAAACCCTTTCTGCGCATTCCGATTCTTCGTAGAAATGCATAGTGAAAGTTTAAAGTCACGTCAAGGGAAGTTCAGTGCTTTATCTTTTATCAGGTGTTTTGCCCTGCTCTGCCTCTCAACACAGACACAATTACCTCCCACACACCATTGTGTCATTGTAACATTTGTGCACAAGTTTAAAGGGATATTTCGGGATTTTTGACATAGAGCATCAATTCCTAGTTATCCAGAGTGTTGTTGATGTCTGCAGATATTTTTTTCTTAAATTCATGCAGTTCTTATATTTGAAGAGCTTAGTGGCGCTATGCTAGGGCAAGGCTAAAGCATTTCTATGGTATCAGTTAGCCTGCATTAAAAACAGTCTGACCCACTCCACAGTGCACCTGAGGTAAATCACTTATAACACCAGACTAACCATATAAATGTCTTTGTTAATAGAGTAATTTTGAAATGTAACTGACCTTGTATCACATGAATTACCGCATTTTGAGGGACTATTTTCTCGCAGATCACTCCGCCGCTGCGTAGCTTACAACCATGAAGCTGATGCTGCTCAAATATAAGTTATTTTAAATGCAAAATGGTTCAAATTATTCTATTAACACAGACATTTATATGGTTAGTCTGGTGTTATAAGTGATTTACCTCAGGTGCACTGTGGAGTGGGTCAGACTGTTTTTAATGCAGGCTAACTGATACCATAGACATGCACTAGCCTAGCGCCACTAAGCTCTTCAAATATAAGAACTGCATGAATTTAAGAAAAAAATATCTCCAGACATCAACAACACTCTGGATAACTAGGAAATGTGGCCCGATGTCAAAAAGCCTGAAATATCCCTTTAAGAGCTCCAAGTCTTTCACAAATCAAATCAACACCCAGGAAATTTCAATTTTGTGTGTGTGTGTGTGTGTGTGTGAGAACGTACAGTTGATGAACCAGATGGTTGCCATGGTGACGGAGAAGAAGCGCTCTTCGTCCATGGGCACCTTGACCAGCACCGCGGTGAGGATGAAGAGCAGCAGGATGAAGACCAGGCTGCCCGCGATCCGCACCATCTCGGAAACCCTGCTCGGACAAACAGCAGCATCCATCAGTTTGGACATTTCCACTTTTCATTTTTAACCAGTGACCATAACAAACAAGTGGCCACTGGATGGTTTTTGCAAATAAGTGTTGATGCGCATTTAGACAGGGGCGCATTTTCTTTCTAATCTACCTTTAAATTGTCCCTGGAGGAAGAACTGTCCTGAACTGGATGAATGGGTTTGTAGCAAATATAATATTGCATTTTAATAGCGTTTTCGGGTTAGATTGCGTATTCGAAGTTTTCTCAATGCCCATCTTCTGGGTTCAACATGCCTACAGTCGATAAGCCCCTCCCTCCCAATGCATAAACCTCCTGCTCCGTGGATGTAGCGCGCTGTCGGGACATTGGTGCTACTATCAGCGTTTTGTTTTGTAGCACTGAAGATTCGGTGGATGGTTTTGCCCATTGGAGCGTGGTGTAAATTGGAGAAGCTTAATGGCACAGATGCAAAAAAAAAAACAAGATCTGTGCATATTTCATTTCTTAAGGAAATTAGATACGGTAGACAACTATTGAGCAAACTGCAGCTGACTGCGTTTTACAACATTCCTACTCAATCTCTATATAGGCTATAAAGGCTGCAGCCGACATGACTTACTCCCACGGCTGATAAAAGAGCACTTAGCTAATTAGAAGACGTGGCTGCAGCATTTCACCTCAACCGTGATGAATGGTGTTACTATTACTAAAGACCCAGACAGGATGCACCCCTCACTGTTTATTTTTAACATTACCCCCGATGTGCACTTTAGGCCTTTGAGGTCATTCAGAGCCAGGAGCGACGGGACCTTTTTAAAATCAGGTCAATTAGCCCTGCAGCCGTTAACACTTCTCTAAATCAATACACTAACTGCTGAATGCACAATCTCTCCTTTTCACAGCCAAATGAGATGCTTCTATATCCAAGACGGTTTCTTTTTTAACTTTAAAGGCGTTGCCACATGTTATCCAGAAGTCTCCAAGGATTAAGGTTAAGGTTCAGCGATTAACCTTCATCAGAAGTGAGGTTTTAGCTGCTGTGGTAACCTAACCTCTAAGGGCTGAGGTTTTCATCAAGCCTCACTGTATTTGGCTGCTGCCGATCAAGAGGCTGCAGAAGAATCAAGTTTGTCTCATCATTTCATTATGGAGCGGGTTGAGGAGGTCAAAAAATCCATCCTTTTTGAGGAACAGAGCTGGAAGTGTTATGGAAGCGCATGGCTGGCACTTCTCAGAACTGAATCAGAACCGTGCGTAATCTTTCCTCATCCTGTTTGTCAATATGTAGCTATTGTAAAACGCGCTGGATTTCACACATGGCTGGGGGCATTAGCGCACTTGATGTGCGGGTTGCGGGTTCCCCTACCATGCCCACAGATCGGGTCATAAAATTCTCCTTTGATCGGTTGTGGCGGGTCGAACAATCCCGGCCTGCTGCCGCTCACCGCCGCCGTACGCGCGTCCACTGTATTCAGCCACGTCTCATTCTATCGTCTTTACAGCAGGTGTTTGACGTCAATATGCGGCGGATTTTCATAGAATAAGCAGTGTTTTGTTGCTTCATCCAGAGAACGCTTTTGTGGAGCCAAATGTCTCCTATTTTCCACGGCATGTGCGTCTGTGCACGAGTTTGTGTTACCGAACATCCAGAGCTTGCAGAGTCTGCCCTCAAAGTGCTCATGCCCTTCCCAATACTGTAGAACTGTGAAGTTGGGTTTTCCAGTGTGAGACTGAAACTCTCCTCTTTAGAGCCAAACGTTCAGAAACTGATGTGTGATAAGCAGCACCGCTCGTCTCAACATTCACATTGAGTTTTTGATGGGAATCTCAAAATGTAAAATCCACAGATCTATTTGTTTTGTAATGTATAGTTTTTGTTTCATGTGTAAAATCCCAGTAGTTTCAGTGATATTGGACATTAAGGGGAACATTTTTACCAACATTTTTTCTGCATTTTATTGTTGCCATAGTTACAACCATAGACTTCCTATATCCACAACCTCAGTTTTAAACTATTGGCTCTTTAGAATGACATTAGGTGGGACCTATAGTCTGTTACAGCAGATTTTTTTCTCCACATGTTTGTTGTTCACATTAAGCTCATTTAAGAATTTCTGATCATATAATTGCATTTGTGTTTGAATAATTCATTTTTGAATTGAAACAGTTGCATTTTAAACATAAATTTAGCTTATTTTGTTGTTTTTGGGGGGCGTGTTGGAGTGGGATTCTGTTAGGTGGTCCTCAGAAAAAAAGTTGGAAGATAAAGTGGTCCTTGGGCTGAAAAAGTTTGAGAAACACTGCTCTGTGTACTGAAAGGGGATTCTCGTTCTTCTCGAACAGTTGAGATTGCAGTCTCTCGATGGGACTTTAGAGAGACAAACCTCTGGTACAGGAAGGAGGTGAGCAGTGTGAAGAGCAGCAGGGGCAGCTGGGAGAGCAAGGTCATCCAGTTGTTGAAGTAGTACTCTTTGCGCACCACCTCGGTCTCGTTGTTGCTCAATTCTGTGGTGTTCAGGCGCCTTTGGAAATACTGCCATCACAAACAGAGACATAAAAGGAGTATTATTTTCAGCCACAGTCGGGGCCAATTTTTTTACAATCATCTGAACTTAGAGCTGCAAGGACAATGCATCGCCAAATCACCAAATTATGTCACAATATCCCCATCACAAAGCTCTGAGGTCTGCCGTCGAACTGAGATTTACACATTTTTTGCAAACACTCAGTGACTAAAAGTAATGTCAAAGTCACTTTTTTTTTCTTTATTTTTATAGCTTTATTTGTTTTTCTATTGTAAACATATTGTAATTTCTGAGATGGCTGTGTGAGCTGGAGTGGGATCTGAGCAAAATTGTCTATAATGTTTGGTGTGTAACTTGTCCTGTGTTGTCCTGTATTGTGACAATGTTTAAATGTTTTGGTCCCCCTTGAAAACAAGATGCTGCATCTCAAGGGGTTTTCCATTAATAAAATTCAAAAATGACTTGAGTCATCTTTTTTTTAAATTTAAATCCCTTGTTTTCAAAGTTGAGAGTAAGACACCGACAATCTGCACCCATGAGTCCTTGACTATTTTGTGTATGATGCCAATTCCTGTCCTTCAACCAATTTCAATCAATCAAAGTTTATTTATATAGCACTTTACAACAACACTTGGCAGACCAAAGTGCTTTTTTAAATTTCAAAATAAAAGAAATTGGTGATTTCTTGATGGTCGCGCCACATGATAATTCACAAAATGGGCATCATCAGACAAAGTTTGCATAAATATCGTGATGGAAATAGAAAAATAAATACTAGTATGCCAAATGGGGCGGATAATAAATGAGCATACATTTAGAGTAATTCTAAAGATGTTTTCGAGACAGTTGTAGTTGGACGGTCACTCCACATGATATTTTGACACTTTAAATATCAGAATAAATCACAGATAGGTAATGTTTCATTTGAAATTCTAGCGTATTGCATCTATAGAAAGAGTACTGAATATATGGTATCTTTTTTATGCATTTATATATATATTTGTTAATGGATATAAGAAACATACCTCTTCAATACGAGCTAGCCATTTCTTGGCATGTTATTGATTACTTATTTTATTTCTATGCAACATGTTGACACTGTGAAGCACTTTTGTCGACTGCTGTTGTTTTAAATGTGCTATACAAATAAAGTTGAATTGATTTGAATAAAAACAGTCGGACAGAAAATGTGACCACTGCTTATATTGGTATTTTCACCTGCCTTAAACCCACAAGCCCGTCTCACACCATTATCAAAAGTCTATTATAGTGGAGCTGTGATGTGCCGAGTCTGAGCCTGGTGTTGTATCAGTGAACAGCTGAAAATAGCCCGCGTGAGGACACAAGCCTTCCCTCGTGCGCCCGCCCCGCATAGTTACTGAGGTCATGAGACGCACAGGGGATCGGGGGGGGGGGGTCCTGCCAGGTCACCGTATGACTAAATAAAAAAGGGCCTTGTTACCATAATCTTTGCTTGCTGTTCATAGCGTCCAGCCAATTTTTGATTTCGATTGATCTGTGATTAATTATACATGGTAACTGGATAACCAGGCTCCAGACAAAGTGGGATAACCTCATTAGTGCACTCTAAAAGATCATTACCAGTACTTAAACAGAACAATAATGTGCACAGTAGTAGATCTGTACATTTACAGTATCAGGTTGGTCTCCAATGTCAATAAATGTGTGGAAAATGGGGAGTCATTTGGGTCAAATGAGGAAAATTGGGTAAGAAATGGGGCAAAAAATAGGGGGGAAAAGGGGGATAAATTGGGTTAAAAAAAAGGGAAAATATTAGAAATAAAAATGAGCACAACATTCGGGCAAAAAAGAAAAGAAGAAAAAAAAAACGTGTAAAAAAAATGGGGAAAATGATTTATTTGAGCTGAAACAACCAAGTCACTTCCTTTAATGCTGTCCCTGGGCCAACAGCATTAAAACATGGATCTAAGATTGGACAGATTTTTTTTAAATTGATTTTTTACGTGCTTTCGATGCTTTTATTTCTCCAATACCGGTAGCACCTTTATTTATCCATTTTATTTATTTGAGCATACATTTTGCTCAAAAGGAGTGGGCTGAAGCAAGAAGCTTATGAGCGCTTACCCCCAAACTCAATATGATAAAACATTTCATTTCACAATAGTACAATCAGTGTAAAAAGACCGCCACAATGTTTTCTTAACGGAGCAACACTGTCTTGTTTCAAATCAAAAGCTGCTTTTACCAGAGAGGCGGTCATGAAGAAGTTCCATGGCAGCAGCGTCCCCAAGCCCAGGATGAAGAATATGATCCCCACACACCAGCCTCTGCAGGGACAAAACACGAACACGGGAATGACCAGACAAATCAATCTGTTTCTTATAGACAACAGCAATGACTAAGACCGACTTCCATCTCTTTTTACGGACTTCTTTTGACTTTGCACGTTCGCTGAAGACAACAAAGCCTGTATGACGAGAAAAGAAAGAAAAGCGCTTACCTGTCGTGTGGCGTAACCGTCCGTCCCATCATGCAAATGTAGGAGGCTCTGCTGGATCTGTGGGGACAACGGGACAGACATGAGCTTGGCATGTTTGCTCCACCGAACAACAGTATAGACGACTTAAGGAATCCCTTCACTTTGTGTCAGGAGGCTGTGAGGGGCCGCTGGCTTTGGACACTGGTATGCGACGTTAGGATTAACGGCGTTCCCGTGGTTAACTTAATGTGGAGGCGCTGTTGAAACGGGAGGGATGGACTGATGGAGGACGAGTCTTTCACAGCATTTCCCAAAGCGTTTCTCTCTGCCTGGGAACTGGTGGCTAACAAACATGTATGGAGTTTATACAGAGGAAAGAGCGGAAATGCTCAACTTTTGAATAAAAAATCATTTCAGCCAAAACTGCAGTTGAATAGTTTTAGACCATTATATTTGTATTTTTTGATCAACTTTTTTTCTTTGGCACATTTTGTTTTGGCACAATCAATTTAATGACATTCATTGTTTTTTAATGCCCCGTTAAAATCTTGACGTTAAAGCCACACCACGTGGAATTTTACCCAATAAAAAAATTTGAAATACAAGATATATTTCCATAATTGAAAAATACTTCATAAATGTAGGTTTAAATCCATTCTTTGATTACCCACTGCAATAATAGCATTTTCTGTGTTGAGCTGGCCATTAGGATCATGTTTTGTATTGATGGCAACAGTATAGTCCAAAATGTTACACAGTGTGCATTTAAATACTTGCTCACAGAGTTCTGTTTCATGCCTTGATCATAAAGGCAGCGGTCATTAAATATTAAAACAAAGGTGTTATGCCTGTTCTTTTATTGACTTTGTTTGCTTTCACTGTTTGAACATTTTAAACTATTGTGTCCAAACACATATTCTTCATAAAGTTTCACAACTTTAGGGTCACAGTTACAGTAACCTGCCTGCAAGTTCTTAAGCATGAAATAAAGGTTCTACAATTTGATGTTTGCAAATGTCTACTTCTACAACTTACTGAGAAGGTTAAAAACAATTTCATCCCAGTACCAGAAAAAATGTCAGGTACAAAGGCCTTTAAAGGTCCTATATCATGCAAAATCGACTTTTTGGAGCTTTTAGCCATGTTGTTATGCTATTTCCTTATCAAAAACACCCCCAGAGCGGTTTTTGGCTTCATTCACGCAGTTCTAAGTAATCCTCCTGAATCCTGCTCTCTGAGCAGCTGCTCCACCCTCTCCTGGTAAACGACTGAGCTGTTCAGTTGTGTCGTCACAGCGGAACGGAAGTGCTCTACGTCTGTAATGTAATGCCTTACGGCCTGATTTTTATTTATAAAACTTTTTTTTTTTTTTTTTTTTTTTTTGAAAAAAAAAAAAAAAAAAAAAAAAACAGCAACCCTCGAAGCGTCTGTGCTGTCCCACGACGCTAATCAAGCGCACCCACGGCTGGAGGAGCCATGGATCCGAGCATAAGTGTTGTTTTTGAAGACTGAGCTCTTTCTAACCTACTCTGGACACCGCCTGCTCTTTTTTCTTACCGATAATGCCACGGATGCGCGTTTGGCTACGAGAGGAACAGGGCTATTCAACCTTCCTAAAGAAGAGTGCACTCGCCAGAAGTTGGAATTTCTTTCCGGGATTAAGCTAGCTACTATATCAACCAACCTGATGGATGCTTGGTGAACCTTGGCCAGAATCAAAGTGGATTAACTTTTATAACTTTTATAACCAACGCGATCTCATGGGAGTCCAAACTGAGCGGTGAGTCAATCAAAACGCATGTTAGCGTGTGTGTTAGCATGTGTGTTAGCCATTTATGAAACTGCTTTGCACATGTCAACTCCTTATAACTGCATTATATGAAGTAACTTCACTTTTTGCAGCGATATTTATATTTATAATACTGCAAATGTGGAATGAGCAGAGAGAGGGGCGGAGTTAACTGAATCGAAGCGTCTTATCTTCCGGGTAGGGAAAATACCCCCCAAAAATACTTATATTTCTCTCAAAAATGAGTACTCCATAGTGATAGAGGTACAATATATCATATATATGCCTATACTTTACTTTGGAATGGCTAAAATAGCATGATACAGATCCTTTAAGTTTTCTTCCACTCCTAGAGAGCCAAGATCATGGCTGCACTACAGAGATGGTGTGACCGTACAGCATGACCCAATATGATAAGCAGCCAGTTCATTTCTATCCTTACCCTCCACTTGAGAAACACGGATATCCTGTAATGTCAGAATCAAGGATTATGAACTCATATCAACCAGCCCACTGATAAGTCAAGCCCTGACTGTGATAGAAATATCCAAATAATGTGGGCAGCAGCTGCTCGGGATCGGCGCCTGGTGCATTAATGCTAAATGACAAAATGAACCATGTGTTGCTCTCATTCAACTGGCGCTAGGGGTGGGCGATATGACAAAAATAGAATATCACGATTTTTGAATAATAAACTCCAGATTTCGATTTTATCACGATTTGTTTATAGTAACTAAAATAACTTAAATTACACACTGAAGCAGAAAAACATTGAATTAATATACTCATTTATTCAACTTTGTGATAATCAACACGGCAAAAAGAGACTTAGAACTAACTCTATACATTAAAAAACACAATAAAACTCCAGACAATAAAAGTAAAATAGTAACACTAAGTATGGTAAAGGCTTGTTGTTGGTGTCTGTTGTTGTTTGGCCTATTTTCTGAGACGTCTCTCTCATGACGTCAAAGCTGCTGTTATATTGCGCTTAGGGCTGGGCGATATATCGATATTTAAGATATCGATATATTTTTTAATGAGATATGGAATTAAACCATATCGCATATATTGGGATATTTCAAATTCAGATAAGCTATTAAGGTAACAAAAACAAACAGGTAATCTCAAGCTGATCTTAAAAAAGTTTATCTTAAACTGAGCACTTTATTTTGTTATCTCTTTATATATAAATGCTGCCCTCAGAAAAAGACTGACCTATTTTATTTTATAGGCTATTTTTATCCAAGACATTTTTTATTTAAACGTGCACTTTACTGAGCTTTGTTAAACAGTGATTATGTTTACATTTTATAGTGAGTTTTCAATAAAACTACTCGTATTTGGCTTTGACTTTGACTTAATTTCACAGCTCTCACTTTGCGGAAACAATATCGGGATATATATCGTATATCGATATTCAACCTAAATATATCGGGATATGACTTTTGGTCCATATCGCCCAGCCCTAATTGCACTCTGTCGCTGTCTGACCCTTTCACAATAAAAGTCTTACTAAAGCGATAACATACTGTATCTTTTATTGTGTAAAAGGCAAACCGGAAGCAGATAGTTACCATAAGTTATTACTTGACCAAGTAATTCACCAAAGTTGGACAAGTCTTATATTTTCAAAGACATGGATAAACGTTGCATTTGTGAACACGGTCCAGGATTTAAATGAAACAAATGAGAAGGATGCGGCGCCTGACAGAACTGTAAGGATGAAGGACACACTCGCTTCTTCACACATGTGCCGCCAGGTAAATAAATAAACACATGCTGAGCAGAGCAGTGGCGTTACGGGGGAAAGACACTGACATAAATACCTCTGAAATAGAGACAGAACGCTGGGTTCAAAAGCTCTAGATTGAGGAGCCTGGTCGTGTATGCGCACTGTAGTAGAGGGCTCGCTGCCAAACGCTCGCATTAGCGTCCGACATTGCGTAGCATAAAGTGCGCGGCTTGGGTTTACTTCACTGACGGTGAAAAGAGTCAACTGTGCAGAAGTGCTTAGAGCCGTGATAAAACGATCCCACAAAAATGACAGATCGTCAGCTCTGGAGATCGTAAGATGGTCTAATATCGTCATATCGACCAGCCCTAACTGGCGCGGCGTGCTGCTAGCTGCTGCACGTCACTATGATACAAAATAACACAGTGGAAGTGTTGGTCATGTGACTTTTCTTAAAATGATACGCTCATGACACAGCTTGGCCGATGTGTCGCTCTCTGTGCTGTGTCGATACCTCGGCTCATTTAGCCCATCATTTTTATTTAGTAATATGTCAATTATAAGCTAACATGAGCTTTTTACAAACAAATAATAGCATCGTGAAAATCCATGGAAGCATATTATATCAAATTATAGGAAGTAGTCAATTACATTTTTGGGCCCCGCTTGAAAAGAGTTTCACACCCTTTGCTTACAGTGAAAGAGGGTAAGTCGTATTTTCAACAAAAAGCTTTTTCTTCTCATATTTAAGTCATTATGTGGGTCATTACTGTGTAACTCTACGAGTGTAAATATTTGGCTATTTTACCCACCTCTACTACTGTAAAACTACAAGTAAACTCAACTTCAGGCTCGTTCTTTTTTCCCTTCCCTGTTTCAGACACTGTGCCTCCCTCATTGAACCCGCTGCTCTGGGTCTATCGGAAAGCAAACACAGCCAGCGTTTGCAATACTGTGAGCTTTTGTGAGTAGGGAGAGGGTCAGACAGTTTTACTCAGTATTATGGAGTCAACACTTCCTTCAGTTTGCAAACACGGCGACGGTCCAAAAAGAAGCTAGGCCAGCCGCACCAACTGCTTCTCCAATGTCCCGTGACACCGTTTCACATCAGCGAAAACCATCGTGTTCCCTAAGTGGAAGTAAAGTGAAGTCCTGACTGAAACTAAACTTTTGCACATTTTGAAGAACCCATGTGTTTCTGTTTTAAGCAGCGTTGGCAAAAACATGTAAATCTCAGGCACAATCTCGTCCTGTCCTGATCTCGTAAACCCAATCTCGTGTCTTGTCTCGTGGAATTTGTGTCTCGGTCCACCCTTAGATTAAAATCAACATTTTGTATTGCTTAATGGCTTATTAATAATGTAATGTACAACTTAGTCAATGTGTAGAACAGACCCTGTCAAGTGCGATTATGGGCATTGCGTCATCTAATATTTTGCTATATTCTGTGCAGCCTTTGTCAAATGTGTTTCTTCAAAGTTGCCTGTGGTAATTTTAGCCTTGTTTTGGTCCTGCTTTGGAAATGTTTAAGTCTTGTTTTGACACAACTTGATGGAAAATAAATTACATTTTTTATGTAAATCCAATGGAACGTGCAGTGATGAATTCGCTGCGACTTTAGTTTATTTCGATATGGGCAGCTTCGGGAGAGCCGCTGGTGTCGACCTAGGAGTCATGCCAGTTCAGGGAAAGAGTACAATCCAGGCTGAGTCACGCCATCGACAGGCAAAAACCTGCTGCAGCCATGAGCACATGGGTCCTGTACAAACATGCTGACTCACCATCGCTCACGTCTACAAAATAGGAAGTTGTTCAATTTTGAATGGACTGGAGGCGAGTGGTTGCTGCCTGCAGTAGTGTAGCAGGAGGTAGTATATGGCAGAGGTTCTGATCTCCATTCACAACAATTGCCAGTCATAAAAAATAAAATAAATAAATAATCTATATATATATATATATATATATATATATATATATATATATATATATATATATATATATATATATATATATATATCCATAAAATGAATGTGGCTTGTTATCAATAACAATCTACATTTAGACAGAGCGTTGCACAAGTGCTTTGTGGGTCCAAAGACACGGCTATTGCTAATGAAAGAATGAAGAGAGAAAGATGAAACAGCTCTAATCCAAACATAAAGTTGTGCACATGGAGACGATGGAGAGCAGCAGGTGTCACGAGGATATACACCACTCATCTGCACTTTAACTCAGACAAAAGGTATGACTCAAACACTGTCCAAATCTGACCACATCAGCTGCACAGCGAGGGTTAGGCTCTAAAGGTGCGTACAGACCAAACGCTGACACGCCACCAACTTCCATGTTAACCCTATGTAGACGTGCGTCGACGCGCTTCGAAATGTAAGCAAAGATGTCCGCGCTATGAAGCGTTGCAAATGCGAGCAGATGAGGATTAACTCGCGTCAAAACCAGTGAGAACAGCGCGGTACAGCGCAGCGATGCCCCGCCCACTGCTTCATGCACTCAAGTAATCACAATCTACACGTGCGTTCATTTACGCCTTGTTAACCAATCAGGGACTGGGCTCAAATAGTGAGCACAAGCGTCACCTGTTACCTGCAGCAGTGGCGCAAAAAGGGCATACGCATTATATGCCTTTCATAGGGGCGCCAATAGTGATGTGTTCTTTTTAACAGTCTATGTGTGTCGGTCGTGAACGATCCGGCTCTTTTGAACGAGTCTTTACAGTGAACGATATGAACAGGTTCGCGGTGGTGAAGTGTTTTTTTTATTCCTCTTTGGGGGACGGGCGTCACTTTAGTTGTGCTGCTTCTTTTGTGAAACAAAAGTCACTGCTGGAGTGGGGCAGAGAGGAGTGCAGAGGGACTGTCATCTCCACCCCCCACGAGGAGCTCAAAGTGAGCATAAGGCAACACGTTTGAAATAAAAGTCCTAATGAAATAATAAACACGGTTACAGAGGAGATCGTGTTGAAGCAAAACGCCTCTTTCACTTGCGTTGTTTTCTCCCCTCTTGCGCGAGGGAGAGAGAGGGAGAGGAGGAAAAGTTACATGAATGAAAGAATTGCTTTTAATCGGGCCGTGTGATGGTTTTTTGTGATAAACTAGAGGGAAATGTCGATGTTATATTGTGTGAAATAGTGACATTTCGTTAAAATGAAGTCAATTCAGAGGGTATTTATTTACTTTTTTTTTTAAACAACAACAAGAACCATCAAAGAGCCATGTGTGTATTTGTATGTGGGAGGGGGGTAGTTGCGGAAGTTGCGTCCCTGACCTGCAGCATGGAGGACAAGTTGATCATCGCGGTTTGCGCTCGTCCTGATTTGTATGACACGCCTCCTAATTATGACGCTTGCAAAACTTCACGCGCCAGCAAACAGGCGTTTGTTTGGCGTCCAACTAGAGGCTGACGGAGCGTGGACGCACGTTCGGTCTGAACGCACCTTAAGATGTCCTTCCACGCTTTAACGTGGCTTCAGGTGTAAAATAATGATTAAGTCTCTCACCGCTGAAATATTATGGAGGGAGAAATCGACAGCACTAAAGTCATCAAAAGTCAGTCTAGAGCGAATCAACACAGACCCAGCTCTGCCACTCTCTGAGCGGATCTGAACACCGGTACTTTCCCCTGGGGGAGACTGACAGAAGCGCTGTCGCGACTGCACACATCTGCGCCAACGGTCCCTCTGACCACCATCATGCATTCACACACACATCATTCATCCTGGCCTATTGTACATGTTTTTAGTGGTAGGGGAAACCGGAGTACCCGGAGGAAACCTACGCAGACACGGGGAGAACATGCAAACTCCACACAGAAAGACCCCGTCCAGGTGGGGATCGAACCCGGGACCTTCTAGCTGTGAAGCGAGAGCACTAACCGCTGCACTACCGTGCTGCCAATCGCCTCTAAACCCGGCCACTCTCCCAGGTGGAGCCGCTGTGAGTAGGGATGGGTATCATTAAGGATTTATCGATACTACTACTCTTATCGATACTCCTTATCGATCCGGTACTTTAACGGTACTCTTATCGGTACTTTAAAAGGAGAAAAAAAGTTAGATAGAGGCTACTGTATTTATTTTTTTATTACTCTACATTTTATTTCCAATTTGCATGTACACTTAATATATGGGAGTTAAAATAGGCTACTTGACTTATTGAGTTGCCTTGTGTACGAAATGCGCGGTATAAATAAAGTTGCCCTGCCTTGCCTTATTTTTTTTAATCATTATTATCTAGTAAATCAAGGCTGTTGGTTAGATTTGGCTGTAGCTCTGAGGACTGAGTCCTAGGCCTGCCGCGATAATTACTATATCGACTTATCGCTCGATAAGTAAAATGAAGGACGATAACATTTTTAGTCTCGATAAATGCACGTGTTGCGTGTGCTTAAAATAAATACAGAAGAATGAACGCTATCACAGCGCTGACTGAGCGGAGCGTCCAGCCTACCCGTCTCCATGTGCGTAAAGACAGCACTGAAACACATCAGTCGTATCCCCGCATGTATCCAGATCAATTATACATCAGCGCTGCTTTTGGAAAGAGGCGGGGTGTAAACAAAGTGCCGTGTCGGAATCAGCTTCTCCGTAGTAGAGAAGCTGATTCCGACACTTTCTGTGAACTTTATCGCGGAGCAAGAGGGACTCGTGTGAAAACACTTGGAGTTCCAGCCAAAAGAAGCATCACGGAGAGAATAACAACATTAATGCGACTGCAGGTTTGTCCAACTGAGAACGAAACGAAACCACCGCCCAGTCAGTGAATCAAAGCTAATCAGCGCTACTGTTAGCGAGAGGAACCCGAGCGCTTTAGCCACTATCCAAATACAAGCGTGATAGTCCTGAGAACATATTACTGGTCCACACTTTTCAAAAGCCAGAGAAACGCTGCAGCAGTTTGACAAACAGTCACTAAGTTCCCCCACCCCCCAAAAAAGCTGCTTCACTCCGACAGCCGTGTATACAGGAGGTGAGATTTGAAAAGAAAAGGAAAAACACAAAACATATAGCTACTCTATTTTTGCAGTAATACAGTATTATCTGAACCCATACATTTAATATACATGTTATTCTAACCAGGTTTAATTCAACATAGAAATGAGTTTTTGTCGGAGAATATTTAACCAGACTAATGTAGATGAAATATCAATATTGTTATTGGGATATTTTTAAAGAGGACACTGTATATTGGCTATTTAAAAAAAATGTCATGACAGACCTAGTTCAAACACAGAACCTGGTGAGAGAGTAAGTTATGTTAAAAGGTTGAGAAGCACAGATGGATACAGTGCCCTGGAATATGTTGACCCTTCTAGTTTGCACTTTGTTTGGTATAAGGTGTTAATATTGAATGCCAAAAGTTCAATACATTTCAATTAAAATAGTTGCTTACAGTTTTCTTTTTATTGCCTACAGTATTTGCATTATACTCAATATTATCGTTTATCGCGATATTTTCTGAGACGATATATCGTCCTCAAAAAAATTTATCGTGGCAGGCCTACTGAGTCCAAATGAAAACTTAGGAAGTGACTCGAGTCTAGTTCATTATTTTACTGCACTGTCATCTGCCTCTCAACTTGTGTCCAGTGGGGTTGACACCGCCTCGCGCTGACGTGCACGTGGGAGCGCGCACGCATGTGCACGTACACGCTGCCGTGTGCGCAGTTTGTGGAAAAACGGACTCCACCCGAAACCATTTAGTTTGGGTATTTGTGAAAGAAGAAAAGTGTGCATGGCTCATCTGTCTGTTCAGTACGAAGTCGTTACGTTTTGCTTTTTACCGCGGGTTAGCGGCAGCAGCTCGGGGGGTTTCTGAGTAGATTAAGCACGTTTTGAATGTCTAACACACACGCCTTTCCCGCACGCACCTGTCTCACTGCACACGGCTGCAGAGGGGAGACAGGGCAGTGGCAGAGCATGGGGATGGGCTGACACCGTGCGCTCTCGTGCGGGGTAGCGGGGATGAACAGATCCGATGCAACGAACGCATCCATGAGAGCGGAGAGAGACCTTTTTTAGTGATTATTTGAGCACGTGTGATTAGCGCTGCAATGCAGCGGCCCCGTTAAGAAGACCGTTAAGGCTGGAGCTTATCGGTCCGGGTGGACCGGCACACGTGGGCCCCGGGGCCGTTATGATACCGGGGTTCGGTACCCATCCCTAGCTGTGAGACAGCGTGCCAGTCACATGTAGGGCTGCAACTAACGATTATTTTGTAATCGATTAATCTATCGATTATTTTTACGATTAATTGATTAATCGCTTGGCTGTAAATAGTGTAGGAAAATTGTATTCAAATTTTTTTTCATCATATAAAGCAAAAGTGGCGCCGCTTGAGGACGTGTTGATGGAGTAAACTTAAAATAAATGTTTGTTGGAGACTCTTGGTGCTAATTCTGCTTTCTGTTTGGATCAGACACAGACGGATATTCATGACATTTACAATGTACAAAACACTACAGACCCTAACTATAAAAACAAAAATACTACATTTTCATGTCATTTTTGCTCTATTTGAGTCTGTGTGAACCAGAAAACGATTAATCGATTACTAAAATAGTTGTCGACTATTTCAATAATCGATTAGTCATCGATTAATCGATTAGTTGTTTCAGCCCTAGTCACATGCGAGTTTAAAGAATATCCTAATTGAATTTATTAGCTGTTGAGTTCTTAACACACTCCTATAAAAGTAAATGTACCTGTAGTTCCAGAGCGATGAGCGCTTCAACTGCACTTTGCTATGGCTATCATTTGTTTATATTTGACACTCTCGTGGTCCTTTTGCGATACTCACTTGGGCATTAGGAGCACATGTGGGAACGCTGGCATGTTTATATTTGTTTTTTTTAAGACAAGTTTGTTGCTCTTGTGTAATGTTTCTGAAGCATTTCTGAGCGTAATATAAAAGACTTCACAAAGCCGCAGGCATGTTGTGGTGGAGGTCATATGAGCGTGGGAATGATTACGACTAGTCCAGTGAAGCTGTCTCCACTTAAAAAAAAAACATGGAGCGCCGCCACCTCATGACATCAGCAGTTTTTTTGTCTTGTTTTTATCATTATTTGTTGCACACTTGGTTGCTTTTTGATGTTTTTTTGTTGTGTTTTGTTACATTTTGGTCACTTTTATTGTATTATTGTTGTTTTTCCGGCACATTTTGTTACTCATTCGTCCTCTTTTGTGGCTCTTTTTTGTTTTTAATTGTGTTTTTGTCGCTTCTTTCTTGTGTTTTTGTCGCTCTTTTGTCGCTTTTATCAAGAAGCTGTTAGATTTGGGTAAAGCCGAACTGGAGGAAATGTACTCGCTTGAGGCGGCAGTTAAGAGGTTAAAAAGTTTTCAAAAAAAGAAAGTCGTCTAGCTACTCGGCCCACGTAATTGCACGGATGGGGTGATTTGCATTTGACCGTGTTTTTGTTTTGTTTGCATTACTAAAACTCGTGCTAAAAATGTGAACTATGCGACACCTCCTACATCTTATGGCCATCCCAAATACGGGCCTCTGTTCTTGGGGCAGTTCCCAGTAGGAGGCTGCAATACTTTGATCGCGTTTGGAGCTCTGTGAGGGGACAACACGCTGGCAAAATACACAAGGAGCGCCGCGGACAATGGGCTGTTTTTTTTGAGGGGCTTCTGCAAAAGCATTTACAATGAGATGAGAGAGAGCACGGGGACAGCTGGCCAAACACAAGCTCCCCGGGAAGAAACATCTACTCCTGTAAGATAAGACTGTGCATATTTAGGCCACAACAACACACAAGTAATACATTCTTTCCGGTTTGTTTTCTCTGCAAGTACTATTGGCTGCCTCAAGACATTTGACACCTTTCACTCATACTGGCTCCAGGAAGGTGTACAGTTTAGGGGAATGTGAGAAAAGGTGGGAATTCTTGGAACTTTGTAGCCTAAAGTATTGTTTGTTTTTGATATTAAAATGTAATGTAGTTGTTGTTTTTTTTACAGCATTTACCATTTATAGAGAACTGCCTTGAATAAAATTGCTCTCTCAAAATGGCTGTACTGAACGTCTTGAAATAGGCCTCTGTCTCTTTAAGAAGCTTTCTGACACGCCCCCTTTAGCATGAAGCCAAGGCAACACTCCAGGCATGTGTTTAATGAGGGAATGACATAATAACGTGATATAAAGCTTGAAAAAGTCGATTTTACATAATACCCCCCCTTTAAGTCAAAGTCGAAGCCAAATACGCGTAGTTTTATTGAAAATTCACTATAAAATGTAAACATAAACACTGTGCTCCGTCAGATGCACATTTAAATAAAAAAAATATCTGAAATAAAAATAGCTTATATAATAAGTATTACAGCACTAAATTTAAACTATATCAATATGCGATATGGCCTGATTCCATATCTCATTTAAAAAATATATTGATATATCTTAAATATCGATATATCGCCCAGCCCTATGATAAAGCCACAAAAATGTGACAAAAACGTTTAAAAAAAGTGACGAAAGCAAGACCAAAACATGACCCAAGCCCCAGCTTCGGCCTTAGCTTTCAAATGCGGCGTTACACTATAGAGTAGGAGTGTGACAATCTATCGATTTCCCGATATATCGTGGTATTTTGCGGGACGATACGATACCGATAGTTTTTATTCCGATATCGATACTTTTGAGGACGTCATGCATATTAATGAGCAACGTCATACATATTTATGAGGCAGCAGTGGTCCACTGTTTTCACAGTCAATAGAGGCAAATAATTCAGTCAGGACAGCAGGGGGCAGCACTACAGTTTTAAGCACTTGGACCAAACACTGTCACACAAATAAATTACTTTTAATGATAGTTTTTTTATAATTATTAAGATGATTAACTTGGGGTTGATTTATTCCTTTTTAAATAAAACTGTAGTTTCTTGTTTATTTAAATGTAAATGAAGTCACTGACAGCTCTATAGACCCATTTTCAGTGTGTAAGTCAGGGATCATTTATAAAAGTGGTACAAAGCACATGAAAAGAAATTTAAATGATGAATAATATGTAGTATGTTAAAATAAAGGTTAAAAGTAGCATGTTTTTTTTTAAATCATGATGTATCGTAGCTTATTTTTTGTGATATATCGATTATCGCAGTATCAGTGTATCGCGAGATAATCATTATCGTGAGCCATGTATCGCGTATCGTGTCGAATCGTGAGCTACCCAGAGGTTCCCACCCCTACTATAGAGTCTACAGTATTGAGAATGAGGAGTCACGTGCCGAGTTGGGGTGATTTGGGGGGGGGCTCTGAGCCTGTCGGACATATTGGCTGCGGATTGGGGGCACGCCCCCAGAATTTCACACATTCCTCATATTCCAGAGCACTTTAAATTTTGCGCATTTACGTTTTCGGCGAGACAGAGACGGGTCTACGAATACGACAACGAAAATGAAGAAAGTAAAGCAATGCAAAGAGATAAGGCGAAAGAAAAGGGACCTTACAGGAACACGCTCATACTAAGCTCAAAACAGCGGAGAAGCTTGTGGACATTCAAAACATCAACACACGAGCTCCCTGCAGACCTGGACCATTTACCTCCGTGCACATACATGGACACAGTAAACTACCTTGTATTTGGTGTAAGTTACTACACGATGCAGGAGTTTAAAAGCCACAAGTCTTTGGAAAGTTACGAGACTTTCTGCTGTGGCTGGATCCAGGACTTGGCTCTACAAGCCTCCAGCTGGTGAAAACAGCGTTGTACTGGCAAAAGTTACTTTCTTCACATGCGTTTTAGTGTGTTGTCATTACATTGCATTTAGCGGACACTTCTTGACCAAAATGACAAAGTAATAAAGTGCGTGTTTCGTAAACACTACATTGTTACGATAGGTTCAATCAATGTACACAAACGTTTCCAACATGTTTTGACAGGTCAGAGTGAGACTTGCGCTCCTTGATGCTACGTCCATTTCTGTAACATAAAAAACTCTATCCCATTGTTCCTACGTTTTCCATGTCTATCGTGTGAGGTATCGGAGCAGTTTTTAACGCAGCAGTGACTTCCAGGCGGTAAAACAGTGCAAGAACCTCCGCTACTACGGCCTTAACAACACACGTAAACAATGTGTATTGCCGCCGGAGTGCAGCCAATATGGTGGCGAGGGGGGATGGGGAGGGGGGCTCTGTGCCGTGACGTCAACTCCTCATTCTCAATAGACTATAAGGTCCTGCCGAGAAGCCTTAAGATTTGGGTAAAGCTGAACTAGAGAAAATGTGCTTGGTTAAAGTGGGGGGTAAGAGATTAAAGCCACATACACTGATTGACCAAAAGAAGTATCCTTTAACCTGGATGTAGAACTGTAAAGAGGAACGACATTTTTACTCCAAAAATGATGGACTTTGACCAGGCTTCATTACCATTACCATTACTTTCTACCTTTTTTGCGTTTCACAAATTTTAATTCTTAAGCTGTATTGTAACCTTTAACTTATTTAACTATGTGGCTTGTTTGATTTTTAAGATTGTCTTTTTATGTTTTATGAATGAATGTTTGAGCTACTTGCACCTTTTTTCCAATGTGGTTTTATACTGCAAATGGCAAATAAACTGAATCTGAATCTGAAATGATGTACTAAATAGCCCGCCTGAAGCAGTATTTAAAGAAATTACAGTTTATGAAATGTGCTGTGTTTCTTAAAAATACAATCATCATCACACATACAGAAATAGGGCAGCCTAGTCCATCTCTAAAATGCGGTGACGTCCTTTGTGCCTGTGGTACTTCCTTCTCTACCAGTTGAGTCACATTTTTAACCGAACGCGCTTTACAATAGATTACAGTAATCTCCTGTGACTCAGGGCCATGAGGTGGGCACCACATGGCGGGCAGTATGGCGCATTCTGTCAATATGTTATTGTACCTATTGAACAGACGATGCTAAAGTTTGACAAGGAACATACGGGCTACTAGTGTAAAAAAAAATTGGCGCTACTGTAAACAACTAGGCGCGAAACGTATTAACTATGAATTCAACTTGACTGTGACCCCTTCAATGACAATTATAAGTATAGAATCTATGGGTTTTTACATTAATCGACTGAGGAAAATGTTACATAAGCAGGCAGTTTCACACATAGCTATTATATACTGGGTAAGCAGTGATGGAGAGTCACACTGCAGGGCTATGTAGCACTGACACGTGGGGACACAGGCTGTGGATATAACACGAATAGATGTACCAAATGGTTCCCTATTCTCCATCAAAAGTCATCGTGAGCGTAGCATCCTTCCCCTGAATCCCGACTGAACATGGCCATTATGACAACACTACGCTAGCTAATGTTGTACTCACCTTGGGAAGGGAAGAGTAAAACGATGCGGACTTTGGTCACGTTTAAGTCATAATGTCGCCGGTGTAACGTTAGGCAGCCTTTAGGAGCGGGATGGTCCGAGCTGATGCGAAAGGTGAATGATTAGCCGTGTTGGTCCGTGGTCCATACACGTGGCGGGACGGTCCAAAACACGGAGACGGAGACGGAGTGCTGCACTTGCTGCTGCTGCTACGCCTACAGTCCAGACACCGCACGCGCAAGGGACGTCACTGCGTATGCAAATCCGGCAGATGCGGCTAGAAGTTGCTCAGACTAAAATGTTCTCACTTTTATCTGCGTGAGGTGTTGCGTAGCAGTCATCACGCCGTCATATAAGAACTTTAACTGTAATGGTTATGTCTTATATAAGTTTGATAGTAAGTCAGGTAAAGGTCGACTACAACGGCGGACAGTACCAGCGGCGTTTCTGAAAGTTTGCACTTCAAGGTCAGCGGTGTCTAAAACGCCTCAAGACACACGAAGCACACTCACGCTCACTGGGACTGTATTAATAGACCAATACTTAACTGGCTGTTTTAATAAAAAATCCCAGATAGCAAAAGGACATTGGACCGGGTCAACATTGATTTAAGGTCAGATGGTTAACTTTTGGTTGAGGTTGAAAAAAAAAAGAATGTTGATTCAATGCTTTAATACGGGTTCCAGATCAATAATTTGAAAGGCTAACGTTAAATCAGTTTTTTACAGACATATAAAGTCAACATTTGAAAGTGTTGAATCAATATTGAGAATTAATTTTATTTTGTTGTTGAACTATCAACAATGAATCAATGTTGTTTCGACGTATGGGGTGAAAAGGCAGACACAGAGGAGCCGGAGAAAGACAAAACTGGTAAGTGCTCATACATTTTTAAAGTTTAATTGTCATCTTGGTTGTGATCAGTAAACTAAATGGCCACCGCACACTGTAGGCTATTTATTTGTCATTTGTTTATTATGAGCTGATGTGTATGCCAAGCTAACGTTACTAGCCTATAACTGTTTGCCACCAAAGAAAGCTTACATGTTCAACACATCCCAGTAATGATTAATTCACGATCCCATAATAAACTAACCTGATAATAATATTAATAGTAACTATAACTTATCCGACGGTTTAATGGGTGAATCATTACTTTAGTATTAATAAAAGAGCAAACTGTCACGGCTCAAAGGTTCTGACCCAAAAAGTGACGCAAGACAGTGGCAAGGTAAGTGCAATTTATTGTCATCCAGGAACCAAGGAGCGGAGTGGGGTGGAGCAGAGCAGGCCAGGCACAAAAATAGGAGCTGAAAAACAGGAACGAGGATTACTCAAAGGTAAGTACTGGTCGAATATCAAAAATATTTCATGAGCCAAGATTCACCGTCTGGTAGACTAACAATCTGGCGAAGACTGGCTGGAGCACAGGGCTTTTCTTTGCAGGACGAGGTGATAGACGCCAGGTGTGCACCATCAGCCGCAGCTCCTCCCAGTTAATCTCCGCCCACACACACACAGGAGAGGGGAGTGGAAATGCAGGGCCCCATCACAGAAGGGCCATGACAGTACCCCCCCCTTTAACGGGCGACTCCTGACGCCCTACCAGGCTTGTCCGGAAAGGCCCTATAGAATTCCCGGAGCAGAGAGGCATCCAAAATGTTGCGACGCGGGATCCAGGACCGCTCCTCCGGACCATAACCCTCCCAGTCAACGAGGTATCGGAAACCCCTACCACGGCGGCGCACATCCAGGACACGCCGCACCGTGAAAGCCGGATGGCCATCCACCAGCCGGGTGGGAGGAGGGGGATCGGCCGGAGGGCACAAAGGACTGGTAGTAACCGGCTTGAGTAAAGATACGTGGAAGGACGGATGAACATTTAAAGATGGCGGTAGCTTCAGGCGGACCACAGACGGGTTGATAATTCTGTCAATGACAAATGGACCAACGTATTTAGGAGCCAATTTGCGAGAATCTACCTGAAGAGGAAGGTCACGAGACGACAACCACACTTTCTGTCCTGGTTGGTATGTAGGGCCCTGTCTCCGATGTCTGTCGGCCATCTTACGATTCAGTGTTTCTGTCCTTAGAAGAGCAGCCCGCGCAGCCTTCCAGATGCTGCGGCAACGTCTCAGATGGGCTTGCACCGAGGGAACAGCAACCTCCTGTTCTTGTTCTGGGAAGAGTGGAGGCTGGTAACCCAGAGAAACCATAAAGGGCGACATACCTGTGGCAGATGATGTGAGGGTATTGTGAGCATATTCAATCCAGGGAAGGTGCGAACTCCAGGATGAGGGATGGCGGGATGTGACACAGCGCAGAGCAGATTCCAGGTTTTGATTGGCTCTCTCCGTCTGGCCATTAGACTGAGGGTGATAACCTGAAGAGAGGCTCACAGACGTTCCAAAAGACTGGCAAAAGGCTCTCCAGACTTGGGATGTAAATTGAGGCCCTCTGTCAGAGACTATGTCACAAGGAATCCCGTGAAGCCGGAACACATGTTGTACTAGTAGACTAGCAGTCTCCGTAGCAGTAGGTAACTTAGGCAGTGGCAAGTAGTGCACCGCTTTAGAAAAACGGTCCACAATGGTGAGTATGGTAGTGTTACCTGCAGAAGGAGGCAGTCCGGTCACAAAATCGACCGCGATGTGTGACCAGGGCCGGCTAGGAATAGGGAGAGGGTGGAGGAGTCCGGCTGGTGATTGATGGCTGGATTTGCTACGGGCACAAACAGAGCAAGAGGACACAAAGGCACGCGTATCCTTACCCATAGATGGCCACCAGAACCGCTGTTTGAGGAAGGCTAGAGTCCTCGAAACTCCCGGATGACAAGTAAGTCTCGAGGAGTGTGCCCACTGCAAGACCTTAGAGCGAGCAGATTCAGGAACAAACAAACACTCTTGCGGTCCGTTACCTGGATCAGGTTGAGTGTGTTGAGCATCCCTGACTATCTTTTCAATTTCCCAGTGTATAGCTCCAACTAAACGAGGCGTCTTAGGCAGCTCCGGTTCATCCACAAGGCAGGAATCTGGCAAAATAAGTTCAGGCTGAATCTGAAACTCAGATGAAGTCTGACGAGACAAGGCGTCCGGCTTGACGTTACGAGAGCCCGGGCGATAGGTTAAAGTAAAATTAAATCTCCCAAGGAACAGTGCCCATCTAGCTTGACGGGAATTTAGTCTCTTAGCAGAGCGGAGGTAAGAAAGATTCTTATGATCTGTCCAGATGATGAAGGAATGCTCAGCTCCTTCAAGCCAGTGTCTCCATTCCTGAAGCGCGAGCACCACAGCCAGCAGTTCTCTGTTGCCGATGTCATAATTTCTCTCTGCAGGTGACAGCCTACGAGAGAAAAACGCACATGGGTGTAGTCTGTGGTCTTTTGGAGATCTTTGAGACAGGACAGCTCCAACTCCTGTGTCAGAGGCATCGACCTCCACAGTGAACTGCAGGGAGGGATCTGGATGAAAAAGAACAGGTGCCGAAATAAAGAGCTTCTTAAGAGTGGAGAAAGCAGCGTCAGCCTCCGGAGACCACTTAAATTGAAGTGTGGTGGAAGTGAGTCTGGTCAAAGGTGCAGCTTTCCTGCTGTAATCCTTGATGAAGCGCCGGTAGAAATTAGCAAAACCTAGGAATCGCTGTAGTTGTTTACGCGTCTCTGGGATGGGCCACTTCTCCACTGCTTTCACCTTCTCCGGATCTGCCTTAATCTGTCCCTGCTCAATCACAAAACCCAAAAAGTTAACGGAAGGGGCATGAAATTGACACTTCTCCGCTTTAACAAAAAGCTTGTTATCAAGGAGGCGCTGTAACACAAGACGGACATGTTGGATGTGTTGGGAAAGGCCATTGGAAAAAATAAGTATATCATCCAAATACACAAAAACAAACTTGTTTAGCATGTCTCTGAGAACGTCGTTGACAAGTGTCTGAAAAACAGCTGGGGCGTTGGTGAGACCAAAAGGCATGACGAGATACTCAAAATGGCCTAAAGGGGTGTTAAAGGCGGTTTTCCATTCATCACCTTGACGGATACGGACCAGGTGGTAAGCATTACGTAGATCCAACTTTGTGAAAATGGTTGCTGTGTGTAGGGGCTCAAAAGCAGAGTCTATCAGTGGCAGAGGATATTTGTTTTAATCGTTATATCGTTAAGCCCACGATAATCAATGCAGGGGCGCAGGGTCTTGTCTTTCTTGTCGACAAAGAAAAATCCTGCTGCCACAGGGGAAGAGGAGGTACGAATCAAGCCAGCTGCTAATGAATCCTTGATATAGAGTTCCATAGCCTCTCTCTCAGGACGTGATAACTTGTACAAGCGGGAAGATGGCAGAGGGGCTCCAGGAAGGAGGTCAATAGCGCAATCATAAGGGCGATGTGGGGGAAGGGACAGCGCTCTCTGTTTACTAAACACTTCTGCCAGATCATGGTACTCCCTGGGAACCAAAGTCAGATCAGGAGGGCTAGGAGGTGGCACAGTCGAGTTTTCTGGAGTGACGGCAGATCTTAGGCAGTTTGTGTGACAAAATACACTCCAGCTCACAATCTTGTTCACTGACCAATCAATGTGGGGGTTATGGCGTTTAAGCCATGGAAGACCCAGAACTATAGGAGCAAGAGGGGACGAAACAACAAGCAATTGGATGTGTTCCTTGTGATTAGTTCCCTGAAGTAAGAGTGTAATAGGGATAGTACGGTGTGTTATCTTGGCTAAAGGTTCTCCATTTAATGCATTAACGTCCCTAGGCGGGTCCAAGGGCTCCATGGGAATCCTTGCTTGATGGACTAAGGCAGAATCAATAAAATTGTCATCGGCCCCAGAATCAACAAGGGTAAACAAAGGAATGGACTTACAGTTCCAGAAGATGGAGGACTGGAGTTGGAGCCGATCGGAACAAGGAGATTGGGGAGAGGATGTACGGCTCACCAGGGCCTCTCCACTCACTGATGAGCCCTTTCTTTTGGTTGTCGGGGGCAAGAGCTGATGAAGTGTCCCTTCTGACCACAATACATGCACAAACCAGACTCTTGGCGGCGGAGGCGTTCAGCGGCTGAAATATTGGCTCTACCCAATTGCATGGGTTCCTCTGTAGGCATAGGATCTGGAGGGCTGGAAAAAACAGGAGAACTGGTTGAGGCAGTTGGCAAGGATGAAGCAAATTGGGAAGAGCTTGGAACCCGTGGGGTTGACTGCCGGGAGTATTTCTCACGGCGTCTCTCCCTAAGCCTATTGTCGAGGCGAGTGGCAAGAGAGATGAGTTCCTCGAGACAGTTTGTTTCATCTCGGACAGCTAGCTCGTCTTTAACAACATCGGCTAAGCCTCTTGTGAAAGCTGCTTGAAGGGCTGTATCGTCCCAACCACTCTCGGCAGCCAGTATCTTAAAATCAACAGCATATTGGGCCACGGAGGAGGGGCCCTGACTTAGCATTAGCAAACGCTTAGCTGCTTCTTTCCCCTTTAAAGGATGGTCAAAAACTTTCTTCATCTCCATGGCAAAATCAGCAAAAGTCTGGAACATTTCAGACTGGCTCTCCCAACATGCAGTAGCCCACTGGGAGGCCTTACCCGTCAGTAGGCTTAAAACAAAAGCAATACGGGACTTATCTGTGGAGTAGGCGGAAGGCTGGAGGTCAAACACCAGGGAGCACTGGAGAAGAAAACGTCCACAAGCACCCAGGTCCCCGGAGTAGCGTTCGGGTGTAGGAATGTGAGGCTCTCGGTTGGAGATCTGAAGCTGATTCTCGGAGGGAGCTGGGGCTAGTGGTTGTGGCGAAGGAGCGGCAGCTGCAAGTTGAGTGGAGAGCCGGTCCACCTGGCTACCAAGGTGGGCCACATTAGTCGTCAACTCAGTCAGCTTCTGTGTGATCTCTCGAAGAATCTTGTCATGTTGGCCAACCAAGGCTCCCTGGGAACCCAGTGCACGTTGGATGGAGTCAAGGTCTTTTGGGTCCATTGGCCAGATTGTTCTGTCACGGCTCAAAGGTTCTGACCCAAAAGTGACGCAAGACAGTGGCAAGGTAAGTGCAATTTATTGTCATCCAGGAACCAAGGAGCGGAGTGGGGTGGAGCAGAGCAGAGCGGAGCAGGCCAGGCACAAAAATAGGAGCTGAAAAACAGGAACGAGGATTACTCAAAGGTAAGTACTGGTCGAATATCAAAAATATTTCATGAGCCAAGATTCACCGTCTGGTAGACTAACAATCTGGCGAAGACTGGCTGGAGCACAGGGCTTTTCTTTGCAGGACGAGGTGATAGACGCCAGGTGTGCACCATCAGCCGCAGCTCCTCCCAGTTAATCTCCGCCCACACACACACACACACACACACAGGAGAGGGGAGTGGAAATGCAGGGCCCCATCACAGAAGGGCCATGACACAAACAGAGACAGTAACACAAATCAACAAATAAAATGATCCCCTAAATGTTTAGTTGCTCCAATTATTTTATTATCAACCATGATTACTTAACACTATCATTTTTATTTATTTATCGTAGGTGCAGCTGCTGAGGAAAGCTCCCAGGAACCAAAGAAACTGTCAAAAGGTAATCAACATCTGCATCTGCTCGACTGTCTCCCATCTTCTCCTGATGCTGTTTGCCAGTGGAACTAAACACAAACTTTTTTCGGCGATTTAATAATTTTTCCCACTGTCCATGTTTTGCCATTTTGTCAACTGTTATTTGCACTTTTGTGTTTAAACCCTTGGATTTTAGATTTTTTGATTGTTATAATTATTACTATTTAAAAAAATGTTTTATAGATAACATTTTGCTGCGAAAGGAATAAAGTTATTATTTTCAATTAAAATTTATGACTGAATATTGATTGTAACAACTGTTTTACAAACATTTTTTAGCCTTCAGTATGATTCTACTTTTATGAAACAAAGCATTGTTCAGTGGTAACATCTTGATAGCTACAAATTGAGGGAATTCACTGCACAGAAATTATACATTCTTTACTCAATGTTGTGGAGATAACTGTTTTATACTTTAATCTACCTCAATATATCACCTCATACAGAAATAAATATTAAGTAATGAGTGTACCTTTTTTTCTGGTGTTATTTGGTCACAAACTCAATCTCCTGCCTTTCCTCCATGTCTCATGCTCGTCTGCTCCAAATGCTTTTGGTTTGTTTGATTTAATTAACTGCACGTTCTTCACGGAGGCACTGGTTATGGGTTATACTGTATTTATGGAAGCAAAGGCTGAAAACGTTTTGGACTCTGTCAAGTAAATGCAGTATTAGGCTGTAATATCTGTCTTAGGACTGCAGGAAGCACCAAAATAACGATTTAAATGGGGCATGCGCTGTAAAGTTTCGTAATGTAAATACCGTGGTAAACTTGGATAAAGTGGTGATTCTGAGTGCTATATGGATGCATAATGTACACAAACAGGAGGAAGTGGATTGTTTGCCTCAGATTCATAGTTTGGACAGGATATGCCTGTGGAAATGACTCAACATGATGACCGTGGTGAATGCTGTTTAGAGCAGTGGTTCTCAACCTGGGGGTCGGGACCCCCAAGGGGTCGCGAGACAAATTTGGGGGGTCGCCAGATCATGTAGATAAAATATACATACTCTTATTAGCATATAAAATAATATATTACTGTAGCATGTTTGTGCTATTTTATCAGAGTGCCATTATTTGTTCAAAATTGGATTAATTTTATTTAGCCATTGTTTTTTTTCCCATTGTTTTTTTAATGTTCCTATTTCTCACGGTGTGACCTAGGCTTGGGTCACAAACCCCTTTAACTGTTATAATGGGGTCCACCGCTCCAAAAGGTTGAGAACCACTGGTTTAGAGGCTGATTTATGTGGTGACGCGGTAAGTAGCTCCAATAATCGAAATATCATTTAAAAATGTGAAAAAACAGAAGGTAGGAGTGCTGCTTGGAACTGTTTTACTTATCTTATTTCTTGTTAATCGATGGTGCTCTTTGGTAAAGGGCTAAGTCCTTAGGCAATAAAGGGAAAAAAATGGCCAAGGCACTCATCTAGAAATATTAAAAAGCCTTTATTGAATCACATGGCTGTAAAGGTAAAAAAGTGCTCCAACGCGTTTCGGCTAGGGGCCTTCATCAGGGAGTGTAACCATATCATTTAAAAATGTTGAATATTGGTATATTTGGTATATAGTTTAATCAATGTTGAATCCATGTTTAAAAAACATTTGAATTTCGACATCTATTCAACTCCTAATCAATGTTATTTGCATGACATTGATTCCATGTCAGAAAAGATCAAAAATCAACGTTGTGTTCAACATCTATCATATCGAGCGCTTTCAATCGCAGTTCAACGTCATTTTTCAACATCTATTCAATCACAGGCCATAACACTATTTCAATGTTGAAACAATGTCCTTTTGCTATCTGGGATACTATCAAACTTGCATTGTTATACTAGATTAAAGACAGGTCAGAACTTCCTTGACATTTTTGGTGAAGTTTATTTAGCCTTCCTAACAGATATGGGCATGACATGTGACATAAGAGGTAGGCCTACAGTTTCCATGACTGTTGCCCTGCAATACTGTACCAATAGCCTCATAAACTCTCAGTTCTATCCTTTGATTAAGGACACAATGTCACAATGTTTTTAGAACTAAAACATTTTTAAAAAGCATTTTTTTGCATCTTGTATTCATGAAATTGCAGCTTCACTGATGTTAAACGATGATCATACCGACCGCAGGCATTTTACAATCAAAATCATTAGAAACAAACAAACAAGTCATTTGGAAAGCATACACACAGACTCGGACATAGACATTATGTGCATTCATAAAAGCATGCATTTCAGTTTAAATGTGTAAGAGGCTGATTTTTACACGGTTGAGCGTAGTGTTTATTTACTGTCAATAGACCTAAGGATCACCTGGGTTTGTGTACAAAATATATAGAAATACAGACATAGGGTAAAGTTAACTATTAGTTCATCATGTAACGAAGTAGACCTATTATTCTTACTAGTTTTAATCTGCATCTTTGCGTATTTCCTGTTCCTGTTGGACTGTGTTGGCCATACTATACAAAACACTACAATGAATATCATTTGAAATAGTAGAAATAAAAACATTTCACGTTCACTTTTCTGCCATTGCTTTCACATACATCCATCCGGGGGGGGAAAAATGTAAGAAAAGTCCGCACAGCTGGTTAGGTTGGTGTAGCGCGCCCTCTGCTGTGCGCTAGAGGAACTACAGACCTTAAAGCACATCACTGTTGAAAAGGCAGTGAAGTAACAGTGTCCGGACGGCAGGTAGCGCTATATACCACCTTAAAGCCATTTCAAATGACACAGAGCCTGCCAAACCTATAACCTTCACCGCGGTCTTCTGACAGTTTGTTTGTCTTCTGACAGTTTGTTTGTCTTCTGACAGTTTGTATGCTGCATGTGCTTAGATTGGATACAACATATGAATTAGAATAATTTATTGTTTTGGATACATGAATAGCAATATTTGGTATAACGTTACATCCATATCGCTAAACTATAACTGAGATTTACAATGTTTTTGTAAACACAGCCAAAAACTAAAATGTGCAAATGTTTATTTTTAGTCCAGATTTGTATTGATTTAGTTCCATTCTAGCTTCTGTTTTTTTTTCTACTCTTGTTTCAACACAAATGGATGTCAAAACAATTGCTAACACATTTTGCTGGAATTTATAATGGTTAGTGCTGTGTTGAAGTGGCTTAGTGAAATTATTTTAGCGCAATGTTGGATTATTGCATTATTGCGGCCATGTAGTGCAGCCCACAGCACTGTATTCACGCGCACAGAAACCTAAAACACACTTTTACGTTGAACCGCATCATGCTTGAACTAATGCTCGAGCTATAATAAACATATGTCGGGGTCTGGATCAGCGTGTTGCCAGTTTGAGTCATGGTTTTCATACAGAGAGACTGGGAAATGCAAATACAGCCTGTTGTTGGAGCACACCTGCCTCGTACCTCAGTGTCCAGAGCTCATACTGCCTTTGTCATGATGTGACTGACGGCCCTTAACATATTATTAAACCCGAAACTCTGGTCTGTGACTCAGTGGCCGCCTATAGATATTTCCCCCCTCAGTCATAGACGTTGTTTATAGACTGGTTAATGTTGTGAGCTGCATTTTGTATTTGCGTTGAACATTAGTAAGTGTGTGGTACAGTATTTGATAATTTGTAAAAGCTTTTCTTATCATTTATTAATCATTTACGAGCACCAAAATAGAGGCCACATTTATTGTTCAGGCATAATGAATTATGTTTATTATGTTTAGACCCTATAATTACTGATAAGACATTGTGTCATAACCATTTCTGACACGTGCCTAGACTGCTAAATGTGCTAGAGTTACACACACAAAAAACCCAGAAATATTTCACTTTGATTTGAGTCATTTTGATTTGCCAATTAAAAAAAAAAAAACTCTCACACCAAGAGCAAATATACTTCTTTTCTGAAAATGTAATCAATTTCTAGATTACATTTTAGTGTAGCAATGGTGTGCAGTGCTGCTAAGGCTCTGCGAAGTGTTTATAAAGGATTAACAATGGTTATTGAAACTGCGTAACTGTGTAACTGTTTATAAATGATGACTAAAGTAAAGTATTGATTAATGCGTTGTAGCCAATCATGTATTCTGTCATTTAAAAAGCTGCTTAGAGTAAGGATGATACACATTAAAACACATGATGTTCAATGATCTAAAACCCCAATAATATATATATATATATTGTTTACCTCCGCTTGTTGCTATATTATAGCAACAAGCGGAGGTAACCAAAGCAGACGTAAATACTGTAGACTAGTGTGGTGTGTCACTCACACAGGTTTATTTAGGGCACATTATTGTGTAGACTCATCTGACTGTGCGTTGGGCGGGGCACTAATAATAATAATAATGGCTTACACTTGTACTACAGTCACGATGACTCTGCACTTTAATAATACTGCGTCCTCAATTCAACAAATATCTTACGGATTCTGTTGAAATAGCCATAAAGTGTTTAGGAAAGGGTCTAAATTCAGAGATCATTCAGAAACGTAATAATGATGACATACGTGGATATTATCAGTTGATTATCTGTTAAAGATTCCCTACGTTTTGTTTATGTTTTGCATGATATAGATATCAGTCAAATAGTCTGGACTTAGATGAGCTTCAACTGTACCAACATACAAAGAGCCTGATATAGCACATTACTGATTTAAAGTTTAAGACCAACTGGCAAAATGTCACATTTTGCATGTTTGGATCTTAATAAGGTTCCAAGTAGAACAAGAAGTGGGAGTGAGACAAAAAAACATGAGTGAAAATTTTATTAAAAACAACAGTTAAACTGAAATAGTCTGTTTTTGCAGCTGATCAAAAGTTTAGGACCACATGTCTTTAAAAGACCAAATCTGTGCCAAAATGTGGGTTCAGTGTCATTTTCTGTCGGGTATTCATCGCTGCTGAGGTGGGCTGCCGTAAGACAGCTATTTTGAATTTCTTAGAAGATCCTGAGGGTTTTGGAAATAAAAAGTCATGGCAAAGCACCCAATAAATTGTCACAGCTCTGAGCCGGAAGATCCAGCTGGCTGTCTGTCAGGACTCTGGACGATGGAGGTCGAGGATTGTCCAGAGTCTTGACAGACAGCCAATCGGATCCTCCTTATGCAGCTCAACAACCCAAACATGTTCTAAATGAGCATTATTTTTTGCCTTTGCCATCAGGATGTCTTGACAGAATACCTGACAGAAAATGACATTGGATCCACATTTTGGCACAGATTTGGCCTTTTAAAGACATGTGGTCCTAAACTTTTGATCAGCTGCAAAAACAGACTATTTCAGTTTATTTGTTTTTTTCAATAAAAGCTTTACTCAAAAACATATTTTGTCTCACTCCCATTCTCTCCTCGCAGCATACTGACGTCCTGCTTGGAACCTAGTTAAGATCCAGCCATGCATTTTTCAACTGGTCTTAACCTTTTGATCGAGGCTGCATATACAACATTCTCCGGTACATTGTTATGCACAGTTGTTTGCAGTTTAATGTCAGCATATCAAGTGTAAAATCAAGTCAAGTGTGAATTCAACATTGAGACACCTCTAGGGGAAAACCCATCTGTCGCTCTGCCAGCCCTGGTGCGCTGGAGGGAGGGGAGTTTGTGGGCAGGGTGAGAGGATATCTCCAGTTCACACTGTTTTCACGCTTCCGTCGCAGGGACGTCCACCTGTTTGACATCTCTTCTGCTGCACGTTCTGAATCTGCGTCTAAAAGTGTTTCATCATTGCTGCCGCTTCAACCAAAGTGAAGTTTTTTTTTTTTTTTTTAAAGCACTTTGAAAACTTTAGAGGTGGCACACACGAAGCAAAACGTTTACAAAAGTCAAAATGTGATCGATGTGCAGAAACAGTCACATGAAATGTCAGTAAAAAAAGAGTGTGAAAGAGTCACGTCAGCTGGTTCCACAGACTCACGGCCCACGCAAAGAGATAAAGAGATAACACTGGTTTGACATTCCTCTTTGCATGCCTGTAGGTGGAAAAGCACTACATACATTGACACTTCAAATTTGTAATCAATTATCAAACATTTTCTGAATGTTGAAACTTTGCATGTGCAGCTTTGTTTGCATGTGCAGACTTTTGTTTAAGGTTCACGCCTCGGCGCATTTCGGAGCTCGGCAAAAGTGCTGACCTTTGACTGAGAAGGCAAACAAAGGCTTACACAAACTGACTCACGCTAACTGCCACACAAGTTTATTTTCTATTCATACAAATGGGATATAAATGGATTATGAAATGAAACAGGCAATAATGATTATATCCTCTATATATATATTCTCAAAACAAAATGCAACAAAGCAGTTCAAATATCAATGGTATCCACAGCCTTTCAGAAAAGTAATCCTTTGTATGATTTCTGTTCTCTTTTGTCTTTTTCCCCCTTCTTCTTAAAGAGCTCTAAAATAAACATAAAATGAATACGAAAAAGAAAAGAAAAACTTCCATTAGGCTATTATTATTACTTTTTACATATACTTTAACCTCTTCTCCCCCGCCTTAACAGAGTGCATTTTCTTCAGTTCGACTTTAACTAAATCTAAAAGCTTCTTTGAAAAAAAATGTCAATATAGTGACAAAAACGAGACATAAAGGATGATGAAAAACACAACAAAAACACCAAGAAAGCGACAAAAACACATAAGAAAAGTGACAAAAAGGCGACGGAAAAAAAGGTCAAGAAAGTGACGAAAACACAACAAAAGCATCAAAGAAGTGATGAAAAAATATTTAAAAAGTGATGAAAACGCAACAAAGAAGTGACAAGAAAGACCAACAGAAAATAACAAAAGGCGATGAAATATAAAATATATCAGAATGTTAAATTGCTAAATGCTAAATTAGACAAATACGCATAAACTGCATTTTGAACTCATTTAATTTTGAATGAATGATGTGAGGTCAACCTGCCCGGACCCCACTTTGGGAATGGCTGTTTAGTGAGTGTTTATTGTAAAATGACAAACTATACCCACACAATCTACTACCCCATGAAACAGGAAGTCATGAAGGATCCATTTTCAGTTCCTCGCCACCCGTGGGAATATGGGAGTAAGAAACACTCAGAAAAGACACAAATATAATACAATGTCTTTTACAGTGACGGTGTCTTATTATTAGGCCCAAACCATTCAACCTGTTCCAGAAAATGTACAATATTTCGGATAATTATCAGCGTTATATTCTATTAGAAGTCCCGTCCACTGATAGTCTACGGCCCTATTAGTGTTAGAAATGTGAGCGTCAGTGTCAGAGTCAGTTGTCGCTGGTTTTCCTGTTTGTGACCTGAAGATGTGCGGTGGATTGCAGCTGCAAACAGGCCAGCCTCGTGTGGTCCAGGCTGTGGTGATGGACTTCCTGTTGTTCTGACGCCATGACAGAAGAGAAGACATGACCTTTATTTGGCTCAACAACTTACAGACTACAAGCACATGGTTCTAAAACATTTTAATTTCAGAATATCCTTGCGAAAGTACTAATACACCTTGAACTTTTGCACATTTTGTCATGTTTACAACCCTAAACGTAAAGATTTTATTTTGAATTTTTTTACTAAAAGTTCACACACAAGTAACAGACAACTGTGAAGTGAAAGCAAAATGATACATGATTCTGTTATTTTACAAAAATAGAAAAGTGAAAAGTGGGGCGTGCATAAGTATTCATACAGTATTTTCGGAGTGCATTAAATTGCCTTTATAACATTCCTAATGACTGCAGAATGTTCACACCTTGCCCTAACCATTAAATAGAGGCCACCTGTGTGTAATCTACTCTCAGTATAATTCCAGCTGTTCTGTGAGGGCCTCAGAGCTATGGTCAGAGTGTATCTAAACAACATCATGAAGGCCAAGGAGCACACCAGAGAGGTCAGGGATAAAGTTGTGGAGAAGTTTAAAGCAGCGTTAAGTTATACAAAGATTTCCCAAGATTTGAACATTTCACGGAGCACTGTTCAATCCATCATTCAGAAATGGAAAGAGTATAGCACCACTGCGAACTTACCAAGACACGGCCGTCCACCTAAACTAACAGACCGAACAAGGAGAGCACTGGTCAGAAATGCAACCAAGTGCCCCAAGATAACTCTGGAGGAGCTGCGATGTACTGCTGCTGAGCTGGGGGAATCTGTACATGGGACAACTATAAGTCGTACTCTACACAAATCTGGCCTTCATGGACGAGTGGCAAGAAGAAAGCCATTATTGAAAGGAGGCCATAAGAAATCCTGTTTGAAGTTTGCTAGAAGTCATATGGAGGACACAGCTACCATGTGGAAGAAGGTGCTTTGGTCAGATGAGACAAAAATTGAACTTTTTGGCCCAAATGCAAAACGTTATGTATGGAGCAAACCTAACACTGCTCATCGTCCTGAGTGCACCATCCCCAGTGTCAAATATGGTGGGGGGAGCATCATGCTATGGGGCTGCTTTTCCTCAGCGGGGACTGGGAAGATTGTAAGAATAGTTGGGAAGATGGATGGAGCCAAATACAGAGACATTTTGGAGGAAAACCTGCTGGAGTCAGCAAGAGAATTGAGGCTGGGGCGGAGATTCACCTTCCAGCAGGACAATGACCCCAAACACAAAGCTAAATCTACAATGGAATGGTTTAAAAACAAACATATTAATGTGTTAGAATGGCCCAGTCAAAGTCCTGACCTAAATCCTATTGAAAATCTGTGGAAATACCTGAAAACTGCTGTTCACAAACGCTCTCCTTCTAATCTGACAGAGCTTGAGTTGTTTTGTAAAGAGGAATGGGCTAAAATGTCAGTCTCTAGATGTGCAAACCTTGTAGTCATACCCAGAAGACTTGCTGCTGTTATTGCAGCAAAAGGGGGTTCCACAAAGTTTTAAGTCATGCTGTATGAATACTTGTGCACGCCCCACTTTTCGGTTTTCTATTTTTTGAAAAATAAGAGAATCATGTATCATTTTGCTTTCACTTCCCATTACTTGTGTGTGAACTTCCAGTAAAAAAATTTAAAATAAATTCTTTATGTTTATGGTTGTAAACATGACAAAATGTGCAAAAGTTCAAGGTGTATTAGTACTTTCGAGAGGCACTGTATCTTATCTTTGATTTTTTACAGCTTGGGTCTTCAAATTAATGCATAATCCTGCGAAAAGTCAAAGTGTCACCTTAATCACTTGTTTTTCATTCACCAGCTTTTGTTTCATGTGGATAAGCTCACACAGGAAGCCCGTAGAAACCAAGGTGAGCTGATGAAATTTTATTTTTTACACGACAGATTAATATGTGAATGTTTTTAGACCATTTACTTGCAAAACAGACACATACAATAACACATCTGTAGCTCCCTGCTTTCAATAAAGCTATTTTTTAGTTTATTTTGGCACTTGGCCTTCTAAACTTATGCTCTTGATCAGGGGCGCAACTACCCACTTTCTGGGGGTATGCAGACACAAAGCCGGCGCCTCCCCCCCTCCCGGAAAAAAAATAGGAAATGGCCTATGAGGAAATGGCCTATGAGGCACCGCGCCGAGTCCGACTATATTTAAATATTTTTTTCTCTCTATCGTATTCGTAGTGATGGGATTTTCGGCTCTTTTTGGTGAACCAGTTCATTTGGATCGGCTTACTAAAAAGAGCCGGCTCTTTTGGCTCCCAAATGGCAACATATACACTTTAAATTTCAGACAAAATTAGCAAAAATTTTCATTCATGGCTCGTTAAATGAGCCTTTTGAGTACTCCCTGCACAAAACAACAACTATAATCAAGAAAGAAATGAAAAGGAACATTAGATTTTTTTTTTTCATTGCTATTATATGGCTTATATTAATCTGTGTCCACACTTTTAAAGCTGGTATTAGTTTCACGCACGTACCTTTTTTATTTACTGTTAAAATCCTTAGTGTTTCTCCCAGTCCCTCAGCTGCCTGTAGCTCCGCCCCTGTTCCTGCTCTGTAGCTCCTGCAGCCTCACACTGAGAGAGGGATACAGACTCCAGACATCACTGAAGTCCAAACTTTAGCAGGACTTCTCTTGTACTGCTTTTGTTGCTATTAATGAGCTCATACACATGAGCTGTAAATCCCAACCACCCATCTTTTCATACCTACTAAGCTATCTTGGCTCAAATGTGCTCCAGAGTTATAGTAACCCTTTTTAACTAGGTCATGGAGACCCAAATCTAAAAATGTGGCGTGATAGCTCAATTGCTTTGAGTTCTGATGCATCTTGTTACACTTCAAGTTATACTGACCGAAACCGTTTAAGCTATGCTTACTTTTTTCTTAAAATCGCATTATTAACCAATCAGAAAATGTTATTGTTTTTTGAATTTTTTGTTCTTTTTTTTAAAGAAAACATAAAACTTGTTTTGTTAGATATCATGATATTAGTATTATTGTCAAGTAGCCTATTATTGTCAGTATTATTTATGGGCAACATTAGGGAAAATACTCAAAATAGACAACATTTATCATTTTATTATTGATAATATCACTTTAATTCTCCATTGTCCAAAGTGAGTAGAATAAAAAAGGAATAGATGAAAAAAAATAAAAACTACTCTGATCAGTCTTGAACCCACCATCTACTGCACTCCAGTCTGAGTGTCTATCCACTCAACCACAATCTTATCTTGCAAAGCATCATCCTTTTAGTGATTATTATGACAGAAAATCAGGACGCAGATACGTTTTCAGAGGCATAAATAATTCCCAGTCCTGCAGTCAGTTTATAAAATTATAAAATTCAATCTAGTTCAATATGATTTTATAGTAGTGAATTATTTTTAGTTCATAATTATAGCCTTCTTGAAATACATAATAAAAAAACATGAGTAATATAACAAGCGTCACATTTTGGTCCAACGTTGTTGAGAGAGAAAAAAATTCCCGAGTGGGAATCGATCCTGCTACCTTCGTACCACTGGTTATAGCCCACACCCATAACCACTCAACTACCACTTCATGTGGAGTATTATGATAAATTCTAGTATATAACGATGTTTATCCCAAGTTTGTTCGGACGTCGATGTCTGTTCAATGATATATATGGGTCCGTGTACCTTTCGTTCAATCAATTTTCAATTTGAAAACGACAATAAAATTACACAGAAATGTGTGCTATCAGCATTTTTCATTTCATAAAATGAAACGAAATCACTCAAATTGGCACGTATTTTCATATTTCAATATTCTACAAAAACGAAAAAATGTAAATTGAAATCACAGCCTCAGAGCGTCATTATTTCGTTTTCTCGATTTGCGTATAGCCGGAAGTTCGGCTGTACGGTTCACATTAAGGTCCGACCTGAAACACAAATTTAGATAAAACTAACACGGAGATTGTATACATTGTTCAATTTTCAGTTCTTTGTCCTGGGGAATTAGCACTCCTTTATAATAATTCCTCAGAGATGGGATTGGTTATGCACGGAGCTAACTACAGCGCTATGCTAGGTGGCCAACGCCAGCGGTTTATTTATCAATATAATGCATGGCTTGGCTTGTACTTTTCAATTTGATGAAGCAAAAATTCTGATCCGTTCTGCACAAGACAGAACAAATATTCAGTATCATAAGTGATCGATGACTCCATAATGTTTCACTAATAATAATACAATTTAACCATTTTTTTAATTTTATTTTTACAATTGAGAATGAGGAGTTGACGTCACGGCACAGAGCCCCCCCTCCCCATCCCCCCCTCGCCGACATATTGGCTGCGCTCCGGCATTGTTTACGTGTGTTGTTAACGCCGTAGTAGCGGAGGTTCTTGCTATTCCGCACTGTTTTACCGCCTGGAAGTCACTGCTGCGTTAAAAACTGCTCCAATACCTCACACGATAGACATGGAAAACGTAGGAACAATGGGACACAGTTTTTTAGGTTACAGAAATGGACACAGCATCGAGGAGCGCAAGTCTCTGACCTGTCAAAACATGTTGGAAACGTTTGTGTACATTGAACATCTCGTAACAATGTAGTGTTTACGAAACACGCACTTTATTACTTTGTCATTTTGGTCAAGAAGCGTCCGCTAAATGTAATGTTATTACAACACACTAAAACGCATGTGAGGGAAGTTACTTTTGCCAGTACAACGCTGTTTTCACCAGCGGGAGGCTTGTAGAGCCATGTCCTGCACCCAGCCACAGCAGAAAGTCTCGTAACTTTCCAAAGACTTGTGGCTTTTAAACTCCTGCATCGTGTAGTAACTTACATCAAATACAAGGTAGTTTACTATGTGCATGTATGTGCACGGAGGTAAATGGTCCAGGTCTCCGCTGCAGGGAGCTCGTGTGTTGATGTTTTGAATGTCCGCAAGCTTCTCCAAATACCGCTGTTTTGCGCTTGGTATGAGCTTGTTCCTGTAAGGTCCCTTTTCTTACGCCTTATCTCTTTGCATAGTTTTACTTTCTGTCTTTTCGTTGTCTTATTCGTAGATCTGTCTCCGTCTCGCCGAAAACGTAAATGCGCAAAATTTAAAGTGCTCTGGAATATGAGGAATGCGTGAAATTCTGGGAGCGTGCCCCTAATCTGCAGCCAATATGTCCGATAGGCTCAGAGCCCCCCCCAAATCACCCCAACTCGGCACGTGACTCCTCATTCTCAATAAACCGCTGTTTACTAAAGCCCTCCTTGGGGCTATAGAACTGGTCAGTTGGGGAGGTGTTCCAGGTGAGTGCGCAAATGTTGAGAGTCCTAATCTTGAACAAAAACTCGAACATCAAAGTGGAGGAGAGATACGCTCAAGGGACAGCACGACCTACGCGCCCCAGGTTGTGCCACCTTCCCAGCCTGCGAACGGCGCACTGGCCACTTGGCACAGTATGTTTAGCTCCGTGCGTAATTGTAGCTAAAGCGTTCGGTCCAATCCATCTCGCAGAATGTCAGAGTCTACAAAAATGTAGAGAGTCCGCATCTAGGTGGACACAAGACTCGTGCATTGTTTCGAAGAGGAGAAAGGAGCTCGGGGAAGCGCACGAGTTACGCACTCCAGGTAGTGCCATCTGCGGCCTGCTACGGGCGCGTTGGCCACCTAGCATCTGTAGTTAGCTCCGTGCATAACCAATCCCAGGAATTATTATAAAGGAGTGCTAATACCCCAGGACAAAGAACTGAAAATTGAACAATGTATACAATCTCCGCGTTAGTTTTTATCTAAATTTGTGTTTCAGGTCGGACCTTAATGTGAACCGTACAGCCGAACTTCCGGCTATACGCAAATCGAGAAAACGAAATAATGACGCTCTGAGGCTGTGATTTCAATTTACATTTTTTCGTTTTTGTAGAATATTGAAATATGAAAATACGTGCCAATTTGAGTGATTTCGTTTCATTTTATGAAATGAAAAATGCTGATAGCACACATTTCTGTGTAATTTTATTGTCGTTTTCAAATTGAAAATTGATTGAACGAAAGGTACACGGACCTATATGCATTATTGTGGCATGATTTGTTCGATAGTTATGATTAAACAAATGAATAAAGTAGTAAATGGAATTGTATTGCGCAAAAACGTATGCAGACTGCACCACTGGAAGTCCAATCAAGGCCGAGTTCACCGGAGCTCCTCCCACGCCCCGCCCCTGGACTTTTTGAAAATTTCGGTTTGAGCTGGAGCTGCAGCCATGATGCTTCTACCATCTCACAGACTCGCTCCTTTGCTAAGACTTCATTGGATACGACTGGACGGTAAAAATATTATCATTATTATGTACCGATAGTGCATGTTCAAAATTCCATAAAGCTAACTTTAAGAATTTTTTTTAGCTAACTTTAAGATTAAACGAGGTTGAAGCACTGCTCCTGTATGCTAATTAGTTTACCACCGGTTTGCGCTCAGCTTTTCATATTTTATTTATACAGTAGGCTACATGTAATGGTTGTTAAATGAGACTTAGCAAGAAAACAATTGCGCCTTGAACTTTTAATTTTTCAAACACAGTGGAGAAAAACCGCTGTCGGCGGCATTTTAAGTTGAGTTGCAGCCGCAGCGCCATTCTTTTTATTTCTATGCTGACTTGTCCGTCTCTGCTCCAGGCTGTGTCCCGCACTCGCTCTCGGCCTGCGCTGTACACCGGTGATCCGCTCCAGACACCGCCGAGAGGGCAGCCACATCAGTGAGGTAAGGCCTTGTCCTACATTACAACACTTTAGCTGCTAAGATTCATAAAGTCAACCGTGCGCTAACGAATCACAACAAAGTCAGGCCGGGTTATAAGGCGATGATTGAAGCCTTCATGTTGGACAATACCGCGTGAAACAAGTGAGAGCATCTATAAGCTAAGCTATAAGCTAACAGACAGCCAGACTGATTTACTGTGGCTGAAATGAACCGTGGCTCAGTGCGCTCTGTTCTCCTCTGAAAACGCCCCGCGGTGAGCGAGTGGGGAGTAATGGGGAGAGGGCTCCTCCAGGTGTGGGGAGTGTTGAGGAGAGCGGGCTCCGGCTCCTGGTTTGGGCGCGCACAGATACGCGCGTTTCAGAAGTGTCTGATGTTCAAAAAGTGGCTTGCTTGAGTTCAGGAAAATGCATGTGCAATATTCTGTACAACCCCCTGAGGCCCTGCAAACTGTTTTCACCATGTGTTTGCTTGTCTGAAATGCTGCAGTTGTGCATTTTAATTGTGTAAATGATATCGTAATTTATACCGGTATCATACCATTTCTTATTTATGTTGTGATATCATTTGTATGTCATATAGCCATGCCCTTAGGATTAGATCTTTTTAATTCTTCAAAAAAATGTTATGCTTTTGACTTAAAAATTACTTGTTTTGTTTGTTAACAAAAGGTCCCTCCGCAAGAAGGACGTGAGGCTCCCTACAGCGAGATTGAAGCCTCTGCACTAGATCAGTGGTTCTCAACTGGTGGATCGACACTCAGGACCCAAAAGTGAGTCGTAAACCTTTACCTTTTATTAATATAACTTTTTGAGAGCTGCCTTGATCATTATTTCAACTTTATTCAGTGTTATTATCACAATATATATTTTTTTCTTTTTGTCAAAATGTTTTGTGGGAGATACGAGTATCATAAACATGTACTTCTTTGGATCTTGGCTTGTCATCAGCGTGTTGGTGGGTCTCGATGCTGTAACTCAGTGTTGTTTTTGGAAGCCCTTTTAGTCTTAGTCTTTTGGACAAAAACGCTTTTAGTTTTAGTCACATTTTGACATTTCTAAACGTGATAGTTTTAGTGATAGTTTCATAAAATGTTATTTCTTTTAATTATTTCTAACTATATTTCTCCAGGTAGAAGCACAAGATCCCTCTGCAGAAAACTACAGCGAGGCTGGACTCTCCACGTGCAGGATTGCAGGTAAATGTCTTTATCATTCCACGCTATGTAGGTGGTTCTCAACTGGTGGGTCAAGACTCGGGGACCCGAAAGTGAGTCACAAACCTTAACCTGGGTTACTCCGGCGGCATTGACGAATGTTCAAATGCAGAGGACAGTTGTATGTGACATGGTGTACGTCTTTAGGAATTCCTCCAGTGTTGTTTTGACTTGTTCTTACTCAATAAGAAAAATAATTCTGTTCAGTCATAGTTTCATCCTGATACTGACTTAGCCATGCCTTTGCTTTGGCCTGGTTAAGTCCTTGGTTAGTCCTTAATTCCTGATCCAGGTTTAGACACATTTTACTCCTACCCTGGTATGGCTACCAGCTTTAGTCCTGGTTTGATTTAGTATCTTTCTTTTTGTTTTGTCAAGGTTTAGTCTCAATCCGCAGTCCTGCTGTAATTCTGATCAGATCACTGTTCTCTAACGCACTTAAATTTGTGTAATTTGCATTATTGTAGCCTAAAACATCTAAGCTGGTAGTCATAACTAAACGATGCACTGTTGTTGTTGTTGTTTTTTTTCTTCAGAGTTTACAATATTTATAGCAGGATGAAAAAACTAAATACATATGTATTTTTGTGTGTGTCAATTTCAGGAAGAAATGGCGTTTGAGGAGGGAACTGTTGCTCTGGTGTCCAAGATAAGGATCCTTTCTCATCCCAGCAAGTGTTCATGGCACTTAAGGACCAGGTTGTGATGTCCCTCAACAAATGGACTGACTCACTGGTTTAAGGTTGACATATCATGCACATGGACTTTGAAACAGAACTACAATATTTTTGGTACCACAGTAATGATACAGTCCCAATCAAAAGTTTGGTGTGGTTGGATCTTAACAAAGTTTCAAGTAGAACTTACTTAACAATATGCTACAACAATGAAAGTGAGACAAAAACAAAAATATTAATAAACCTTTTATTGAAAACAGCTATTAAACTGAAATGTTTTTGCAGATGATCGAAGGTTTAGGGCCACATGCTTTTAACAGGTCAAATCTGAGCACAAGTGTGGATTCAGTGTCATTTTCTGTCAGGTTTTCACACCGTCATGTTCCATAACTCTCAGGGTCTTTAAGGAAATTCAAAATTACTGTTATTGCGTCCCACCTCAATGACAATGAATACACATTTTTTGCACAGATTTGGCCTTTTAACCTCTTAACCTCCACCTGAACCAAGCTCATTTTCTCTAGTTCGGCCGACCTTACCCAAATCTAAAAGCTTCTTAACTGGAGAACTGTAGGCCAGTGTAACATCTGATTTGAAAGCTAAGACTAACAAAACTGATCTAAACTGATCTTTTTGCTTGCGTTGTTGCCGTCACTTTAACCTTTTTTTTTCCATCGCTTTTTTTATCACTTATTTGCCCTTGCTTTTTTTAAATTTTCATCGTCTTTGTCTTGTGTTTGCTATTTTGACCCTTTTTTTTCATGAAACTTTCTTGGATTTCGGTAACGATGAACTGGAGAAAATGTGCTCGGTTCAGGTGAGGGTCAAGAGGTTAAAGGCATGTGGTCTTAAACTTTTGATTAGCTGCAAAACCGCCAGTTTAATTGTTTTCATTAAAAGCTTTACTAATGTTTTGTCTCGCTCCCATTTCTTCTTGTTGCATAATAAAGTTCTACTTGGAACCTCGTTAAGATCCAACCATGCAAAAATGTGATTTCCTTTTTGCCATCTTTCAACTGGTCGGGACTTGATCAGGACTATATATATATATTACATTTTATCATTTTGAAACTCAAGCACAAGGGTTTTAAATTACTGTCTGAAGCTCCCTCTACAGACAACAGAGTGAATTACTGTTTCAACAAACTTTGGTACCGAGCTGTCCTACGCTTCAATCGGATGTTGGATTATGGGCTTTAAAAATATGGAGGAGAGTTTTTGTTTTGTTTTCCCTGATGCAATATAACCAGATACAGATGGAGCTCCAACAGTAGAAAACTTAACAACCAAGGTGGATATAATGACTCCAAGTCTGTTTGACCAGGAAACAAGATCTTGGACACAAACATGTACATTGTTTTGACCACTATACAAACAATGTTTTGCTGTCTGCATCTTTTACAGTTCCCTTTTGTTGGTGGAAAGTTGTCATAAATAAAGTTGTCATAGAAAATGTTCTTGTATGTGTTATCATTTCTCACATGGTTTAGTGTTGTATGTTTCCTCAATTTAATTGAGGGAATAAACCTTTTTAAAATGGGTTTAAGTTAATGTAGCATTTAAATAGTTTGAGTATAATAAGCTTGAATCATTTGAGTTCATTAACCTATACTTTTAATGCTATTGTTGACTAAATGATTTGAGCTACAGTTGACTAAATGATTTGAGCTATCACTGACTAAATGATTTGAGCTATCGCTGACTAAATGATTTGAGCTATCACTGACTAAATGATTTGAGCTATCACTGACTAAATGATTTGAGCTATCACTGACTAAATGATTTGAGCTATCACTGACTAAATGATTTGAGCTATCACTGACTAAATGATTTGAGTCCAAGTGAACTCAATTGGTTTAGGCTTATGTACCACAACCATATGGTGCAGCGGGTTTCCCCATTTAATTTGAGTTATCATAGCTAGTCAGGGTTTACAGTGAGGAAAAGGCCAACAAAAGGCGACGTAACGCCGCCCAGCGCGTGTGATGCATCGTTTACTTTTCACTCCACAAACCCAGCGTAACTCTATCTAACCATGAAACCGAACATATGAGTCGGATTGTTCTCAAATAAAAAATGACTTAAAGCTACAGATGCGCTGATTATATTCATGGATGAGTATACGTTTGTAGAGTTCTTAGTTTTGTGTAAACAGCAGGTTCGTTCTTCGCACACGGGCTAAGGCTGCAAGGTTTTCAACACCTTTCTCTCTCTCTCCCCGACCCCATTATCTTTCCCTTTCTCTCTCTCTCTCTCTCTCTCTCTCTCTCTCTCTCTCTCTCTGAGGTGAGTGTAGCGCAGACCGGTGCACGTGGAGCTTCATAAAAATGTAAACAGTCGCACGGGTGAGACTCGACTCTCATCGTTCACTTAAAAGAGCCGGCTCTTTGTACCGACTCGTTCGCGACCGACCCATCACTATCCGTCCTTCTGGCGCCCCCCCGTCCTTTCGGCGCCCCTATGCAAGGCATATATTGCATATGCCCTTTTTGCGCCACTGCTCTTGATTCTCTGGGCTTACTGTATGCCGACCGAATGATCTGATGGTTTGATGTTAACCCTCTGAGTCCATTCATGAATCTTGATCACATCCTCGTCTTTTTCCTTCTCTGTTGTCAGTCCTTTTTTTACCGCATCAACTTACTGTTTTGATAGATAAAAAGTTTACTTTCCAGATGTCACACTCCGCGCAGCGATACGTCTGCGCTGAATATATGTTAAATTCATACGAAATACTCTGCCAACGCAGATTTTGCATCATTTTAAGTAAATGGTCATGCCCCCACCCACCCGGTCAAAACATTAGCATTTTAACATAAAGCAAATTCCTTTTGCCTAATCTTCTGGCCTGTCCTCCTCAGTAATACTGGGTTCTTTTGAATGTTATTCCACTTAAACACGTGTCCTGTAGATGGGTTTCACATGTCGTGAGTAAGGAGTCCACCCAAACCCCTTAATCACGACATAGTGCCGCATGACTACAGGTGACTATGGTGCACTCTTTCTGTTGACCATTCAGACACAGCTCACTACTCAATCATAGATCATGTGACTCTGGTGTGTCAGTGACTCCGGACAAAATGGATTTCTGCAATAAAGAGTGACCACAACAAATGACACTTCAGTTATAGATTAATTATAGTGTTTTATACCACGGTCAGTGAAAATTCCAAGGCTAACAGGCGTGCATTATTTTCGTATAACCACACACGTAGTTCGGTAGTTAAATCACTGAGATATCACTCCGCTCATTATTTTCACACCTAACATAAAACGTAAATGTTTCCGTTTGTGGGACCAAGGTATAAGCGACTCCACTGCAGGGTGGATCTGATATCACCAAGTAATTAAGAGTCCAGGGCCCATGTCAAAGTTGTTTGTCCAGGACCAATGTTAGGGTTAGGCTGATTGGCTGCCTGTGAAAACAACTTTACATTGGACGTGGACTCTTAATTACTGGATGATATCAGATCCACCTCCACGGCAGCCGTTTCCACTGAGCTTCAGGTAGCTAGCTAGCTTCAGGTTAAACAGTGTAAAAGTGAAATAACTCCTGCCCAGGAGTGCCACATATTAGCAGTGTTTACTTCCACGGAAAAGTGCAGGGTTAGTCCTGTTGTGTTGTGATTCTGTGCTGTTGTTTTGTTGAGCCTGATGGAGATCCTCGCAGCAGCGAGAGAATGGGCCTTGAGAGAATTGTGATGAGCGTTCAGACAGTGCAAGACCGGCTAAAAACCCACATAAAATAGTCCCGGTATTTTGGCATATTTAAGCAGTTTGGTAAATGAAAGCAGTATTTGTTACAAAATGTTAAGTTTGTGGACCCGTGGTAAAAGTAGATTAAACAACTCGGAGCCGTGCATTAGACGGTTATAATGCACAGCGCGAGGTGCATTATAACCGTCTAATGCAGGGCTCTGAGTTTTTAAATCCTTACTTATTTAACAGTCTCCCACGTTAATGAAGAATGAAGACTGAAGACTGAGCTCTTTGCCTTTGAGAGGAAACTAGCAAACATTTAACAGCTAACGCTAAAGGTACGCAACTAATGTTAGCAAGTTTAATTCAAAGTAGGCATAACATTTATTTTTTCTAATAGAAAAAACTCTACTCTGACTCTACTCCCCCTATCTCATCTACAAATAGGCTCATGAAACATGTTCATTCTTTTTTAATAGGAAGTGTAAAGTTGATGGCAGATCTTATTTTGTGTTTTCACCGACTCCCATCCGCTTCCGCCTTAAAAGAACGCATCTTCTACAACGGAAGCTGAGGATGCACGGTTTTTACTATTAGTGCGCTGCTCACTCACCGTTACTGTACCATTAGCTGTATGGTGTGAAGTCAAAGATGCAGCTTGTAGTGAGCGTCCTGCTTCTCTTTGTTCTTTGTTATTGGCCAGGTAAGAATAAAAGATTGTTATCTCCTCCTGTTTGAAGTTTGAGTGGCTGTTTAAAGCAGCGCGGCTATAGATATTTTTATGACGATAATTCAGAAGAAAGTTTAGTTGAATGTGTTCGGCTGATTGTATCTGTGTCCATAGGTATATCTTCCGTTTCTTCTCAGTTGGTTGTGACCCAAAGTAAAGGCGTTACATTAGAGGAAGGAGCAACGGCTCAAATCTCCTGCTGCTGGTCCGGCAAGCATGAAAGGACTACAGTTATTTGGATGAAAATGCTAAAAGAAGTTAAACACGAGGTTCTACACAAAACATCATGTGTCCAACTAAAAATTGCAAACATCAGGAATGAGCATTCAGGAACATACATCTGCAAGGTGTCGGAGGAGATACCATTCTTAGACAAAGGATCAGGAAACGGAACAACCATCACAGTGCTGTCCAAGGAGAAGAAGGCAAAAAAGACGAACGATGACGGTATACGTAACGACACCTGAAATCAACACATTTGATTAGACATAAAGCATTGTTCATTAGAAAACACTGGAAATTCAAGCCTGATATATCGATAAAACGATCTCATGGTAGTTTTCAGTAAAATGGTTCAGCTGATGTGTAAAAATGTGTAAAACAAAAACAAATCATTGAGGCTCTAGAGTTCACAAACTCATGAAAATCCAACTTGTGCAGCTCATATGTTTCCATTTGAGTCAGCAGCACCAATGGTGGTTTTACATTTGCTGACAACAACAAACACTTTTTTAACAATAGTGTGATTAAAGGGATATTTCAGGATTTTTGACATTGAGCCTCATTTCCTAGTTGTCCACAGTGTTGTTGATGTCTGGAGATATTTTTTTCTTAAATTCATGCAGTTCTTATATTTGAAGAGCTTAGTGGCGTTAGGCTAATGCTAGGCTAACACATTTCTATGGTATCAGTTAGCCTGCATTAAAAACAGTCTGACCCACTCCACAGTGCACCTGAGGTAAATCACTTATAACACCAGACTAACCATATAAATGTCTGTGTTAATAGAATAATTTTTAACAATTTTGCATTTAAAACAACTTATATTTGAGCAGCATCAGCTTCGTGGTTGTAAGCTAACACAGCGGCGGAGTGATCTGTGAGAAAATAGTCCCTCAAAATGCGGTAATTCATGTGATACAAGGTCAGTTATATTTCAAAAAATATTCTATTAACACAGACATTTATATGGTTAGTCTGGTGCAGCCATTCCCAAAGTCCAGAGCATCGCGGCCCCCTTGTCCATCCAAAATTCTCTCGGGGCCCCCCAATAGAAAATAATTTATCCTATTCATTGGAATTTCTTATTGTTTTACAACTAAAATTACATAAAAAGCAACATCTAGCAATGAGTGGAGTTTAAAACTGGTTTCAAGTTATACATTTTAGTGAACAGATGTATTTTTCCTTTTAAAATGGTAAATGGACTCAACTTATATAGCGCTTTTCCACCTACATTAAATGGTCAGAAATGGTCTGATAAAAGTCTGTCCACAAATTCTCAACCGGAGCCCTTCTTAGTGACATTACTGTTATTATTGCGATTTGCACTGTAATATCTTTGCAAGATTATCTCAAAGGTATTGAGAAAATGTTATTACAAAACACACATTTGTTATACTGTACATGACTTGTTTGGGCAATAAAAAATTCTCCTCAATCTTTCTTCTTTTTAGGTGACTCCAGTGGGCTTGAAGACTCAGTTGGTGAGTCATGTGCTGTGTTCTGAGGATTCCTTTTTCTTTCCCTCCAAAGCTGAACCACTTCATCATAAAACACAAATACACTCAATTGAAATTTTAACGCAACACTTCTGTTTTTGCCTGTTTTTTTTCATGGGGTGAACTAAAAGACATATATTTATTTCTATAAACATTAGGTGTGGCATATCAAGATGCTGATTAGACTGCATGAATATTGCACAGGTGTACCTTAGGCTGTCTACAATAAAAGGAAACTGTTTTGGTTGTTCATAGTGGCCTGTAGTATGTTGGTCCACTCCTCTTCAATGGCTGTGCAAGTTTCTGGATATGGGCAGGAACAGGAACACGCTGTTGTATACGCCAATCCAGGGCATCCCAAACATGCTCATTGGGTGACCAGTAGGGATGTCAAGATGAACCGGTTTTACGATTACCACGATTATAAAAGGACGCGGTAGGTTATCCGTAAGAATTTTAGAAGCCACGGTTTACCGCGAAAATGTTTCACGCTGACGTACGAGCCGCTGCACGCTATAAACATAAACTCACCGGTAGTTGAGCAAGGCAGAAGGACGCTCTCCTCCAGTGTTGTATGCACCCAAAAACGATTGAAGTCAGCAGAGTGGGACCTCTTTAGGATCCGAAACATGACCAAGGCGTTGTTGTTGTCGATGGAACATCCGTTATGCAAACCCTGTCGTCAGGAAGTTGCAGCAAAAGGCGCTGATATCGGCTACGTCGAATATAAACAACATCTTGGAGATAATCCTTCGCTGTAAATGTCCAGGTCAAGGTAACGAACTGCATACTTCCCAAAAAAGTTGTCCGAATGTTCGGAAATAGCCGCCACAACTGGATCAGGATGTAAACAAAAAGCTAACGCGCTCCGCTCTGCTTCAGCGTAACAGAAAGGAAAGTGAAACCGCGCACATGTGGAAATCAGCTGTTCAAAAGAGTCTCCTTAGTCATTTTGTAAACACGTTTCATTCTCTGTTCATCAAAACATCTGACAAATAATTAAGCAGCAGCAGAACTTTAGAGAACAGGAAACCTAGCCTAGACTGTGGCCTAATAATATATAGTAAAATAATAATGATAATTATGGTCATTATAAAGAAGTAAAGTTGACATTGTTTGTATTATTCAATGTAGGCCTATTTATTTTAATGCAAAACAATCTTAAAGCATTTTTCATTTTTAGAAACAGTGAATGTTTACAAGTTCAAGTATTAAAAAGCTTTTTAAAGAAAAAAACTAAAAAATATCAGTTTTTTCCTTTCATTCGGTCGATAATCGTGAATAATCGTAAAATCGCAATATTTTCTCACACAATAATCGTGACTCAAAAAATCGTGACACCCCTAGTGACCAGTGAGTCTGCTGGCCATGCAAGAACTGGGATATTTTCAGTTTCCAGGAAATGTGCACAGACAGTGACGTGCACAGACATTTTGAAGGGCATGTGCAGTTTTTTTTCTTCTGTAACTATAGTAATACTAACAGAACATTGACTAATACAGCAACATACAATGTGCAATGACTTTAGAGGACGATGTGGAACTATCTAGTTTATTATTAGGTCCACATCATTGGATATGTCAACCGGCATCAAGAAGACTGGGTTTTGAACAATTACTTTAGTGCCCTATGATCTACTAAAATGATTTGAATCAACTGATATTCACCAGTGCTACTTTAATGAAAGGCAACTGCACATAAGCTTTGGCTGTCAAAAATCATCTTATATTGTTCCTCTGGCGTAGAGCTGCCAGGTGCATTCAAAGCTCCCTTCACAGTATCATGTTACACAACCACTGCTTTGTTTGGCGGTGACATATTGATCGTGTCAATGCCCTGGTATTTGTTTTCAGGCTCGCACTCTCTTGATGTGCTGGGTCAGGGGCTCCGGTGCCTGCCCCTGGTCACTTTACTGCTCGTATCCGTCTACCTGTACAAGAGTTTGGTGAAGAAAAGGAGACAGGTGTGGCACAATCTCTACATCTTCACTGTGAGAAAGCACTCCTTCAAATATGCACTGTTTGTGATTTACAGGAACCATCACCCCAAAGAGGACACGATGATATTGAACTTCAAAGTTTGCAATAAAAAAAAACAATATCTGGAGCCTGGTTTTATTTCATTCATGCATGCTTGAGTCTCCATCCCAAGAGCTTAAAACGCTTTGTGATTAATTGTTAACATTCAACATTAACATTGGCCAAAATATATTAAAAAAATCTAAAGTAAACGGGACAACCTCAGAAACAGACTTAAGAATGAGAATGTTGCCCTTGAACATAAACATAAGAGAGGTCGCGGATCTATTTCTTTGTGGATCGCTGAATATTTGTCGGCTGAAAAGTGTCTGTTAGAATGAGTTGTTTTAATCTTGATTTCAGCTTTATAAGAAATTATAGAGGAAAATACAATATTTAACATATTTTAAGTCCTATTTGGGTCACGGCTGTGATTATATCTCGACTGTGGGTCCCGACACCATACCAGTTGAGAAGCACTGACCTAAACTGTACTTTATATATTCCTATAGCCCATTTTCTGACCATTTATTACATGTATTTTGTGATAAACAGGAGGTATGGGGGCCCCACGTGAAGCCCTCTTGCCCTGGGCCCTGGCAAGTCTGTCGACGGCCCTGTATCCAAGTAATATTTATCCCAAGTACAATAAATCGAACCCCACTGGATCATTGTGACTTAAATCGAGAGGTTTCACCACAAAACAGGTAGTTTCGTCCAAGGCATTGTCCCTCAAGATTTTAATAAAGTGCTCGGTCCCACATAAGAGTGCACAGGGCTTTGAGATTTGCCACTCTGACGTGAAACCGCCCACTTTTTCAAGTCTCTCAAGTATTTATCTTGTTGCAGTTCTACAATATAAAACACAGTGGCTCAACTTTGCACTAGGGTAATGTTAATGTCAGCCCTCGTATGTAGTGAAAAGGTTGAATAGTAAGTATAGTCTCCACCTCTGCACTCGGAGGTTAGGACTGTCATTGTTCCCATTCTTTACTCACCACTCCTTCATGCAAACACAGTGGAAGCGTGCCAGGTTATGTCCTCATGTGAACTGGGGCCTGGATCACAAAATGTAGGCCAACCTGATTTGGAACGTATGCAGATAGAAAAATAGTGTCATAAAACCGTTGTATTTGTAAGTATGGATAGGCCTAGATATTTGATCACATGATTTGACACGTGACATGACGCTCTGAGGCCGGTCCAAATGAGCTCAAATGCAGCGGTCAGAGACACTTGGCTCCGTTTTGGAAGAGCCCACCACCGAGGACGTCAACGAAGTGACAGCTGAGCCAATGTTTTTCAGCCAATCCAGGAGGCATTCATGACTTAGCATGCTCCTATTGTGGAGGAGCAGTGTCTTTACTCCGAGCTCCTCCTCATATCTCTACAAATAAGCACCCGCACATGTTCATTCCTTTTTAATAGTATGTGGAAAGTTTTTGATAGATATTGTTTTGTGTTTTCACCAACCTCCATTATGCTTCTGCCTCGAGAAGAAAGCATCTTTTATAACGGAAGCGGTTTTGACAATTGTTGCCCACCCACCTTACCATTAGCTCAAGAGGAGGCTTTGAAAATGTATGTGTGAAGTCTAAAATGCAGCTTGGAGTGAGCCACCAGCTTCTCTTCGTTCTTTATTGTCTGTCAGGTAAGAATAAAAGATTATTATCTGCTCCTTCCTCAAGTTGTGAGGCTTAGCTGTGTGTTGTGTGCGATATTTCAGGAGCAATTGCCAGAACCATACTGAATGTGCAGCTCATACTCTATGGTTGTTTCTAACCCAAACTACTTTTCGTCCACTTTTTTATGCATGCCTACATCGAGGTCTCTGCAGAAATGAATGCGTTTAAACCATAATTCAAAATACTTAACACTTTGAATCCGATGTAGCGCAGTCGAAAGTACAGATACCTGCTCTAAAATGCAGTGAAGGGACAGTGAAGACATTACTTAAAGCCACACTGCGTAACATTGCAGGTGATGTTGCTACCTCACAAATATTGAATAAAAAAAAGTATCAAAAGAAAAATATTCTTTAAAGGATATTTTCTCTGAGGATTTAGTCGTGTTTAGTCCAAGTACGGCTGGTCTATCTGTTCAGCCTATGGTCTGGAGCATGACATTAAGTACAATAGTTCTAAGAGTATGGTTATGATTTGAAAGCCGGGGAAGATGAGAACATGACATTTCCAAACTTTTGTCTGTCTAATAATGTTCTGCATGTTGTCAACAAAATCAAGTATCTCGGGCACATCATTGATTGGTATCGATATCATAAACCAAGTATTGTGTAAAAAATGTAACAAAAAATGTAACAGCACCCAGCTCTAGTCACCAAAGCATCTAAACTGTATAGTGCCTTTCACAATGCATTTTTACATGGGACAATTTACATTCACTTTCTTACTTCTTGCCATCACTTTTATTAACAGACCACGTGTTAGAATGTTGATTTTAATGCAATCAAAACAAATGATCCAGTTTGGCTGAAATAAGTCGCTAAAATGACTTCGACATGTTGCTTTTGCTGTATTGGTTCTTGTGTTAGAGGGGTTGTTGCTAAACGTTGCTGCTACATGAGTTGGTGTGAAGTTTAAATGGTGGTTATACTAATTTCATTTTGTTACATTTCTGTACACAGGCGTTTCATCATCACTGACAGTTACCCAGAGTGAAGATATCACAGTCACAGAAGGGGATACAGCTAATATCTCCTGCTGCTGGGAACATGTGGAAGAAAGAATGAGAGTTACATGGACGAAAAATAAGACAGATATTCAAAATGATTTACTAAATGCAACATCAAATGTGCAATCAAAGTGCTCATTCTTAACCATTGCAAACATCAAAATGGAGCATTCAGGCACATATATCTGCACGGTGCGGGTGGAGGTACCAGTCTTCAAACACGTATCAGGAAATGGAACAACCATCAGAGTGACCTCTAAAAGTGAGAAGGAAGAGAACGGAAATAAAGGTTAGTCAAAATATAGAAATCAACTTATGCATGGAATCATAGCATTATTAGCCAAAGAGAAGACAGAAGAGACGAAAGAAAACGGTACATACCTTTGTACTCTGTAGTCTGTTATAAAAATAAAAAGTGGCACAAAGCTCCAAATCTAATCGTATAAATTGACACTTTAACATATAGCAGCACTGTATCCTTGGCTAAATGATTATCGGTTAGTTGTGAACATGTACAAAGTAAGCTTTAGGCTCAAATGGACTCTAATCTCATAATACCACTTTTACTCCCAATCTTTCTTATTTCCAGGTGACTCCAGTGACCATGAAGACTCAAATGGTGAGTAATATGTTGCGTTCTAAGGTACACTGAGTACCAGGGCTGGACGGGAGCACCAGGAGTTTTACTGGTGGGACCAGAGGAGTGATCAGACCTGTACTGCACCACACCGGCCCATAGTAGAAACTGCAAGTCCTTTTGACGTTCAGATCATTAATTAGATGCAATGACACAACTTTTCCACCAAGTGTATCTGACGCCTTTCATACGGCTCCGTTGGCGCTTTCTTGAGTTATGGTTCCCAGATATTCTCGTATAATGAGCACTGGCCCTCTCGGTTATAGCATGACTCTCACATTGTATTTGCCAATATAATTGAAAAGAGGTTATTGTAACATTCATTCATTTATTCATAAATCTACAGTGGGATCATTTGGTTGGTTTTGTGAAGTTTATTGGTGTCGCAGCAAGTTGTAATCGACAAGATGAAAGTCGTGAGTGCCATGATCCGTTAGCTTGAATTCGGCAGAAACAACATGCAGCTGTTGTGACAGCCACATCTTATAACAGAAAAAAATGGCTTTAATAAGAAATGCTATGCCTGAAATGCAAATAGCTAATTTTACAGCTGTGATTAACATAATGTAACGTCAAACATAATGTACTACTTTTAAAGCAAATATCTCTTGCATGTGGTTGTATTGGTGACTGAACAAATGTCATACCAGTTCTATGCACAGGCAGCCCAACCTTTGAAATGAGGTAAATCTGCTCAAGGTTGGGCCTGGTTAGGTTTGGTGCAAACACTGTTCGAGTGCTGAGTAACTGCTTGATCTCAAAAGTCTGTTTAATGTTTTACTGTTGATTTAAAGGGACAGACAAAGCATAACATAATGTGGAAAATTTGAATATTTAACATTAAAAAAACTAATAATAATACAATAATTCATCGTGAACACTTAGTGGAAAGAGTAAACAGCTGTTGTACACAAGTTACTGTTACTTGAAAATAAAGTGATAAAAATACTCCAAGGGACTGACTTCATTGGTCACTCATGTGCAGTACGTCACTGTGAATGAATCTGAATGCTCCCTATACCTCTGTGACCGAGGGTGTGTTCATATGCAGGACATTGAATGTTTTTTGTAAATAAGTTGTTGATGCAATTCAGCCCATCTCGCGTCTCAGGTGTGCTCTTTAACAGATGCTAACTTAAAATGTGCAAAAGTTCAGTTTTATTCATGATTTTCCATCATTTAGTTCCAGTTTAGTAACATTATTTGAGTATGTTTTGAATACTGCGTTAGCTTCAAAAATCATCTTATATTGTTCTTTTGGCGTAGAGCTGCCAGGTACATTCAAAGCTCTCTTCACAGTATCATGTTACACACGCTTTGTTTGGGTGCGAGCTCCGGCGGTGACAGATTGATCGTGTCAATGCCCTGGTATTTGTTTTTCAGGCTCGCACTCTCTTGATGTGCTGGGTCAGGGGCTCCGGGTCCTGCCCCTGGTCACTTTACTGCTCGTATTCGTCTACCTGTACAAGAGTTTAGTGAAGAAAAGGAGACAGGTGTGGCACAATCTCTACATCTTCATTGTGAGAAAGCACTCCTTCAAATATGCACTGTTTATGATTTACAGGAACCATCGCCCCAAAGAGGACACGATGATATTGAACTTCAAAGTTTGCAATAAAAAAAAACAATATCTGGAGCCTGGTTTTATTTCATTCATGCATGCTTGAGTCTCCATCCCAAGAGCTCAAAACGCTTTGTGATTAATTATTAACATTCAACATTAACATTAGCCAAAATATATTTTAAAAAACTAATGTAAACCGGACAACCTCAGAAACAGACTTAAGAATGAGAATGCTGCCCTCGAACATAAACATACAGTGAGGAAAATAAGTATTTGAACACCCTGCTATTTTGCAAGTTCTCCCACTTAGAAATCATGGAGGGGTCTGAAATTGTCATCGTAGGTGCATGTCCACTGTGAGAGACATAATCTAAAAAAAAAATCCAGAAATCACAATGTATGATTTTTTAACTATTTATTTGTATGATACAGCTGCAAATAAGTATTTGAACACCTGAGAAAATCAATGTTAATATTTGGTACAGTAGCCTTTGTTTGCAATTACAGAGGTCAAACGTTTCCTGTAGTTTTTCACCAGGTTTGCACACACTGCAGGAGGGATTTTGGCCCACTCCTCCACACAGATCTTTTCTAGATCAGTCAGGTTTCTGGGCTGTCGCTGAGAAACACGGAGTTTGAGCTCCCTCCAAAGATTCTCTATTGGGTTTAGGTCTGGAGACTGGCTAGGCCACGCCAGAACCTTGATATGCTTCTTACAGAGCCACTTCTTGGTTATCCTGGCTGTGTGCTTCGGGTCATTGTCATGTTGGAAGACCCAGCCTCGACCCATCTTCAATGCTCTAACTGAGGGAAGGAGGTTGTTCCCCAAAATCTCGCAATACATGGCCCGGTCATCCTCTCCTTAATACAGTGCAGTCGCCCTGTCCCATGTGCAGAAAAACACCCCAAAGCATGATGCTACCACCCCCATGCTTCACAGTAGGGATGGTGTTCTTGGGATGGTACTCATCATTCTTCTTCCTCCAAACACGTTTAGTGGAATTATGACCAAAACGTTCCATTTTGGTCTCATCTGACCACATGACTTTCTCCCATGACTCCTCTGGATCTTCCAAATGGTCATTGGCAAACTTAAGACGGGCCTTGACATGTGCTGGTTTAAGCAGGGGAACCTTCCGTGCCATGCATGATTTCAAACCATGACGTCTTAGTGTATTACCAACAGTAACCTTGGAAACGGTGGTCCCAGCTCTTTTCAGGTCATTGACCAGCTCCCCCCGTGTAGTTCTGGGCTGATTTCTCACCTTTCTTAGGATCATTGAGACCCCACGAGGTGAGATCTTGCATGGAGCCCCAGTCCGAGGGAGATTGACAGTCATGTTTAGCTTCTTCCATTTTCTAATGATTGCTCCAACAGTGGACCTTTTTTCACCAAGCTGCTTGGCAATTTCCCCGTAGCCCTTTCCAACCTTGTGGAGGTGTACAATTTTGTCTCTAGTGTCTTTGGACAGCTCTTTGGTCTTGGCCATGTTAGTAGTTGGATTCTTACTGATTGTATGGGGTGGACAGGTGTCTTTATGCAGCTAAAGACCTCAAACAGGTGCATCTAAATTTAGGATAATAAATGGAGTGGAGGTGGACATTTTAAAGGCAGACTAACAGGTCTTTGAGGGTCAGAATTCTAGCTGATAGACAGGTGTTCAAATACTGTATCATTTTTTTTTAGATTATGTCTCTCACAGTGGACATGCACCTACGATGACAATTTCAGACCCCTCCATGATTTCTAAGTGGGAGAACTTGCAAAATAGCAGGGTGTTCAAATACTTATTTTCCTCACTGTAAGTGAGGTCGCAGATCTTTTTCTTTGTGGATCACTGAATATTTGTCGGCTGAAAAGTGTTTTAATCTTGATTTCAGCTTTATAAGAAATTATAGAGGAAAATACAATATTTTACATTATTTGTATTACAAATTCAAGTCCTATTTGGGTCGCGGCTGTGATTATATCTCGACTGTGGGTCCCGACACCATACCAGTTGAGAAGCACTGACCTAAACTGTACTTTATATATTCCTATAGCCCATTTTCTGACTATTTACTACATGTATTTTATGATAAACAGGAGGTATAGGGGGCCCATGTGAAGCCCTCTTGCCCTGGGCCCTGGCAAGTCTGTCGACGGCCCTGTATCCAAGTAATATTGATCCCAAGTACAATAAATCGAACCCCACTGGATCATTGTGACTTAAATCGAGAGGGTTCACCACAAAACAGGTAGTTTCGTCCAAGGCTGTGTCCCTCAAGATTTTAATAAAGGACTTTGACATTTGCCACTCTGACGTGAAACCGCCCACTTTTTCAAGGCTCTCAAGTATTTATCTTGTTGCAGTTCTACAATATAAAACACAGTGGCTCAACTTTGCACTAGGGTAATGTTAATGTCAGCCCTCGTATGTAGTGAAAAGGTTGAATACTAGTCTCCACCTCTGCACTCGGAGGTTAGGACTGTCATTGTTCCCATTCTTTACTCACCACTCCTTCATGCAAACACAGTGGAAGCGTGCCAGGTTATGTCCTCATGTGAACTGGGGCCTGGATCACAAAATGTAGGCCAACCTGATTTGGAACGTATGCAGATAGAAAAATAGTGTCATAAAACCGTTGTATTTGTAAGTATAGATTGGCCTAGATATTTGATCACATGATTTGACACGTGACATGACGCTCTGAGGCCGGTCCAAATGAGCTCAAATGCAGCGGTCAGAGACACTCGGCTCCGTTTTGGAGGAGCCCACCACCGAGGACGTCAACGAAGTGACAGCTGAGCCAATGTTTTTCAGCCAATCCAGGAGGCATTCATGACTTAGCATGCTCCTATTGTGGAGGAGCAGTGTCTTTACTCCGAGCTCCTCCTCATATCTCTACAAATAAGCACCCGCACATGTTCATTCCTTTTTAATAGTATGTGGAAAGTTTTTGATAGATATTGTTTTGTGTTTTCACCAACCTCCATTATGCTTCCGCCTCGAAAAGAAAGCATCTTTTATAACGGAAGCGGTTTTGACAATTGTTGCCCACCCACCTTTACCATTAGCTCAAGAGGAGGCTTTGAAAATGTATGTGTGAAGTCTAAAATGCAGCTTGGAGTGAGCCACCAGCTTCTCTTCGTTCTTTATTGTCTGTCAGGTAAGAATAAAAGATTATTATCTGCTCCTTCCTCAAGTTGTGAGGCTTAGCTGTGTGTTGTGTGCGATATTTCAGGAGCAATTGCCAGAACCATACTGAATGTGCAGCTCATACTCTATGGTTGTTTCTAACCCAAACTACTTTCGCCCACTTTTTATGCATGCCTACATCGAGGTCTCTGCAGAAATGAATGCGTTTAAACCATAATTCTAAATACTTAACACTTTGAATCCGATGTAGCGCAGTCGAAAGTACAGATACCTGCTCTAAAATGCAGTGAAGGGACAGTGAAGACATTACTTAAAGCCACACTGCGTAACATTGCAGGTGATGTTGCTGCCTCACAATATTGAATAAAAAAAAGTATCAAAAGAAAAATATTCTTTAAAGGATATTTTCTCTGAGGATTTAGTCGTGTTTAGTCCAAGTACGGCTGGTCTATCTGTTCAGCCTATGGTCTAGAGCATGACATTAAGTACAATAGTTCTAAGAGTATGGTATTATTTGAAAGCCGGGGAAGATGAGAACATGACATTTCCAAACTTTTGTCTGTCTAATGATGTTCTGCATGTTGTCAACAAATCAAGTATCTCGGGCACATCATTGATTGGTATCGATATCATAAACCAAGTATTGTGTAAAAAATTTAACAAAAATGTAACAGCACCCAGCTCTAGTCACCAAAGCATCTAAACTGTATAGTGCCTTTCACAATGCATTTTACATGGACAATTTACATTCACTTTCTTACTTCTTGCCATCACTTTTATTAACAGACCACGTGTTAGAATGTTGATTTTAATGCAATCAAAACAAATGAGCCAGTTTAGCTGAAATAAGTCGCTAAAATGACTTGGACATGTTGCTTTTGCTGTATTGGTTCTTGTGTTAGAGGATTGTTGCTAATGTTGCTGCTACATGAGTTGGTGTGAAGTTTAAATGGTGGTTATACTAATTTCATTTTGTTACATTTCTGTACACAGGCGTTTCATCATCACTGACAGTTACCCAGAGTGAAGATGTCACAGTCACAGAAGGGGATACAGCTAGTATCTCCTGCTGCTGGGAACATGTGGATGGAAGAACGAGAGTCATATGGATGAAAATAAGACAAATATTCAAAATGTCTTACTAGAGGCAACATCAAATGTGCAATCAAAGTGCTCATTCTTAACCATTGCAAACATCAAAATGGAGCATTCAGCACATATATCTGCACGGTGTGGGTGGAGATACCATTCTTACACAAAGTATCAGGAAATGGAACGACCATCAGAGTGACCTCTAAAAGTGAGAAGGAAGAGAAGGAAAATAAAGGTTAGTCAAAATATAATAAGAAATGCTATGCCTGAAATGCAAATAGATCATTTGCAGCTGTGATTAACACAATGTAATGTCAAACATAATGTACTACTTTTAAAACAAATATCTCTTGCATGGGGTTGTATTGGTGACTGAACAAATGTCATACCAGTTCCATGCACAGGCAGCCCAACCTTTGAAATGCAGTAAATCTGCTCAAGTGTTTTACTGTTATTTTAAAGGGACAGACAAAGCATAAAATAATGTGGGAAATTGGAATATTTAACATAAAAAAAGCGAATAATAATACAATAATTCATTGTGAACTCTTGGTGAAAAGAGAAGCTTCTCTTCGTTCTTTATTGTCTGTCAGGTAAGAATAAAGATTATTATCTGCTCCTTCCTCAAGTTGTGAGGCTTAGCTGTGTGTTGTGTGCGATATTTCAGGAGCAATTGCCAGAACCATACTGAATGTGCAGCTCATACTCTATGGCTGTAATTGTTTCTAACCCAAACTACTTTTCGTCCACTTTTTATGCATGCCTACATCGAGGTCTCTGCAGAAATGAATGCGTTTAAACCATAATTCAAAATACTTAACACTTTGAATCCGATGTAGCGCAGTCGAAAGTACAGATACCTGCTCTAAAATGCAGTGAAGGGACAGTGAAGACATTACTTAAAGCCACACTGTGTAACATTGCAGGTGATGTTGCTACCTCACAAATATTGAATAAAAAAAAGTATCAAAAGAAAAATATTCTTTAAAGGATATTTCTCTGAGGATTCAGTCGTGTTAGTCCAAGTACGGCTGGTCTAACTGTTCAGCCTATGGTCTGGAGCATGACATTGGGGAAGATAAGAACATGACATTTCCAAACTTTAGTCTGTCTAATATGTTCTGCATGTTGTCAACAAAATCAGTATCTCGGGCACATCATTGATTGGTATTGGTATCGATAACATAAAGCAAGTATTGTGTGAAAATGTAACAAAATATGTAACAGCACCCAGCTCTAGTCACCAAGGCATCTAACTGTAGTGCCTTTCACACATGGGACAATTTACATTCACTTTCTTACCCATGATGGTAAGCTACTGTAGTAGGTGCCCTGGGGTAGGCTGGTGCCTCCGACCACCACCTCTCACAAACACCCTAATGTACATGTTTTTAGTGGTAGGGAACCCGGAGCATACACCTGAGCAGGCATACAATATCGGCACCTTCTAGCTGTGACGCACGAGTGCTAACAGCAGCTAATGCTTACTTTCCTTTTCCTGTTATTTGATATTTTTGAAAACTACAACTTTGCCATCACTTTTATTAACAGACCACGTGTTAGAATGTTGATTTAATGCAATCAAAAACAAATGAGCCAGTTTGGCTGAAATAAGTCGCTAAAATGACTTCGACATGTTGCTTTTGCTGTATTGGTTCTTGTGTTAGAGGGATTGTTGCTAAATGTTGCTGCTACATGAGTTGGTGTGAAGTATAAATGGTGGTTATACTAATTTCATTTTGTTACATTTCTGTACACAGGCGTTTCATCATCACTGACAGTTACCCAGAGTGAAGATGTCACAGTCACAGAAGGGGATACAGCTAATATCTCCTGCTGCTGGAACATGTGGATGGAAGAACGAGAGTCATATGGATGAAAATAAGGCAAATATTCAAAATGTCTTACTAGAGGCAACATCAATGTGCAATCAAAGTGCTCATTCTTAACCATTGCAAACATCAAAATGGAGCATTCAGGCACATATATCTGCACGGTGTGGGTGGAGATACCATTCTTACACAAAGTATCAGGAAATGGAACGACCATCAGAGTGACCTCTAAAAGTGAGAAGGAAGAGAACGGAAATAAAGGTTAGTCAAAATATAATAAGAAATGCTATGCCTGAAATGCAAATAGATCATTTTGCCAGCTGTGATTAACACAATGTAATGTCAAACATAATGTACTACTTTAAAGCAAATATCTCTTGCATGGGGTTGTATTGGTGACTGAACAAATGTCATACCAGTTCCATGCACAGGCAGCCCAACCTTTGAAATGCAGTAAATCTGCTCAAGTGTTTACTGTTTATTTAAAGGGACAGACAAAGCATAAAATAATGTGGAAAATTGAATATTTAACATAAAAAAAGCGAATAATAATACAATAATTCATTGTGAACTCTTGGTGAAAAGAGAAGCTTCTCTTTGTTCTTTATTGTCTCTCAGGTAAGAATAAAACATTATTATCTGCTCCTTCCTCAAGTTGTGAGGCTTAGCTGTGTGTTGTGTGCGATATTTCAGGAGCAATTGCCAGAACCATACTGAATGTGCAGCTCATACTCTATGGTTGTTTCTAACCCAAACTACTTTTCGTCCACTTTTTTATGCATGCCTACATCGAGGTCTCTGCAGAAATGAATGCGCGTTTAGAACCATAATCTAAATACTTAACACTTTGAATCCATGTCTAGCGCAGTCGAAAGTACAGATACCTGCCTCTTAAAATTGCAGTGAAGGGACAGTGGAAGACATTACTTAAAAGCCAACTGTGTAACATTGCTAGGTGATTGTTCGCTACCTCAACAAATATTGAATAAAAAAAGTCCATCAAAAGAAAAAAATTATTCTTTAAAGATATTCTTCTCTGAGCATTTTAGTCGCGTTTAGGTCCAAACGGCTGGTTCTAACTGTTCAGCCTATGGTTTCTGGAGCATGACATTAAGTACAATAGGTCTAAGAGTTATGGTTTATGATTTGAAAGCCGGGGAGCATTAAGAACATGACATTTTCCAAACTTTAGTCTGTCTAGTGATGTTCTTGCATGTTGTCAACAAAATCAAGTATCTCGGGGCACATCATTGATGCGTATGCGTATCGATAACATTAAAGCAAGTATTGCTTTGTGAAAAATGCTAACAAATATTGTAAACAGCACCCAGCTCTAAGTCACCAAAGCATCTAACTGTGTGCTTTCAACACATGGGACAATTACATTCACCTTTTCTTTACCCCATGATGGTAACTCTGTACGTAGGTGCCCTGGGGTAGGCTGGTGCCTCCGACCACCCACCTTCTCACAAACACCCTAATGTAACATGTTTTAGTGGCTAGGGGAACCCGGAGCATTACAAAACCTGACAGATACAAATATCGGCACCTCTTAGCTGTGACGCACGATTGCTACAGCAGCTAATGCTTACTTTCCTTTTTCCTGATTATTGATATTTTTGAAAACTACAACTTTGCCATCACTTTTATTACAACCAACCGTGTTAGAATGTTTGATTTTAATGCATCAAAACAAATTGAGCCAGTTTGGCTGAAAATAAGTCGCTAAAATGACTCGACATGTTGCTTTTGCTGTATGGTCTATGTGTTAGAGGGATTGTTGCTAAACGTTGCTGCTACATGGAGTTGGATGTGAAGTTTAAATGGTGCGTTATTTACTATTCATTTGTTACATTCTCTGTACACAGGCATTCATCACTAATTACCCAGAAGTGAAGAGTCACAGTCACAGAAGGGGATACGCTAGTATCTCCTGCTGCTGGGAACATGTGATTGAAAGAATGAGAGTTACATGGATGAAAAATAAGGGACAAAATATTCAAAATGATTTACTAAAATGCAAACATCAACATGTGCCAATCAAACTGCCTCTTCTTAACCATTTGCAAACATCAAAATGGAGCATTCAGGCACAATATCTGCACGTGCTGTGGTGGAGGTACCATTTTCTTGACACAAAGTATCAGGGAAATGGAAACAACATCAGGAGTGACTCTAAAAGTGAGAGGAAGAGAACGGAAATAAAGCGTTAAGTCAAAAATAATAGAAATCAACTTATGCATGGAAATCATAGCATTATTAGCCCAAAGAGAAGACAGAAGAGGACGAAGGAAAACGTACATACTTTTTGTACTCTGTAGTCTGTTATAAAAATAAAAAGTGGCACAAAGCTCCAAATCTAATCGTATAAAATTGACACTTTAACATATTAGCAGCACTGTATCCTTGGCTAAATGATTATCGCGTTGCTTGTTGAACATGTTACAAAGTAAGCTTTTAGGCTCAAATGGAACTCTATCTCATAATACCACTTTTACCCCCAATCTTTCTTATTTCCAGGGTGACTCCAGTGACCATTGAAGGACTCAAATGAGTAATATGTTGCGTTCTAAGGCTAACACTGAGTACCAGGGCTGGACGGGAGCACCAGTCGCGAGCTTTAACTGTTGGGACCAGAGGAGTGGATAGGCCTGTACTGCCACCACACGGCCCATAGTAAGAAAACTGCAAGGTCCTTTTGACGTTCAGAATCATTAATTAGATGCTAATGACACAACTTTTCACCAAGTGTATCTGACGCCTTTCATACAGGCTCCGTTGGCGCTTTCTTAGTTATGGTTCCCAGATTTATCTCGTATATATGAGCACTGGGCCTCTCGGTTATAGTAATGACTCATTGTATTTGCCAATATAATTGAAAAGAGGTTATTGTAACATTCATTTCATTTTATTCATAAATCTACAGTTGGATCATGGTTGGTTTTGTTGAAGTTTATTTGTGTTCACAGCCAAGTTGTAACGACAAGATGAAAGTCGTGAGTGCCATGAGCCGTTAGCTTGGAATTCGGCCAGAAACAACATGCAGCTGTGTCCTCCATTTTCATAAACTTTATACTCTTTTAGTTCAAGGGCTTATTGTATTGCTAATCGCGTCAACTATTGCATTGATATGACAGCCACATTCTTATAAAACAACGAAATGGCTTTAATAAGAAATGCTATGCCTGAAATGCAAATGAATGATTGTGCAACTGTTCGATTAAACCATAATGTTGAATGTCAAACATAATGTACTACTTTTAAACAAATTATCTCTTGCATTTGTGGTTGTATGCGCTGACTGAACAAATGTCATACCAGTTCTATGGCACAGGGCAAGCCCAACTTTGAAATGCAGTAAATCTGCTCAAGGTTGGGCCTGGTTAGGTTTGCGTGCAAAAACACTGTTCGTAGTGCTGAGTAATCCTTGATCTTCAAAAAGTTTGTTTTATGTTTTACTGTTGATAAAGCGGACAAACAAAGCAAATAATGTGGAAAATTGGAATATTTAACATAAAAAAACTAATAAATAATACAATAATTCATCGGTGGAAAGAGTAAACAACTGTTGTTGTACACGAGGTACTTGAAAATAATACTAACTCAAGTAGATGACAAAAACCTCCAAAGGGTAAAACTGACTTCATGGTCCACTCATGTGCAGTACGTCACTGTGAATGAATCTTGAATGCTCTCTATAAACCTCTGTGACGAGAGTGTGTAACATATGATTGTTGATGCAAATTCACCCCATGGCAACAATATGCCGCCGTTCAAAGTGCTGTACTTTAAACAGACACTAACTTAAAATGCCTGCCAAAAGTTCAGTTTGATTGATTTTCCATTAATTTAGTTCCAAGTTTTAGCTAACATGTATTTGAGTATGTTTTTGAATACTGATCGTTAGCTTCAGAAAAATCATTCTTATATTTTCTTTTCCGCGTTAGAGCTGGCCAGGGTACATTCAAAGCCTCTCTTCACAGTATCATGATTACCACAGGCTTTGTTTGCTGTGAGCCTCCGGCGTGACAGATTGATCGTGTCAATGCACCCTTAGGTATTTGGTTTTTCAGGCTACGCACTCTCTTGATGTATGCTATGCGGTCTCAGGGGCTCCGGGTCCTGCCCCTGCGTCACTTTACTGCTCGTATTCGTCTACCTGGTACAAGAGTTTTGGTGAAGAAAAGGAAGACAGGTGCTGGCACAATCTCTACATTCTTCATGTTGAGAAAGCAGTCCTTCAATATGACTGTTTTATGATTTACAGGAACCATCGCCCCAAAAGAGGACAGATGATATTCAACTTCAAAGTTTGCAATAAAAAACAACAAGCTATTCTTGGAGCCTGGTTTTATTTCATTCATTGATGCTTGAGTCATCCAAGAGCTCAAAACGCTTTGTGATTAATTATTAACATGTCAACATTAACATTTAGCAAAAAATATATAAAAAAAAACTAATGTAAACGGGACAACCTTCAGGAAACAGACTAAGAATTGAGAAATGTTGCCCTTGAACATAAACATATAAGTTGAGGTGTGGATCTATTTCTATGTGGCATCGCTGAATATTTGGTCGGCTGGAAAAGTGTCTGTTAGAATAGAGTTGTTTAACCTTGATTTAGCTTTAAAGAAATTATAGAGGAAAATACAATATTGACATTATTTGTATTACCAAATTCAAGTCCTATTTGGGTCGCCGGCTGTGTCTATATCTCGACTGTGGGTCCCGACACCATACCAGTTAGAAGCACTGACCTAAACTGTTACTTATATATTCCTATTATCCCATTTTGACCATTTATTACATGTGTTTATGACAAACAAGAAGTATGGGGGGGCCCATGTTGAAGCCCTCTTGCCCTGGGCCCTGCGCAAGTCTGATCGACGGCCCTGTATCCAAGTAATATTGACCCTCCCAAGTACAAGGGTAAATGAAACCCCACTGGATCATTGTGACTTAAATCGAGAGGTTCACCACAAAACAAATAGTTTTCTTCCCAAGGCCTGGTGTCTGACTGTTGTCCTTAAGATTTTCAATAAAGTGCTCACGCGTCCACATAAGGGTGCACAGGGCTTTGACATTGCACTCCTGACGTGGAAAACGCCACTTTCTCAAGTCTCCTCAAAGTATTTATCTTGTTGCAGTTCTACAATATGAAACACAGTGGCTCAACTTTGCACTAGGTAATGTTAATGTCAGCCCTCGTATATGTAGTGGAAAGGTGAATAGTAAGTATAGTCTCCTACCATCTGCACTCGGAGGTTGTAAGGACTGTCATGTTCCCATTCCTTACTCACCACTCCTTCATGATCTCTCTCTTTT